>JAJKLI010000031.1:0-616548 GCA_023159215.1 Xylariaceae sp. AK1471 | reverse complement strand
ATCTAATAATTTTCTAATAAACCTATAACTAGTTATTAAATATAATATTATTTTTACTATAACTGCTATTTTTGTTTAATTAACTAAATAATCTGCTTGCTTTATATTTATAGCTTAGAATTTTTAGTATATATAAATATTCTACTAGTATATAATATGTTTATTTATTTTTTTATTTTTACTTATATATATTATTTTTTATAAGTTTATTATAATTATATAAAACTAAATTAATCTTATAATATAAAACTCTTGCTTTTTTAAATTTTAAAATGTTTATTTTATATTTAAGCTATTTTTTAGTTTATATTAACAAAAAAAGAATATAAAAGCTAAAAGTATACTTAATTTTATATTTAAAAATATTAAAGTTCCGTTTTATTTATATTATTATTATTATAATATTTTATACTATTTTCTTTTTAATAAAATCTTTTTTAAAAATTATAAATATATTAATATTAAACGAAATTTACGATATAGTATAACTTTAATATATTAAAAATAAAGCGAACATTAAAAATAATAAGCAGCTTTAATTAACGTTAAAGATTTTTTAAACATAACTATTTACTTTTCAGCTTAAATTTTAATATATGCTAATTTTAATATTTGTAACGGTAAAGTGGATTATAGCACGCGGTGGATCAGCCACAGCACAAGTGCTACGCTCCGTGAAGACCACGAAGGGAGTTACTATGATCTAGGAACACACAATAACTAAGCGAGCACAGAAGCTGGTGTAGAAAACTTAGACTTAGAGAAATAGATCATCAGAAACACCAGCACTAAGATCGCTAGTAGCTACTGCACATGCTCTTCTCCGCTTCCCTGATTAATCGACCCATTTCTCCGTCAGAATATTTAAGCTAGTTATAAAATAAATAGTTATTTTCAATAATAGCTTTAATTATTCTATATTTATAACTTAAAATATATTATATTAATCTTGTTTATAATTATTTAATCGTTTTACTTATATAATACTAACAAACCTTATTAAGAACGAAAATTACGCTTTTATAAGTAATATAATAAAACAGTACTTTATTTTACAGTAACTTTTATTAAAAAATATTAACAAAAAATTTAAAATTATAAAAAAGAATAATCTGTAATATCTAGTAATAACCTAGTTAAAATTACTTTATATTATAATTTTAACTTAGTTAAGCTATATTTAGGTTAAAATTATAATAAGTTAAAAAAATGCTAATTTTTATTTTTTTAAACAAAAAAAAATATGTTAACAATTATAGAAAAATTAGGTTTAAAGCAACCTTGTTTATAAAAAGCTTAATAAAAGTCTATATTAATATTTTTATTAAAAAATTACTAGCTCTGTTTATATAGTATAACTTTAAATCTAATATAACATTAAAACGATAGCTTTTATTTATATTTAGTTTTAAATAGCTAGAGAGCTGTAGGTTATAAATAAAGTTTAAAACTACTTTTTATAAAATATTATAAACGCTGTTTATATAATAAATTATAATGTACACGTTATTTTTAACTTGTTATTTTTAAAAAAATAAACCTAAGTATATATAATTCTTTTTTACTTTTAAGTTAGCTAAACTAATAATAAAAAATAAAGGTTATACTAGTTATAGTAGTTAACGTTTTAAAACAAAAAAATAAAGGCTGTTTTAGCCGGCTTTATTTTATAGTATAATTTTTTCGTATAATAATCTAGTCGATTATAGGTTAAATAATTAGCTTTATTAATACTAGTAAACTTATATTATATATAAAAAAACAGGATAGCAGGTGTTAACGTTATTTTATATTTAAATATATACGTATTAAAAGTAAATAACAAAAAGGTGGTATTATAATATACTTAGCCTAGTATATAGTAGTGCTAGTTTATATATTTTTACTGGAAAGATAAAATAAGATTATTTTATACTAGGCCGTTAAAAGCTGTTTAGAACCATTTTTTAATAACTACTGCAGTAATTTAATTTTAGCCTGCTAAATTTAAAATAACTAAAGCTAAGAATATAAGTAATAGCCTTTTTTTAAGCAAAAACTTTATCGACTAAACCGTATTTAAAGTTAAATTAAAGCTTTTTAAACTTAAAACTAAAACTGTCTTATAAACTTAAGGATATAAAACTTAATAACTCGCTTTATAGCCTGTAAATATAATCCATAAAAGTAATTTTAACTGTTTATAATAATATTAGTAATTACTTATATAATTTAACTACAGATAGTATATTTATATTAATATTAAAACTTTACCTTTAAAACTAGTTATTTTATACTAGAGTTGAAATTTTCGCCTTTTTAAGTAAAAAACGCGGCTACTTATAAAATAAAAACTAGAAATTTTGTGCGTTATATTTAACTTTACTATTTTAAAACAATAGTAACAAATTTATATTTTATTTAATCTTATTTTTATAGGTTATAATCTAGCTTATAATAAACACATAAAAAGAAAACCGGAAAAATAATAAGTATTTACGTTTTTAATAAATATTAAATTTTAATTTAAAGCAGGAGATAGTGTTTAATTTATTTTATAAAGCTATTTATATATATAGACTAGTTAAACTAATTAATTAATATTATAAATATAAAAAGCAAGGATATTATAGTACGTTTATTATTATAAAGATTATAATTTACAATTTAACTAGTACTATTTCTAGATTATATAGCACGAAAAAAAAAACATCTCTTTTGTTATAAAAAACTTATAAAAACTTAACCTAGCTACTAGCCTGGTAGCTTTATTTTTAAGGAAGTGAAAGTTTAATATTAAGCTTTAAACTAAACAAAAAAAAGGCTTAGTTTTAACCAAGCTATAAAGTAGATATATATAACTAGTTACTAGACTTTTTCTCTTTTTTCTTCTTAATTTTAACGTTTAGTAAGCGCAAAAAATCAGTTGTTATTTTTTTTTAGTATACTAAAATTAAAATTTAAGCTTTAGAAACTACTAATATAGAAGCAGAAAACAGCCGGTTCAACTGCTATACAGTTTTCGCGATAGTATTTAAGTTTAACGCAAGCTTTAGTTAAAAGCAGCTATATAAATTAAAATAGTGTAAAGTCCGTTAATTTCGGTTAAATATAGGGTAAGTTTCTAGAATTCTTTATATTTCAGCTTTTTTAACCTTTTTATATTAAATTATTATATTAATATTTTTAGTATTAATATAGCTTTATTAATTTTTAATCGTAACTAGTTTATTAAGTTTAATATTATTAATTATAAATGTAAACTTATAAATATTATTACTTTTTTTTACATGTTATTTATAATTATATAAGTAAAATTTTTATATAATAATGTATACGATATAATAAATAGATATAAGCGATAATATTTTAATTTTAAGTTGATTATTTAACTAATATATAACTATATAGCTTTAATAATAACTAAAAATAGTAATAATAATTTTAATAGCTGAGCTTAGCTTATAAAAAAGCTTATTTTAAGCTTAAAATATAAAAATAAAATTTTAACAAGTATAAAAAATTACGTTTTTACGGCTAATTCGTTTATAAGTACTATATTTAACTTTATAATTTATAGTTTATCTTTTTTTTACAGTTATAAACCCTGTTTTAACGCGTATTTAAAAGAAATTCTTAAAAAACGCTAGTAATAATATTAACTAATCGTTAAATAAGTATATTTTTAAATTATTTATTAATAATACTCTTTAGCTAGAAAGATAATCTTAAAAAAAAAGCTTAACTTGCAATGATTTTACTAAATTTTATTTTAATAATATATTTATTTTAAGCTTAAACTATATAAAGTAAGATCTGGTTAATATAAACAGTTTTTTAAATAAAAAAAAATAATTTACAGAAGCTTTAATTACCTTTTCTTTAAGTAAAAGTTATACTTTTAATTGTTTATTTAAAGTCTTTACTAATTTTATTTTAAAGGAGTATATGTAAAATAATAACTATTTTGTACTATTAGATTATATCACATTTTAATTTAAGCCTAAACTGATTTAAACAAAAAAACGGCTTATTTTAACAAACTTATACAGTAATAAAAACAATAAAACTTTTAAATTAAAACAACTAAAATATAATATACTATTAAATTAATCTATTTTATGTAATAATATATTAAATAAAGTTTTATATTTATTACTTTCTTTATATAAAGCTACGCTTTAAAAAATTTATATTTAACAGTATAAATCCTCAGGTTAGTTATTTTTTACGCGCTTTAAAGCTGCTCTTAATAATCTAACTTAAAAAACTTAGTATTAAAAGAATACCGTGCTAAAAAATTATCTATGCTTAATTATTATCGTAAGCAAGATAGTTTTATTAATAAATCGCCTGTTTAATTAAAATCGTTAACTAGCTAAAAAATTAATTATTTTGTTTATTAAGCACTTATTACTTATAATGCTTTATATTAAATATATTATAATTTAGCTAAAAATAAGTTTAACTATTTTATATAAATATTAGTTAAATTTAATTTTTTTATAAACTTTAAACTTTTTATTATATAGTATAATACTTGCGGCTTTTTTGTTAAGCAGATTTTTTAGTTTAATAACTATATTTAAAATCGCTTTTTTAAAAAAAAAACAATATATTTATAATATAGTTATTTTTAAGTTTTATTCACGATTATACTACTTAAAACCGTACTTATAAAAAGCTGGATATAGTATATAATTACGTTTATAACAATAAAGTTTATAGTTATACTTTTTATTTAGATCACGTTTTTATACCCAGTACTAGTAAATAAAATAAAAATAATAATATAAATAATACTAAATGTTTTAATAAAAATAATGATAATTTTAGTTTTTACTAGAATAAATCTTTTAATAATAGTAATATAATATTTAAAAAAAGATAATAAAAACTTTTTAAAAAAATGTAACTACATGTATAAATAATAATAATAAAAAGTGGTTATAGATTATAAAAAAGTTAAAACGAAGCTTAAAAGCTATATTATAACATTAAAAGTTTATATTAAAACAAGATATTAAAAATGTAGAAATATAAGTTTATATAAACAATAAAAAGCTATATAGCTTGTTATTAATATTTTTAAAAAGTTAAAGCAAATATTATTTCTAGCTTAAAATAAAGGTATTTTGTTTAGGACTCTATTTATATATTTATATAACTAAATATTAGTATATAAAGCTGTGGTTTTTTATACTATTTTATATATTGTCCTTTAAAATTCTACTTATTTACTTACATATAAATATTTAATAATCTAAGCACACTTTAAATACTATTTTTAATAAGATAAAATAAGTATTTAAGAATATTTAATATTATAACTTAACTATAAACTATATTATACTTAAAAAATTAAACCTATATAGGTTATATCTTTATGTTAGCTTTATTTAATAAAGGTAAAATTTTTAATTAATATATATTAGTTTATAGTTTATACTGTGTATAGGTTATAAAAACCGCTTTTATTAACTAGCTTATTTATTTATTAGTTTAATAAGTTATTTAACTAGTAAATGTTTAATTTAAAGTTAGTTATAGTATTACGTGAGTAATTAATAAAACATGCATTAAATAGTGATTTTACTAGGTTATTAACTAGAAAAGCTATAATTTCAGCTAATATTAACTAATTTTTCTGCTAGTAAAAAAAATATTTTAGCCCTATTTCTTTCTATTATTAGCTAGTTTTTCTGCTAGCAGAAAAAAATATATACTGAACAAGAAAAAAAGGTTGAAAATAACAAAAGGATAATTAATCGAAAACAACTTCGGGTGAGAGAAAAAAAAAAAAAAAAGGGGGGGGGGGACGAAAAGCAAGTACGAAATTTTTGGAATTTTAATATAATTTAGCACTTAGACGCTTTTTTTAGTAGTTAATTAAATAGCCTAGAATCTAGCGTATCGCCTAGTGCGACTAGGACATTATAGTAACCTTATAGCCCTAGGAGAGAGCCTAGCTAATAAAGCCCTTGCAACCTAAAAGCGCATGTAGACCGCGCTATTAAACAGAGTAATAACGAGCACGTTAAGAAGGTTAAAGCTGTATTAGTTAACCAGCTTAAGAGTGAAGATCTTAATATTAAAACAGTTACTGCATACGATATAAAATCGCTATAGTAGTTTATAAAGGACTAGGTTAAAGAACTAAGCAATAAAGTATCTATGTAGGTATTAATATACAGTTTCTTTATATATAGTATACATATACACATAATAGATATAAATAAATTTAATAACATTAATAACGAAATATTACGCAATAATAAGCCATTCATTTTTAACGCGGATATAAAATATATAGGATAGCTTTTAAAAAAATCTACTTAAAAGTTCATGTTATCAGCTATTATTAAGTTTATAAAGTGTTGAAAATATGCTTCATTATAAGCATATATTCTATGATTTACCCGATATTCACTTATAGAATGTCATGGAATGTCATGGAATTCTATAGAATTTCATAGAATTCCGTAGAATATTTTCGAATATTCTACGCCACTCGACTCCACTCGTTTAATTTATAAGCATATGTTATTAATGCTTATAAATGCTTATTAATACGATGGAATATATTAGAAATATATGGAATTAAGGGAGATTGTGTATATATAAATGTCTTGTTTCTTGATTTTTAGATTAACTTTAACTTTAACAACAACAATAAGTTTAATACATTCATTATATAAACAACATTACGGTCTTACCTTTTATACATAACCCATGTACAACGATATATTCGTTTAACATAAAGCTTAAGAACATTAATAAGATTATTAATAAAGAACTTATTTAGTAAAAAAAAGTAGTTTAATATAAAAAATATAAAAAAAAAATATAAGCTAAAATAATGTTTTAACTGTTAGAAATATAGCTATATTAAAACTTAATATAAAGTAACCGTAGTATATAACTATTACGTACAATAATACAACTTTTAAAACTACCCTATTAAAATAAACAAAAACGCCTTAAAAAATACGCAGTATACTAAAAGAATCACTTATTATAGAACTTATAATACTCTATAAAAAAAAAACTAATTAAAGTTAAATCTATATATAATATCTACTCGACCTATTACTACGTCTCAAAAAAGCTAACGCAGGAAACGGGAACATAAGATTTAAAAGCCCTTAATAAAAATATAAGCCGGACTAAAAATAGCTAAATAACTAAAAGTATATCGCTACTTAAAAAAGCGCTAAAAAAAACTAATATAAAAGTAGTTATTTTATCTAGTAATAAAAAAAACGAAGTTAAAACAGAACTTAAAAGCTAAAAATTAGTCCGAATCAGAATATTTAACTAGAAAAAGCTAGAAAATATTAGTAATAACTCTTAATTATAACTTAATAGTAATTAACATATAAATTTAAATAGTTTTATAATATTATTATAAATATTATATTAGTATTTAGTATACTATAATATAACGTTAAAAAATTAAAAAATATTATAATAACTATAATATTCTATAACTTAAAAATATTAGAATATAATATTTTAGCCATTTAAAAACTATGAAAAAATCTATTTAAAAAAACTATATATTACTTAACTAAAAGTAAGTTCTATTTTTATTATCTAAAAAAAAAGGAAAACAGCCCAGTATAAATATGCTTTTTTATTTATAAAAGGATTAACTATATAAAGTAGTAGTTTAAAAAATACTTTAAAGATTTTTGCACGTGAATATTTAACTATAACTAAAAAAATAGTTACAAGTAAATAGTTCTTTATAACGTATACAACTTATATTAAAAAAAGAAAAACATATAAAGCATATTTTTTTAACTATAGGAAATAATAAAGCAGTATAGGTAAAAAAAAACAAATCGTTTTTAGTAATTTTAACTTTTATTACGAGCTATAAAAAAGCTTTTTTAATCGGATAAAGGACCGTAAAGCAGAAAACTTAATAGAGTTAATAAAAAACTATAGCCTTATAAACACGTTATTACTAGGTATGATTACGTATAAAAAAAAAAATACTAGCTTAGTTATAAACTTATACTTTTTTATAATAGGGCTAGTCTATATAATAATTTAAAGCAGCGTGGACTAAAACGTTAAATATAATTTAAACTACTTGTTAATTATTATAGTACTAAATTTATAAGTAGCTTAGTTTACTAACTTTTATATTAAAGTAAAACTTTATTTTTAATATAATATCGTTTAATATTATAAGATCTAAAAACATAAGTTTATATATAAGTAAATAAGAACTGATAATTAAATAGTATTAGTAATAATTTTTTTAAAATAACAAGTTTTTTAATAACTTAAGCTAAAAAAAAACTATATTAAGTAATAATATAGCTTTATAATATGTAACTATATAACTAGTTTTAACTAATAAATAAAATACAACTTTTATAACTATATTTAATTTTAGTACTAAACTTTATATATTTTATATTAAGTATTAACCGGTTAATAATATTACTGTTTAAATATTACTATTTAAAGTTTTTTATTAATAACAAGTACTATATCTCAATCGATTAAGTAAAACTTAAAATAAATAAAATTACCGAGTTATAGTATGTTTGAAATAAAATATTAGTAAAATGTACTAAATTACTATTATTTAATTTAATCTCTCTTTATTTTTAAAGCTATAAATAAAGCAAGCATTAAAACTTAGTAAAGTTAAGAATTAATATAAATATTATATTATAGCTAATTTAAAGCTTAGTATAAAAATATAATTCGAATAATAGGAAAAACGGTACATGTTTTAATATTTTGTTTTATTTTACCTGTTTTAATGAAAACTAAACTATGTTAAGTATTTTATTAAACGTTAATAAAACGTGTACTACGTATACTAAGTAAAAAGCCTGTTATATAAACTAAATTATAGTATATAGTACTACTTTTAACTTTTATTATTATTAAAAACAGTTAAAACTAGAAAAATCTTTATAGCTTTAATTATTAATAAGCTTTTCTTTATAGAATATAAAATAATAGCAGATACTTTTATTAAAATATTTAACGTGCTGCTATTAAGTATTAAAAAGCAATTTTTACTTATAATTTAGTTAGGGGTTTTTAAAGATGTAGATAAAACTATTTAAAAAGCTTACGTGTAAGTAAATTAGTTTGTTATTGTTTTTAAATACTTTAATCTTTTCTTTACACTAAAAAAATAGCTTATTATAAATTAAATAAGCTAGTTAAGTATCGACTTATAGCTAGGTAATAGTAAGCTAAGTAGCAAAAAAAAAGTTCTTAATTTAATTAAATAATTATTAAAAAGTTATAATATTAGATTTACTAAATTTTTATTTTATTAAATAAATAACGCTAAAATAAAACCTTTACTAACTTATTGTTTTAACTTATAAGTAGCCTTATACTATAAGTAATACTTTTTTAACAGCGTAGTCTTAAACTAAATAACTTTCGATTTATAAAGCATTATTTAAAACTAATAATAATCTAGTTTTTTATAAGCTGTTTCTAATATAGCTCTAGCTGCTTGTTTAAACTATATAACATATTTAATTCTGCTTGATTTAGTTTTTTAGCGTTTATTTATTATTAGTATTAATAATTATTAAAAAAGTTTATATTTAAAAAGTTTAAGCTGTTATAAATTTTTATAAGTTCTTTACTTATATATTTAGTCGATAAAAATAATTAATAAGATATTAAATCTATAAAAAATAAACTAATAGTATTAGTAGTAAATTGTTTTAAATTTCTGATATAAACTAAAAGGTATAATAATAATAATAAAAGATTAATTTATTTAGATTCTGTTAAGCTAGTAAAAAAATATTAGTAGAAACAGCTATAGTTTATATATTTGAATTTTTTATTAATATTATAGCTTTAATATTTAATTTATAACTTTTAGGCTTATTTCTTTTATAAGTGGAGTATTTCCCAGCTTTTATATTGATATTTGCTAACTTTAACCTTTTAGATTTATTAGTTTTATAAAAAAAGGAGTTATTTATACTTTTAATAAAGCAATCTTATACTTTAATTTATAATAATAAAAGCTTAATTTAATAGAAGTACTATTATAATAAAATAAACCATATTATATAGTTTTAAGATTATAAGTTAGCAGCTTATTTAATATTTAGTTTAATTTTTAAAAAGAAAGTTACGTAAATATATTTTAGCTTAAACTTTTATTATAGTTTTCTGTTTTACGAGTATTTTTCTTTTTATAAACTCTGTTTTTCTTAAAGTTTTACTATAATTAAAAAGCTTAAATTACCTATATTATTTAATAAAATAGAATATAATCTGTTTTAACCTGTAAGATTATTTTATAAACTTTTATATCAGGTTTAAAAATTAAAAAATCTTATAAAATATATTTAATTTAAGTTATTTAGTTGTTTGCTAGTTAATAAGTATAAATAAAATTAATTAACTATTTATTTATTATAAATTATTAATATTTATATATTTCTTTATTATATTTTATAATAAAATCTATATAATAATAATAAAAATCTTTATAAAGATTTATTATATAATTATAGCTTATTATAAGCTAGTAAGAATTAAGAACTTATCTAGTTTTTATTAATAGTTTTATTAAATATATAACTAACTTTTTTATAAGCGTAACGTTAAATATTATAGCTGTTTAGTATTATACTGAATTTATTAATATAAAAACCAAAAGTTTTTTATTATTGCGTTATAAAATGTAATTTATGCTAGGGCTAATTTTTAAAGTATATTTTATAAAGTTGTATTATATACACTTTTATATTAATATAGCTGGTTAAAACTTGGATTTGACTAGATCGCGTACTTTTACTATTTAATACTATTTTATTTAGCTGCTTTAATAAAGCTTTTCGAGGCTGTTGATCTTTTATTTAATAATAGGATAAATGTTAATATTTTAGCGAAACTTTTAAGTTAAACGTTATTGTTTTTTATATTTAGTAAAGAATATAGCTATATAGTAAGGCAGCTTATTAATTAAGGCTTTTTTTTAATACTGGAGTTAAGTACTAATGCTTTTTATATTGTAGTAGTTATTTGATATCCGTTTTTTTAAATAGTATGTTTAAATTATAACCTGTTATTTTGAACGCACTGTTTAGTACTTTTTTTAAACGTTGTGACGGAATTATATAATGATATATTTAATTGTTAGTAGGCTTGGTTAGGTATAGTTGCTTATAAAACAATAGCTGCGAGATTGTTTTTAAGGTAATATAGAAGTTTTTCTTTTTAGTTAGGTTTTTAATTAATTTAACGTATTTTAATTTAATTTAACTTAGTTTAATTTAAACATGCTATTAATTAATTTAATTAGGGATTTTTAACTAATTAATTTATTTAACGTAATATTTATATTAATTAACGTGGAGTTAATATTAGTTAATATATAAGTGTTAGTAGGGTTTAAAAGTGTAACTAACGATTATATAATATGTTTAACGTACACTTGGACTAATTTTGTTCTAAAGTTTAAGCTACCCTTTAATAGTTAATTTTAACAAGTATTATTATGTTTTTAACTATAAAATATTTTTGTTTAGCTTTCTTATCACAACGATCGAACCCGATAATTTTTTAGTAGTAGGCTTACTGATCATACTGCTTACGCTGTTTTCGAACACGCTAAATTCTATACCGACGTTTACTAGTGTTAAGGATTATTTATTTAAAATTAATCCAGGTTTTATATAGTTTAAAAAACATTTTTTAGAAGCTGGCAAATATATTAATAAAATTTATCATAACATAGAGAAACACAGCGTGCAAATAGATAGATTTACGTTACTAGGTTGTTTTATATTTCTTATTATTAGCGAACAGAGCTTTTTTGCTTATACTTAAAAAGTGAAACAGTAAGTGGCGGTTTTAGGGATAGTGGGGCTAGGAAAGTTTCTTAGAGGAATAGTAAGATTTTAAACATGACTTAATCTACCTAGTTAAAGCGGAATACTAGAGCAGATAGTAATTTAAGTAACTGTTGTTTTAATTAAGTTTATATTTTAAAATATTGCAAGTATGGATATGCGGGCGAAGATTTAGTGAGTATAGCAGGTGATAGAGTAGGAAAGTTTAAAGACTATTACAATTAAATATTAGTGTAAACGAAGAGTGATAGATAAAAGATGAAGTTAAAAGCAGTAAATCCGTTATTTTTTCGAGTTAAATCTAAGATAAGCATATAAAAATTGTTGTTAACTTGTTAATTAAGGGCGGAATAAAACTAGGCGTTATATTGTAATTTATTAGTAAAAGTAATAGAAAAAGTGGTGGTAAGAGTTATAAAAAATAAAAACCGAAAATATTTAACCGTTATTATGTATATAACTAGTAATATATTTTAAAGGCTGTATTATTTAATCAGGGTCTTTATTTCTAGGGGGCTGCGTGGTAAATATTTCAGCGTAACGAAAATAACTCTATGTAATGCTTACGTTGTCGCTGACTATATCGACGTATTACTCTGGATATATTTAGAACTTTCGTTTAATATAACTTTTTGTTTTTAAACTAGGTTTTTTTAACGAACTTCTTTAACATATTAAAAGATTTCTTGATTGGGTTAAAGTCCGGCGAATAAGGTGGAAGAAATACGATTATTACACTAGCTTTTTTACGTATTTATTGGGTTTCTTCCGAGTGGTGCTAGGAAGTATTGTTTATTATAACGCTTGAGACTTTCCTAGGAGGCAAAGTTTTGCCCACCATAACCATGATCCTAGCATTGGGGTCTCTTACGATCTTTTCTCGGGCTTGATATTAGAGAGCTGTGTTTATGACTTAAGGATATAAATCAGCATGCAATATCTATTAACTTCTCTTGAGACTTATGTAAATGGTGGCGGGATCGGTGTGGTAAATATTTGGGCATTCTTGTTTGAATCGTTAAGGAGCTCCTTGTTAGATAAAGAACTTGGCTGTTGAGTGGGGCTTAGTGAGGAAGCACTACCATGGGTTGTGATGATCGTGAAAATCGATACCTGAGCGGACTGCGCGCTGTAGGCATACTGAGTAAGCTATTGTTAATTACGAGGTGCATATAAATAGGGAATGCTCACCTTATATCACTTCTTACTACTGACAGCGATAATGCTAGTTCTTCGGGGTCCATTTCATAGTCGGAGGTATTAGAAAGAAGACTCTGCGTATGAACAGCATCGTTATCGCCGGTCTGGGCGGTTTGCTCGCAGGAATCAAAAGCTTTATTCTAGTAGGTAGGTGTAAGCTAAGAGGCCATAAGAAGTGTATAAGCTTTTTACATACTAATTGCTGGGTATCCAATGTAGGAATGGGAGAGTACATGGCAACATGGTCGCTATTACTAACCGACTTGGCTAAAACAACAGTAGCTTTAGCTAAAACAACGGTAGCTTTAGCTAAAACAACGGTAGCTTTAGCTAAAACAACGGTAGCTTTAGCTAAAACAACGGTAGCTTTAGCTAAAACAACGGTAGCTAACCTAAAGCAGTAAGCTTCAAGGTACTCCCGCCTTAGTATATATCACACCTATCTGGATGTACTTAAAAGCACACCAACTTCAGCTACACTACTGCTACGCTTGATTAAGGTTATCGCCAGCGCTGCCAGCTATACAGAGTTAAATATATCGATTAAAGCTTTATTGCAGTAAATACAGCCAGAATTTAAGCTTTCCTACTACTTCTACTCTTTAAAATGCTTTGCCGCGGCCTAAAACTAAAGCTAACTATTATTAATACTAACTAGTGTAGTTAAAAAGAAAACTAACGCTGTACAGCTACTTATAATATAGCGGCCACTTTTACCACCTCTTTTGCTTCGACCTTTAAGGCGGTAAAACTTAGAGGTACAATAGAAATAGGTGGCAGAAGTACTGGTGGGTATGTACTAGCTGGTTGAACCAATAGCTTTGCTGCTGACTATAGTCTATACTATATTAGGTTAGCTACCGTTGTTTTAGCCAAGTCGATTGCCAACGAGAGCACACCAACCCTGAGTAACGTATCTGACATGAGCTTCGGCAACGGGAGCGAACCATTCCATGTCATTGTCTTGTAAAGTTGGCGCATTTATGTCGGCATATTGTTGGATTGCCGTGTTAATGCCTGTCCAGGGCATCATCATCTGTTCCGGTGTTACATATTGGGCAGACGGCACCGTCTGGTGGAATCGGCAACAAGAGAACTGCAAATATGAACATAGGGGTGCGGAAATATTTCCTGGCAGATTGTAACTTCACGTAGGGGGTAAACAAACGTCGGATGGTACATATATATATGGAATATATGGGATGGAAGAGTTGAATACGGATGGCGAATAGATGCTCTGCGAGGCAGTTTCGTCATCCCGGGGGAGAAGACTAGGTTGTAGTGCCATAGTGTTGGAAGACTCGGTAAAAAGGGCGCAAGAGCATGTACTCCTTTTGGAGAGTTGTTCAGGTAAGATGAAGCGAAGGCCCAACGTCGGATAGTCAACAGGTTTCCCGCTTTTATATTTATTTGTTACAAGTAGCTTGCGGACCTAATAGAGTGTATGTAGTCACCCAATAGGCCGAAAACTTGACCCGAAACAAGTGCGGAATTAACCCCCGAATCCAAGGGAGGGATGATATTCGGTCTGGTGCCAGCGTGTAGGTAACCTCTGAGCCCATATCCAATCTAAACTGCAGAATAATAGAAATGATTCCCGGCCAGGCCAGGGCCTCTCTGGCCTTTGCCGCTACTCTGGTGACTCCTGTGTGTGGAGGCTTGTAAAGAGCATCTCGAGCCAAGCGTTGGTTGGCCTACTCGAGGCACTCTCGACGAGGTTGTTAACTGCTAGCGTATCACATTTAACCCACTGTATGAGACTGGTTGTTTATCTAGGAATCTATAGGATAAGAATAGTCTGTGGAGGTCGAGGAACAGTACAGGAAGTCGCTTGCGCCAGTAAATGTTATCGTAAATGTTGAATGCGTCTTAACCTTCGTACCGTCTTGACCTCCAAGGCCTTTAGTGGGATAATAACCGAAATATTAGGAAGTGGTACAGGTTAGGGCAGTGATAGTATGGTTTAGCACTGTAACTGGCTAAAAATGGTCGGTAAGACTTTGTTCACATTATCATTCTGAAACCCAATAATTGCAGCGAGAGACAACGGTTCTAAGAAGTTAATTTGTGGTATAACAGTTAACGGGAGGGAAGCTAGCTGCGCGCTGTTGTAAAACAGTAAGTAGTAAGAAGAGACGATTCCTTGCCTACTGGCCCTATCTGAAGGAAATAAACCCATCTGAGCGTTATGGGCTACCTCTTGCCTCGCCACCCGGACCTCTATCCTGCGTTTCACGGTCCTTGTGTTGACTGTATTTAGGGCAATAGGAACCTGGCGCCTAGAGTTTCAGCCACCTTTGGTCAAGGCAGATTTGTGAGATATAATGTGTTCATGGTGATCTGGGGTAGAATGAGTAGTGACCCCCCAGTGGAGGGGATCTTCTAGAAATGTCTACATTTCGACCTACCTTCTTTAGATCAGACTTTGAAAGAATATAACGCAAAAGTGGCATGACTGGGTGTGCAGCACACGAATTATGATCGACCCAGCCCTTAAAATAGTGTTGAATGCAGATGGATGGGGAACTGCATTTGATAGCTGGTCTCTTATGGCCGACGCGTAGCCCCTGAGATTATATAAGAAAGCCCTGTTAGCAGCAATCCTGATGAGGAGCCGGTTAGATCCGGATGTATAGGCCACTCTGGAGTCGCCTGGCATTTAAACTGTAAAGCACTGAAATTTAAAGAGTCAATCTGGTAATTAGCTACATGATTCGAATTGCTAAACTGCTTTTGATCTTGTTTATGACCTTTTTCCTTGCTTTAACTGAAGAGCCTTGATCCGTTTTGACCGTCTCGTGGCCATTTGCCTACCTTTATTCTTCCTCTTACGACGTTGGTGCTTGGTTCTAGAGCCGGCTTGTTTAGGGGAGATTTGCATTGAGCCCGAAGCAGTTGGATCTGTCTCCTGACGGAGATAATCTTTGTATAGAGTTGGACTGTTCGTGACGGTAGGGCTTTCAGAAGGAGTCCCCCTCTGCTTCTTCTGTTCCATAATTCGGGCCCAAAACTTCCAATCGTCAGGTTTGCCATATACAAGGCATCGGTACGGTTTACTTACCTCATCGATTGGTGGAAATTCATCTAGATCACATTCATCATGGTTTCCGGCTGAGTCTTTAACTGTAGGGCCGTTTTGTGAGACTGGATTGCTTAACACCCTCTTATTTACGTCAGAATTCGTCAATTCTTGGCGAATATCCGCAGCTTGTTGGCCGATTTTAGCGGTGGAAGAATGGGTTAAGGGTCTCTCTCTGTTAGCTGTGGCCATGAGATATTTGATAGAATAGCACACCTCGTGGATTTTTCGAAGTCATTATGTTTCATTGTTTCAGAACAGGGGAGAGTCACCGCTGACTGGGTTGTTGGTAGCATAGTGTAGGTATTAAGGACGTTATATTTTTTAGCACTTAAAGGTTATTCTGTGAGAGAAGTTGCTCTTTATACCCGGAGCGTATATGCTGCGTGGCCACATAGTCCCAGGACCCAGCGTGGCGCAGCCTATAGTAAAGGGAAGCGCCTTGTCGTGGGCTATGGGGGAACTATTGTAGAGTAGTACCCTGGTTGGTGTACGACCACGGAGGAACAATCCGTTAGTGGTATCCCACCATATGCTATACTCTCGCATACCTGGGGGATGACAGCCAGGAGGTTACGTGGAATTGACTGGTGTTGGGGGTAGCAATATTCAACAAAATGACTCTTAAGAAATACGCATAATACAGTGTAGCTAATAAGGAAACTAGATTAGTTTACAACCTTTGGGATAACTTATGCAATGGAAGACAGTGGCAAAAGTTGAATCGCACGTAATATCTGACTCCTCATCCACGTAAATCATGCTTATCTCATAGGAGCTTCTATAAATGTCTCTGTTTTAGTAACACAACTTGATTTATAATACATCCACTCATAGCTCCCCCTCGTCCTCCTCTTCGCCAAACAAATGTGTGTCCGAATCAGCTGTTGTTGTCAAAGCTATTAAGGCTAGATACATTGGAGAACGCTCCACACGTGACTACCTAGGTGTATATAAGATAGCTTCACCTCCCACGAGTAGTTGGGAGGATTTAGACCTCAAGAGAATCAACGGGATAACCATGTACCACCTTTGACAGAAGCGCAATGCACTGGCCGTGGGAAAGAGGGCGAGCAGGATTCTAGGTATAGTTGTAGCACCTCTCTTTCTCTCTCGGCCGTGCCTTAGACTGAACCGGAAAATTTGAAGTGGGTAGGTATGGGATCCCCCTCTTCTTCACGTCCACTTCATCACACAACATTCAGCATAGTAAACGCACCTCTAGAAGCCATGACAGCCGTAGTCTTCCGAATATCGAGCCCGTGAAGCGAGCACTCTCCAAGCAGGGCATATGTCGCTTTGGCCGCGTCGACGGGGCGCACCACGAACGGCGTCTTCCCGCCGGCGAACGACGCCACCACATCCCCTGGCACCGTCCCGCGAGGACAGAGCCCGAAGGCGCCGTTCTGGGTCTGGAAGAAGCAGCGGCCCTCGGCAGAGCCGCAGAGACGCACGAACTCGGTCGCGCTCCCGTGTCTGGCGAGAGATCGTAGCCGTGCCGCCCACGGAGCCGGGATCCATTTCATTTCCGGGTCGATCTTTCTGTCTCGAGTCCAGTGTGCCGCAAAGTGAGCGAGAATCATGAGGTCGGCGCGCACCGCCCCTACGTCTAGCTCCTCCTCGCCTTCTTTCTGCTCGTGTTCGCCTTCTAGTAGATCCATGGGCGCGTGGTCGGTGAAATAGACGCGGCTGAGCGGGCGGCAGACCAGCGTCTCGACAAACGCCTGGATCAGCGCCGTATTGTTGGGGTACGGTGCTATCTCGATGGCCGACTTGAAGCTGATCTTGATCTGCTCGCCGTCTGGCACGTCCAAGCCGCTGAGGGCCCCGATGACGGCGGCCCAGACGATGGCGACGCCCGAGCGGACTCGTTTCGGCGGCGACCTGTCGTAATCGGCTATGCTGATGTCATCGTCGTTGCGGCTCCAGCGCCTGAATGTCCAGTGCACCTTTGTGACGCGGTCGAGAATGGTGCCTGGAAGCGACAGGGCGGACGGGTCAGGCGGCGTGTCGAGGATGTCCAGGTCTAGGATGAAGCTACTCTTTTGCATCTCATCGCCTTGCCGGAATAGAGCGCGGAGGGCTGCTTCGGGGTGCTCGGCGTGCCACAGAGCCCAGGTCGGATGCCCTCCTGGCGGAGCCTCGACGGCGTGGTTGACTCCAGATCCCTTCTTGTCCGAGACTACCAGCGTCTTCTCGGCCACTTGATTGTTCTGGTCGACCTTTTCTCTTATCACACCCAGTATGTCCAGAGACCGATGATCAATGATCCACTGTCGAGTCAGATCCATCCACGCGACTGACGCGGGCTTACCATAGTCTGGCTTCAGTCTGGGAGAGAGTCGAGCGAGGTCGTGCGTCTCTTCCCCGAAACTGAGCAGAGCAAAGATCTTGTCCCTTGGGTCGGTCGAGTAGAAGGCCCGCCCCCCGGCAATGACGTCGAGGAAGGGGAGATACGCAGACGGCTCGTTCTCATGGCCTCGTGAGTTGTGGAGCTTGGTCCAAAGAAAAGGGGGCAGCAGATCCTGTGTCTGCGGTCCGAGATTGCCCGTATAGGTACGACTAGACCTCGTCGCCCAGTGCAACATGGCGAGGATCTCGACCCAGTTGCGCTGGCGTTTGCCACACTGGACAATGGCGCTCTTCGCATACATCGCCTCCTGGACAACCCACACCCGCTGGAACCAAGAGTACTTGAAGAAGGCGCTGAACGCGATCCGCGACTGGACCTCAAACATGCTCGTGCCCCCGCGCGTGCCCTCGTTAGGAACGACGCGCAACCCGTCCACGGCGGCGTTGATGTCGGACTGGTCCCTTTCCCAGAGATCGGCCCTGCCTGACCGCTCCAGACCAGCGCGTACCATGCCTAGGATGTCCCAGAAAGCGCCAAAGGCGCCACCCTCGAACTCGTCGCCGAGGTAGATGACGACTTGGTCGGCGGCCTTGTAGACGTCGACCATGAAGGCGATGGCGTAGTTTCTCTCGCGGATCGAGCCTTGGTTAATGCACAGGGCGTCGATCCAGATGACGCGTGCCTCTCCGACCCGTCGCAGGCTCCTGAGCGCCTTTTCTAGGCTCTTGGTAACGTTGAATGTCTGTTCTTGTGCATCAGCTTCCCGGCTCCCCTCAGCGTCTCCATCGTGGATCAAAGTGATGGTCGTGGTGTCCGTAAGTGACCCCCAACAGTACGACAAGGCCTCAAACTTTGTATCTGGGCATGGCAACGGGTATCTCCTGAGTCGACATTGTACGGGATCATCGTTCGCGCCTGGTGCAATCGTGACGAGACGTATTTCTCTGGCGTTTGTTGAGACGCCAAGAGGACGATAGAGGGAGTAGTCATTATCCACTTTCCATTCGGGTACGTCACTTGACTCGGCCATCACCTCGAATGAGCAGATGTTACAATGTCCAAGTTGATCCTGAAGTCCTGGAGAATTGACCTAGGTACATGAAGCCTGCTGCTTGAGTTCTGAAAGAATTCTGTGTATTGGCAGTATTGCGACCTGATCAGGCTGAATGCCCTGCGCCAAGCCCGCAAACCAGAACCCTAGGTACCTGATTACAGTGAGATTCATGGCAGGCTATAGCGGTCGTGGCAGCGTCTCTCTTCCAACCTCCCTCTTCCTCAACCTTGGACCTCGACTTTAGAACATTTTGTGCGCCACCATGGCGTATACTTTACAGCTAGAAGCACCCGACACAACTGAAAGGGTACCTAAGAAAGAAGAGGTTCCCAGTTGCAAGCACAGAACCTATTTGGCGATTACGGTCGCCCACAGCTGATTGTGTTTCATAACCTCATTCTATAGCTAAAAGTTATTAGGCTTACGCCGGCGTGTTATTCATTTATCCCCTCGTTAGTTTAAAACTTGAATTTTTTTTTTGCATAAGTTATATTTATATAGCAATAACGTTTAAAACAACAATATTAAATATGACTTTATGTAAAGGTTATAATATTATATAATAGGCCGTATTATAAAGGGCCGTATTATAAAGGGCTGTATTATAAAAGGCTGTATTACGAAGGGCCGTACTACGAAGGGCTATACTGGAAGGGCTATATATATTTGTATTAAATTTATTCGTTTTTAGTAATAGTTTAATATAGTCCTTTACAATATAATTCTTCGTAGTACGGCCCTTCGTAATACAGCTAACTAGGCTAGCTGCCGGTTCAAGGGCCGAACTTGCATCCGAGGGTCACTTTCACAGGCACCGGGGTGCAACAGCGACTAGTTGGTTGATAAAGCGGTGAGACATAAAATTGGGTGGTTAGTAAAGCGATGGAGAAACAAGTGACAGTTGAGTGGCAAACGAGGCTGTGGGTTAATACAATGTGAGTCCTACCACTTTACGACCGCACTATAACAGCTATAAAAATAGACCGTTGTTAAATGCGCATACCCTGAATTATTAGTTGAGCATATGTGGAGCTTTACACCTGGCGGAGAAAGTGGATCCTGTTCACTCCCCACCTAGTTTATTAGTGTTTTATAATACTATTTTTTCTTGTAATTAATGTAATTAACTACGAAACAGTATTTTAGCTATAGTAGGTATAATTAATTACGAATCGCTGTTTTAGCTGTAAAACAGCGTGTTTACTACATTTAGTTTATTAACTATAATTAATTATAACTACTTTATATATAGGTTATTTTGATAATAGCGATCCTAGAAGGCCTTGTCCGAGTATGTCACTAACAAATTAAGTGGGGAGAACACAGGATCCACTTCCTCTGCTAGGTGTAAGGCTTTACATATGCGCAACTAACAAAACTATGTATGCGCATTTAACAACGGTCTAAAAATAACGTCTTTTAAGAACGGTTGTAGCTCTTTTTTTGTACGACCATATGAGGGTGTATCTGCTATCGCCCGCAATAACTGTGCCGCGCACTTGCGCCTTCGTTGCGTAGCACTGCCAAGTACCTCCGCGACGAGTTTGGCAGGTGTTATTAAGACTGTCACTTTCCTCCCCCGCCCCCTACCGCCTCTGTCGTCTCACACCACTACCATCAGCTTTCAATATGATCTACGCTTAGTGGCTCATCAGTGAAGCGCCGCGACGCTACCCTCTGCCGGATAATGGCTGCACTGCTCTATCAAGGTAAGTACCTAAGTAGGTCCTTAGTCTATAACCCTTAACACTGAGCTCATATCACCTCTATTTTCTCCTTGCTCTAAGGAGTCTAGATGTCCAAGCAATATTATCCGTTCGTTGAAAACTACCTCACTGCTGGAAACTGCACTCCCCTGCTTGCTGCTGTAAATCTATTCGTCTTATAATCCGTGTATAAAGGCTTTAATTACTGTTTAGTCCTGCAGTAATAGACTTAATTAAAACGTTCGTTATCTCGCCACCCCTGAGAACATAGTCGAATTTTATTAATTTATCCGACTAGTTAATAGCTGTTTATATTACGTTAACGCTTATACTTGCGCTTTTAGTAATAGAAATATCCGCTTGTTTGTTTATAAAATTATTTATTATCTTTAGCTACTAAATCGAAAATTATTTAAATTACTTTGCTTTACTGTTTTTATGCCCTATATTGCTATTATTTTTTATTTTTATAGTATAAGCTTTATGCGCTATTTGTACGATATTATTTTTGCACGTTTTTTTAACATTTTATACTAGAAGAATATTATATATTATATTTATTTCTTCTTTATAACTACAGTAAAACTTTTAATATTATTCTAGCTTAAGTTTATATTTACTATTAGCGCTTATAACGTTGTTTATTAAGTTATAAGTACGTATATATAGTGCGAGCAATTAATAATTTACGCTTGCTAACTAGACTATAGTAGTTTTTATCGTGATAAATATTATTTTTTATACTTGTTTTTTTTTCGCTGAAGTTTTTACGTGCTAACCACAAAATAAAATATAGTTTAATAAAACTGTTAAAAACTACTGTATTAATTATACATAATTAAACCTTAACTTAAAAATATTTAATTTTATATTTAATATTAAAGCTTTATTTATTTCGGCTTAAGCTATTTAGTATTTTTTAATGCTTATTAAACGCAAGCTAGCTGTTTTATTTATTTTTAGCGTTAGTTTAGTGCACGTTTTACGCTTTTAAGTATATTACTTTTTTTATTATTAATAATAAACAAATAATGCGATTAAAACAAGCATTAAAAGCTTTTATATCTATATTTAAGTCCTAACAAAAATTAATCAGACCTAGTAGTTAATTAAGCTTGCGTTAATCGCGTAAGTTTTTCCCGCTTAAAATAAATAGTAGAAATAATTATTTAATTTTTAACGCTTATATTTAAAACAAGTAAAATCTTTATTGTTATATTTATAGGTTGTATATTTTTTTAATTTCGATTTTATTACTATTTTCGCAGACTTAAACCTGTTATAAACATTACGGTTAAGTTTAAAACTGGATTTAAAACCTTTAGCTCGCTTAAAAAAACGGTAAAATCTAGTAAAAATAATAAGCTAGCAGATTCTTTAACTAAATATATAAGTTCGTATAGTGCTAGTATAACTATATTAAGATTTTAAGGCGGCTATAATAACAAAAATATTTCGAAGTGCGTAAATATATCGTTTTAACAGCTACTGCTGGTATAGCTATGCTTGTAACATACATTTAAATAGAAGACTTAAAGAGCGGTAGCAAAGCTGTTGTTTTTAACTTAAATAACGTTTAAAACATTATTTAAAAGATAAGCTAAGTTGACTAAACCTACGGCTAGCGGCCGGAAGAAAATTAAAATAAAAGGGGTTAATTAGATAGCAGAGTTATAAGCCTACAGTTTTTATTTTGTTAGCGTAAGTCCGTCTTTAATTGTTTATATTATTTTCACGCGCTAGCCCACGCTATAGCGCGTGCTGGCCTAGAAGGCGCTTTCCCGAGAATTTTAACATATAGGGCAGCTTATACCAGATCTTAATTTGCTTCGAGACGTAATTAAATACGAAATATATAAGATGCCCCCTTAAAAAAGTTACTAGTTAGTACCCAGGGTTGGAAATTTAATATATAATATAAGTACTACATGTAATATACTATATATAGTATTAATAATAGTACGAATATTTAAATACTACAGTAATATTAGTACAAGCAATACTAAACTACAGTGAGATTTTATAGTAATTTGTTAAGTAGTATAAGTACTAATAACGCGATCCACAAGCAAGTGACGCACCTAAGCAAGTAACGCACTTTTTCGCACCCTTTAACTTCTACCTCAAATAAATCACCCATAACATATGCAATTAACTAGAATCAATCCGAATCTTCTTTATTAGAGGTTTCTACATCTATTTAACAAGTTCGCGCATTATGCCCGGTACTACCACATATACCACACCGCTTTAAACCTCCGCGCGCTTTTTTCTTTAAGCGACTACTTTTACTTTTATCAGCCGATTTAGTTTTTTTATTATCCTTTAATTCCTATAAAACTTAAGTATTAGTTATAATAAAAAGTCCTTTATATTATAGTTGTTTATTTTTCATTTTGTTATGTTTACTTAATATATAGTTAGTTTTATTAAGCTTTTCGTTTTTATAGTATAATAACGTAACTTTATATATTATTATATAAATAATTTTTATAATTAAGTTAATTATAAATAAAATATATACTAAAAAGTTATTTTAATACTTTTAAATATTATTTTTAATAAAAATCAATTAACAATTAGCTTTAAAAGTAGTAACAAACGTTTTAAAAGTTTAAGTATAATAAAATAATTTAAAGTTAATAAATAGTATTTATATAAATTTTATAATATTTAAAGTAAATATAACTTAGTTTATATTTAAAAAAATAATCCTAACTACTTTAAAATTTAATTAAATATTTTGTTCTATAAATATATCTATAAACGCTTTAAAAAACCTAGCAAAAAAAACCTTTTTTATAATATAAGTTTAATACTGTTATATTAAACCTTTAATATATAATCTATAAAACTGTTTTAATATATTAAAAAGTACTAAATTAAAAAGTTAAAGCTTATATAATAAATAAAACAGCATATAAAAAGCAATAATATTATTATTTTTTTATAATACTTTTTAAATTTTATTAAATAATAGCTTTTATAACTATTAAAAATTAATAATTGTTTTAAAACTTTAATATAAATTTAAGTATATATATTAAAATGTTTTACTTATTAAATATTAATTTTATTAATTATTTAATTATTATAAAACAAGTTAATTTTTTAATTATTTAATAAAATAGTATTATAGTATTATAAAATAAAGTAAACTTTTCCCGTAAAAATAATATATAATAATATTATCTAGCTTTAAAAATTAACAGCTTAAATAACTATAACTTATTTTTTACTGCTTTATTAAGCTTACTTAAGCTTTTTACGTTTTTTAATATTTATAATAACTATACTTGTTATAATTATGTTTATTAAAAACTTAGTTTTATTAAAATTATAAATATTTTTTATTATAATATTATATTTTTCGATTATATTAGTTATAAGCTTAAACTACACGTAATAAAGTAAAAAATCCTTATTAAAAACCTATAAATAATTAATTTAACGATTAAAACATGTTTAAAAGTTTAGTTAATATAATATAAAGTTTAAAGCTTAGTTTTTACTAATAAATAACATGTTATATATATATTGAAATATATTAGCTATTTTTTTAATATATTAAAGCTGGGATAAAAACACTTGTAAATTTAACTTAATTATATATCGGGCAATTATATCCTTTTTAGTTATTATAAGTTTTTAACATTTAAAGTTAATAATAAAATATAATATATTACTATTAAATCTTCGTTTAAATATACTTATAAAAACGTTATAAATAAAACTAAGCTTATAAAAAAAAAGTTTATAATTATACTGCTTAGCTTAAATAGCTAGCTACAAATTAGCTTTAGTAAATTTAAAAACTATGTTATAGTTAAAAAAGAACGTATAAGTAAAGTTATAAAGTTAAAATCAATTAAAAAGTGCGTTACTTGCTTAAGTGTATCACTTGCTTATAGATCGCGTTATACTTAATGTAACGGCCAGCCTTTATAGTTCAAGCAGGGATCACGATGCTTTAAGCTTTTAGATAAGACTTTATCAGAGACTCTCACATCTGTAATATGTTCTAGTTTTTCCTCTCTTTTTATTAAGTATTGTTAAGTTAAAAAATGTACATTAAAATGTTTTAGTTTTTTTATTGTGCCCGTTATAATAGTTTTAATAACAATATATAAAATTAAGGGTATTTATTTTATTTTTAAAGTAGTAAGTTAATAGTTTAGAGTTCGTTTTTAAAATAATGTTTTTAATTTAAAATAGTCCGATTTTTAACACTTTTAATGCCTTCTACAACAATCTCTGATAAAATAAACTCGTTTTCGGTGTTTTCGAGCCTTGTAAGCCTTGTAGGCTCGTTTATACCAATTCTGGACCTTTTAACGGCCTGTTCGTCGCTTTTAGAAGCAAAAGAATCGTTAGTATCGAGGTCAAGATCACCTAAATTGTAGTCTATCGCTTTCTGGCATACCTGGGCATTTTATCTTGTTATACTGATTATTTTTCGTTATAACCATAATTGTCACGGCCTACAAGGACGTCCCACATGACTAAGCTACTACTCCAGATCAGGAAAGGGTTCGATCAAGGTACTACCCTATATAAAGGGATATCGTTCCATTGTATCTAGATGTCTCTTTTTTCTTTCCCCAGTCTTGATATTCTCGTTAATAGAGTATTAGCTGCTTGCTGCCGGCTCTGTCCCAGCTTCTCAGTACGCTCGCCGTGACAATAATCATACTGAAATTATGGTTATGTGGTTATAACTATATCGCCTCGTGAGTATGGTTATAACTATATCGCCTCGTGAGTATGGTTATAACTATATATAACAACCTTGACGTCTTGGCATAAATTCAACTAAGAAAACTCTGCAAGGGCTAAACATTCGAATATTAGTTAACTTTAAACATTTTCTATATATGTACGCCGTTTTTTTTTTTTTTTTTTTTATAGAAAAAAATCGTGGTGGGCATTAAGCTAAGTCCCCCCTTTATGGACCACCCTTTCACGGACTACCGCGTTTAGCCTCACGAACGCGTTTTTTTTCTAGCTATTTTATTTTAATCACTTTTTAATTTCTTTACTATTTTTAATTTTTAATACTATTTTTTATATTTATTATTTTTTTTTTCTGCTTTTTATTACTATGTTTTTGTTTAAAACTTAAAAGCGCGCGCATGCTGCGATATACGATATAAAGCTTAGCTTACTTGTTCGTAAAGCTGCGCGTAAGTAGAATACTACTTGATCGTATATTGCACGCTGGCTTATTAGTATACTAACTTGCTAAAAATTAAATAAGGATTAGTAGGTTTTATTATTATTTTAAAAAGTTTAATTAATATATTAAACTGTTAGTTAAGCTAGGCTAAGCTTTATATTAGCGCTAGTTAAATTTAAGCGTATAGTTTAACGAATAGTAAACGTTTTTAAAAGGTTTTATACTTTAAAGAAGCAATAATATAACCGTTTTTTAGTTAGAAACAAGTTTATTAAAGCTATAAAGTTTAAAATTATTTATTATAACTAGGTTAATAATACTATAGTTGCAAATATTAATTTTTTTTTCGATAAATTTAAAGTGTTAAAGCTAGAGAATATTTTTTTTGAACGTTTTTTTAATACTAATAAAATAAGCATTGTTTAAAGCGTTAAAAAGAGCTATTAAGTGATTTTTAAAGTTATTATTTATATAGCTTTTAAAAAAAACGTTAAAAAAAGTAAATAAATTACTGCTTTAAAGTGTATAAATAATAAAAAAGTAGTTTTTTTGCTATTTATTATATTTAAAAGGGTTAATATATAGAATTAGTAGTATTTTAACTAAAATTAAGATTTTTAAAAAGATTAGCGTTTTAAAATATTGTTTAATAAATAAACTAGTAATATTATAGTATTAGATTAAATTAAAAATATTTTTATTTTTTATATTCGGTTTTATTACGGTAATAAATGGGTAGTTTTAATTTATAACGGTTACGATTTATATATAAACGATGTTTTTTTATAGCTTTGTTTTTTAAATAAAATATAGCTAGTTTTTTATAAGCTTTATTATAGTTATGTTGTATAAGTATTAAACATGGAAGTTTTTAGTTTATTAAAAAGAAAGTTGAAAATTATACTAAAAGAGTGTTTAAACGCGGTTTTAAAACTAAAGCTTATAAAGGAAAATATATTAAAAGTATATTATATAGCTAGGCTTGAAGTATTGATTTTTTTTACGATTAAAAAAGCTTAAAAAATAGTTAGGGTTTTTTTGTGAGATTATTTAAAGCTGTTATTATTAAAATATATTATTTTAAAAGATGTAAAAGTTGTTAAAGCATGTTTAAAGCTATTAAAAGCAGTGTAAAAAAAGTTAATACCTGATTTTATTATAAAACTAGTTTTAACGTTTATTAGAACGCTTTTTAGTAGTTAAGTATTATAAAATAATAGTTAAAAGTTAGGTTCTATAAATTTTATTTTTAGACTTTTTTTTTAAAGGCTTTTTATTTAGAAAGCTAATAAGGCTTTTAATTTATAAGCTAATAAAATCGCAGATTTTAAAGCTAAAGTTATTTACTTTAAAGTTAAACTTACTAAAAAAACTACTATAATATATTAAAAGGTAAAAATATTACTAGGAAAGCGGTTTGTTCGTATAGCTGATATATGCTGGGCTAAGCGGAGGCTTAAAAGAAAGGTTGTATATAAGGACGAAGCTAGCGATTACGATGTGCTTAAAAGGGCTTATAACGATGTAGAAGCTATAGAAAGTGATAATATAGAAGTAGAAGACTGTATTACTGTTGGAAACAATAGAAATTAGTATATTTGTATTGATTTTAGCTATAAAACGGGCTTCGATTGAAGGGGTGGTAGTTGGTGGGCTACTTGGTCCGTGAAGGGGTGGTCCGTGAAGGGGGGACTTAGCTTAACTATTGCTGCAGCTAGACAGTCTTAATCAAGGAGCAAAGGGGTTGAAGGTGCAGTAAAAATTCATATCGGGAACTTACTATTTTTGCAGCTTCATTTTTAAGCAGATGGTATATCCAATCAAGTACCTTGGTGGGTTAGTAGTTTACCTTAGGTTAGGTACATATTGGCCACTAGGTCGTCTCCCAGACAATGTTACCAGAACCCTACCTGATGGTCCCAAGACAGCCTTCCCATCGTATGGTCTTTTACATGAATGTTGTCTGCATTGACTTCGATGAGTTCGAGTACAAGACTGTAAACGAGAGCGAAGCAGTGTGCAGTGCTCAGCCTGGAGGCCCTGGCTTAGTCCTGAATTATTGAATCATGATGAAATGTCCGCCGAAGACGAACTCCCGCTTTTTAAATCAATTCCACCTACGCCGGATGAGATATCTGTGCCTAGCAACAGTATTTCCTGGGACGGATCCGCTGGCTTCGAATTTGCTGGTAGCGGTTGCTACAGCCTACATCGATCTCAAGGAGTGACGTAGCCTAGAATAATTGCGTTACCGATGCTGTGCTGGATACAGCAACCGTGGTTGACGATGAAACAGATGTTGCTGTCAACACAGAAGTCGCCAGTGGCACCAACGGCCGCGAAAGCCCTCTTCCCGAGCCTCACTGCTGGATATCCGACAGCGACCTTTATGCAATATCCATCCATTCACGCATAGTCTCGGCCATCATCTACTACCTATTGATGAGATTTCGGATTCGGAGCTCGATAAACCCAGGGATCTTATTAATCCGATAAACTCCAAATTAAACGAACTCAATGCTCGCGCGGCCACCCCAAGAGATTGAATAGCGAAGTAAATATCAGAACAACGCGGGTGACCTTACGGTTTGATAACACGTCAACCCCTGGGCATATACTTGGAAATGTGGCTATGGCGAACAGAAGGGCTGCTGTCAGCGCTAGTTGGGGTCAATTGAGATGAAACTCGTAGTGCTGATGCCCTCATGTAAACTACGTCACCACACACTACACCTATTTAGTATGGGAAACCCGTTTGAGTGGATTCTCAAAGTGCATATATATATGAGGTCAATCTCCCACCTTCCACAGTAGAATTCTAGTTAGTCAACCAGTTAGCAATATATTCTTTGACTCTATTCAAAGACCACATCCGATCCTCTCAGGCATACAGCTCTGAGAGAATGCCGGTATCTTCACTCGAGGATCATCGCTATGATCAAGTCCCGCTTCGACGACGAGGACTGTTTGGTCAACTAGTTCGGAGAGACGAGTAGCAAGCGCAATCCCAGCAGTCCCACCACCGGCAATTACGAAATCAAAGGTATCATTGTCCATTTTACCTCCAGTAATTGCAGGCAAAATAGTGAGTCAGGTTGGACGTAAAAATCTGGAGGGGAAAAAACAGGAAACTCTTGATCAAGTACCTATGGGAACTAAGCCCCACTTGCTATGGGATTTCCCTTACTGTTGGTGAAAGAGTGCGTCTAAGCCAAGACAATGCTGCTGCAGGCTGACGGTGCTCCATTGGGACATTTCTGAACCTTTTTGCTCTGGGCGGCCGTACATAAGGGTCGGCCAATATCTGTTTCTAATCTCCAAAGTTGATTTGTCGGAAATGTCCTAATAAAGCACCGTCAACCTGAGTATTTAGCTTCTGGCTGGTGGCACAAGTTGGCCCCGGAAGGATGCGTAGCACTCCTCTAAAAGGCAGGCCTCCGGGTATTACATCCGTCTGAGAGGCTCCCATGCTGTCCTGACAGGACATAATTGACATTGGCGGACTTAGCAAAAATTTACGATGCAACCACGCGGCCATCGAGAACCATTACGCATTCAAGAGTCACAGAGAACTTGCCACCAAAATTTTGCGATCGAATTATAATTAGAGTAGTTAAGAGCGTCCGCCTTCTCGCTATTATCACAATCGGATTACAACTCTATTCGCAAAGGCTGCATAGCGACTACATGGCATTTCCGACAACAGTATACACCTCTACATTTAGTTAGATCGGGCTAACAGAAAAAATATAAACATCCAGATTATTAGTCACCTCTATACTAATGTTGCGTTAACTGTTTTTATAGGGCAACACTGCATCTGCTGTGCTAAAACACTGCATCTGCTGTACCCACATCAGCTCCAGCTGGAGGCACCTGCCCCATACACTGATAAAATACACAGCTATTTTGTATGTGTACTTTATTAATCTGTCGGACTGTAACTCAAACTTCGGCTTAATACTAATTATATACTTTTTACTACTACTTTCGTATTGCTATTTTCGCATTGCTACTTTCGTACTACTATTTAGATTAACTAATTTAATTCTTCTGTAAAAAACGCGTTTTAAGGTTTAAACGTGTTAATTATAAGACTACAAGAGATCGTCGAACTTAGCACTTTTTTTTAGATTTGCAAGTTTTATTATCATGCTATTAAAGAAATATAATCCAAAAGATTCATGAAGTACACATACAAAGTAAGTGTGTATACCATGGAAGGATCGGGGCAGGTCCTAGCTGAGTATATGTGGGTACAGCAGATGCAGTGTAAACACACAGCAGATGCAGTGTTGCCCTTTTTATAAAGATAGCAAGTTACATACTAGCTAGCACGTAGTTATGAGGCTCGGACTAATCGCGCTTCATGGTAAAGTATGTTCAGATTGATATTGTCCTTCTCTGTTACGGATTTCAGCCCAGGCTTTTCATCCCAAGACAGATACCGTAGGAAGCGGCCAACACGAGCATCAGGATATCGATTGCCTCACTATATACTGTTTCATTCTCTGACCAACGATTTTGTCTTGCTTGTTACGCGATAATGGTTGTAAGTTAAACGCAGGGGCCCCGGGCCATACCCTCATGGGCCACCCCGCCACGCGCTTTTTACGCGATTACGCATATTTAATCGCTGCACTTAACTCTGTTAGTTTTAGTTCTCTTTTTTTTTATAATTATTTAAATCGTTTTTTCTTGCTGATTATTGTAATGGTTTTAAAATCGCAAGAATTATTTATTTAGGGCGCGCTTTATAATGTTAAGCTTAGTATAAATGTTTAGCTAGTAATATATAAGTGGGCTGTTTTTTAAACTATTTTATAACGTTGTTTTAACGATATTTTAACTAAAAAAAAACTAATCATAACTTACAAGCTTTATTATTATATTTAAAAGCTTAATTAGTTTATTAAATAATTAATTAAGTATAATTAAACTATATATTTTTGTTTACTAAGTTTAAAAATATCATTAATATTATACTTAGTTTTTTTAGCGTGCTAAAAAAAGTTAGTTATATATAATATTATAGCTTTTTTAACCGTAATAAAACCGTTAAAATAGTAAGATTTTATATAGTAAGCTATTTAAAAGTTAATAGCGTGATAGTTGTAAATATTAACTTGTTTTTTAATTGCTTTAATGTTTTAAAAGTAGTTAATATTTTAATTAAACGTTAATATAACGTTAACGAAATAAGAGTTAGTTAAAGAGTTAGTAGCGATTATTAAGTTATTTATAAAGTTATTACGTGAATAGTTCTTAAGAAAAATATAAAAAAAATAAATAAATTATTATAATAAAGTGTATTTTTAACGATAGTTATACTTTTTTGCTAGTTCTTATTATTAAAAATAAAGATGTATAATAATAGTGGTTTTTTTGTTAGAATTTTAGTTTATAAAATAACTAGTTTTTTAAAGTTTTGTTTAAAGCGTGAACTAGTAATAAAATCGTAATAGATTAGCTTGAAAGAGTTTTTATTTTTTATATTTATGCTTAATACGGTAATAAATAAACTGTACTAGTTTATAATAGTTACGATTTTTATATAAATAATTTTTTTTTAACGATTTATTTATTAAATAAAATCTAGTTTATTTTTTATAAGCTTTATTATAGTTATGTTATTTAAACGTTAAATATAAAGGTTTTTTTATTGTTAAAAAAACGGCTTTAAAAATATTTTAATAAGTACTTTTATATAAAGTTAAAAATAACGCTTTTAAAAAAAAATAGTATAAAAGTACTTTAATAAGCAAGATTTAATATTTTAATGCTTAAAATAATTAAAAAAAGTATAGGTAATAGTTAGAATTTATTTACGAGATTAATTAAAACTGTTATTTTCAAAATATATAATGTTAGAAAAAAAAAAGTGTTATTAAAGTTAAAGTTAAAGTATTAACTATAGAAAAAACATTAAAAATATTAGATTTTTTAGTGTTTAATTTTAAATACGTTATAAAAACATTTTTAACCGGTTAAGATTTTTGTTAAAGTTGTTAAAAATTTGTTATAAATTATTACGCTTTTAATATACTAACGTAATAATTAGTTAATTAAAAAGCTTTTAAAGCTTTGGATTTTTAAGCTAAGATTATCGCGGATTTTAAAACGAAAGTTTAATATTTTAAAGCTAGAGTTGTAAAGTCGGTAAAAAAGAAGAAAAAAAAGGTAAAGTTAGCGTTTAAGCGTTGGTTAGCTAAAATGTCGGACGTTTGTAGGGTTAAGCGAAAAATAAAGCGTAGGGTTATATATAAGGACGAAGCTCTCGATTGCGAGGTTCTTGTGACTGTAAAAGACTTTATAAAGGTTATTGCAGAAGACGAATCAGAGGCTAAAGAATGTATTACTATAGTAACCGCTTGAAAATAGCGTTCACGATTATTTTTGTTGAATGAAACGGCTTTAATTGAGTGGTGGTGGTGGGAGGCTAAAGTGGCCCGTGAGGGTATGGCCCGGGGCCCCTGCGTTTAACTTATCTCTACTTTACTTTGGCAGTGTCCTTCTGGAAGCCTTCCTCTTGTGTACGCGTGTGCAACACAACTGGGACAATACCATACCGAATGGCGAGTGTAATAACCAGAATCTCGCACAGAAAGCCCCAGCTTCTTCATGGCCAGAGTATAGCAAAGCTCAGGGTTGGAATTTAGTACAAATTTAGTACCAATTAGTATTTTTGTTTTTTTAAAATAACTTTACAAAAAAAAAAGATGTAAATATAAAAAAAATACTATTATAAAGCTTTAAGTTTAAAGAATTTAATACTTATTTTTATACATTTTAAAGGTGAATATTAGCTTAATAATCTTTTTTAGTACTAATTTAGTACCTAGATTTAATATTAAAATATTAAAATAAAGTACTAATAGTGATTATTAATCAAGGACACACTTTTAAAAAATTAAAAAATAACCATTAAAATTCTTAACGTTAGGGCTTTATAACGATACTTTTTTCATTTTAATACCTTTATTTGTTATGAAGTTATTAAAAGAAAAGGTGGTATTAATTTGGTATTAATTCAAGTACTAAAAGTACTAATTTTCCAACCCTGGTGCCAAAGCTTGATCAAGAGAAGAGCCCTTCGGTCTCTACGATCCGCATCGATGCTGGAAATCTGGGTCACATGCATTGGTGGGTTCGATATAAACGTATTCAGGGCCGCGCTTCTATCGATCGCTAGTGTCTTTAAAGAAGTCTTATCAGATTTCGCTTTCCTGTTTTGATCGCACGTGGCCTGTTACTACACGCCTTCGCTCACAGCATGGCCACTCACCCCTTGCCCATACGTATGACTCGTCTCGGATCTAGACGGTCGGGTCGCATGCTGAAGACAATGTTGTAGATAGGCTCAAGCTAATGAACGTACAAAAGAGAATTTGGAAGTCTTTCGTATGGCACAAGGTAAAATGCCTCGTCAATTCACTCAAAGTAGAGCAGATGTAACCACACATAGGGCATATTTGCATAAACGGTATGTAGCAAAACTTCAAGTACTGGAGCCAGGTCTTTACATTATCGTGGCGAATATCGATAAGAACTCGGCAAGAAAGATGCTAAGCGGAAGATTGGATACGGGCCATTTAAGTGTCTGATTAGGCGAGTAACAAGGAGCGCTCGGAAACCCTGTGGTGGCCAAGAACTTCAATTCTCCCTGTGCTCCACGCGTAAATACTCTATGAGACACCGGCATGACTTCCGTTTGTCGGATAATTGTATCCAGCTGCACGACTGGTCCCTGATTGCAGATTCCTCTGACAACGTTGGCAATGAAACACGGCAAGCTAGCGCCTCACTCAAAAAGGGCAAGGGGTTCCCACATCCCTGTGGCGTGTATGGACTGGTCGTTGCTGTCGTTACTAACTTCGTTGGCATCCTCTTCGCCATAAAACTCGTTGATATTGATGTTGTGCTTGTCATCATCCTCACCAAAGTGGTCTTCTAACTGCTCAACATCGTCCACGGCGTCTAAGTCCATCCATTCCATTGTTTCTTTGTCGCCATTCTCGTCACTGTCGTACTCCGACTGCTGAGAATCTTCAATGGCGTCTGAAGCATCGATCCTCAGCATGCGCTCATAGGCAAGGCAGTGCCTGAAACTATTTATGTTGTTAATATCCAGCCATTCGGTGGGCCGGTCATTGTAATGACAGACACAAAGGACACGTCCGTCATCCTTAGTCGTAATATTCGTATCCACATCGTCGCCAGTGGGCCAAGGTTCATCGTTCCAGTACGGACATTGATCTTCTCTTCCGGCCCACATACTTTCAAAATGTTGTCGAGTATATTTATCATTGTAGTACGCTCGGCGTGGTCGACCCCTTCTAAATGCGAGCAGATCGTGCCCACATGCTTGGAGTACAGCGTCCCAGAGATCTCCTCTGTATGATCCGAAGTCATAATACCGGTGGACTTCGCGGCAGACCCTTCGAGTATATGCTATATCAGATACAGTGAAGCCTGATGTGTCAGCTGAAAAAACGTCTGCTCCCCTCTGAACAAGGAAGATCAAGGCGTCTAACCAGGGTTCCCTCTGTTTTTCATACATGCTGCTGCAGAAAAACGTATGCAGGCAATTAGCCCCATAGTTGTCTTTTTCGCCGACGTCGCTTCCTTGTGTGAACAAATGCTCCATTTTGTCCACTAGAGGAAGCGGCGTACCGGCCCTGGTGCATCCCATGTTACATAATACTAACAAAAAGGATCGGCCATGGTAATCTTTCAGATCGCGTGTACCAAACGGTTCGGTCAGGCGAAACATATCCCTGAAAGTTAGAAAATCCCGTGTCTACGTTAGTCCATTTTCGAAATTCTTACGGTCAAAGTTGTGGTTGAGATTTAGTGCCATACACCTCGATCGCAGGTCTTAAATAATGTAACAGCAATGGCGTTGCGCGAACCACGAAGCGTGATGGTGGGATCGGCTCCTTCAGTAAGGAGGATTCGGGCCGTGTCGATTTTACTGACTTCTGAAGGTATTATGGTGAGCCATAAAGGTGAACTTGTCTCTCATGATGATTAGCTTGAGTCTAGGTGGAAATGGTTAACGACACGGGGAGAAGGGATAAGTGTTGCTCACGTTTCACCTTCCCCAGAACAGGCAATCTCATCTACATCTAAGCCGTTCCGGATAAGGAATTCACACATCCGAGGGTATCGGTAGTTGAGAGCTGCATACTACAGCGGTATGAGAAGAACAAATTCTCTTGAATAGACGAACGGAGTATGGAACACATTACATGTAATAGAGACCACCCTCTCTCGTCATGATCTCTCAGGTTGGCCTTTCCATCCAAAATCAGGCGTATAAGCTTTTTTTCAGTCTCCCAGAAAGCAATCCAGAAGACTAAAGAGTTGCTTGGAACGATGTTGTTGACAGAAATCCTCGGTATGCTTGAAAAGCTCCCGTCCAGAACCTGCTTTTGTTGAACTTCCACAAGCAGCGAAAATGCAGATTCGTCTGGTTTGACGAGAATCTGTGTGTTAAAATGACATTCGCTACTTCCGATAAATGCAGCTCCGTACCCGAATCTTGTCGAGTAACTTCCAGTAGTTTTCGTTGTCATAGTCAAGGTGCAAGAATCAATTCTGGCTCTCCTTCTTTGCCTATGCCATGACACTCGCATGCCGGGTGTCGTCATGTGTGCTATACGTGTTCGGCCTACTACATTCAGCTTTGTCATGAGGTATAGGGGATTTTTCTACATACTATTCTCGTTCAAGACCACCTGGGGCGCTGACGCGACAAGGTCGTTGACAAGACTGAGCTCTTCGCCACAGACCCAAGAGTCGCATTTTGGCCATACACCCCGTATCTGTGCAAGATTGAGCAGAAGTCGAAGATCGTATTTAAGCTGTGAAATGGTCTCGTGGTTGGCCTGGCCTTCTTGTCCTGCCATCGACGCCGCTATGTTTGAGACAATCATGTTTAATGATGGCTGCTGAAAGAAGGCTTGGATTGGGAGCGCTTGGTCCAAAGTATTAACCGCCATTATTTCCCAAGGAGCTTCTGATGGCTGCTTAAAAATCTCAGCTGGGCGGTCCCGGACTCGCTCTGAAGTAAACTCATATTCCAGTGGTGAGTGTATGATTGCCGAAGTTGTTGGCCGTGTGGGTCTTGGGACAGCAGAGGAACAGCCGTTTGAGAGGGACCATGCTGGTTGGTCAACAGCGCCATGCGGAATATCGGAAAGCACAGTATTATGGGGGAGTAGTTGCACATGGGTTCCGGATGAATCTGGAAACTGTGTCAAGAGATTGACAGCATTTCCTCCTGTAGAAATGGTCCGAAACTCATGAGTGCGTGACACTGGCTGTGAGTGGATCGGTGGATGTTCCTGAGAAGCTATATCCATCATTTCCTCGTGCATGGTCGGAAAAGTCGTTGTCACCTCAGGAATTCCCAAGTTGTTGGAGCGATGTTTGTAACTCCTTGTCTTCTTGCCTTCACCCCACTCCTGCAACTGACTAAGAAGCCGGCGGCGGCTACAGCGCCCTGAATTAGTCATTTATCTAGCGTACTTGTCATGAACTTCTGGGCATACCATGTATAAAACCCATCGGATGCGAGTGCTTTGATGACATCCTCGATCTTGCTGTTCTCTTGGATGTAGAGACGGACAATGGTTGACTTTAATTTGTCCCACTCTTCTGCTGTGTGGCGATGTCGAGTTTGTTTGGAGATGCGGGCATTCTTTGACTGCTGAGGTACGATTGAAATTTTGGTGATCGTGGTAGGTTCCCTTGCAACTAAGGGCCGTAGAGGACCGGCCATGATGCCGTATTCTAGTGCAATCGCAGAACAGGTTATGATCAGATGGATGATGAAGAAGTGAAACGGGTTTTCGAAATAGGAGGAAGAAGCGCGACTTTGTTGTACATTAAGTAAATATTCGACCCTGCTCTATCATCTTTCAATTGAGCAAATAGCAGTCGTTGTAGGGGGTAACCTCTAAGCTAAACCACCCCCTGACGCCCCATGCCCTCACGCCCCAGCACGACTGCCCCACTAACTGTGACGGCCAGCCCTCATGGTTCGAGCAGGGATCACGATGGCCCGAGCTTCTGGATAGGACTTCATCAGAGATTCCAGCATCTGCAATGTGTTCTAGTCTTTTCTTCTCTCTTTGTCGAGTATCGTTAGGTCAGAAGGTGTACATTAGAATGTCTTGATTCTTTAATTGTGCCCGCCGTAACACTAACGCGCTTTAATCTAAGCTTTACGCGTTATTATAAAAACTAATTGAAACCCTTTTGTTCGTTATATTTTTTTTTCTTACATTATTATTTTTGTTTTTTTATTCTTTATTTTATTATGCTTTTATTTTGCTAGTAATTACATGTAGAACATGCTGTACGAAAAAGTCTTTTTAAGACACTTGTTTAAGAGGTATACGTTAAATAAAAGGTTAAACGTACGTACGTACAACGCTGTTTAAAAGGTATTCCGATTTTTAAAAAAACGTATTAATTTAATAAGTATTCTTACTATTTCTAAAAGCTAGATTAGCTTTTTAAGCTATTAACCAGGTTAAACTAAGCTTTACGCTAGCTTTAATTAAGTTTTAGCTTATAGTTTAGCGTTATTTTGTTACTAAAAAAAGCTTTTATAAACTAGGAATTATAATGTTATAATCTAGCCCAGGGTGCCCTGCACTTTATTACTCTTAAAGCAGATATATATAATACTAAGTCCACTTATAACCCGTATTAGTTTTATTTCTTCCTTAAGCTTTAGTTTTATATAATATATACTATATAAATAAATGCAGTTATATTTAACCTTTAATATTGCCCTTATTTTTAACAATTTTAAAGCTTCTCTTTTTTAAGTTATTTATAACATCGTAATAATAGTTTAAACTTAAACTTTTTAACAGAAATATAATTTCTCCTTAAGTTAGTTATAAAGCTTTATTAAAATAAAAACAGAACTATTTAAACAATAATTACTAACTAAACAATAAAAACAACTATAACAGTTAAAGTTTTAAAACATTTTTTTTTTTATAAATATAACAGTTTTTAAAGCTTAATATATTACTGCAGCTATAAAAGCTTAAATCTTAAAAAAAACTATTTAAAGTAAGAACATAATAAATAAATACTTTTTAAAAAAAACAAGTATATTTTTTCAGCATTAAAATAAAATAATAATAAAAAATAACTAGAAAAACTTAAAAAAACTATTATACATTTTAATTAAAAACGAAAAATATAATAACTAAACTTTTTAGTTTTAAGTTTAAACCTTTTTTTGTTAAATAAACGTTAAAAACGTTTATTAAACCTTAATTATAAGTAAAAACAAAGTAAATCGCTTTAAAATTTTTAAAATCTAAATTTTAATAAACTTTTTAAATTTAAATACTTTATATTTATTATAAACTTTACTTATAATAAATAAAACAAATAGATAAGCGAACTTAACTTTACATTTTTAATAATTAAGTATAAGTTTTATTATAATAATAATAGGATTATTTACTTTTTAAATAAAATAAACTAATTATATAAAAATATATATTAAAATAAAATTACTAGCTTATTATATAAAATCTTTTATAAATATATATATAATTAAAAAAAGTTTATTAATTGTTGAAAATATGCTTTATTATAAGCATATATTCTATGATTTACTAAGAGGTAGTCTTAAAGGTATTGATTGATTTAGTAGAAAGTGAGATGTAGATTAAAAGGAGGGTCTAGAATTAAAGCTTTAGTTAATTCTTAGCTAAAGCTAATTTAGTGGACTTTATTTAATCTATTTATAAGTTATTATTTATTTTATTTATAAGTTACGTGCAATAATGTTATCGCATTTTCTGCACGCTTATATTAAAGTGCTGCGAGCACAATAAAAAGTCTGCTAACTTTAATAAGTAGGTATTTATATATATAAAGATTTTTTGTTTAATTTTTAGCTATACTTTGTTTTTTTATTTTTATTTATTTACTTATTAATTTTTACAAGGTCGTTTTAGTCTGCGTTTTAGTGTAGATATTTTAAGTAGTAATTAATTAGCTAGTTAAGTTATTTTTAAAGGCCTTTTTTTTCCTTTTTTTCTAAAAGCAGAGAATAGTTTAAAAATAGCTTTAACTGAAATATTTTTAGTTTTTATTTTTAGGTTCAGCTATAGGCCGTGTTTTTATTAATACTTGTTAATTAATTCTTATAAATATTATAAGTGCTGTTTAAAATGCTATTTATTATATTTATATTTCTAGCTTTTTTATTTAATTAAATAATTAAAACTATCTTTTTTACGATTAGAACAATATTTAAAAACAAGTTTTACTTTGTAGTTTTTATTATTTCTTTTATTAGTATTAGTATACTAATTTGCTTTTATTAGTTTTAACAAAAGTACTGTTTGTTTAAAAAAGTCGTTTTAACTTTTAATAAGTTAAAGTTAAGCTATAAAAATAATAAAATATATATAATAGTTTTTTAAAAAGTCGATCTTATATATAAAATTACTAATTTTTTATTTAATAGTTTATAAACTAGTTTATTATTATAAGTATTTTTTAAAAGTTTATTAAGTAAATAATAATTATTATAAAGTTATAGTAGTATTTTATTTTTAGCTTTAAATTTAAGCGCTTAATACTTACTATTATATTAATGTTTTGTTTAAACAGCTATAAAATCTATAGCTAGCTTAATATTTTATTATAAATACTTATAAAAAAATCGAATATTTTTAAACTGTTTATTAGTCTTGTTTTTATTTAGTAATATATTAAAAAGATTTAATAACTTAAAGTTAAATAATTATTTATATAGGGTTAACTTAATAATCTTTAAATATACAGTATTTAAGTTTTATTGTAAAATAAATACTAAATTTATTTAATTAAATTTAGGTTTAGTAAAGTAGTAGTATTTAAAAGCAATTTTAACGGTTTAGTTTTTTTTTTTAAATAAATTATCTTTTTAAGGATAATATATTATAGCTATTAGTAATTAAGTGCTAAAAGCTTTTTATATGCTTTTTTAGAAGTTTAATATAAATTTTTAATCACGATTAGAGATAATTCTTTTAAGAATATTTTAATCGCTAAATAAAAGTTATTTAGTTAAAACTATCGCTTATTTTTTTGCTATATACTTTTTATTTTTAAGTATAAAAAAAGTTCGTTTTAAAGTATAATATAATACTATTATTATATAATTATACTTTTTAAAATAAAGCTTGTTTTTTAATTATTAAAGTGTACTAATTAACTTAACTAAAAGTAGCGTAAAAATAAAATCTATCACGATTGTTTATATAAATAAAAGATTATTAAGTTAAATAAGCTAAAAGTTTTTTACGCTTTTTTAATAATTAGTTTAATTAAAGTTATAAACAAGGCAATATTTAATATACTTGTTTACTAGTTAAGTTTTATAATAAATTAAATATAATTCTAGATTTTTTAATATATATTAAAGTTTTACATAATGTTTTTTATCGTGCACTAATTTTAACACTTGTTTAATTATACTGTAAAGTATATATAATTATTTATAACTTTTATAGATATTATAAATAAAACTGTTAATAATATAAAAAAAATAGCTAGTTTTTAAAAAGTTTTTAACGTTTTTATTAACAGTATATAACTTATTAATATATAGCTCGCTTATAATTTTTACATATTTAGGATTTTTTATATATATAGCTTTAAAATCTTTAAATTATTGCTTGTTTATAACTGTTTTAATAATATGTTTAATAATGTTTTTTATATATAATATAAGTATGTTATTAACAATAACGTTTTATATCGTGTTTAATATTGTAAGTTTATTAAATCGCTTGATTTATTCGCGCTTATTTTTAACGTTTTAAATAGTTTTTAAACGATTAAGTATATTAAGTATATAGTTTAATTATTTAAACAAATAATAAATATAAAAACTATATTATAAAAAATAAACGGATAAGTTAATAAACTATTAATTAGTATAATTAGTACTAAATATATTAAGTAAAGTTTGTTTTATTATACTTTTAGTAGCTAAATAATCAGTAAATATAATTATTAAGTTATTATTTAAGTGGATTATAGTTTTTAACTTTTTAACTGTTTAAATAAAATAAGCTATTTTTAGCTTAAAAAGGTTATAACAAGTTTTAGCTTATAAAAAGTAGCGATTTAAGTATATAACTAGTTTAATTTTAATAAAAGAAATCTTATTATTTAAGTACTATATATAATTAAATATTAAGTAAAAAATTATAACTTTAAAGCCGTGTTTAATAAAACTGTTTATTTAAAAAAAAAGTGTATAGTTTAGATTATAGTAATATAAAGTATTTTTAATATATATAACGTTCTAAACTGTTTTAAAAAAAGCTATTTTAGCTAGTATAAAGTTATAGTATATAAATTAATAATAAGCTTTATGTTTACTTGGATTTTTATTAATTACTTAACCTTTTTTATAATTAATTATTAAAAAAATAGTTTTACGTTTTTATAGTAGCTTAATTAATTAAATATAATGCAGTAAAAAGTTACGTAAAAAACTGCTAGTACTAATATATTGTTTAAAAGCTTTAAAATTATAAAAAAATACTAGTTATTAAAAAGCTTTTACATATTTAGTAATAAAAATTATTTTAAAACTATTAATAAAAAACTTAAGTAACTTAATAAAAAAATAGCTAATAAATAATTTTTTCGGGAATATCGCGATATTTTTCGATTTAAAAAGCTTAAATACTATAAACAAGTATTAAATATAATTTTTAAAAGTATTTAAATAAATTATAATATTATTAATAAAAACGCGATTATAATAAAAATAATCGCGTAAAAGTTTGTTTATATATTTTTAAATATAAGCTAAAAATTTTTAAAAACTTATTAACGCTATAATAGATCACTTAATATCTTACGAACTTATAATCGTAAATTTATCGCGGTTTTTAAAATATATTTTAAACTAATAAAAAAATAAAGTAGCGTTAACTATACTAATATAACTTTTACTTTATAAACTAGTAATAATTTAAAATTATAGTAAAAATAAGTATAAATTAGATATAACTATATAATTAAAAGCTTAAAAATTAACGATTACTTAGCTTTTATTTATATTATACGTTTATTTTTAAATAATAATAAAAAAGTAAGTAAAAAATGTTAGTTTATTAATTTATACTATATAATACTGCTTATATAGCTTATTATATTTAGTATTAAAAACTTTTATGTTTTTTTAGCTTAAAAAGTAAAGTTTAAAATTAAGTTTAGAGTTTTACTAGTTATTAATAAAAAAGACTTTTATTTATTAATCTTTAAATATATTAATTATGTTTTTATTAACCTAAATATTATATATATTTACAAGTTTATTTAGTTTAGCCGTTTTTAAAGCGTGTTTAAAGTAAATATGAACTTTTTGCTTAGTAATAATTTCTAGTAAATTAATAAGTTTTTTAATTCTAAACATAAAATAAATATCGGGTATTTTTAGTTTAAATATTTTATTAGCTTAAAATAGATTAAGATCTAATATAAGTATATTATTTAATTTTTATATTATATTAAATACTGTATTTAATAAAAGCGTTTTTAATATAATATTAAGTTTAGCTTTTATTTTAATAAATAAAGTTTTATTATAAAGATTAAAGCTAAAATTTACTAGTTTATTATAAGTTATAGTATTAAAAAAGAAAATATTTTTAGTTATAATAGTAGTAGCTATAAAACTTATATTAAATTCTACGTTTATAAGTATAACTAAATTTATACTTAATATAATAGTATTAACTACTTTTAAAAATGTACTAGCTGTAACTGCAGTAAAAATAAATATTTTTATAGCGCTTTTTTATTTAATAGTATAATAGTTATTATTTTTACTTTTACTAATAAAACCTAGTTTAGTTTTTTTATAGATTTTAATAAGTTGTTTTAAAATATTTTTTATAAAAACTACTTAAAATGTTTTAACATTTATTATAATATTAAATATTATGTTATAAACTGCTATAAAATAAAATTACCGGTTATTTAGCAATAGTTTATAATTAACTTATAAATAAGCAGATTTTTTCTTGCTTAATATAACTTTTTTTTTGTTAATTACTTTACGATTATATTTATAGCTATTATATAATATATTAAAGTTAAGTTAAAAACTATTAAGTTTTAAAAACGAAAATGTTATATTATTATAATTTATTACTTTATTATATAAGCAATAAAAATTAGTATTAAATAGTATATTAAGTTATAAACGATTTTTAGCAACCTATTTTTTACTTTAAAATTTTATAATTTTTAAATTATTATCTTTATTAATTTTTCGTGCATAAAAAGTAAATATAGCTTATTTTTTTATATAAACGCTTAAATTGCTTAATATAGTAGTACTGCTTTTGCAATAAACAATAATATATTTAAATATACTTAGAAATAAACGTTTAATAATAGAAATATTACTGCTTATATTACTGCAAATTTTAACGTTTTCTACTTTAAAACTAGTGTATATTTTAGATCGCAAGTACGTATATTTAAAACTAAATAACTTGCAATTATAGTTAATAGTTAAGGCTATAATTATAAAGATTTTAAAGTTAAGTACTTTATTAACTGCAAGTTTTTTTAGTTTAATTAGTATATTTATATTTAGCGCTTTTTTAAGATTATATATAACTTTTTATTTTGTTTATTTATATGTTTATAAGTGTTAAAAAAAATAATTACGTAAAAGTAATAATTAATTATAATAATTATAAGTTTATTTAGCTAAATCTACTAATAATAAAGTAATAATTTTTTTAAGATTTACTTATAAAAAACATTTAAACTTATAATGTTTTAGTTTTAAAATAGTTTTAAACTACTTTTTATAAGCAGTACATATAAAATTTAAATTAGCTATATAGTAAAAAGTAGCTTTTATATTAGTTTTATATTTAAATAAAAGTAATAATAAATAAGATTAAAATGTTTTAAATGCTTTATTATTTTTTAACTAGTTATTTATAAAATATACTTAATAGCGTTTATTATTTTTATTATAGCAATATTTTTAATCGTAACAGTTATAATTATCGTATTTATTACAGTTATTATAATTATAACGTTTATTATTTAGTTTACGCTTTTAATTGCGATTATGTTTTTAATTATAATCGCGATTACGTTTTTAGTTACAAAAACAGTTATTATTTTAATAATAACTATCGTAAAATTAAAAGTTTTAATCGCAGGATTAATAATAATTATAACTATAATATTAGTTTTAGTTATAGTTATTTTAATTATAATTAACGTATTAATAGCAGCTAAAGTTCTAGTTAAATAATTAATAATTAAATTAAATGTTTTTTTAAGATAATATAGTTTATAATAATTAATAATAAAAGAAATTATTATTAAATTAAAGCTTTAATAAACAAATAGTAAAAAACTCCCTTTTAAGTTTAATATGTTAAAACTATTGTTTAGTTTTACGTTCTAGTTTATTATAAGCGTTTTTAATCTTTTTATATAATTATTAAGCTTTTTTTTCTTTTTAAGCGCGCGAATATAATTAGTAATAGTTTTATTTTATTAATTATAAATATTTTTTATTATTCTGATTTAGTTAAAATTATTATGCTTTAATATACTATTAGCACGTGTATAGCGAAGTTTACGCTGAATATATTAAGGTAAAATATTTTTATTTTTAACTATATTTTTTAACTTTAACGTTTTTATAAAAAATAAACAAGTTGTTTTTTTAGCACAGATTTTAAATCGATTTTTAAATAATTAAAAGATTTTATTAAGTTCAGCTTTATATAAAATATAACGCTATTTAATTAAAAGTTTGTTTATTTATTATAATAATGCTGATTTAACTAGTAAATAATTAAAAAAAGAAAGGATTTATATTATATTAAATATATATATAGGTTTATTTTTTAATAAAGCTTAAATTTAATTAGAGAATAAATATATATTCGTATAAATAATGTTTTTATTATTAGTAATAACGTTTTAATTATTAAGATTATTTTATTTAAAATTAAAAATATTAATATTGTTTTGTTTAATTTTATAAGTACTGTTTATAGTAAACGTAAACGTTTACGTAGTAAAAATATTAAAATAAGTATGTTTTAATAAATTAAGTTTAAAATAATTATTTTTATTATTATTTTTATTATTAGAATTTTTATTATTAAAAAGTTCTAATAAAGCATTATTTTTTTTAAGTTGCTTTTAAAAAGCAGTTTTTTTAAGCGAAAAGTTTATAGTTAAAGAGTTAATAGTTAGATTAGTTCAAGATAAAAAAGTGTTTTAAAAAGCTTAATAATTAAACGCGGTTTTAAAAAAAATACTATTAAAAATATGAAGCTATTACTGCTAAAAATTCAAAAATGCTTTTAAATCGTTTAAATTATTGTTTACAGCTGCTTATATATTTATTATAGTAACTTAAACGTTAAAAATTTTGTTATAAAAAGCGGATATATTAAAATTAGTAGTTATTATATAAATATTAAAATAATAAATATTATTTACGTTAACGTTAAGTTTAAATAGTTTTTTAGCAGTTATTAGCTGTACGTTTAATATTTTAAAAACAGTTCGTGTAAATAATATATTTATATTATAGTTAAAAGATAGGTTATAAACTGCTTTTTTTTTGTTAATTTATTTTTTTATACTTAAATTAATTAGGATTATTATTATCGTGTTAATTAAAAAGCATATTATTAAACACTTATTTGGTTGATTTTATTAAAGCTATATTAAGTATTTAAAATAAAATATATATAGAATAAGTTAAAACAGAATAGTTATAAACAGGACGATAAAAAAAAAAAGTGTATGTTTTATACTTAAAGTTTAAGTTATTAAAACTTCGTTTTTTTTTTTTATATTTAGTAGTGTAATTAACACGTATTAAAACTTTAGCGTTAATAAAAGTATTTATAACGTTTGCATAATTATAATCGCGTACTGAAATTTTGGCTTTTATAATTATTAGGATATAAAAATGCTTAATTAAGCTTGCGTTTAATGTACTAAAATTTTAGCTTATTAATAAAGCTTTATAGAATATGCAAAAAGTTTATAAAATATTACGAATACTTACTTTAATAATTAGTAAGTAGCAATAAGTTAACTTAAGCGTATATAATTTAAGCGTATGTATAAGTTTACGGGCTATTAAAAAAAAGATTTTCTTAACTTTAAGAAAATTAAGAAATAAATAGCTTAGTATAATATAGTATCTATAATTAAAACAGATAAAGGCACTAATTTAAAAAATGGTCTTAAAAGTATTGATTAATTTAGTAAAAAGTAAAATATAGATTAAAAAAGGGTCCAGAATTAAAGCTTTAGCTAATTCTTAGCTAAGGCTAATTTAGTGGACCTTATTTAATCTATCTATAAGTTACTATTTATCTTATTTATAAGTCACGTGCAGTAATGCTGCCGCACCCCCTGCACGCCTGTATTATTTACCCGATATTCACTTATAAAATGTCATGGAATGTCATGAAATTCTATGGAATTTCATAGAATTCCGTAGAATATTTTCGAATATTCTACGCCACTCGACTCCACTCGTTTAATTTATAAGCATATATTATTAATGCTTATTAATACGATGGAATATATTAGAAATATATGGAATTAAGGGAGATTGTGTATATATCAAGGTCTTGTTTCTTGATTTCTAGATTAACTTTAACTTTAACAACAATAATAAGTTTAACACATTCATTATATAAACAACATTACGGTTTTACCTTTCATACATAACCCATGTACAACGATATATTCGTTTAACATTAATTAAACTAAAACTTTTATTTGTTAATTAACTTATTTAAAAGCTAATATTAATATATAGCTAGAAAAAACTGTTTAAAAAGCTAATTAATATTTTAAATAATTTAATTATTACTTATTTTAAATTAAAAATTAAAATAACTAAAAATAAAAAAAATTAAAAATTATATTTTATTATTAAAAACTAAATAAACTATTTTAAAAAAAAATTATAAACTTTTATATATTTCTTTTAAATACTAAAAATAATATAGTAAATATAGTAGTAAAATATTAAAAGCTTATAAATTAATCTTAAAAAAATTTTAAGTAAAAACTTAAACAATTTTAGTTATTGTTTTAAAATAAAAGCAAAAATAATAAAAAACCTTAATAATATTAATTTTAATAAAGTAACTGTTACTAACGTTATTAAGAACTTAAAAGTTTTAAAAAAAGGTTATTATATTGCTTTTCACTTAAGAAAAAATCATTTTTTAGATTTAATAAAAATTAAAATATAAAGCTTTATTAGCTTAACACGCGTAATAATCATAATTAAAATAATAATAAGAATAAACCGAATATAAATAACTTTAAAAGTCCCTTTTAATGCTTTTACTGCTATTAATAAAGCTATTTTTAGTAAAATTGCTTAAAGCTAACTAAACAGCGCTAAAGTTAAAAACATAAAGTTTAAAAAACTTAATTAGCTTTTAATTAAAAGTACGACCTTTATTTATTTAAAAATAAATCGCTTACTTTTAAATTTCCTACTTTTAAAGCTACTAGCTAAAAAAATAAAAAAAAAGCTTAGTTTTATACTAGTTTTAATATCTACTTAACTAGCTTAAATAAAGCTTTTTTAAATATTTACGCAAACTTAAATTTATATATAAAATATAATTATATTAACTATATTTTTACTTTAAAATATAAACTAAAAAAAGCCTTTTTTTAAACTTATAAACTATAACATATAGCTATTAACAATTTAATTATTTATAATTCCTTTTAAATTAATTATAAATTAACTAATAATTAAAATATTAAATATAAATTTAAACATGTATATATTATAATTACTAAAAACAATTAATTTAAAAGCAGTTTTTTACTATTATTTTAAACAACTTTAAAAAACTAAAGTATTATACTAAATTTAGCTTTAAATTATTAGTTCTTTAAACTAAAAATTAAACACTTTAAATTATTAACAGTTTATTAGTTTATACAAGCTTATTAGAATAAAAAATATTACTAAGCGCTTATTACTTTTTTTAAACTTTTATAGCTTAAAAAATTAAAAATAAAAGCTAAAATATAAAAGCTTTAAAAATATCTTATTTAAATTTTAAAACTTAGCTAATTTTTTCGATTATAAAAAAGCTAGCATTTTATTTCGCACTAAACGTGAAAATTTATTAATTAATTTTAAAAAAACCCTATTATACTTTATAACTCGATTTACTATGTAAAATTTAACAGTGAAATAGAACAGTTTAACTGTGCGTTTTTCTCTAATATATTTTATTAAAAATATTACTAATGTTAAAAGCTTTATAATTATTATTTAATTTAATAAAATTTAATAAAATTTAATAAAAACTAATAAAAATTTATTAATAAAAATTTATATATATATATAACTAAAAATAATATTTTTAATATTATGGACCCACTTTTTTAATCCTTTATCTAACGATAAAAATCACGTGTTTCCCAGAAAAGTTGTTACGATTCCTGGTATATATAGTACTGTTGTTTCAGTACTAGTACCACACTTAACAGCAACCAACTCTTTTACCTCAACGGTATAATAGATCGTTATAAAAGTCTAAACTGTACGGGATTTGCCCTAGTAAATCTGTTAGTACACATTAATTTTAAATAGCGCTTTAAATAACAGAAGAATCTTTTTTTAGAATTTTTTATTAAAGATAAAACTAAATACTATAATTTATTCTATTCTTAGTATGCTTTTCCGATTTTTCCCCGCTTTTTAATAATTTATTGAAATATGGGGATTTGTATGGGAAATCGCTGGGTCGTGGGGGGGTGGGCCGTAGCCAGGGTGGTTACCTTAAGCAAAGAATAACAAAGGTTCATGACACTTGTCAGTCTGCAAGCAAATTTCGTAGGGTGCGCTAGGGCGTCCATGGGACGGAAGGGAAGCTCCCTACTGCTTGGCACTTTCAGCGTGGTTTTTGTATCATAATGTTTACGACGTTAGAGGCAAGTAGGTCAGTAAACACCTTTGGCAACAGTACACTGCATACTATTATGTTGGCAGTGAGGTCATGTTTTATTCGCAACTAGACCGCTCGAAGGGACACTCACTCCTACTTAAAGTAGTCCGAAGTTCACTCCACACCTTATTCCTCTTATAACCTATAGACCCGTCGTTAATAATCCCCTTGCGAAGGTCGGATCGCGATAGCGCCGAACGGGCGCCGCAAGGTAGGCCACGGTGGTTCCTAGCTTCACAACATCTCCGGAAGCCCCGCACCGGCCGGAGAGCGAAAAAATAATTGAGGCACCTAGTCCTATATTGTGCACCTCCAGTATTGCTAACGTTAATTAGCAGAAGTTTACTACCAACAACTAAAGGAAGGGGGGAAAAAATAAAAAATATGCATACTTTTTGTTCATTTATTAATCGAATCGTATTTTTATTTTTATTTCTTATACTATTTATGGTTATGTTATGCTTTATTGAACTAAGGAACTACATAGCCTTTGTGACGGGTGCCTCATTTATTTTTTCGCTCCCCTGACCGGTAATCGAATGCCTGCATAGTCCTGGCGATTAGATCCTTTTCAGGAACAATAGAAGAACCAGGGTCTGAGCAGAAAACCACTGCATTCCTTGGCGCATAAGAAGCAATCTATTAGTGCCGGTATTCGACTGAATCCACAGGGTCCTAAGGACTAGGTGCACAAGTAGGAGACAATTGCTACAGCAGCCCCTGTGCCTCTGCTGTGTCAGGGAAGTTCCTCACCATTAAGATATGCCCATGTTATATCTCTCGTAATGAAATTAATTGACTGAAAGCCTGCGGCTTCATAAAGAATGCTGCTGCCTGAGATGGTTCCCTACTTACATTGTGTAACAGGCGGCTACAATATTTGCCCGATGCTGACATCCTGGCATAGATAGTCGTATTGCTCGCACTGCTCTCATGTTGCAATTCTTGCCTAGAATTAGCAAGTGATCTTCCGCCGAGCACGCATCCATTGGCAGATAGTAGCCGAATCCTCGCCGAAAGTAATGCGGAGGGGCTCAGGATGGGAGTCTTACGGTTCGGAAGAATGAGGTCTGCTTGGTGTGTTGAGTTGCAGCTACGGCATACTACGTGATGTTATGTTGCATCCCGAATGCGAGGGGAAGTTTTCCTTCCTAGACCTCTCTCTGACGTAAAGTTGAAGTCTTTAGATTGCTAAACTCCGCTTCATTTGTAGGTTATGAATGGCTAATAGGCTGAGCGACCTGCTATGAACAAAGTTGCATCTCATCGAGTATAAAAGGCCTGGATTATCTCCCTCAAGTTGACAATCTGTCTCTTCCTTTCCATTATGCTAAATCCAAAGTGAACCAGCACCAACATATTCACCAATATTATCAAATTTGCCAAGATGAAGATCACCCTTGCTTTTGTTGCCCTCCTGCCTGCCCTCGGCGCTGCCTCATGCCTTGCTGAACGAGGCGAGGGCAAACTGCCCACTGTTGATCTCCAGTCACTCTCTCCTGACCAGTACGCTCTGGCAAATATTGAGCAGGACGGCACCAACCACGGCATCGACACGGTTGTGTCCGCTCGTCAGACCTGCCCGAGCAACTACCCATGGTATTGTGATGGCAGGTGCTGCCAATACAACCGCTGCTGCACTGCGACATGCTGCGGCCTCCAAGCCACCTTTTGCGGTTCCGATGGCTACTGCTACTACTATACCTAGGAACCTGGTAAGTGCCTATCGTGTTGATTCAAGATATATGGTGCAACGCTGACTAATGAAGATATATCTCGATTAAGGAATTTTAAGATTGGGAAAATGATTTCTGGGCTATGGTATAATGTTCGATGGATACGTAGTTCTTCTTGACCTGGAATAGTGATCTTGTATGCTACAATCGGTGGAAAGAAATAAAGCGTTTTTTTTATTTCGCACCAAAACTCAACCAGAACAACGTCACATAACTTCTAAATTTATTTCCAATGTGCGCGATAGCGCACAGGCTCAATGCCGCGAAGGCAGATCCAGATGGCCAGAACAGCTGTGGCATAGTATTATTTAGCTCCTCCCCATGCTAGCGAAAACAAGATCATAGCGTAACCAAAGGTTTAACACCAAAGTCTAATTAACGTGTATAACTTTAATAGCTTTTTAGTTCAAACTCTCTTCAAAGTTAAATGCTAGGAAATTGGCTATATAAGGGCGAGGCAGGCTACGCTACCATTTCTAACATAGACTAAACAACGATTTCATCAAACAATTAAATCAAACAACAACTTCACTATATTGAATTCCAGACCTATTATCGGCCCTAACTACGAGGGCGAAGACCTCGATCTTTGGTTAGCTTAACGGGGTAATATACTATCTGTAAAACTGTTACACTACCACATTCGCCGCAATTAATATGTTTTCATATGTATTTTTGGCCTTCCTCTGGTTTATTAATTACGGCGGACTCGTCCCCAAAGCCAAGGTGTCAGCGCTAGTTGGGGTCAATTGGGATGAAACTCGTAGTGCTGATGCCCTCATGTAAACTACGTCACCACACACTACACCTATTTAGTATGGGAAACCCGTTTGAGTGGATTCTCAAAGTGCATATATATATGAGGTCAATCTCCCACCTTCCACAGTAGTATTCTAGTTAGCAATATATATTCTTTGACTCTATTCACAAACTACATCCGATCCTCTCAGGCATACAGTTCTGAGACAAGGTGCATCACCCCTCGCCTATCTTCATCGTGCATTATGCCCTCTACATGGGAGGGAATCGGCGTCGCACCCCATTTTACTTTGGACTGCGAGAGGCTCCGAAGGAAATCTGTGTCATTGGCCGTGCTGCTTGTTGAATATGAAACACCCTCTTCCAATCCGCCTGGGGCTCGTTCGTCAACTATGGTGTTTAGTGTTTACTTGTAGTGGTTCAGAGGTCATTATTTGATGGGTCGCTTACCAATTCTCTCTTGCTGCATCCTACATTGTGGCTGAGGCTGTCTACGCGGCGGTACGTAGCAGTGACAAGCCGCTGAGACCACGAATGAGTTCGTACCCCCCGCCACCATGTCGCCCTTAACCTTGTACAGACTGAATAAAAAAGGCAAAGGTACCAGAATCAAGGCAAAAATAAATAAAAATAAGGTAGAAAGGGGGGAATAGCCAGTAAAAATAAAAGATTCGTTAGAAACCCCGAATAGCCTTCCGAAATGGGCCGGTGGGTTATAAGACGGACCCCAGAGAGCATTGAAATATCCTGGCACCTCGTAGCCTGTCATTGGTGTTAGCTTACAAGCGCTGCAACATAAAATGAAAGGTACGTACTTACCACCTTCGATGACAAACAGAAAGACAGTATTTGAAACAAGCCAATGGCACAAGACACTTCCCAGCAGGAGAGGAATGCTATATTTGTATGGGAGTTGCAGACGGTAAGTCGAGATCTGCTGGCCCGTAGGATAGGATACATGTAATGGTTTGAATTTCAAACTGTATTCATTCCAGTCATGCTCTGCTTGTAGCTGAGTAAAACAAGCGTTGTAGAAGAAATAGCAGATGGAGACAAACAAATGGGGGATATTGATAAAAAGAAGTGAATTGACAAATCCTGAGCGCGTCCCAGGTGCAAAGATGTGGGTGTCGTCGTTACGCCCGAATGGACCTGGGCTGAAGGGGTTAGCGATTTCTATTAAAGCGGTAGAATTCAATATAAAGGCTCAATATTTAGCAGCTGGACATTCAAGTAGAAACGTACAATCTGCGTCCGTTAGACTGGAATGCCGTATACATGATCCACGCCACTAATGCTAATACGAGGGATAAGTAACTGTATGTGCGCGCCCAAACAATACCTGGCAAAATTCGGATGAGTCTTTTCGCTCTCCTCTGCCAAGCACGAGGGGTAATAATTGTTGTTAAACCAGTACCGTTTTCTCCGGACCAGATCACTGGCGGCCGATTCATAAGACGACAGCAGTCAAAGTTATCAAGAGTACAAAGCCCAACTGTCTGTTGATCTGGTCTGGTGATAAACGACTCCATAACATCACCAATGGTGACAAGCGATTTATGTCGTGCTTTCCAGAGGATCGCCGCGCATGTGATTGCTTTGATGAATACGCACACAATGATCGCTAGAATCAATTGGTTGGATAAGATAACTTTACAATTGCCTGGCAATGGCTCGGCTAAACAATAGTCCACTGTGAAATTGTTGAACTGAGAGTCATATCCATACTGCATAGGTAATTTCGATCCAGGATGTTGGAAGATTAGTAACCATTCAGATGAGTCAGGACCAGAAGCTGTTCCTAATGCTCGTGCACAAGTATTGGTACACCCACCATCCTTCTCCATCTGATACCGAGATCTCGAGACCGAACACTCTGCGAAGAACCATAAAGAGTTGATCTCGTCATGCGGCACATGTGGATCCCAAAAGGTAGTGAGGTTCCTTGACTCAAAGTCGAACACTTGCTCCCGAGTCCAGCCACTGCGGTTGTCAAGCTTGGACTCGACCACAATTATGACGTCTCCGTACTTTTTTCTTGGATGGCATCCTGCATACAAAGCTCGACAATCTGCAGCATTAACGCGTTCCCAGGTTGGGGCCAATTTTGCGGTTGTCATCAATCGTTTCGAGACGGGCGACGTTGAATTCCAGTATTCTGCCAGTGGGACAACTCGGCCATACCCAGAAACTGCAACAAGCGACGGCTGGGAGGAGCCGGAAGGAGATAGGCTTGCTCCTGGGGTGTAATAGCTGGCACCCTGCGTAAAAGATTCCGTCGCGATCGTTAGATGCCATTCAGAACCCCGGAAAACTGTGTCGAAAATTGAAGAATTGAAAAGAAGATGGATTGGAATAGAGCTCAGCAGTAAAACACCCCAAGCAATGCGTTTCCGTGTGGGCAGAAACTCCAGGTTTCTAGGCGAGGGTATCCCAACATCTAAAAACCTTAGCTGCGAATGAGCTTTGTCGATTTCTGCGCGAGATGGCGAGGTGATGATTTGCATGAAGAAATTCGCCGATGCGAAAATACCAGTCGAAACCAAGTTGATTAGCAAATGAAAGATCAGGTTGATATGAGCGGCGTTATTGCAGTTCATACGGTATATGACTGTTGCACTGTCGAGCGATGCCCCCGGTCGGGCTATGCTGACGATGAAAATGACGAGGAGGAGAACTCCAAGGAAGAAGAGGCATGCGACGTTAATTGCGCCCGTGCGTTGCCATCCCTTGATGGTTAATTTTTGAAAAGTAGCCCTGTTTCCACGCTGTCAATGTTGTCCCTGTAATAGCGGAAGGTAACTGCTTGGAATGGGATTTGGAAGTTCAATCGCAATTGATAGATCTAAGTTGTCAGAGCAAGTTGAGCGCCCCAGGAGCTCTATGCAGCTACTTTGGTACGGAAGGATTAAAATTGTATAGATACCTAGGTAGTCGGTATTTTATGGTACCATCGAGGGTGTTTCAGGTGGACCTCGCCATGTAGTACTTTTCGCGTTTATTTACCTAGGTACTCCCGTTCTTGTGTCTGTCTGCCTAGATACCCTCTGCTTTGCCATATACGGTAGATGGGGTGGGCAAGATAGTGACAATGTCTCCTATGCACGAGCGAGCGTCATAGGCTTGCTAATTTTAGTATACTGCAGGTTGGTTTTAGATGTGCTGGCACAGTGAGCATTCTCATTTAGAAATCGTACTACCTGTGGTGGCTCAGCTTGATGATACGCAACGTATGCAAATATAGATCAAACCGGATCTGCCTAGCTAGCATCAAGGCAATTTGATCAATTTTGCCTTCTCACAGCCGATTTAGAAAGCTTGCAATAAGTGAGGATAACGCGCATTGGGCCATTCGAAAATCGATTCCGTCGTCCTTAGACATTCTTCAACCTCGACAACTCGTACAAACGAGATGCTTCATTCCCGTCGGCACCTAGTTGACATAATCGCTAGAATCGCTCGCCTTGTCCTCAGCCTCTTTTTGTTCCAGCCGCTCGTTATATTCAGGTCTTTGGCAGTGCCAAGCCTTGCGATTCTAATCGTTATTACTGTGCGTTCTTATGTGTATACCATCTTCACGCGGTCCACGTATTTATATCTTTAGGGATTTTGTATATTTATTAAAGATTTTGTCGAAGTCGTCAATTCAAATTGGGGCCGGCCTGATCCACATGTCTCGTCAATAACTGTCATCTTCGAAGGATTGCTACTAGTGCTTCTACTAAGCGTCATACTCGTTCTATGGAAGTTCGTGAGCCCGTATTATTTCCAAGGAAAAGATGACTTCTCGATCTTCATTCAATGGGAGTTGGTACCCTGGCCGGTAACTTTGTAAGATCACTTTGCCCTATGATCCATCTTAGTATTAACTAGTTTCGTCACAGCATTTTAAGCCTCTTCATAGAGTATGGTACTATGTCAAGATATCTACAAGAACGACAACGCGACCGGGAGTTTACGCAGAAGGTTGCATTCACTCCAAGCGGGGAGCCGAGAGTGGTCTTAGTTCAGACTCGTACCGCGCTTAATCCAGCATATAACGCATCGATGGACTCGTTATTACAACAGACAGGGGAATCATACAGGATGGAGACATTCCGCGGTTCTTAGATTCATTATAGAAGAGTGTTTCAGTTGGAAACGTGATTGGCTGAGGCCTTTGGTCGACTTTCATCATGAGGTGATTGTTAGTTAGCCGTAATAGCTTGGAAGAGGTTTAATATAACCTACTACGGCAAACTAGCGTCTTATTCTTTCTAACAGCCACTTTCACTTCATCCACTAAGTTAGGTCTAAGCTCTATTGAAGTCAGAAGCTTACCGGAAACACATCTGTCTCAGTTTCAAGTAGCTGTTAAGACTCACCCAGCAGCGTCTACACAGAACCCCGAATACCAGACTCCAATGCAGAAGCTACCCAAGAATGGGTATACGAAGCATGCTCACCAATGAAGACCAGCTGCATTTTTCATTCTAGTACGTGCGGTAACTCCATAGACTAAGTCTGAACTCACGTTATAGTAAGTCTTGAAAATCTCCGGCAGTTACAGCTGACCTGACAGTCAGCGTAACCCACCTTTGATAGCTGCGCATCATGGTGTGCATCGGGGCGGATTTGATTGGGTTCATTATAGTTGCCTGGTATTGCTATTTTGACCGAGATCTCTAGAAACGAAAGTTTCGACGTCGACTTGCATAATAGTTCCGGAAAGCCGTTAGGCCAGAGAGAGACTTTGGGTGAGATTGTCGACTACGAGTGACGGCCAACCAGGACGAGTTTCATCGATTCCCGCAATGCCGATATGTAAGATAGTAGGATACTATGATACCAGGGGAGAATACACGTCATAGCTTACAGAAAATTGGGTTAGGATACTAGTAGCACATTAGTGAAAGAACGGAATGGGTCGCTGCACAGTGGCATACATTGAGTATCTACCTAGGTGACATAACTGTTAGGTATGTGTTTGACCCTCCTGAGGTCGTATCCTACCTGGGTACTTAACAATACCAAGTTCAGCTAATGCACTTCATATAAACCTGCCTACGAATAAATTAATTTCATATTATATATTTATTAGTAAACACCATAAAGTAGAACGCTACTTACTTCTTCAATTAATATCTATCTCATTTACCCCCAGAAAAAGATCAGCTCGCTTGTGTCTAACAGATGTCGAGCTTACAATGGACGAACCTCGCTGTTGATAGTTAAGCACCCATTACATACCCTCTGCAATTGTTCACAAACCATGAAAGCCAGCTAATATACAAATTCAACTGAGTAGGATGGCTACGTGCTGGCATTCGGTGATAAGGATAAGCCAGAAGATCCCGTTGTCTCCACGACTCTAAGGTGCTCTTGTTATATACGCCGCAGGCCAGATGTATCCGCTGAGAAGATAGAGCGCTGTAGAGGATGTTACACACGTCAGTTGTAGTTATTTGCCCTCAGCCAAGTATTATTTCCTTCCACACTGGCGACCCTTCAAGCTCGCCGCCTTTATCAATAGACCCCACAGCGACGCGCTCTGCATATTCACCAAGCCACTCAAGGAGCATCACTTTGTACTTCCAACCCGGCTCCTTGTCATACTTGTAGTCATCCGCTCTCTCATCTCTCCCTTCGCATACTAATATGAACTCCCGTGTGAGAGGAAGACTCGAGGATTTCGCCAACCAGGTATTGGGCACATGAATAGACCCCAGTTCCCTCCCGCTGCTGCCCAAAATGCTGAGATGAGTGCTCCCCGACAAGTGACCGTGGACCATGGTGCTAAAAGATACCGGCTTGTCGAGTCGTAAATTGACGGATACCGTCCAAAACTGTAGGAAACCGGAACCCGGAGCGTCGCATAATATATCGGTATAGTATTTCGGAGCACCAGTTAGTGTTCGCTCTGTCGGATATGTTCGAGAACAGTCTATCGGGAATCTAGACCGAACCCCACCCCCATAGAAGTTCTTCGTCCCATGAGTGTCTTTATTCTTCGAATTCCAATTCCAAATAAGCCGACAGTCAACCGAATCGTGTGCCATGCGATGATACCAGACAATCCAAGTTCGAGTCTTCAGTGCATTCTGGATGGCTTGCGTCTTAGGACTGTACCAGTCCCAGATTCGTGGAAATGCACCACCCCCCCAGCCGCTCCAAGACCAGCTAGGTACTTTCTCACGACGTTTCTGCGCGTTCATAGGATCCCAAAGAAGGCACCAGTCAAAGTAGCGTGATGGGATTCCGTGGCAGAGATCTATGCTCAGAAGGTCTCGGATGCGCTGCGAGGCGCCAGCAAATGCCGCGTAAATATCCCCCTCGAAAGTCAGAGCACGATCGGAATAATTTTGTACTGGGCCTTCGTAGGATCTGATATCGTCGTCCCCGTCAAAGCTTGACCCGTTGCCACCTTCAGCCATCTCACAACGGACGAAGTCGGCATCCTCCACGAACCTATCTTCACTCCAGTTACCGGCGTGATTACACAGGAATACGACCTGGCCCCCAGCGAAAACGAGTTGCCTGCGAGCGAAAGTCGTCTCCTGATATCTAAGTACTAATTAATAGTGGGGTTTATGGGGCTAGCAGAAGTCGTCACAAGCTCACTTACGTCCAGCCACGAGTGTTATAAATGCTGTCCACACTGTCATTCCCATACGCCGTTCGAATCCCTAATCGCACCGAGGGTGTTACCTGCTCGATGCGCTGCTCGGAATTACGTGTCCAGGGGCGAACACCAGGAAGACCGGCGTTAGCGTCCTGGCCTGACATGGCTACAATAACTAGTTCAGCCATCTCGTAAACCTGATTCATCAGCTTGATGTGCGGCAGCTTCTCGCCGGCTTCATCGTCCTGGACAATACACAGAGCATCTACCCACAGATAGCGAATGCCTATCTCTTTAGACGCCTGGATCGCGTCCTTGACAGTTAGAGGCACATTGTAACGGACCTCAGGCCTATTAAAGGCTCCAGGCTGTTCCAGGCTCTCGACATTATCTTTGACTATAGGATATCATATTAGGAAAATTCCCTCTAAATAGTGAGTGAGAGTGAGAAATCATGTTTTGGAAGTGAAGTCTTAGGTTGCTACCTAATCAGGCGCTTTGAGCTTCTGAGGTAGTTTAAGAGGAGTAATAATGGCTGTTGCAATCACTCACGAGTACGCATAACTTTAGCTTGACCCCAAACATAACTTAGAGCCGCATACTTGCTGTTGCTAGTTGCTCTGACTAGACAACCTTGCTCAACGTCGATGAGCCGGAACTCTTTCAAGGTAACCGCAGGGTGTACAGGAAAATCATCCATCCCTGGTTTCTTTCGGCAACTGTCGCCATGAAAGGACTCACACATGGTAAGCCAGTTGCTCACCATTGTGAAATCGATCTTCTCTTGACAGAAAGGCCGAACTAGGGATACTGGTCCTTCGGGCGAGTCGTTAGCCAGGAGCGTAATCTCTGGAAACACAGCAGCCTCATCCACGAATATGTCGTTTGACGCCGAAACGGAGGGCATCAAGATTCGCGTCGGTAGGGCATCTGGCCCTCGGGGTGCTACCCCATTCTTGATTACGGATATGTCAAGGCTGACGGGCTCTCCGTCCTTCACGTCAGGAACACGCGAACCACCGACGGCCACCAGGGCGAGCCGGCAGAAGGGACAGTGCGTACGGCTGCGAACGTCTGCGATCTTGCCCAGGCTAACAAAATGATGAGCCATAGAGTCCGAAGAGAACTCTGATGAATTGTCATCATCATCATCATCGGCGTCATCGGCGCCTTCATCTGCGAGGTCAGATTGGTTGTCTTCCGACAAAGCAAAATCTTCATTGTCGTCGCTGTCATCGTGACCATCGTTGTCATCGTCGTTGTCATCGTCGTTGTCATCGTCGTTGTCATCGTTAGAGTCGTCACCATCCGTCTCTCCTAAGCCATCTTCGTCTGAAGAAGAGGTGCGGAGATCCTGTCGCTCTGCGCCAATGAAGAATGTGGACGGGTCAAAGTTGATATCCCGACAGATATCGCAGAGTGCATCATCGGATTTAGCAATATGGGTTGGGATCGGTAGGAGTGGGGGTACCTTGATACCACCCGAACTCGTCGTCCATGACGAGTAGTCTGGCATGTTTTTGTACTTGTTAAGTCCACGGCAGTAAAATCGGTCCAAAATATACCAGGGGTTACCGATCTGGGGTTTGGCACAGGTTTATTAGGTAGACCAGCAATAGCCCCAAGGGATGTCAACGTCTAATAAGAGAGTCTCGAAGTGATTTCTTACATAAGTATATATTCTCTTATCAAGACTGATGACTTTGATGTAAAAGCCAGATAGATAGCAATAGCTCTTCTCTTTTCGCAATCCTGTGTCGCTGCACCCTCTTCACCTTAGATGCTATATTTCAGGCGGCATTAGTATCTTGTCTACCCGATTGGCCGAAACAGGCGTTATAAGTTGGAGCTTGGTTCAGGAATAGACGTGGCTCGTCAGAAACACATTCTCACAGCATGAAATAGGGAAAGATCTCCGATGCAGGAGCTGCCAAGCTCAGCTGAACATGCGGGGTGTAAAGGGGGTTAGAAGTTGTCAAAACCAAGAGTTCGCATTTGGAGAGCGCCTAGAATAGGGGTAGTGGCCTGGTGATACGATACGCAGAGCGTACTGTTGAGCCAAAAGCAAAGGAACGACGAAGTTTTCGTCCCCTTCATTATTTAGGTTATGTACGACGTAGAAATCGTAACGTCTGGATTAATATTGCTCTATCCCTTTCGCCCTCCTTATCTATTCCATAATTAAATGATAAAGGGCCACAATACCCGTCATTAACGCTTCCAAAGCCACTAGTGCTTGAACAGCTGCAATCAGTCCACGGGAGTTACAGTATCAGACTACCAATTAGCGGCCTGACTATATCCATTTCTCTATTCGAGATCCGTCGTTTGCTCTTGTTGAACGTTGGATAAATGGCTAGTTTGGAAGAGACGGAAGACGTCATTGATCTTCAAACGTTAACGCCAAGAGTTCAGCGAAGACTATGTGATCGGTGCCAATACTTCGATATTCATTCCTTTGCTAGTACATCAAGTCCCCGGCGAGGATACGCCCTTCGAGATGTCCAGACCGGAGCTGAGGATGGCTGCGAGTTCTGCAAGCTGCTCAGCGAGAGCATAGAAGGCGTTGCCATACCGGAGCACAACTATACTAATTTTCTCACTGGATGGCCTAGAAGAGGTACGAATCCGGATATGTATGTCCATATGACCGTATCCAGGAACTATGATATTCGATCACTAGCTCAAGGGCCCGATGAAATCAACGCAAATCGACTCACGGTGCAACTTGGGGGCCGTTTCGGTAACACTAAAAATGATTCTAAACACGAGCTCTGCCTCGTGGTGGATGAAGGTAACTGCACACAATCAAAACTAGTGGTTGGTACTAGCTAACGGTTATGCTAAAGATAGCCCGGCGGCAAGAGAAAAGATGATCTCGGGCCGTTATCTTGAATCCGTCCCAACGTCGTCGATGCACTACGCCACAATCAAATCATGGATCGATAACTGCGTTGAAAATCACCCCAAGTGCGTCCAGACCGTGTCTGGAACCCTGCAGATCGATCCTCATGCGGCTCCTTTACCAGTGCGCTGCATTTATATCCCAACGCACGGGAAGCGAATACAACTTCGAGAAACAGAAGGAGATACTGGAAAGTATATTACATTAACACATCGTTGGAATGAAGACACCGAAAAGTGCAAAACCACGACGAGCAACTATCGAGAAAGGCTGAACGGAAAGGGATTCGGAAACCTGCCACAGCTTTTTCAGGACGCAATGGCCGTTGCAAACAAACTGGGTGTTCAATATATCTGGATTGACTCCATTTGTATCATCCAAGATGGCGATGGTAAAGCTGACTGGAAAAAACAAGCACCAAAAATGGCTGAATACTACCAGTACTCCATATTGACGATTGCTGGTACAATGGAGGATATATCACAAGGCATTCTAAGGCCCTACAGTGACGGTCTCACTCCCTGGGGTTCAAGACTAACTCTTCTACCTTATCGGAACCGATATGGTGATCCGGCAGACTACTTTTACGTATACAGACGGCGAATAATGCTTGTTGACGAGTACTGGGATTTGGTTCGGGAAAGCGCCGTTTTCAAACGAGCTTGGATTCTTCAGGAATGGCTTTTGAGCAAGCGGGTTCTCTGGTACACAAGTGAGGGGCTCTTCTTCGAATGTCATGCGGAGCCTCCACAGACTGTAAATCAGGAGCAAATCTCCCCGGACATGGCACACCCAAGCCTTCGATCTCACTTGGAACTCAAATCAAACTTCCATTTCAGCACTCCATCAATCCTTGACTTCTGGTATGATACGCTCGAAGTATACTCCACCTTTAATATTTCTTTTGCCTCGGATCGAATTCTCGCCGGAGCTGGTTTGGCGAAAGAGGTTGCTTCCATTCTTGCCGATTCAAGATTGGAGCCTTACGGCTCTATGCGATGGAAAAGAGTCGTATATCTGTCGGGTCTTTGGCTACGAGATCTGCACCGCGGACTACTTTGGGAAATGGACACTCAAGCACCTCAACGGGCTAGAACGGTTCTTACAGCTCCGTCATGGTCTTGGGCGTCCTTGATGATTCCTGTCAAGTGGCCAAAAATCCTCTCACAAGTGAAGAAAGAGATGGCAGTCACAGGTGTGTGTTTCCATCAGAGGGGTGTAACCCATACACCCGAAGAATCTGTTTCGACCGAAACTATCCTGGCTCCAAACGAGCTATTTGATCCGTTCAATATGTTTTCTTGTCTGCATATTCGTGGAAAAATGGAAGCCGTCCACATTCATGGGTATTTGACAACTGAAGACAGGAAAAAGATAGCAGCTGCTGGAACAATGTACGATCAAACGCGGACGTCAGGACGATGGAGAGCGGTTTGTTCAAGGTCTGGGAGCGAAGTGATTGCTGGTTGGGCATCCCTAGAACGAAGCATACCAGACGAAGATGGCTGTAGGGACATTGGTGTTGCTGTGTTAGCACTCCTAGTTTCGACAATGTATCGCGCAACTGGATGGTTGCTAAAACGCCACGACCCAATCATCAATGTGCTTTTCATTGTTGAGAAAGCTGAAAGAACTGGGGTATACCAGCGGGTGGGGGTGGGTAGGATATTTGACGGGGAAATTATTGAAGTATTTCAGAACGCCGCTCAGCTAGATTTACGGCTAGTCTAGAGTTTAGGATGCACACGATTTGGTGCAGGAACATGAATTAATAGCTCCACCTAACACCGCATTCGCTGTTGAGAAGACCGTCTTCAAGACTCGTGACCCAAAAGAACATAACTAATAGCTCCACTTGACACCGTATTCGCCGTTGAAGAACCAGCCCCCAAGACTCGTGATCCAAAAGAATATAAGTAGTCCAAAGCTCAATTGGAGATAGTGCAGCAATAAAAATCGTAAAGGGGTAATATAAAATCTCATTTTCAAAGCATACGCATGAATCTTGGACCGCTGATTCATCTCCGCAATATCCTTAATGGGGTTCTGTGGATACCCCAAGGTGCTCTGGGTGCCGCTTGTCGCGCTGCGTACACCCTTGAAGAAGAAATGATAAACAAGAGCCAAGAAGGATAATCGAACTAGGATTGGGAAAAACCGGCGTCGAATAGTGATGTCTCTACCACGATGACCAAGATAACTCTCACAGCGATCTATACCGGCAAGAGTACTATTGTGAATCTTAACGTGCTCGGTGGCGGCTATTCTCATACCTCGTTGGCGGGATTGGAGTTGGTATCCTTGAGTAAGCCGGGGATCATGTGGGGTGGCTGTACCCGTTCCAGCGTGGAAGTAAATTGGGGGTCTCAACAGCCTCCTTATTCTAGTCCATCCGCCTGGAAGGGAACTGGTCCTCCGAATGAATAAGGACGTCCTCAGTCGATGCTTGGCGGAAAAGATGCATAGAACATATCCAACAATCGGCATATACAAACCATATATTGTGTTTCTGCAATAGAGTCAGCATTGAAACTCTTAGTAGGAGGTTCTTTAGCTCACGGAGAACGTATCCTTAGCTCCTTATTATTTTCATAGATCAGAATGAGGACCTTCCAAAGGACAACTGAGCTTAAGATTCCGAAGGAGGCTGAGAAGATGGGGTATGACACCCAAGAAGCCCATCCAATGTCCGATTGTGGAATGTAGTCGAAATATGCTAGCGTTGGACAGTCCGTATTGCAACCATTGTTATCCATGTGGCTGTCTGGAAGTGCAGAGGAAGACTCGCCCGAAGTAGCGGGGATTGAAGTAGCTTCATCAATAGACGAGCTAGAATTCATGTCGGCTGCGGGCTTCCCAAGCGGACGCTGGCTACGTGACATTAAAGAATCGGGAGGCTGGTTGCTGTACACTTCAAACAAATTACTGTCGGATGTAAGATCAACAAGTAGTGGAGAGTGAAAAGACGACGCTAGTGATTCATCTGAATAGCGCCTCCATCTTCTTCTCAGATGATGCTGGATCGTTGGTTCGTAGTGCTCGGTGACATCGTCGAGCAGATATTTATGTACCATCCATAAGAAGTATATTTGGCGAGGAGCCAATATCAAAAATGCGGCTATAGCTGCACCATGACTATAGGATCGGGTAAAATCTCGTTCAATCTTCGAGCTGAGATAAATGATGGCGATGTGAAAAGAAAAGTTAGGCACAGTTGTGGCAAAGGTAGTAAAGTAGATAGCTCTGAGATACAACCGGCTTGGGCGACGGAACCAGAGAAATACGTCTAGTCGTCGAAACAAGAGGCGCCAGATGAGCGAGCATAGGAAGCCTAGAATCCAATCCACGATGGTAAGGGTTTTCAGCGGCTGAGAATGCGATTCCGGGGAGACCCAAAACTGAGCTGCGAGACGGAAGGACACGATACCAAAATGCAGAATTGTGAGGGGATAGTTAAGCAGCGATTGATGGAGTTGATGACTGGAACTGTACAGCCTGATCAAACCGGAGGGGTAATAAGCTGGGTCTAACTCGGGTGGCATGATGACATAATTGTTCTCATAGTCATTGACGCCTAGGCTATTCTACAAATAGCGAGCCTCCCATAGGTCATAAGGGGCATGCCAGGCCAGATCTTAAGATCAGGAGGAGCTTATATTACGTTGGAGATGTGATAATGTGAGAGGTCAGGAACGACTAACAATTCTAGGCAAAGTGGGTGGTTAGTGGAGCGATATGAAAACACATGGCCCTAATATAGACGTTTTCAAGTAATCGAAACGAAAGAGGAAGCTAGCTAGGATTCGATCGGCACAGCTCTAGATAAGGGCAATAAGGTCTATGGTGTGGTGGGCAGATCGGATGATGATTGGTAGGGGTCTCGGGGGCAGTGGCCGCATTGTGGTTTGTTAAAAATAGAGTATCAAAGGGTCGCTTAAAAGGTTACCTCATTTATTTCGCTTTCCGTACATACCTATGATTGTTTCTGCCTCCCGGTGTCTTACCAAAACAGACATGCCCGCAAAACATGGGGCCATATTGGGCTTATTCATTTTTGCTGATGCCCGCCTTTGTCTACCCTTTTACCTTCGGGCATTGATATTAAGCATCAAAGCAGACGAATGACATTGGCCATAGTCTACATAGCAGTTACCGAACAAAACAATATACTTTTAAAAGGCCATCACTATTCTTCTAAGGTTACTTGGCAGATCTAATATCTTTTGAGCTCCCCGAATTCCCCGCATCATTTGGGGGTGGTATGATGAGCTCCGTATACCCCGTGCTGGAAGGCTTAACAGCAGGCCGCCGTGTATTTGATTTGTTCCTCGAGGCTTTTGAATCTGATTTCGAACGTCTCTTCAGCTTTTTATACATCCAGCTAGAGCTCTTCAAATCCTGCGCATCATCTAAAGGCGGTATGATGAACTTCTGAATACCCCGTGCTAAAAGGCTTATATAGCAGCCGGCCGTGTCCTTGACCTGTTCTTCGAAGCTTTTGAACTCAATGCCGAACGCCTTTTCTGCTTTCGACTTGTCTAGCTTGGTAAAGAAAGTCGAAACTGGGGCGCTCTCCGCAAATAAAGGACCGACTAGGGTTGGAAAGTATTCTTTAACAAAGGGTATAGCGTTGTACTAATTCGTATAGCCCTCGCTATCAAGGATATAGCGACCGCGTGGTATCGATGGGTCCAGCGCTTTAACGTGACATAATGCCACGTCGTCTATATGAACAGACGATGTCATCAGTTTTTCTGTCGTCCTGCCGAGTATATGGTCAAGCAATACGGCATTCGAGCCCTTGTGGAACTCTTGCGCGTTCTTGCTTAGCTTGTTGGGGCCAAAGACTTGGGATGGCACCAGATGCACAATGTCGAACGGTGGACTGATTTCCTCCATGAATGCTTCAGTCGTTTGTAGGGCAACGCTTTTGCTTGCAGCATAAGCAGCAAGTCTGTTGGGGAACTCGTCGACGCTGCCGTACAGGTAGATTGGGTCATCACCTTATCACTTCCGTCAGCGGACAGTCAAATCTTGATCAAGGACTCTTACTTTGAATCATTTCTACGTTTTCCTCGAGCATCCCAAGGCGCGAAAGGGGGAGGTAGAGCGCAATCGATGAGGTCATAACGATGCGCTTCACCTCCGCACGCTTCTCTCTGGTAGCATTCATAGCCCCCGACAAGATATTCAGGGTGATGTCTGGGGCAGCTTCCACGTAATCCTTCTTGTAATTTGCGCTGTCGGACTAGAACTATGTCAAAAATGTCTCATCCCGCTCCATGTCGCGGCAAAACTTGCCTCAAGAGACGTAGGGGAGGCCATATGAATGATGTAATCTACATCAGTCATGCAACTGTCGAGAACATCAGGAATCGTCATATCTGGAACCTCAATAGCCTGGATCATGGGCCACGCTTCTTTCCCTCTGGGGAGAAGATCCAGCATATCGCTGGCCTGTTTTATACTTCTGCATATGAAACGGACTTGGTATCCAGAGTTAAGGGCCGCTATCATTGTCGCGAAGCCCAGAAAGGAACTTGCACCTGTCATCTACAGACAGAATTAATAAAACAACTGGATACTCCCTGGGTGATTCCATTGGCGGATGGTGATCTTACCAATACTTTGGGGCCAGGGGTGGCATCTGATGAGGTACTCGAATCAGATCTAGAGGGAGGCCGGTAAGCATACCGGTACCTGGTGATGGGTTCCGCTTTGTTGGATTTGGTGGCCGAGTTGGACATGGCTAATATTCTTTGGGGCAAGTGAAAGACTGGCTGTATAATTTCCCCTTGCGAAAGCCAGCACTAATACTGAATTTGTAGTTGTTTGAGCGATTAAGAAAGCTACTAGTTTCATGGGTCATAGTTGTGTTGATGGTGGTGGTCTCAGGACAATGTATAGTCTTTAGAACTTAAACTGCTTGAATATGACGGTGCAGTGTGTACTTTCCCACACACTGTTACTAGTGATGCTTTCCTTATTTTGTAAGCTTCTTTAGCTGTTGAAGCATTCGCTCCGGATACCCCTTCTTTATATTTCAGGGATGTTTCAGTCTACAGGAAAGAATCAACTTCAAGTCGAAGGGCGGTTACCAGCATAGACACCAACATACACAGTTGCGTCAAACCCGAACGTAGTCATCCCAACGTAGAGGTTTCCCACATAAACGACGTTACGAGCCGCTATTTTCTTTCTACTAGTACCTCTGCATTCCTATGCTCGCTTTCCAGGTTATTGGCACTCAGTTACCCTTGCGTCCGAGACGAGACGATTCATGTTGCCTTATCTACTTCGGAGCCTTCCGGGGTAGAACCTTTCTCGTCCACTTGTCAACATCATAAGTAGATGATTCCAACCTGGTTTATCATGGCAACATCATGTTATGTGTGAGCTAGTATGTAACATGAACCGTTAAGCCATCCATCCACCACTCGGAGATCCCCAAAACTTCCTAATCTCATTGACAAGATCATCCGGATTAGCAGTTGACGGAAAGTGCCCTCCGCCGACACTCTTTTCCCTGCGCGAGAAGTATGTCACATTACCAGTCCTCTCACACCATTCACGCGGCGCACCGTAGCCCGCATCTCCGTAGTATTGCAGGACGCCAACTGGCACCGAGACGTATGGGAAGGCGTAATCAAGGGTTCCCTCCTGTAGGGTTATCAGCATTTTGCACCCATAAGTGGACTTCATGTCTGCTTCTATCTGGACTTACCCTTCCGAGCTCCTTGTATATCCGTACGCTGCCATACGGTCCTTGAATGTACAGCATCATGGCCCATGTGATGATCTCTTCGACAGACCAGTTATATCCAGGCGTCATTCCCACCATACCTAAGTAAGGCCACGCGACATTGCCAACTGGGCTATCGCCCAGTAGCATGCCGATTTGGAGGGGCACTGTTCGTTGAATGCCCCAAAAAGCCTCAACAAGAGGCTCGCTAGCTTCGTCGGATTCTATAAAAGATGTCTCCTCTGGCGAAGTCAAGTTCTGTTCGAAACGTTCGTGGTCGGTGACATTTGGATGTACACCCCACAAGTTCACAAGGATGGACACGACGGATTCTGGAAACATGGCTCCCATGTAACGGCTAGTGTGAGAACCAAAGTCTCCGCCCTGCATCACGTAACGACTATAGCCGAGCTGGTGCATGAGCTCGTTAAATGCGGCGCCTGTCTCGATCAAGCCGAATCCAGCCTTCCGCGGTGCGGGCGAGAAGCCAAACCCAGGTATCGACGGTGCAACGACGTGGAACGCTGGATCCGATGGGGAGGGGGGGTTCAATAATCCAGGTAGGATCCGTTCTACTTCGAGGAATGAGCCGGGCCATCCATGGATGAACAGTAGGGGAATCGCGTCTGTGCGTGAAGATCTATGATGCACAAAGTGAAGTGGAATAGGATCCAGGAAGGTAGAGTTTGTAAGACTTAAGGGACCGACGGTAGTGGTGAAATGCTCAAAGTTCTCGTTGATCCGCTTCTGTACATCAAACCACTCGTAGTTATTCGCCCAGTAGTCGGCAATGTAAGTAATGTTCGCGGCTGGAACGCCTTCAGTCCAGGGAGTCTCCCCGAGGTCGATTGCTGGGCGCGTGAGACCGGCTTTGGTTCGAGTAGTTGCCACGAACTTTGGGCTCACGTCGACAGTCATAGGCTGAGGTGTGTTCCCAAAATTTGCTTTAAAGTTGAGAGCACCATAATCTGAAGAGACATGTGAATCTGGCAAGGCGTGAGCGCCGAGGAACAGAGTAATTTGCAGTAAAATGACGAGATTCTGCATCTTTGCTAGTAAATAAACCCTATTTCGTGAGGACTCTTCATGAATTTCTCTTGTTGGCCTTCCACTTGGTATTTTATATGTGCTGGACGATTCATATGATGGGAGCGTGAAATCATCATACGGAAGTAAACGACTGAATACCTTGTAATTTGATCCGACAGAGTAGTACTCTCGGAAATTGGACGCATCTTTGACATAGGTTGATTAGCAAAGCTTTCAGCGATCCGGACCAACCCAGAATGCGCGCCATACAGACAACTTTGCTGATGATATACGACCTACATATGGCCCCAGGTAGATGCAGGCTATTCTTCGCCACAGTCTTAACATGTGAAGCAGGACAACATCGAGCCTCTCCTTATTGGTAGGAAAAGGTATGTTGCTAATAACCAATTCGGCCGAATTGGTCCTTCGGTCCCGAGATATTTGTCGAAATTGGTCCTTCCACGGTCGAATAAATTCTGGCCAGGCTGTTACAAAGCATTGACGCTTCTCAATCTACTAACTCCGAGCTAATTACAACCTCAGCTGTTCCTCCTGTGACGTTCTAGAGCTTATCCCAAGGTTTTAGGCAAGCTGATGAGTTAAGACTTCACTATTACTTCGCTCACTTAAGAAACAGCCTGAAACGTCATTCTTCAAACCAAAATCAGGAATCTTTCGAGTGGCAACAGAGATATTCCTGCCTACAACCCAGAGCATCACACCCGAGGCGTCTGGAACGCTGGTGTGATGGCTCGCTAGTTTGGGATCCCATCTGCCCTTATAGGGCATTCTGGATAAGACCACGATGCCCACGATTTAGTAAGAATGAAGCTGGGTAAACTAGCTAACTCCCTGCAATTGGTGTAGCCTGCGGACAGCTCAGGCGCATTCCTTGCAGCTCAGCTTGTCAATAGTTTAGACAGCGAATAACCAGAGGGTATCTAAGGCACTGGTAGTTTCTTCGTAATTTGTGTCATTGATTACTTAGAGTAGTTCTTTAGAGCCGAATTGGTGGCACTGAAGAACGGTGGATAGCTTGTATAAAGGAGAATAAGGATGATGATGTTGGTGACCGGAGAACCATCACTCTCCCAGCTATAAGGAAGCTTGCTAGCTTGATATCTCTACCTCTACCATTCGATTCTTTTCCCTATGTTGCTCAGGAGTACGTTGAGTTAACCGCTCGTTTAGCTGCATAATACGTCTACCTCGAATCCACTAAATTGTTCAACATGATTAATATGCAATCGCTATTAACAGCAGCCTGTGAAGTTAATAACTGGAGGGAACTACATCAAGTCAATAGACAGCTCACCCTCAAACACTACTGCCTTACCGTAGTTTTTGCATTGTCATGTGTAAGCTTTTTGGGAATACCGCAAAATGTATACTTTGCTAGATATTGCCCTCTTAACGTTAAACACTATCAATCAATCAATGTGTAAGCTTTGATAAATATGGATGTACATAGCTCAACGAAAAAAAAAATTATGTTAGATGTCTTAATAAGTAGGTTTATTAGGTGTCTTAGATGCAAGGGAATGAGCATGAAGAAGCTGTCGGTTTTCTCCTCCATGCATACATTTAAACTGCATATCATGGTGTCTCATAGAGGTAGTATATATAGTATCACACTTAGTTAAGATTAAGAAGCTAATTCGAAATGTTATACCTAGCGACACAGTTGAATGTCCCCCACTCGACACAAGTCTTTAAGCATCTCTTTCTAAAGCTATACGAGACATTCGGACCATCCGAGACCCCATTTAAACACGCATAGATGTTTCGAGGTCGATACATGGCAAACACAATACTGAATTATACAGCTATACACTCATGAAGCTGACTGTGCATACAACTTGAGGCAGAGGTCCGCACCGTAGAACATTGACAACATATATTCCTACATTTTGATAGGACTTCAGCTCCTCACTAATGGGGCCTCTTAAGGGGTCTAGAAGACTAAGTGATGAGTGAACGATATATCTCGACTCTGGTGAGACCCATATTCTTAGAATATCATGAGTATGAGATTTTTGATTGTCGTAAACAAGGAAACATTTTGCTATGAGGATCAATAGACTAAACGGGAAATGCCCTTAGCTTTGTTCTAGATATTATTCAGGTGAGTATGATAATCATCTGGAAATCGAGTCGTCAAAGAGAGTCTTAATAAGAAGCCTGTGCTCATGCGCATGTTCTCAGTCGATTCGTCACTGAAAGTCAGTCTTCACGTGCCAATCACAGCATAGACCTTGCATCGTGCAGTGCAAACCAAACAGTCACATTGCAAGCGTAACCTTCTAGCATCTGCATATCCAAGAATAAAACAACGAAGTAGCGAAAAAATGACAAAAAGTTGGTTGCTACTCCCAGTTGAACTGGGAGGCATTAGGAATTGAGCCCAATGCGGGGGTCGAACCTAGGAAGGATTAGTATTTAAATCACTAACATTTTGTGTTTTAATGAAGAGCTACTCACCCGCAACCTTGAGATTAAGAGTCTCACGCTCTACCGATTGAGCTAACCGGGCGGATTGTGTCTCCCAGTTGTGCAAAAACCCGCTATTGCATTTCACTTGGATTCGTTATCGTTTCTCCCGCTAGAGCTACACGCAGAGATAACGCATCCCTACTTAGTGTAGGGGCTCCTCTAATAGTCTCCGTATAGGAGTTTGCGGCTCTCGAGTAGACGTGCAGGGTACGCTTGCCGGAAGGGCTAGTTTAATTAAATCAATTGAAGATTCTCCTCTCGTGCTGCTCGCAAGATCCTTTTCGCCAAGGGTTACCAGGCATTTCTTATCTCAATATCGCTTATTGCGACACTAACGAGGCCGTGAATGCTAGGGTCAATACCTAGATGAAAGTACTAGCTATCTTCGGTATATGGGAGACCACGAATAACTACGTAATACTGTTCGACCATGGTAAATTATGCGAGACTTGGAGCGGGTTATTGTCGCGAGGACAGAAGCATTCACCGTGGCTTGTTAATGTGGTATTTATTATCTACGCTAGGTAAGCTGTTAAATAACTAACCGAGCAGGACGAAAGCATGGTTTAGAGATGGAAGATCCGGGGTTGGTCTACATACAAGATTAAACAAAGTGGCCAAACGTTTTCTAACACTAATGTTAGCTGCACTACTAGAAAAAGGAGTAGTATCCTAATCTGCCTGCTCGATAGAAAACTAACGACTAGCAGTTTCGTTTGAATCTACTTATTACACTACACATGGTCAAGCCCATGCTGCTGTACAGCTTACAGAAATAAAGTTCCAGTAGGGTAAGTAAAAAGGGTACCATGTAGGAATTAATAAAGATTGAAGTATCCAATAGATAAGCAGGGTTAATAAAGTACATATAGTATGTACTGTAGAACCCGCCAGATTTTGCGGGAGTTCCCGAATGCCCTAAAAACAAGCCGGATGACATTAAGCTAGCTTCGCTAGTGTGCAAACATTGGGGAGACTACAACAGTGTTATCGACCACACTAATGACACCATCACCTGCTTCAGCTGAAAAAAAAAGGGTCATCCCCATGCTCCAAAAAAATAACAAATTTGGAACTATCTCTCCTCTTTGGTCAGCCACAGCGACGCGGCGAAATAGGCCCGGCTGATGCAGCACTGCCAAGCCAAACTCAAATACGACAACGAACCACATATATTACCGTTTCCTGACAGCATACGTTGATATTTTTTATGTTTTGTTCGTGCTGTTCCCGGACTTCGATTTTCATCAGGATAGCGCTTAAAAGTCTTGCGCATTCATTAGCATAGTGTTGCTTTTGACATCTGACTTTGGTCTTGGTGAGTTGCTAGTGTAGACTGTAGCCTTGACTTTGCTGACTGTTTCTAGAAAGCTTACCCCGTCGAAGGATCGGCTCAGGGGCTGGCTAGTACTAATCATAGTATCAACATTGACAAATCATGGTTCCACGTGGTACCGGTAGAGTAGATACCTGCTGGGACTCAATCTGTAATCAAACAAGACAAATTCTATTAAACGTCATAATCCGTGCGTGAAAAGTGGGATGTTGGGTGGTGTAATCCTCTGCTTGCTTGCTGTGCTGTGCTGTGCTGTGTCGTTGCTGAACCAACTTCAGCTTTCTCTGTAACCGCGTTGTGTGTTTCAACAGATTGTCTTTTTAATACTCGGGACTTCTATATTCCTCGCGACATTCGCAAACAAACTAAGAACGAAAATGGACAGGTCTGGCATTAACACAATGAGGCGACTGCACCCAAACGGGGCGCCGGCGCCACGCCCTGTCAGTTGGAGCGCGATTCCTGCCGACGACCCAGCTGCACATGAGCAGATGATCAAGTTCATCTCGGAGTCGATCGTGTGCGACATCCAGGGTAACATGTCGAGCGGGTTCATGAGACAGGTACACGCCTGCAAGAAGAGCGTCATGTCACCGCACGACAAGGCAGAACGAATGCGCTTGGTCCGCGACATGCGAACGACACTGGAGCGCCTTACAGAGGAGCTGGGACAGAAGTTTTTCGAAGAATTCCGGCACAGGCCGGCTGTTGGTCGGTGGTATGACTCTTGGCTCTTCAACGAGCCTCCTCAGTTCCTGCGTTGGGAACAGGAATGGGCGTTCACGCCAGATGAGAGTTTGATCACAGTCGACACGCGCAGCTTTGGCGGCAGTATCGACGGGCGTGTATTTGGGTCTGAAACCACCCCCGAAGTTAGGGTAGACCTCGAAGAGGATCTCGAAGAGTTTGAAGATAGCCCGGATTTCTCTCATGTTCCCGAGTACAGACCTGACGCGCCAGTGACCGAGGTAAGCTTCATACCCACTATTTCGTCTTAGCACGGATCTTCCACGTATATACCCAAGCTACAGTTCAATTAATGCATACACTATGTAGAAGAAAACCGACGGCCCTGCGCCGTCTTCTACGGGCTGCCAGTGCGAGAATGTGGATGATAGTTCGGGCCCCCATCTCTGCCAGACGTGTGCTTGCAGTGATCAGGGTTATGGCTGTATTGCGTCTTGTGGCTGTGACGAGACATGCAAAAACAACTTCAACGACATTGCGCTCGACAATATTCTCGGTACCGACGCTTCTGGGTTTCCAACAAAGCTGCATCCGTGTTTCATCACCTACTTGCAGAACAACAAGCTGGATCAGGCTATCACACTAGACTATCTGTTTGAGCATCTCCTGTCCGGTCTAGGCTATGTACCGGATGGTAACGACGAGGCTATTGACGCATGGCGAGTGAAGTGGGAGACGACGTGCAATGGACCGGATCCGGTAGCACAAACGGAAGAGCTCGAACGTGATCTTCTCCGAATCGGACTCGGCCTAGGCGAGAAGCAGGGGGAATGGTTCTTCTCATTCTGCTACCCTAATAGTGGACGGATCGGTAGCTGGCAGCAAGGCCACCATATATGGCACTGCAGAGACTGCGCAAGCTGTAGTGAACGCCAAGAGTGGCACTGCGGGAAATGCAATAAGTGCACCGATGGGAAGGCGATCCCTTGTGGTGGATGCGGAGGAGTCTCGGATTCGTACCACGAAGACAATAAGTGAATCGATGCGAGGTTGCAGATATTCAAGGTCGTGTTGACCTGTCTGTTTATCTGTCTGTTTGTCTACCTGTCTGTCTGGGACTGAGCAGGACTGAGCAGGACTGAAGCTGCGGACACGATTATTTGAAACCCTTGAAGTGGTGCCCTGGTGCTCTGAACAATACCTACGGTATGTATCAGTGACCAAGGCTCAACGGAGAGAACCATACGCCGACCAAGTTTCTACATAGTATACCTCACACTCTTTCATATATATTAGTTTCTTACAGGTTTTAATCATAGGATGATGGATTAGGCAGCCAGAGGTATTGCCTACGTATATAGGGGAGTTTGGGTTAAAATGGCTTTGCTATTGAAGGACAAAAGTGTACATATCTAGAGATTGATACTGAAATGAACGTTACCTCGTACTGGACACTCACCAAGCCTCAAATCGGCGTTTTCTTTTGAGAGAGTACTGAGTACCTGGTACCTATTCTACGTCGACGGTAGAACCCCAATTGGGGAAATTGCACAGCTCTGATTGGGCAGTTGGAAGCAATTGGTGGAATGATGCACTGACCACCTCAGGACTATTACCTACCTAAGGTACCTGATCCCTGCCTGCCAGCCAGTTTGCCAGTTATAGTGCCGGCGCGTGCTGAGGAGATACCTACATAGACCACAGTACATCATCCATCTATCCAATCCATCCATCCATCCAAGCTCCTGGAAATGGAGCACATAACACTCCTCCATTATAGATCACACAATCGTGATCTGTGCCGCGTGGATAGTGACATCTTTTCTCGAATGAATTGACATACGTTTACCTTTACTCTTTGCAGGTTTCAACTGCTTTATCGTCCGTCTAATACACCTTAAAACGAACGTGACAAGTGACAATAAGCAACTCGAATCTCGACCGCCCATCCGAGGCTCCAACATACGACTTGCCAGTTCTCCCAGTCCCCAAGTAAACCATCCATCACCATCGCGGCCACTTTTGGTTGAGCTCCAGACAGCACCTTGCTGCGAGCTCGCCTTTTCTTCGAGGTTCGAGCACCGACAACGATGAGGCTGCGCTCATGACTACTCTCCTTTCCCTAAAGGAGTGCCACGATGCCGCCCGAAGGACGCTCAACCAATATCCGTGTCTTCATAAAATGGGATGACCAGACCGTGTTTGCCGGTGAGGAGATCAGATGCCAGATCACCTTCAAGAACGTTGCTCCTGGCCCCAGCCAGCTTGCCTCAACCTCACCATCACCCTCGAACCAACGTCAACCTTCGCAGTCATCCCCGCGGACCGATCGACCAAGACAGCCGTCGCCTTTACTGAACCCTCGAGGGAAATCTACCAATGGCTTGACACCTCCTTCGCCCGCTCGCGGCCACCGTTCGACATTATCCCTCAATGCGCCTCCTACAAGTTCGCGTCTTAGGGGTAACGCCCACCAATGGGTTCCTCCCCAGTTGCCCATGCTTCCTCAAACCCCCGGCCACGCCCATAAGCGATCTCTCTCCATCGTGTCCATAGGCTCCAATGCCACCGTCGAGGACCAAGTATACGGAAATGGTAATCAAGCGAGAGCCCAACGACCGGGTCGCGGCCACGGCCGATCAGCCAGCCTCCAGATTGTACCACGTAGCGGTACTAACGGTATAACGAATGGACCTCAATCGGCGGCACTGCCGCGCCGATCACCCCTTAGCTCGGACTCTTCTCCGGTGTTTAATAACCATTCATTCCCCCCTTCGAAGCATGCCTTTGGTCGAGGACCGGGGGTTGTGACAGCTCCTAATACACCTGATGTTACCAGGTCCCCCACAAGGCGAAAAGCCTCGGGTCCAATACTAGACTTCAAGTTTCCTATGACTCCAGTACTTTCTTCGACCAGTGCTGGAGATACTTCTCATTTTAATCCGAATGACCCTGCAGCAACACCCACCGCTGAAACACCGCCGAATATCTCTTTACCTGTCCGCTCCAAAGACCCAATACCTACCATCTCAGAACATGCACCACCAGTCGCGCGAATCTTATCGACGACAAGCATGGCAGGTGGTACTCCTAGAAGTAGTGGAGAGTTTTACTCTTTGAGCAACAATTCGTCTGAGACATTGGCATCAGAATATGTTACTCACCCATTCCAGAACGGACGAAGGCCAGCCCACCTCCGTCAAAGCTCTACCATGTCAGGTATCAGCTTGGCAAGACTGCCGGAATCTTTGATGATGGGCTATGCCCAGGTGCAAGGCTCCTTTACATTAGATGGATCACTTATCAACTTGGGCCCCTTCGAAGCCGTCAAGCGAAAAGCAGTAGTGGGTGGACAGGGTGGCGGTGTGATTGGCGTCGAGTCATCAAGAAGATCTAGCGGCTTCTTAACTGGCTTTGGATGGGGTGGCCTTGGCAATTCCATAGGAGAACTTCTCGGCGGTGGTGAATTCAGCAGCATTAAAGACATGCGAGGCACAGCGAGCTCTAAGTCGATCCCGCTGTTGTCTACTCCACAGTCGATCCTGTTCGTGGATCTACAACTAAGCCCTGGCGAGAGTAAAACATACGAGTACTCCTTCAAACTACCGAAAGGGCTTCCTCCGACACACCGGGGCCGGGCGATAAAGATAGCTTATAGCTTAGTTGTTGGCACGCAACGAGCTGGAGGTGCTAAGGAGCAGCAAGTGCGATCTATTGATATTCCCTTCCGAGTTCTTGGAAGCGTCAATAGCTACGGCGAAATCCTCGGTCATGACTTGCTGTCCCCCTACATCATACTTCGCGACCTAGCCAAGGTTCAGCCACACGACAAGGGATCTACCCCATTAGCATCAAAGAAACGGACTGTGCCAGACCGGCCAAACTCCACTATAAATGACTTCATAAACTATGTCGATGAATTGCTCGACCGCCCGCAAGATGGCTTTGGCCTCCTCTCGCCTACAGCTACGGCGGCACCATCTCGTCGCTCCTCCTATATTGGAGAGGCAGCTACCGCCAAGGAAGCCATCGACCTCGCTATTATCCGCTCAAACATGTCATCCGAATCTGGTCAGAGTAGTAACCGCTTCGAGATTGCTCGTAACGGCCAGCGCGTGGGCGTCATCATGCTGGCGCGTCCGGCGTATCGCCTCGGCGAGGCCGTTAGTATGGCCATCGACTTCAGCGGGGCTGACATCCCCTGCTACGCCGTGCATGCCGCACTCGAGACCAGCGAGCGCATCGACCCATCCTTAGCCATTCGCAGTGAGGCAAGTATCCACCGCGTGACCCGCAAGGTATACGGCAGTTCATCTGAAGCCACAATGTTCGCACGTCGTGTCGTCTTCAATCCCACTATTCCCATTGCCGCGACGCCGGAATTCGTGACGAGCGGTCTGAGTCTCGAGTGGAAGATCCGGATCGAGTTCGTAGTTCCCTCCGCGTCCGCGAATTCTGCGGATGACCCGGAGGACCAGCCGGCTGCCCATGAACCTCACGCTTTACTCGAGGAGATATCCCGCGATGACCGAGGCGGTCTAGTGCTCGTCGCAGCTGAAACCCTCGAGTGCGAGAGCTTCGAGGTCGCGGTCCCTCTGCGCGTCTACGGTGCTGTATGTAATGGTCTAGAACGCCTCGAACGTGATGAGGCGCTCGAAGAGGGCCTCGTAGTATAAGGTCTGTTAAGACAGAGAAAAAGAAACAGAAACAGAAGGACAGGTTGGGGCTTTCATACTCCCGCCTTACCGTGTACGGTCATGAGACAAGGGGTTTCGCATAAAAAACAAACAGCTCCATAAGGCGAAAATATACTTTAGCTTGGGAACATAGCGAACGGGAAGGCAATGCTGCTTCACTAAACTGGATAGAGAGCAACAGACTTCGAAATGGGGAAGAATCAGGCTAAGGTATCATCATACCCATACAGCAGGGCTTGTAGATGTAGTCTTCGTAGTAATGGGAACGGGACAGAACGGGATGGATAGCCAAAAACATAACATTATCGTCATCGTCAATGACTGATAAACTACGAATCACTTCAGACCGACATAGAACGACAGTGATACGAACTTGGTGCTTGACTAGAATTTGAACCTTTCCCGCTCATCTGTTGAGGGGTGCATTTAGAATTTCGTTCTATCAACGATTTATAATAGTTCTAGCTAAAGGGAAGACCAAACGCAAGATAAATGCACCTAACCACTCCATTTAGGCAACCCAGCCCAGTACGTTGAACTCCTATTTTCCTTGTGTCCCCTTGGGTATGGATGATGGTATCATGGTAAACTAGTCAGTTTGTCTGACTTTTTCGAAGATAATCCCAGGAACGCCGCCAGCCCTTTTGGTCTGTTAGCCTCAGACGCATGCCCCGAGATAGGAAATGTAAGGCCGAAAGAAGATAAAAGGCCGTGCAAGCTGTCCAGACGCCTGATGTTGTTCGGCTATAATCAACCGCGCGATATCCCCTCCCACCTATCCGTCCTAATACCACAGTTAACCGCCCATATTATTAGCTACAGTTATTATCCACAGCTCTATGCCGAAAATACAAAAGACAAATACAAATAAGAACGGAACGTGCGGCTTATGTTAGGAGCTGCTAGACCCTGTTCCTGATGACGCGGGACGTTTGTCGACGGAGTCTGTCTCTTGATCAGACGATCGTCGATATTTGTTGAGGCGAAGTTTCTCATCTAAAAGCGAGACTAATCGCTCCGAATACTGATCCAAGAGACCGTTGAGCATGGTATCGCTCATCGCCTTGCTTCGTGTTGCTCGATCTCCAAGAGCAACAGCAGTGAGGCGAAGTTCTTGATCGAGTTCAGCTAGGACCTCCTGGCTAATGGGTTCCGCGGAAGCGAGTTTCTTCCGATAAGCCCGCAGGGTTCGGCAAGTTTGTTCAGTGGACATATTGAGTGACCCAAAGGACCTCAAACTGCCGTTACTTTTGGTTTTCGACGCATTCAGTGTTGGCATAGAAGGACGTCGGTTGACTCTCGCTTTGGGGCTGACTGGAGGACTGCCCGACGAAGTGCCTGATGGTCGCCTTGATGGTGTATCCTCGGCAATGACGAAGGCTGGACTCAATTGTTGTGCAGCTAAAGGTGTTTTTTGAGCTGCTGCGGAAGAGAAATTGTATATTGACCGCCTTTTAGAGAGTGTTCTTGGAGGAGATCTACGGCCACCGGCGGCCGATGAGGGGCGCTGGAATTCTGAGAGTTCAGATTTGGATAGAACACGTCTCAATGTGGGCTGATTGATGGGGGCACTGGCGTCTTTAGCAGGCGAGGAATCGCGACTAGCGGAGCCCCATCCCCGGTCTTGCAAGTCTATCTCCCATATCATGATAGTCCCATCAGACCCGACACTTACAGCCTTGCGGTTGGCATCATCTTCCTCGATCATGGTAACACCATGTATCGCCTCTGTGTGTCCCCATTCTCGGGCTAGGAAATGACCGGTTTGGGCATCGTACATTCTGATCGACTTATCTGTGTTGGAGAGACCAAGGAGGAATGCTGGTTCCCTTTCAGTTGCGGGACGGGTTGTAAGTGAGTCTAAAATAACAGAATCTACACCGGTTTCGTCGACGCACTTGAAAGAGCTCGAGAGTTTTCCATTCTCCAGGTCGAATAGATAAACTGAACGATCAACTTGAGATACGAAGAGAGTTTTCCCATCAGGACTCATTGCTATGGATGTCGGGGAGGCTTTGAGCGAAATTGTCCGGGAAGGAATGGCTGCCATAACATCCGCATCCCCTTCCTTTGTCACCAAGTCGTGTATTTGTAGTGTCCTGTCTAACGAGCAGGTGATAACTTTATCTGTTGATGGAATCAAGACCTGGCAGACTCTTGCAGTGAACTCGAGGGTCTGAAAATGTTCGAATTCTCCATTGCTTAATCGATGAAACAACTGAGCCGTGCGATCACGGCCGCATGATGCGATGAGAAGTCTCGATTTGTCCTCGTATATCGTAATGAATTGACACTCAGAAGAGTGTGCTTTCATAGATGACACGCAATTCTTAGTCGAGAAATCAACCACTTTGACAAACCCTAATTTATCTCCAGCAATGAAGAACTTGCCATCCATGGTCGCACGGATGGTGACCATTTGATTCATTAGTTCGGGCTCGTCTTCAAAGTAAGCCTCCTCTAGAGGCACCTGGAAAGACGATTTGATGGTGCCGTCGGTGGACCATAATACCACATGACCTGATTGAGACCAGGTGTAAAACTGAGCGCCTGTCGCGTTCGACGGAGCTAGGCTTCCAACTCCCACAACTGCATCCCCGCGTCCTGGTATAGGAATTGAAATTGGTTCAATCCTAGGCACACCTGGAATGTGATCTTGATTCCAAATGTCGATAGAGCGTTTAGTATCAACTGTGACCATTCTGTCTTCCAAGAATCCCAAAGCAAGTACCCCGACGCTGGTAGTTGACTCCGTACTCGTCTGGAGGCAGTTCGGGCTACCCTTCAGGAAAGATGCCAAGTCGAGTGTTGCAAAGCCACCCGATTTGCCACCAATGTAGATGAGGTCGTTACGGGTGGCAACGCATGTAGTCACAAATCCACTTTCGAGGATATGTGTCAACTTCATCTGCTTGCCAGTGTCGTCCAATAAACATACATCTCCCGTTTCAGAGCAGATGATAGCCTTGGTATCGTCAATGGCGGCAGCACACGAAAACGTGGCCTCGATCATATTGCCAAGCAGAACGTTCCTGCCAGGCAATGTCTTCTGCGTTTGTGAAGTGGGGGTTATATCTCCAATGAATTTCTGCTTCACTGGGGAAATGGCCTGCGCTTCATCAATGCGCCAGATTTTCACATGGCGTACACCTAGAGTGATGAGATTGCTGCCCATCCAGATCATCCCTTTGACGTAAGTTGTGCATCTGTTTTGTTGAAACAGCTTCGCTGCGCCAGTTCTCGGATCGATTTTCCACACGTAGAGGAAGCCATCGTTTGCTGATCCAAGGGAGGCGAGGTACTTGGAATCAGGAGACCATGCAACTGCCCTAACACCAAAAGCATGTTCGCTAATAGAGACAAGTGGAGTATCGGATGAATGATCTTCGAGACTATAGATGAGAACTCGTGGTGCGTAGCCTGTTTCGCCGACGGCCAGAAACCGCCCTTCCTTGCTCAAGGCGAGGCATGTGGCAGCCTTGATACGTTCTCGACTGGTCCATGTCTTGGAAGTTGGAGATTCAGCCCAGTCATTCAGGCCGAAGGAAGATTCCCGCAATGAGACTCTATTTCGGCTATCATTGGCTTTCGGAGTGGACGGCATCGAGGCAGAATAGGGAAGGGCCGCCAGGATACCGTATACAGGAATCGCTGTTGGGCGTGCTCGGAAGAAGCGCTGGCCGTACTTATCGCCATCCACATCCACCACAACAACAGCTCCACCGGCTATGTAGGCAAAAGAAGAACGGATGGCATCGAAACCGGTGGGAGAGACACACGTGGTGCCGATGACCCGTTTCAAGGAGAGTCGAGAATCGTTCAGCACAGGACTCCGGCCACGGTGAGGGGATCGTGAAGGGCGCGGCAGGAAGGGCGAGTTTGCAGGTGTCAACCTCAACCGGTGGGAAGGAGTAGAGGCCATCTTAGTGCCATGGACTGGAAGAGGAAAGAGGCAGACGACAACCACGATACCAATGCGCGATCCAGGTTTCAAATGATACCGAATATCCTAGAACGTTCTGTGATAATCAAGTAGAGAGGCATGGGTGGAGGAACCTTAGTTTTCGATATCATGTACCGGAAGAAGAGAATCTAATGAAGATAAAGAGCTGGCTAAGCCAAAAGGTAGGGACTGTCTTGTTTGCTTCCTGCGGTTACTGCCAGGAAGGAGAAGGCGCACGGAGTTTCGAAGAGGTGAGTTAAGGTAAGGTAAGGTAAGGTAAGGTATGATTCAAACGCTGAACAGGAAAGAGTCAATTGGGGAAGCTTCAACATCGTCGACAGACTCAATGCGGCGTGGATTCCTGACTTACAATGACGCGAAAGAAATCTTTCTGGAGAGATAGGACTAGGCGAGCATGGCCGTGCAAGGAAAGGAAAGACAAAGAGACAAGTAATGTGTGTTTTCTTGTCTTGGAGATACCTATGTAGCAGGCTACCTAGCTCTTCACCTCGAAATCATGAAATCGCCATCAACGATTGCAATAGGGATCAAGGGAGGAGGAGTTATGGGAGACAACAGGGGGGACCTTTGGTTGCTCAACATAATGGTTTACCTATCGGGCAGCAGATATTGCGAGAGATAGCGAGAGAGGCCCTAGTAGGTACAGCATGGTTTATGTTTTTCCAATATTTGGTCGAGGACCGACTTTGACAAGGGTGTTGACGGGGAGCAACCGAACACGCCCGCGGATTGGCTAGTACCTGAGCTCTTGTGGGGAATACTACGAATGGCCAAGACGGTTTAGGCAAGGTTTAATGTGACCGTTGCTCTCCATGTCCAATAGCGAAGACCCTCTGTCCGCGCCGGCATCCTCTAGGGCTGCTTTTGAGGTTCTTTTCATCCCGCAATCTGCAGATGGATAGGGACTTATCACACCAGCAACCAGTTATTGGAGTTTCTTAACGTTATTTCTGCATGCTGCTTGCTGCCCGTTTATATGAGTTTGCTGCAGGGGGAAATAAACGTTTTGAGTACCTAGTAGCAACTCAACAACAATACATACCTAGCTTTTGTCCAAAACATCAAAGACTGAATCTTTCTCGACTTATCTCCCCATGATCCCTGCCAATTATCCTTTTTGAACTAAGGCCGGGTTCGGCAATGTACCCACTCACAGCCTCACAGGTGCAAATTACGCTAAACTCCAATGAGCATGGTTTTCGTCGAGACATGCATTCACTCAATCAAACGCGACAATCCCAGCCAGCCAAGAAGCTGCAATTATATTTTAAGGCGCTTGTCGGCTATGTGTACTTCGTATCAATGGAAAAGTAGGCAGGCAGCCTACACTTCTTGTGAATAGGGTTCAAATCTGTACTCGCAGTGTAACTTAACTTATAGTAGCACCTAACCCATCGTACAACGCATAAGCACGTGAACTGGCGTCAGTCAATAGCACACGTAATTTCCTAAACCAGCCACCGTGTGTGATCGCCGGCCTTGGTCCTAAAACATCAAGTTGGCATATTTCGTCCCGGAAATCCTTATGAATGAAGAGTTTGTAGAGTAGATTAGAAGTACAGAGTACGGCACAGACGATATATACTATATGCAGGTCTATTTCTCCAATAATATACAAGCTTTGGTTGCATTTATATATACAAAGCCAGGCAATCCAGGACATATAATTATTCTTACAAGATATACAAAACGCATCACAGAAGATTACCGGACAACTTCCGCTGCGCACTCTCCACCGGGCCTTCATCCGCAGGCTGTCCACGGCGCGGCATGTAAGGATAATCTGTACGGGGACCCTTCTTTTCATTCCAATGGGGCTTCCGGACAACACCCTCGCGGCGCCATCGGCGGGGGGGTTTCTTACCGAGCTCTGCCATTTGGCCCCAGATGTTCTTGCCACGGTTGAACCAACGCTCCTGGCGGCTGGTCTCTTCCTCGGGACTCGGCGTCCACTTGCTCTTGAGGATGCGGCGGATCGCCTCTGGCGACACCTCGAAGTTTTCCGCCAGCACCTCTGTCGTGTACTGCTCCGGGAACTGTGAGTGAAGCGCTCGAATACCGTCCAGCGCGTCGGGGGACAGCCGTTTACGCGGCCGCCAGCCCCCTGGGAACTTCTCCTTCAGCGCAACCTTCTGAATCTGCCATTCCTCTTTCTGCGCTGCCCATAGTTCGTCTGCATTAGGTTGTGGTTTGACATCTTTGATGATCTTGCGTCTTTTCAGTTGGCTGGATATAATGGGTGGTTTAGGCCTTGGTCGCAGTTTAGATTGCGCATTTGGACTGGCAGGATCTTCCCCAGCTATTGATGTCCGATCTAGGTTCGCAACGAGCGTGTCGATAGATTCGGGGCTGTAATCGAGGATAGCCCCATTGATCTTCGCGCGATTGAGATCGTCGCCAGAGGCAGATGGTATGGAGGTGGGCAAATCGTATTGTATTGTATCGGGTGCCGTATCAATGGCGGTATGCGGTGACTCTTCCTCAGCTTTGCCTGCCGATAAAGTGTGGGAATTTTCCTGCCATTTGTGTCTAGGAAAATAGGCTACTGAAGCGGATGTAAATAATCTAGTAGGATAACGAGCAGACGCCTGACGAAAGGTAAATTGTGAGGCGGAATGATTGAGTCGGACAGATCTTGTAACAGCAGAATCAGTTACGCTGAGTTCGGTGAGACTTTGAACGAAAATCCGGAGAGATTTTGTTCGACAAGCACAACTCATCTTTGGTTGTTGTGATCTAGTGTGTGTTGTCGCACGATATGGATACTCGGAGCAATGAATGCAACTTTTTAGTATTGCGGCTTAGCTCGGATTTTCGCCTCAAAATTGAGACAAGATAGTTGTAAGGGTTTAGATGCATACAAGGGGTTTGCAATCCACTTTATGCAGTAATCGTCGCGACTTGTCAAAGTGTGGGGGTTTGAGGGGGAATGTGTAATGTGTGTGCATATGCCATCATGGGGGGGCCACTCTTTAACTTCATCCTTTTCCAAGACAACGACGTCAACGTGTCTGCGGGCGCTCTGATTTGCCCCAACTCGGACAGGGGTGTCAGGATTTCTGAGCTGGTTGCCTACTTGGTCATATGTCCATATTAACATAAGTCCTCGGTCGGCCAGTATGTTCATGGAGAGGATGGTTCTCCAGAGTTTCGAGATGAACTCAAAGCTACCTCGGCATGCTTCTTCTTCCTTGAAGACCTGGTTTGGACGAAAGTATTGCCTGTTCAGTCGTGCTGTCACCATGGATTGTATTCGGCCGGCCTACATTAGACAATTATATATCCTTCGTCTATAAATGATTCATTGTCCCTACCCTGAGTTATGCACTATCACTAAATATAAATTTGAGTCGCATCACATTATTTGCCCTGTCCATCTAAGGTACATCTTGGCAACTTTGTCCTCCTACCTCCGTGAATTACTACTCAAAGTACAGTTCAAAGTAGACGAAGATGGTCTACTCGTACAGCAGCCAAGAAGAGCTCGTCGAAGGGGCCTGGCACGAGAGATGGGGAGTAAGATTCAAGTGGACGTCTGAGCATCTCACACCGAAACAGCTAGAGCCAATGATTTACACATACGACACAGTCGCAACGGAGGCTGTCGAGAAATTAGACGAGATAGTGCCCCCTCCATATGCTATGTCGCCACCCCACGATGAGAACATTGAGGGGGCTATCAAACCGAATGGGGAGAAGAAACCACGACGGGATTTATACGAGTTGATGCAAGAGTACGCGCCGAAAAATAAGAAGATTGGCAAGCTGTGGATTGAGATCAATACGGTTCCGGAATGGGTGGACTGGGAGCAGATAGAAAGGGGGCAGAAAGTGTTCTTCCGTTACGGGGGCCCTGCCATCACCACAGTGGGTTGTTTTCACAAGAAGAAGTTATATAATTACTACGCGCTATGGTTGCTGACTTACACACAGTTAACCTTCCTCTCGCTACTGGGCGGTATGGGTAGTGGTAGAACGGTCGAGACGCTGGACCGCACAGGGGGCTTCGACGTGAACGTCGTCCGCCGCCGCCTTCTCGAGACCACGCAACACACTCTCAACGTCCACCGGGATCTGAAATCCATCCAGCCAGGCGGAGACGGTTTTGTGAACTCCGTGAGGGTCCGCCTGCTCCACACCGCCATCCGGCGACGCATCATGCAGATGGCCTCGCAGCGGCCAGACTACTACAACATGGCCGAGTACGGGGTGCCGATCAACGACCTCGACAGCCTGGGCACGATCAACACGTTCTCGGCAACCGTGATATGGATGGGGCTGCCGCGGCAGGGGATTTATATGCGGGCGCAGGAGATCGTGGATTATCTCGCCTTGTGGCGGTACGTGGCCTACATCATGGGCGCGCCGCACGACTGGATGGCGACGCCCGAGTCGGCCAAGTGTATGATGGAATCGCTACTGATCTCCGAGATCCGGCCCACGGCGGCCTCGGCTAATCTCGCCAACAACATCCTCACGGGCCTCAAGAACCACCCGCCTACGTATGTCTCGCGCGAGTTCATGTGCGCACAGACGTACTGGCTTAATGGCAGGGAGCTCTCAGAGAAACTAGCGATTGCCCGGCCGAGTATGTATTACTCTTCCCTCGTTCTGGGGCAGTGCCTTTTCTTCATGGCGATAAGCTATCTAAACCGGAGCTTTAGCTATCTTGACAAGCGTAACATAAACGTAAGCACAAGCAAACCCCTTGCCCTTCCATTTCAACCTCCTACTAGATATGTCGTTCCAAGGGACTGATAGAGAGCCTTATCTCAGCTCGTTCGTGAAGTCTTCTACACTGTGCTCCTGCACGACAAATCAAAGGGCGGACTAGGCTATACGAGCAAGTTCCTCTTCAAGTTCATCCCGGAGTTCGACAAGATGTCCACGGAGCGGGGCGCCGCTACGGCTGGGTCCGGAGTTAGCAAGCCGGGCATTGAGCGCACGGCGCTGGTGTCTCTGATCATGTTCTCAACACTCTTCAGTGTTTGTGTTTGGTATGGTTGTAAGACGTTGGTCTGGGGCGTTGGGATGATATGATGAGATGTTATGACAATTGCGTTTACGTTGAAACTCTTTGGCTTTGTACTGCAACAAGCAAGATCCACTTTTATATATTAGGATTATGCTCTGCGCATAAGCTGCTTTAGTAGAACGGTCGTGTGAATGAAAACGTCCGCTATACGCAATAGAGTGGGAAGATTGAGGCTTTTTTGGACCTCTGGCATATCCCATGTTTTGCGACAGCTATTACCCCGAGGTATTCGCTAGAGAAAGAGGTGGCTGGTTATTCCTATATAATCACTGCTCACATTGGAGGAAAATAGTGTTCTGATGCAAAAATACCAGATTCTTTCTTCTCTTGATTTTCCTCTACTACACTTCCCTGGATTCTGTGCTCGAGCACGATCCGCTCTCCAATTCAGCTCCAAGCAGCTTGCTGCTTCCCTTCATGCAACTCTGCACCTTGACTAAATCTTTTCGAATGCGGTATGCAGTTCCCCTTCCCGCCTTCGTCTTTTTGCCCATCTAATGCATGGTTCAAATATGATGCTATGCGATGATAAAAAAAAGCAGTTAACTCTGCCCGAAAGGAAACTGCTCGTGGCCACTTGTTCCCCGTAACGCCTCCATCGCCGGATAATAAGGCCGAAATTAGTGTGAGTAATATAAGTACAGTTATTGGTGACATTAAACCTTGCCGGCCTTGTCCTGAGCGAGACAACTTATTCCATCAATTCCACCGGCGGTCGTGCCGTATGTGCCGGAATTGGGATCTCGCTAGTCGGGCTAACAGCCATCGGCTCGTCCGTCATGTCATCGACAGATATGGCAGGCAGGTTGGGGCTGCCGCCGTGCTCCCCAGGTCGGTAAATCAAGGTGCTACTTCTGCTACGTGTCCGCGCAGACGCAGACGCCCTATCTGTGGGTGATACGGGCGAGATATCAGCTGCAGGAGCGCTCTGGTGGTGATGGTGGAGCTTAGCTAGAGCCTCGGCTAGGTCTTCAGCATGAACTAATTTGTTGGGCGCATCCTCTAGGCGCATCTCCCAACCATGGGGTGGCGAGGGCGGCGGGCTAATAAAGAATAGCTTGCCCGCATCCGGTAGCTCCAAGTGGTTGTCCTTGGACAAATCTAATGGTGTGTGTTGGCCAAAGTATACTCGACACCGTTCACCCATAACGGCCTCTCCGTCCCATATCGAGCGTACTTTGATAGCAGCCTGCTCGTCGGGAAAGGACACGACGATGCGACGGAAAGATTTAAGTGGTGACCATGTATATATGGGCGCGGATTCTTCGATCAGCTGTCGGATTGTTTGTAAATTGTCTGGGCGGAAGATGTCTAGATCATTCAAGTTGGTGATCAGGAGAGTGTTGGTAGGCGGTGTTGGCTGTGTGAGCGGTGGTATACTGGAAAGGTCTAAACTGAGGGAAGACCTTGATGACCCGCGGCGCTCAAGGAGAGGGCGCCCAGGAGATGATGGTGAAGTGGGAGAACCCGTGGGCGATAAAGACCCCGACATATTCGCTTGCTGGGTTGGTATGTCTAGTAGTAGTAGTTGTGTTCGTAGAGTGGCAAGCTCGCTTGAAGTTGAATTGTCGAGTTGTAGTGGGATGGGATAAGTGTAATTAATCCTCACTTTCCAGAGCAAGGTTGGATCTAGCGTGTATTTGTTGGATGGATCGTGTCCTGGAGGTGATTTGAAGAGGGAAGAGAAGAAGTATGTGTTGTGAAGTGGTGGTGATGGCAATATGTATTTGTGATGGCGGTGGCTGCGCAGGCAAAGAGGGATGGGATGAGCTAACATACGGTACAGTACCAAAGTACCTACTAAGCCAAGCAACGATGCGCAAATCAAAAGTGGGATGGGAGGGAAAATCACCGATTAGAGTTTGGGTGCAGCCGCCACGCGGACCCAACAAAGCGCTACTGGACTGCGCCTACAGGGGGGTTGGTATGTACCTAGGTAGTACGCAGTTGCGCCAGGAACAGCAAGGTATGCCTACTCACTCACTGCCCGCTGAAGTTTGCTGGAAGGCAGTGGAACACGATTCATAGGTCCACCATGCAACATCAACCATTCAACATTCAACCCATTACAGCCCAAGTTGCAATCTATCAAATCATCTGCAGTTCGACAGCCATTGGAACTCTTACCGCCAGTATCATGAATAAGTACTTACAGTAAACAGATGATTCATTCGTCTGATATCGATCCCATAACGCATGTACCTTTAAGGTTAGTCTACTGCTCCGCCATCACGGGTTACCGGTATCTAGAAGCTTGGCCTCTTGGGTCATGTGCAATACGATTCAATACGCCGGGATACTTCTATCCGACACGTTCTGGAAGCCAACCTCCATGTTACTTGTTCATCCAAGAGAGGCAAGAGAAACGTTTTCTGCGGGGGGGATTTTTGTTCCGTGGCGATGCAACAACCAAGTCCAGTTTGGGCTGTTCCGAATTCGTCATGCTGCCACGCACCAAGCAGGGCTCTGTAGCTCGCCACCATTTCCAGGCGCAGTGATACTTCGCTCAACAAACACGAATGCGATCTCCAAACCGGCTCTCGTCGGTTTCCTGTACATTCTAGGCGTATCTTCTCCAAGTGCTTAGTAACCACGTTCAGACTATACCATGGACTTCATGATAGCATGCAAAGATCATGGCTGTTTGCTTAGAACAGTACTTCTAATACGATATGCGAACCTTCACCACTGGTAACATGAATTATAGACTTGCATAAACACCTAAGGTACGTATAGCTAACTAGGTAACCTAGAAACAATCACCTTATTATTCTGTTGAGAAGAAACGCTCAACTGATTTCCTGAAACATAGTTTCGTCAAGAAATCTGCAAACGATAGGATGCAATGTCCTAGTTCCTTGTCATTTAAGCATAGCCTCATTGGCCTCTCGGCTTTGCTTGCGCGCGTGAGAGCGCAAAATAATTGGAGAGAAAAGCCGATAGACCATTGTAGATCTTTGGCGAGGAAGCACCCCACACAATCCCTGGTCAGACACTTCAACCTTGGCCCAAATAAAATCTCCCTAGGTAGCTACAGCGGGAGGTTTGGCTCAGCCTTCTTCTTCTCGACCCACGGCTTTAACGGATGTCCTTACAGTAACTGCGAATACTCACTTTTTGATTTCCTGCTAAACCATCCGCAGTACGAGAAGGGGATTTGCCTTGACATGCCGAAATTTGTTGACTACTTCCCTTCCTCGAAAAGTGTCTTGCATAGCCTCACTCAACTTAAACAAGTGCCCCGCCATGCGATGGCCACATTGACGAAGCTGTGAACAAAGACCTCATTGATAACAACCCGCTCCTCACTAATCCGATAATTCTACGGGCGCGGATCCGGGAGTTACCTGCTTTCGCAACCGAAAATCCGAAAACCCCTAGAGTTTGGCTATGCTTGCGAGTCTCGAACTCGGAATGTGCCTCTCAGTCAGCCAGTAATGAGTAGTTAAAGCCGCACCAAGCCATACTGCACGCGACAGCTCACCAAATCTAATGTCTGACATAACACGCAACTTATTACGCGAGCATTGAAATGACATTGTCGGCTGCACCACGCTTAGATTATTTACGGAAAATAAGCCAGTAAGCCCTGACCAGATCCGAGATGGGTGATGAAATCCAAACGTGGTCGTGAAAGGTAGCTTGACACTGCCAGATGACCGTTGACTCCGCCATATGGCACTACCTAAATCATTACTTCGAGGCATCTTACACTGTTTATTTGTACACATCTATAATGTGACCGAACGCAACACACTCTCCCGGGCGTTGGTCTTCTCTACTAGGTTTACACCATCAGTCATCTCCGTAGATGACGAGGAAAATTGTACAAGCCTCCTGTTTTTGGCACGCGGATGCCTAGGTAAAGGACAATAATTAGATCATGAAATAGGCGCCTAGACGCCGCGACTCATGGATTGCGTTTCATATCGCTCCGCCTCGCAGCATAGCAAAGCTGACAATCACAACTCGTAATTTGCACCAATCCAATTCTCATGCTATGCCATATGATGTTACCGAATCTCGACGCCAAGGTTTTGTATCAATGCCTTCTCGACCTCGTTATGGAAGTTGTTTGTCTCGCTATTGGTAAGGGTGCGCTCGAGACTCCGGTAGTTGATGCGGTAGCACATGCTCTTCCGTCCCGTTTTCGGGTGTGTGAACTCGTCGAACAGCTTGACGTCCTCGACAACGTCGCCGGCCACACTGCGCACGATTTCCATCACGTCGTTCTCGTGGAAGTCGTGCACATTAGCCTTCATGCTGCCGCCGGCTGCAGACGTTGATTTGAGCCAGAATGATACGTCCTTGTAGCAGCCTGGGTACTTGGAGAAGGGCGTGAAGCGCCGTAGCGAGTCGAGATCGTCCGAGACACCCTTGAACTGGTTGAGGAACCGCTCGTCCTGCGACCAAAAGAGCCGGATGTCGGGGATCTTGAACAGCAACATGGCGATGCGGTCGAGACCTATGCCGAAGGCCCATCCGACCTGGTTAGGTACACCCGCATTGATATAGAGGTCCTGTTTGACAACACCAGAGCCTAGGCACTCAAGCCAGTCTCCATCATAATACACCTCGAGCTCCCACGATGGACTTGTGAAAGGAAAGTATGCTTCGACCCAGCGCACCTGAAGCGGCTCGTCGACGAAGTTGGGATCGGCCTTTTTGGCTGCTGCTTTGGCTCTCGTGAATATCTCGACTACCGTGAGCTCTAGGGACCTCTTCAGATGGGCCGCAATGGCCTCGGCCTCCGCAGCAGAGTGGTGACCCTCCTGCAGCGGGTTCCGCTCATGATGAAACGGCGGGTTGGGGTCCTGAACCTCGATGTTGTGGCTCGGTAGTTTTTCTATGTCCGCCCAGATAGCGGCCGCGACATCGCCATTGGGCACCTTAGTGCGGTCCCACGACCGCGCCCCCTCCATCTGGTGGAATATCGGATAATGGCTACGGTCGATCTCATCACGTCGGTAAACGTCGGCGCTGATAAGATAACCGTCGCTCAGGTTCGCTTGAAAAATTTCGGCTTGGTGCGCGCTCGTGTGTGTCCGTAGTAATGTGTCGCTGTTGACATAGTATGTATCCGACTTGGCGCGGCCGGGATGGTCCTTCGGGAAACCTAATGAATCGAAGTTCTGGTGTGTTGTTACGACGGGATTGAAGTCGTTGTGGTATTTGTAGGTGGGTGGTGGAAAGACGGATTCGATGATCTGACGGGTAATGTACACGGGGTGGTCCTTTTGTAAATGCAGCCGTCGCGGGACCTTGTCTATGATGTTCGGCGGCACGTTGAAGCATGAATCGATTTTGTATTTTTTGCCATTGATCTCGGTCGAGTTTGATCTCGTTGATTGTTGCGAGGCTGGTGCAGCTGCAGCTATGGGTGAATTAGACGACGAGCTGTTGACTCTTGCGAGGCACTTGTGAGATCCATAGCGAACCTACCCTGGAACAAGAACATGCGACTCGACAAACAGGGCCGACAGCTCCTCAAAATAGGACCAGCTGCTCTCCTTGAGCTTCTAAAAGCGACGTTGAACCGAGATGCCCACATCGTGCGCAGACCCTAGGCTGATGTTGACATTGGTCAGCTGGCCGTGAGACATGAAGCTATCGCGAGCTGGCAGGGTATTTGTGAACCCATTAATTGAAGAATTGCTGACTCTCCCATTGGCCCGTGCTCGCTGTCCTGTCATGTCCACCAGCTACCTACATATTTCAAAGTACAGTTACCTTCACAGACACTCACATTAAACTCCCGGTTAAAATAGCACCAAACCTAGTCAAGTCAACCCTCCCAAAAATCAATGCAAAATTCATATATCCATATAATACCAAGAACCTTTTCCTGGCTTTTCAACATCCTTGGTGGCTGTATTATGCTTTATTCAAGATAAGGCATTAAAATTAGTGCTGTTGTACATACCTTAGGTGGCTCATTTATTAACCGTCCCCCTTGCGGAACCGGTCTTGAATCTCATTCGGTGTTTTCGGCGTCTAGAATACCGACCACTGCACGATGAGGTAAGGGGGACCCTGCTTAGAACAGGGGGAGGAAGCCGCATCTGGGCAACAGCTTGTTCCAGGTTGCTTGACTAGTTTATTACTGATCAGATGGGAAAATTGAACCCGCTTGAAAAACAATTACCGTCCCGGATTTCCCTGGTCTGGCCTGTGACACAAACGCGCCCTCACCTCATCTCACATTACCCAAGTACTTGGTCCCCTCCCTTGATCGACTCTTTGCTCTTTATGGCTGGATACTGCTGTCGCTTGCTGCTGGTGGTGAAATTTGTCGGCTCCTTTATCGCACATCATTGCTGAATTGGGGGTTTTCTCCAATTTGTAGATCCCACAACGATTTAAGACAACGGGCACGGCACGGCACGGCGAGAAAAAGGTGTACTTATAATATAGCAAGGTGTTGCGATGCAGCAAGTTACGATGCCTCAGACTACCCCTAGCAGCGATCCGGCCGCAGTGCCACTACCGAGTCCGGGAGGAGTCAAGCCCAAGCTCCAGAAGAAGCAGGTTGTGCTCAAGCAGATCGCGTATCCCTTCTGGTTCGGCGGCAGCGCGAGCAGCATGGCGGCCTGCGTGACGCATCCACTTGATCTCGGTATGTATTTCGTGTTGTGTGTCTCGGGCTAGCCTTTGCCTAGGTAGCTTAATACCCAGGGCTTTAACCGCTAATCATTTCACCGTATGTAGTCAAGGTTCGATTGCAGCTGCGCTCGGGCGATGCGCCGAAGAACATGAGCGGCACCTTCATGCACATTGTGAGAACATCGGGTCCACGGGGCCTATATGACGGCCTGACGGCATCGCTGCTGCGACAGATGACGTACTCAACGGTGCGATTCGGCGTATACGAGGACCTAAAGCGGCGGTTCACGCCCGAGGGGCAGAAGTCGAGCCTGCCGTTGTTGATTGGGCTGTCGTCGTTTTCCGGACTTCTGGGCGGTCTAGCAGGGAACGCGGCAGACGTGGTGAACGTACGGATGCAACAGGACGCGGCGCTGCCGGCGTCGCAGAAGCGACACTATCGGCACGGCTTGGACGGCATGTTGAGGATGGCGCGGACCGAGGGCCTGTCGAGCTGGTTCCGGGGCGTGTGGCCCAACTCGACGCGCGCGGCGCTCATGAACGCCAGTCAGCTCGCCAGCTACGACACCTTCAAGGTCATGCTCATGACCTACACGCCGCTCGGCGACACCACGACGACACACTTTGCCAGCTCCCTCCTCGCCGGCTTCGTCGCGACCACCATCTGCTCCCCCGTCGACGTCATCAAGAGTCGCGTCATGAGCGCGCATACGAACAAGAGCCTCCTTAGCTTCATCTCCGAGATTTATGCCAAGGAGGGTGTCACATGGATGTTCAAGGGCTGGGTACCGGCCTTCTTGAGATTGGGACCGTAAGTTCTAGTCTAGACTACCTCTTCTATTAACCCGCATCGCGATTTCAGAATTTCCGAGTCCGAATGACGAGAATGCGAGGGCTAACGGTGTGTGATAGACAAACAATATGTACATTTTTGTTCCTCGAGGCACACCGCAAAGCCTATAGAAACGTCAAGGGCATCGAGGAGTGAAGAGCGCCTCGACCCCTTAAAAAACAGCAAGCAACTATAATCCTAAGTTCATATACGGATAGAAAGCGGCATACGGGATAGAGAGGATCGTGTGGTCGGCATACATATTTGTATATACCCGGTCGATCGGGGAATGGCGTTCAGAGAGCAGCATGATGTTACTCATTAGTGTATCACGTCAACTTTGCATAATCGGAAGGCGTTGTTTGTATTTATTCATTTAGCTAGAAAATCACGACTACAATAATGAGTTCTCTTGATTTTTCATCAGTGTCTAGTTAATGTCCGCTTCAGGTATCCCCTGGTACCTATTTTAGGCTCAGGACCTTGAGCAGCAGTTAATTTATGCTGCCGGATTGGGCTCCGGTCTCCGGACGTCTAGAATGCAAATGCTTGATAGGCCCTGCTTAAATTTTCAAACCCCCCAACTCCAAGCGATGACGCGTCGAGCCCAGCAAAACACAGAGCATCATATGTGTGTGTGTGCCTCAAGGCATTTTCTGGTATAGTACAGAGTGGCCTACAAGCAAGGCCACTCAGGTATCATCATTAGATCAAACCTCAATCCCGTAGCCGACCACTCTCACCATCCACCCGATCCTGAGTTACCGTACGGCGTAGTACCATATGCGGTAGCACCACCACCACCCCATGCACTTGCATTGCCTGCACCAGCATATGGAGTAGTGTAGCCCTGATCTTGCCAAGGTGCTCCTCCATCCATGGCATCGGGGCTTCTCGGCCCATCGTAGTCGCCGTTCATACCATCATTTTCACCCAGGCCGTGAATGAGGCCGGCTAGTTTCCGTTGCAGTTCCTTGATGCCCTCATGGATAATGGCATCAGGCTCGATCATTCCTGCGCTTTCGACTTCGAAGTAAAACCGTGAGGGGACGGCATCGTAGTCAAAGGGTTCGCCTTCTGCTGGCGGCTCCTCCCAATCTGCGTATTTACTCTTGGGCCTAGCCCGCTGTTAGTTTGAGGCTAGGAAGAGGCAGGCGAAGGGCGCTGTACTCACCATTCCGAGGCTGCATCTGTCTCGTACCACAGGTCTAGATGATGTAGCTTATTGTGCGGGTCGTACTCGAAACCGACGGCAGCTGTAGGGGCCCATTTGGCATGCTCTTTCGCAATACCCTTCTTCGCGATGCAGGTAATCTTCAGTTCTTGACCCTTGCGCAGCTTAGCTATTAATGACCCCTGGCCTTCAGGGTCTGTGATGACGGGGTTTCCGATGTGGTTGTTGGGGCGGTCGATGCCGACAATGAGATCGCGTGCGTAAACTTTCATAACCTCCTCCGACACGCACTTAGCATGAAGGGTGAGGGTGACGGTGCACTTCCCGCAGGACTGATCGCAGTCGCAATCGCGCGTGTAGTTCAGCTGGTCGATCTCGCGGGAGTCGAGCGGGATAAGACCCAGACGGTGCGCGATGAATTCATCAGCCAGCACGGATGTGTTGACCTCTATCTCGACCAGGTCAATCGCGATGGTAGGCACTTCGGCCTGTATGACGCGACGCAGCGAATTCGCAAACGATAGATCGACGTTGCTCAGCTCGAAATCGACGTGGGTGCTATCAGCCTGTAGCAAAGAAGCGACCGTTAGAGCCATCATGACATAATGCAAGACCGCAGCAGTAGTAGCAATCCCATCAACCTACAGCCGAGATCTTGACGGACGGCCCTAGGGACTCGCCGTCCATCATCATGGTGTCATACTCCATTATGGGCGAGCGCACGATGATCCAAATGTGGATGGTATGACAGGGTAGAGTAAAAAGGCTTAGAAAACGGAGTATTAAGAGCGCGCGCGCAACCACAATAGAGATGGGGTATGAAAGGGATGAGGGAGGATAGTGGCGGTGGTGGGAAAGAAAGGAATGCGGTTTCTCTCGAGGCTGAGAAATGCGACAACACCCTTAAGCTGGGACGGTACTACGCTAGCAAGGGTTACTGCAAGGCTCCAAGCCTTCAACGCATTTGGTTGGTAGGCGGATTGAGACAGTGAAAATCATAGTGCAAGGCCTGTGCGGGGCACATGTAGTATTTAGGTAGGTAGTTATAGGTACATATCAAGGCCTGCTGCTTCTTTTTGAGCTCAAATCACCACCACACATGATGGATTTTTACCAGGCAGTAGCCAAACTTGAAGGAACACTTGTTATACACAAACACGTCTATACTGTAGGTATCTCTAGGTTTACAACACCAACAGGAAGCTCACCTTATAATAGCTACCTATGCGTTTATGAACGTTCCCAGAACTTCCAGATACCGTCAGGCTATCCCTATTGATGTAGTGTAGGTCCTACAGAGAGGTCAAGATATGGCTAAGAGTAGGGACAGGGAATGAACGTTGTTTGCCGCTAATGTACAACTCGTTTCGTTTGCGGTAATATCATGATAGATACACATTAATGACTCGAGACAGTTAGATATGTTTTTACCAGCGATTCCCGTCGTCGACTACAATGTTGCTTTAAAACGGAAACCAAGGTTGTCACACACACACACACACACACACACATTAAGCAATACACTGATTTTGCCGCTACTTACCTAGACACCAACATCCATCGACATGAAGGATGCCTTCTTCGTAATGCTGGACTCGCCAGACATAACAATGAAAACAAGGTGGTTCGCGTCGCCTGGAAGCAGTGTAATACCAGGGACACAGTGGGAGCGATCATGCGCAAGCACAGAGGATGCGCTCCCGAAGTGCAAAAATAGGAATAATCACGATTGAGTCCAAGTAGGACTCTTTCAGAGATTAAACTGAAAAGAACAGATACTACACTTGATCTAAGCCAAAAGGCAAAGAGAGCTAAAGAAGAAAGGAAGAAAGGACCAAAGGGCAAGCGGCCAAATGAGAATATATAGGCAGCTGAGGGCGGTGTGTTGGGGCGGTCAGAAATTCTGCCGGCAGTTTCTGCCTGTTCTTTGGTGGGGTCCGAGCCCGTCGAGCTCTGCCTAGCCCAGTACTGCCACCTACCTGGGTAGCTATTAGCCACACTGGAAGAACAAAGCTCAGCCACAGCTTCGGGCCAACTTGACAGGGGCCAAAAAATTATTCGTCCCGTAACCGGGTCTAGTAATGATGAGCAAAAGAGTTAGAGCTGTCGCATCGATTTTCTTGCACACGCGACCCTGACTTTTACATCACCATTAAATTCCTCATATACATCACCGCCGTTGCCCAACATAATACTACCGTCACCATGTTTAAACAAGCTATGACTGTGTCTTCCAGAGCTATTTCTTCTAGCTCAAGAATTATTGCGCAACGTCCTTTAGTACGATCACAATTCTCTCCTGTACCCTTAAGTTCCTTACGATCCACACTATCTTCCAGGACAAGATGGTACAGCAACCAAACAGAAACTACAACAAAGGAGGGCGAAGAGTCAACACCAGAAGCTGAGGCGAAGGAAAGCCAAGACGCTAATACGCCGTCAACTGTCGAGGCTGAGCTGAAGAAGAAGCTCGAGGCCAAAGAGAAGGAGGCAATCGACTGGAAGGTTCGTACTGGTATCCCACTTAACACTATGTACTATTGCCCGGTGAAGTTCCAGCACTCACACTTGCCATAATAGGATAAATACCTCCGGTCCGTGGCCGACTTCCGCAACCTTCAAGACCGTACCCAGCGAGAAGTGAAGGCTGCTCGCGACTTCGCCATCCAGCGGTTTGCCAAGGATCTTGTCGACAGCGTCGACAATTTGGACCGCGCCCTGACTATGGGCCAAGAGAGTTTGAAGGTGGAGGAGGGCAAGGCAGAGAATGCAGACCTCAGTAAATTCTACGAGGGTGTCAAGATGACGGAGACCAACATGCTCTCGACCCTGCAAAAGCATGGCCTCGAGCGATTCGATCCCGAGGGCGAAAAATTCAACCCCAACGAGCACGAAGCTACGTTCATGACGCCGATGCCGGGTAAGGAAGACAACACTGTCTTCCACGTCCAACAAAAGGGCTTCAAACTTAACGGAAGGATTTTGCGTGCCGCCAAGGTCGGCGTCGTCAAGAGCCAATAGGCGTACCCCATCATACCTCACAACCATGATGATATTTGGAGCACCGAATGCTCCCTGTATAAAGACGAACCATGTATAACAAGCAAAAACTTCAACACTTGATGGCCTATGTCCTGGGGCTTGGCGTTGGGTATTACTGTAATGTGTATAAAATATGCTCCTCTCATGAAAACAAAAATCGGTCGGTAGAGATTTGCCCCTTTATTACATGACATTTGGCATGGCATGGTTGATAAATGCGATCGGGCAGCATATACGGGGACCTAGACGGGTTCTGGGAACATTGAAGAGTATCTACCCATGATCGATCTGAGTCTCGAAGATGACCTTTACACATATATAATATGAGTCTGAGACCTTTGGGGTCCTCAATCGCAACAAAGATTGTACTTTTTAGTATCTTGTATTTCGCTCGTGAAGTAACGCATACGAATGGCTCACTGGAGGCATTTTATTTTATTTGGTATGAAAATGGTCTCCTCCCGGATAGTCTGTGCCCATATCAGGGAGAAGTGTTGGTTCCTAGGTCGTCTAGATCTCCCAAAGACGTACTGTGTAAGCTCTCCTTTTAGAAAATGATACATCCTATAGGTAGGTAAAGGCTGGGTCACTTACACTACCAACGACATTCAAATGGACAGTCATAGCATTAATAAACATTCTAAAGAATAGTATCGTCCTTTCGAACCTAACAGATATATTTATTCTCGTTTAAAACCAACCTGGATATCATTGGCCATTTTAACAAAGGTGTAAAAGCCCAAAAGATAGAAGTTGTACTGTACACAGTGCGGTAATATACTTCTCAGCAATGCGTTCGAATGATACTATTTAGTTGTATGAGCATCTTTATCGCTAAGTTTATTGGTACCTCTCATCCACCCACCTTTTATTATCAGGACCACAAGTTGAACTGATGGACAGCTGCATGTAGCATTAGATGCCTAAACTCGTTGATAATTGCGTTTTCTTAGGCATTGTAGGTTGCTTTTTATTGGCTCTTTGAGGCTCACTTGGAGATAGATGCGAATCTCATACCGAGAGCGAATCAGCGTCTGATAACCCTCAAAAACCGTCTGGTATCTCGCTTGTCGTCCGCTCTAATAGTTAACTTCTCATTTTGGCCGAGCCGAACATTAGATAAAAGCAGCACGGCAAGTCTGTGAATTGCTTGCAATCCGCCCATTTGACATCGGACCTCAATTCTGTTCACTATGTCTCTTGCCCCAGCCGTTACGAAGGACGGCTTCGCCTTCGCAGGGGACCTCTATGCCGAGGCAAGCGGCCATAACCGTCATCGTCGCGCCACCATCTCTGAGCTCAAAGATCACTTCAAGTCGGGCTCCGACAAAGATCACCCGGCCCATTGGTTTGAAGCACAACTCATCCACTATGGTCTGCAGCCATCCAAGACCAAGTCAGTTGCGCGCATGCGTCTATTCGATGCTGTCAACTCCGGCAAGCTTGCAGTTCCCAGGCATATTAAGACGCTTGAGACAGATCTTAAGAAGGAATGGACTAAGAATGAGCGCGAGGCGAAAAAGGCCGTGAAAACGGCAAACTCAACCTCGAAGGCTTCTTCTTCTACGGCTACCGGCACGAAGCGGAAAGCTGATTCCTCTAATGTCGATATGACTATCAACGTCGGCGGCATCAATGTCACGGTATCTGCGAACAACGCATCGGCAAGCTCGTCGGCTGCGAAGAAGGCGAAGACGTCTACGACGACCAAGGCTTCATCCAAAGCCGCAAAGGACAGTCCTAAGCCGAAAGCCTCTTCAGCTGCCAAGGCGGCGAAGGATAGTCCTAAGCCAAAGAATACACCTGCTTCTAAATCTGCCAAAGCTGCTCCGAAGCCGAAGGCATCGACGGCGAGCAAGGCCAAACCTACATCTACACCAGCATCGAAGAAAGCACCCCCCACTAGACCTTCATCATCTGCAGCCACTTCCACCCCCGCTAAGAAGCAGACAGCTCGCCGTGGTGGAATTTCCCAAGGACCTAGCCGTGGAAGTACTTCCACGGCCGAGACAGCAAGCGCCAGACCTCCCCGCACTAAGCAAACCGCACGACGAAGTAATCCCTTTGTTAGAGGCAGGATTCCTAATACAAATATGGCCAATTTGCCCGGCGATTTCGATGAACCTCCGCCGCCTTACCGGGAGTATGATCACGACGACTATGACAGCGACGATCATTCGAATAGTGACGGCTACAGCTCGTCCCCCCCGCCGTCCCTGGAGCCTCTTGGTCTTCTGAACGGCCGCTACGACATCTTCTCAGAGGAGGTCAACGATCAATGGGGGCACGACGACTTCGACCTCGTGCTCACGCTGAGTGGGCGCGAGCTGTGGGGTAAATTCGACCTAGGTATCGTCAGCGGGATCTTGCACTTCGACGAGCGGCCGTGGGAGTCATCCAATGACTGCGTCCCCTTCACATGGCGCGGGGAGGAGACAGAAGGTCAGATTTGGTACGGTAATAACAATCACGGCTGGATCAGGTTTCTAGGCGATGGACGCATCGAGGGCGGGCTCGACTACATGAGCCTTGATTTCGGCGGCAGCAGAATTGCGGGTCAGGGTACACGGAGCGAGGTCGATGCCCGGGATATGCAGCGTGAGTGGGACGGGTATAGTGAGCAGGAGTACGAGAGACTCAATCGTGCTCGTTGGGGATAGACCGTAACTAGTCGCCTGACTTTCTGATTTGGAGCTTTAGGGATCTTTCGCCCTTGGGTGGATCGGGATATGTTTGTGTAGATGCGTGTGGAATACTGTATAAGGAACCTGTATTCTTTTGTGTTTCAGTTGCCTACTTCCACGAGACGAGGCACGCGAGCCTCATTATTTTGTATTCTTCTGCTACGGAATTGCTTGGGGCGTTACCGCCTTGGTAAGATGATGGAGGCAAGGACGTTCGTTGATAGGTTCATTTGTTTTGTGTCATCTTCATTTAGGAGCCTGATTTGGCCTAACATGTAGATAGCTATCTACACAATTGAGACCGAAGTAAACGTACCATCTCCCTTGAGGTACCATTTTTGCATTAAGAGACCATTTCATAACCCAGTACCTTCCACCTGTACGGAGATACGTTTGACAAAACAGTCAAACAGTCGAAATTCCATGGCGTACTTTTCCATTCGTCAAATTCATCCCCATTTTGGGCGAGCCAACGCAAACGGAAATGTTGATCTTCACGGTTTTATTTCCGGCCATTGCAAAGACACGAGCCATTTCCTTCCTTGCCCAAAGCTCAAGTGACTATAACGACCTGTGAGAGTGTCGTCTCATAGTATCAAAATCAAACAACTTTCGTCAAAAGCCACGACCAGAAGATTCCCCATCAAGTCCAGTTACAGAAAAGAAAATCCCGTTCTTCGGCTCAGTCCAAGTCGTATCGAATCCGCCGAGAAAAAACATCGACCTGGACCAATGATCTCAGGAGAGAAGGAACCGGGAGATAGCTGGATAGCCCGACGACAATACCAACAACTACCCTAAGAGAAGAGAAACGTTAATCAAAATCAGCAACAGGAAAGGGATGGGCAGAAACATGTAACATACCATGCAGGATACAGCTGAAAATGAAACATCACCAACCGAAATCAAACGAGTTTCAAAGGAACAAAAAGCTGAGCTTCTAGGGCGGGAAACGTAAAGAGAAAACCCCCCTATTCATCTCTCAAACGTCCGTACCAAAGCGAGCGAATGGGGACCCGAGTCATCCATCTCAAGCGCCGTATCCCACACCATAGGGATTCTGGTGCTGAAAGTGGAAGCGACCCTGGGCCTGGTCTCCTCCGTAGATGCCGGATATTCCACTATCATGGTCGTCATAATAACTCTGCCTATCCCGTCGCATATCCTTCCCCTTCCCCTCCCTCTCAGCCAGGTAGCGATCATACTCCTCCTCAGCGCGCGCCACCGACGAAGCAGACCAAGGCCCTTGCACGGAGTCGTCGCCGTATTCATATCCGTGCTTATATCCATAGCCATCATCAAACCCCGCCAAACCAGCCACGGCGTCGGAATCATCAGCGAAATCCTCCTCGTCACCCATGAGCATAGCATACGCATGCTCAGGACTACGGACGCCAGCCTTGGAGCAGAGCTCGCGGATCTCGTGCTCGAGGCTCGCGATGCGGAGCATGTTCTCGCTGACCTTGGCGCGCGTCCAGTTGAGCTGGTCCCAGGCCTTGTCGAGGCGGTCCTGGGCCTCGACGGCGTGGCTCGCGACGTAGGTCCGGATCTTCTCCCCGCGCTTCCTCGCCTCCCGCATCCTCTGGTCGCGCAGCTCGCGCTTCAGGTGGAGCGCCGGCATGTACTTGTTCAGGTGGCGCTGGTCCGACTTGAGCTGCTCGATGTGCAGCCTCTGCACCTCGGCCTGCTTGTAGAGCGCCTTCTCGGCCGCTTCGGCTTGCTTGATCGTCGTCCACTGGTGGTGGAGCGTCGCTTCGATGCCTGGGCCTTTGATACACTCTAGCTTGGGCATTACGGCTGCGGCGGCCTCGACTTCGGTCTGTGATGGTTAGTGAGTGGGCGTGTACTATGGCTGAGATATAAAAATAGGGGAAAATAATCAAGGGCGTGAAATATATTGATAGGAATAGAGATGGCGAGGGCATTTTCGTGTGTTACTTCGCTGGTGGCTATGCTATCGAAAATGCGTGAGATGTCAAGGAAGCAACAACTCGCCAACTTACAGGATAAAAGCAGCTGGGTTCGCCGTCCGATACTCCAGGAAGCTCTGCCGGACCGCCGTAACAGTTTGAGATCAATTCGCGCTCCACGAGCGGCACCATGCGCTTATACTGCGCCTGGAACATGGGATTCCCGAAGCCTTTGAAGTCGATGCCGGGCGGGGTGTAGATGATCGAGGGGTTAGTCCAGAGCTCGTAAGAGGGCGACAACTCGTAGCCGTCTTCGACGTCGTGTTGTATTTCTACTCTGCCGCGGATAGATTTCTTGTGCTGTCGGGGCGGCACGGGGCCCTTGGGTGTAGGGGGACGCATTCGCAAGTAACTGTCGGTTTCCTGGGAGAGAACACTCTGTGAATAAACAAGGTGTGGAAGAGGGGATGGGATATCTTGGGACGGAGAGAAACAATTGTCACGTACCACTTTATTCTCATCCGCGTCGGCGTTCCAGCGTACGCATTCCTGGGACCACTCCAGGAAAGTGCACGGTGAAATACGACCGCTAGGCACGTCGCCTTCCTCATCGTCCGAGTCGCTCTCCCACTCGAAATCGGCGACGCAGGCAGTGAAGAGGTGTGCAGATAGATCCATGTCCTGAGGAGGTTTGATGTGCTCGAAGTCGGGTCGATACACCTCAAATATACAATCGCGAGGCGAGTCGCCGGCCGGGTTGCGACATTCGAGCGCTTTATCGATCAGCTCGAGCATTCTAAGAAAAGGCATATTAGCTTCAAGAAATTTAGGACGAGAAACGCATAGTTAATAAGTAGAGGGGATATAGGAACATGGAATATCGTACCTTGAGACGTCTCTCTTATGATGGATCTTCGGCTTAGAGGCTCGTGCCAACTCTTCTCGCTGTTGAATCCACGCGAATAGAGGATCATTTTCATCATGTCCTCCCAGACAGTTTCCGCGCATGGCAACATATGCTTGCATCATTGCATTGGAGATAACTTGAACCTCCTTGGGCTTCCCGATAGTACAGTTGGGAAGATAGCGAGTGTGGGGGGCAGGAATTAGTTTCAAGTCGATCTTCTCACCGTCTGGATCCTGCATAGATTCATGCGCAGGGTCGGAATCGTGACTCAATTTACGAGGTCGAAATCTGTCGGGGATGGGAGGAACTTCTGGGATGAATTCAGCTTCATCTGTATCTATGCTGTACTGAGAGTTATCTGGGATGCGGGAACCATTGGTTCTGGTAGCTCCTTGTCTTCCGTCCGGTTCGCGGGATACTGTTGGTAATGAGCATCGGTGCTAAGCATATATCTCTAATAAAAACTTACAACTGCGGCGAGGACGACCAATAATTGGTCGGCCGATTGGGCTGCGAGCCGTCGACATGTTGAGCGCGAAGGAAGACTGATGTTAGGCTATGAAGAGTTTGTGAGCTGTACAACGAAGCAACAAGCAAAGATCGATCGAACAAAAAAGAAGAGCATGAGAATTTGTATGTTCGTAATGTTGAGGGCCAATCAAACAGAAAAGATGAACACAATATTTTATAGGTTCACCGTGTTGTTGAACAACTCCGCGGCTGGGACTGTGTAATACGATAGAGCAAGGAGAAGTTAATTCCCAGTGATGGATGTAGTATCTGTGCACAAGATTTGCATACCTTCAACACGTTTATTGACCACTACGAAATGGGAGAGAAGGTACCCAGGTAGATGTGGCAGATCCCATTGACTTAAAGGTTGATGTGTCTATTGTGGGTGATATGCCTATTGTGGGAGGGACGGATAGAATCGCGTCTGTGTAAAAGTTCCTACCTATGTAGCGCGTACCACTGCACAATATAACTGGCGCATGTGTCCCTTATCGCTTCGCCCATGGTAACGTAACCTATAAACCTCACAGCAACCCCGGTTGCTACCTCAGGTACCTCTCTTCATAAGCATTACTATCCTCTCAAACATCTGTTGTATAAGGTCGGCTCGGGATAGGGAACAAGGTGCTTAAGCACTTATGTATCGCTCTTGTGTAAGATAATACTCGGCTTCTCACTTTTTGGATTTGCCCTTTGCTCCACCAGCTTTACGGCCCTTGGCTTTCGGCTTGTCGTCATCTTCGTCCCCGTCAGCCTGTGCCTTAGTTGCCTTCTTGGCACCTTTCTTTGCTCCCTTGGCTTTAGGCTTCTTGATATACTTGTCTTTTGCAATATCTTCATCCTCATCATCAACGGCTTCGGCAGCTTCTGGAACGTCAGCATCCTCCTCCTCATCTATGGCTTCTTCAAGATCAGGCTTCTCCTTGGCGACCTTCTTAGAACCAACGACGGCGCTGGCTCTCATGAAAGGAACTGGGTGAGACATGTTATTGTATCTAAGAAACGGTTAGCATGGCGCCTATTCAGAGTATAGATTATCTTGACTAACAGTCTCGTGAAGGTAGCCTTGGTCTGTGTATCGATCGAAACAGCCTCCTCATTCTGAGGACCGACGCCAAGCTCCTTGAGAGAATCGAAATCCTCCCTGGTGAGAAAGTAGCTGTCCATGAGTTCAATAACATCCTCGACGGATTCTTTGCCCTCGTCAGCTAATCTTTTGATGAGCTGCGTCCACAGGACGGGAAGATACTGTTGGCGAATCTCATTGTGATCTCCAGATGCTTTGAGCCGCATATGCGAATGGATTTCACGGATGTATCGCCCAAGCTTGCCGTACTTGCTATTATTACCAAGCCAGGTCGTAAAATTGGAGCCTATAAGCTGACCAGACACGAAGCTGGCAGGCCGAACCGTACTGAAAACAGCATGAGTTGGCATGAGGCTCCAATGTTGTTGTGGACCATGAATCATTCGATCCACCAGATCGCCATCGGAGATGCTTTCTGCAGCCTGGTCCATCACTTCAAGGAGCTTTAGATTCTGTTCGCGTTTGTTGTCCCGGTATTGGCCAAGCACTGACGGTTTCGTTCGAAGATAGTTCTCTTGTATCATCAAATAGCTGAATTCATGATCATTAAAGTAAAGCTCGATCTTGTCGTTCAGTGTAGCCTTGCTCGCGGGGGAGAAAAGACCACCAGCGAGCATTTTCTGGCATATATCCCATGGCTTGAGGACGATCGATTTCTCCCATGCTTTGGACATGTCTTTGCTTTGATCGAAATCCATCGACATCTGGTCCAGCTTAATCGTTGCCAACATGTTGACGATTTGTCTGATGTCCCGATTGCTACCTTCAATAAGAGCATCGAGGACCTGCGGGGGCAGTTTTAAACCTTCCCGATGACAGATCGTCATCATCCGCGAACGAATTTGATCAACCTGAGGTCGCTGGAATTTAATGTCGTATGTGACAAAGTCAAAAGGCTTCATCTTTGGTAACTTGCGTTCATTGCAGATTAAAATGAGGGGCACTTCTGTCTTCTTGCAGAACTTTGCGAGGGCAGCAACACCTCCTCGGTCACCAGCAGACATGCCGTCGACTTCATCCATGATCAAGACGATTCTCTTCTTCTCTCTGTCGATCTTCTTTCCATCACCAGCAAAAAAGCCATGCAGAGAGGTGTTATTCATGACCTCACTTACACCCGATTCAACGAGCTTTTTGCTTCGTGCATCACTGGCATTGCTTTCAATGACGTCGTAACCTTCTAGCTTGGCCGCAAGGTGAGCAGCAGTCGTCTTGCCAATTCCAGGCGGGCCAGAGAGGATGATGGCGCGTTCACCACCCAGACCATCTGCTCCACGCTTCTGAAAATTGTGTCTCTTTGCCTGAGGCCAAGCCTTAAGCCACTTTTGAATCCTTTCCACGGCAGCTTTATTTCCACAAATATGGCTGGCCTGAGTGGGTGCATATTTGACTGTCCACAGCTGGGCAGACGGGGGTTGAGCCGCTTGAGTAGCGGTGGTGGCTCCTCGAGCGACAGCAGCCTTTTTAGCCTTCTCTTCCTCTGCCTTTTTCCTTTTCTCCTCTTGTTCCATCTCGGCAGCCTGCGTCTTGATTTTCTCTTCTTCTTCTTTCCGCTTCTGCCGTACTTTCTCGGCGCCCTTTCCGCTTCCGCCACCGGCAGGGAGTCGGCGTATAAGCGCAAATAGTCCTTCCTCGTTAATGGTCTTAATACCATGCTCTTTTATTTTTGTGAGCTTGCTTGGTCCAGCATCATCTCCGAGCACCACATAGCTAGTCTTGCTGCTTGGAGCACCGGTAATCTTGCCACCATGACGCTTGACTAGAGCTTGAGCCTCTTCGCGCGCAATGCCTGATAACTGGCCCGTAAAGACGAAAGTGAGGCCAGCAAGACAATCAGGCTCTCCGGTAGGCAGGTCTCCTATTGGGTTCGGTGGAGGTCCAGAATTGCCTCCACCTGCAGCTGCCTTTCTCCAATCAAATTTGTTGTTAGGATCCTTGGATGGCGGAGTTGGTGGTCTAACTGTAGGAATGTCGTCAAAAATGGCTTGAATCTCGGTGTCCTCCAGCTCGTCGGCTTTCTTAGCTCTCGGGGCCCTAGGTTTTTTGGCGGCAGGCTTCTTGCGAGATGCTGGCATTTCATCCTCTTCCTCTTCCTCATCCTCTTCATCAAAATCGGGCTCGGGCGTTTTTCTTTTTTTAGCTGTAGTAGAAGCTTTGGAAGCCTTTGAGGCTTTGGTGGTTGGCTTGTCGTCGTCATCAGCTAGCTTATTACGAGATGCCATTCGTTTCGGTTTGGGGAGGAATTCCTCTTCACTCTCTTCTTCCACATAGTCGTCATTCTTCCGCTTGTTGCGAGATCGAGCGTCGGCGGCAAAGATATCGTCGCCCGCATCTCCATCATCGTCCATTAACACATCCTCCTCGTCGTCTAGATTATGATAACTGGCTGTCGTTGAGGTACGTTTTTTTGGCGTCTTGTTATCTGCGGGTGCTGCCTTCGTGGTGCTCCGTTTAGCTCTAGGGCTTGAGCGTACTCCTGCTGCAGGGCTATTGTGTGGCTTCGCATCCGACTTGGCGGGCTGTTGAGCCTTAGTTTTACTCGAGGCGAAATATTCACTTGCCGTGGTGGCAGTTCCTTCTATCTCCTTGTCGCTACTCAACAAAGTCAGTTTCCATACGAATCGTAGTGCAGATGCTAAGTATCTTACTTCTGTTTTTTCCGCGGAGTCGATCGAGTGGCTGGTTTCTTTGTCCTTTACACATTTCTTAGCGGCATGTAAGAAGACATATACTTGCTGGGATGCTCACTCGACAACTGGCTCATCATCCTCGTCGCTATCCTCGACAACCTTTCTGCCCTCTGAGAAGTCTTCATTAGTCCTAGTAATCGGTAATCCGGACGAGTGCGCGCCTACTAGTACGCTTCTTTGGGGGCTCTGCTTCCACCTTCTTTGAAGCACTGGGCTTTGCAGGGGCAGGGGCAGCACCACCCTTGGCACCAAAGAAAGAGCGAATGTCAGGCATCGTGGTAAATGAGCGATGTAAGAAGGGAAAATATGATGATGCTGTATCGTGGGGTGGATTGCACACCCCTATGTGGACGGGCAAGCTCTGAAGTTGAACCAGCTTGGGAGATGCGCCGACGAACAGACGCGTTGATGCGCCTGGATGACGCGCTACAACTTTGGCCAGGTAAATTGATTTTAGCGTGGTTCTTCCCTGTTGCGCAGACTCCTGCACAGACCACTTTATCGACATTATCGGTCTTATCAGAGCACCCCTAGGCAGAACCGCCGCTGCCTAGACTAGCCTGAGCATAAGCCCACTTTTGTATAAATTCATTTGCATTATTATCAGCCATAATAAAGGGACTCATAGTAACTATTCCCGGTAGATCACAACTGACTTCCTAGGAAGTCGGTTGGTCGTCGCTAATACCATTTGACTGTTTGTTTACATGTAATGTAACATGCCATCCCGTAGTTTCTTGCACCCTTATCCTTATCAGTATTATTTTGTTTTCAGCATAAAATTATACCACTGCACTTAGATTCAATATGGACGAGATCTCAAGATTATGAACAATCTTCAAGCTGTTGGGTGACGAAACGGTGCACAAGAACGTATACCAACACTATCAGCTGCGCAGAAATGTAATTGCGGTGATTTCATTCTTGCTGTTGTAACAGGTGACTCCCCGTTATGCGTTGTTGATCTAGAATCCAAATCGCTCAAGTAACTGGACAAGCTGCGCCTCATTTTCCTCCTTACATTTAATAATGACTTTCTCGGACTGCATCCGTAGAATGTCCGAATTGCTCACTCGCCATGGCAAGATGGTACGAAGGATGGTATCGACGTCCGCCACCTTGTCGATACCTTCTATGGTTGCCGGCCGCTTCACATTCAGTTTCTCCATCTCGTCCTCCCATGCCTTTGCTACTTCCCAGTTTACCTTTCCACCCTCGGTTGTTACCGGGAGAGGTGATGGAAAGCCATATAGCTTAGCTTTTCGTAGCAATTCTTCCTCGCTCGCCTCGTCGCTCGACCAACCGCGAAATTGGCCACCAGCGTCACCTAGAGAGCGAAGGAATTCGTAGGAAGGATGCAAAACGCAGGCGAAATCATAGTCGATCAAGCCAGTAATGCGTTGGGTCGAGGGATCGAAAAGGAGATTCGTGGTAACTAAATTGTAAAGCGGAGAATAGTTAGCTCGGGACTGGAGATCAAGATGGAAAAATTCAGACTGGAAAAATAGGGGGCTTACCAAAATCAGCATGGATGATGGATTTTTCATGTGCCGTCTTGAGTGCCTCAAATTGACTTGGGACACCGTCCTTGATAAAAGCGTTAAGACGGTCTCGTACGCCATTAGAGTGCCATCCTTGGATGTAAGGATTTGCATCTGCCCTCTTCAGGGCTACCTCCAACCGGCCTTTAAACGAGGCCTCGTAGGTTGGCCACGGCCCAACTCCGACACTGGTCATAGCTGTACTGACAATACGGCCCTTCTCGTCAAAGGTCACACCCCCGAATTCAGTTATGGTTTTGGGGAGCTGATAGTCTTGCAAGCCTTTGAGAAGTTTGGCCATCTGCGAGAGGATTGCTTTCTTCTGCTGAAGATCCATAGATTCAAATGAGTTGTCCACAGGTTCTCCAGGCATCAACTGTTGAATAATCCAGCCCTGGGAAGACTTGGCAGCGGCACTTCCCCAAGCATATACGCAGGGGACCACTGGTGGCTGAAAATGCTTGAGGGCATTAGCAGCGAGACTGATCAGAGCTACCTCATTCTCAACACGGGTCTTAGGATTCATTCCCTCAGCGTCCGGGTTAGTGAGGCGCAATATGAACTGTCTGGTGCCATCAGGAATCGGATCACAGCCAGGCTGTCGACCTTTCTCTTGGGCTGTGTGCTTCGAAGTGATTGCCACAGGCAGCGTGACGCGGTACACAAAGTTATTGTATTTGAAAGGGCATCCAGGGTCATACGATATTGGCTCGACCTCCGCATCGTTCTGATAAATGAGAACTCAGTGGTCGACTTTCCAATCATCTGTTTGTGCAGGGTAGCTTACCTCCAGGTTAAACCTGTCTCGTAGCAGGCACTGGACAAAGTGCAGCCGAGCTTCATAATTGGCGTGATTGTGGGTCATGATGACAAGCTTGAGACTATAAGTTCGATGTAAGAGTGAGGGGGGCTCATAAACTAAACAAAACTAGAATGAAGGCGTAATTTGCCTACTTAAGTAATTACTTGACTATTCGGCGCTATTGCAATGCAGTACAGAGAGGTGGGTGGCAAGGGCTGCAGGGGAGCATTCCTACCATTAATTATCTGAATGCACATGACTCCTAAAAGACACCCTAGTGATAGAAAGTTCAAAACAGATAGGTAAGGCTCCCAAGGAGGATGTTGCCTCATGCCCCTCATTGCCTGTTGGCGCTGCTAAGAGGAGGTTGGACCCCGTCGTTGGTCCACATTCCTATTGTCGGTTCCAGCCGCTCGGTAACCAATCGAATATTTTCATCACACGCCTCACACGCGTTTTTTCTTCTTCTTTCATTACACGCATGGAACCCTATAGGCTAAGGCGTAATACGAAGGGTAAACAGGCTACATGTATAGGAAATCTCCTATAATACATATATCTATCCAGTCTTGTTCCTCTGTCTTGTTTTAGTACCTTTTACTTCTCTCTTTCGTTGTCATAGTTTTTATTTATTAGAAACCGACCACTCTCTTGTGCATCTTTCGGTAGCTAGTAGGAAATCTTGCAAGGCCTCCTTTCCTAAGGTCGTTCCGAAAGCACCCGAAGAAAGAGTTGGCATCGTTTCTCAATATTCTTTCTCGTCGTCTGTCTTTTCTTGCTATAACGTTTGTAAGCAAGGATTAGATGCGCCGTTGTCTCTTTGACTCGGTATGTCGGGTACATATATTCGTCCTGGGCCTTAATAAGCTTAAAAAGGGCTCCAAATAACCTATTCCCGTCTTCAGCTATATGTAGGCTGATTGCGTCCTTCGCGTGCCAGCCAGGAACTTAGGTTTGTGGCTTAATGACAGGAAGTCCTAGGCAATTATCCGGTACATTGTACCTAATGAATGTAATGACTAGAGATCTTATATTAATCACCAAAGACGTCAACATCCATCTTCTTCGAGCCATAGGGCCTTATACATTGCCTGTCATTGCTCTGAAGATCTATACTCATGTCAAGGGGTAATTAGTACTTCTAACCTAGGACTTGTGAAATTACGTAACAGTTACAATATCAGGGCCGTTCTAAGGCAAGAATGGCTCTCTTAGCCTCGTCGAGCGACGTCGGTGTGTTGTGAGTCTTTCCCAGACCGTCCTTGCCTCGCGCCCACACAATCTTCGACTCATCACCGAAATCCCACCATCCCCTCCCTTGTTCGTTGTATATTCGCGACCTCTCCCGCCAAGAGGATGTCCACTTCTCATCGACCTCCCCAACCGGGTCATCAGGTAACGATCGACCGAACGGACTAAATACCGGTGGCTGCCACCTATCCCGGAAGATAGGCAACGTATCGAGTTGCGCCCGGTCCCACATCACGTATCCCCATTTACGTAACTTCGCTTGCCCCCTCTGATACACAGATCGTCTCAAGGATGCCGACTCGTGAGCCCATTTCCATATGCTGAAAGGTCCATCATCGGGGTCTTCAAAATAAGGGCGCTTGACTTTCAGAGCATAATCTCGTGAGTTTTCATAGTTAGAAACCGGAGCTTGCTCATCACACACTTCGTAGCTGAAATCTTTCAAGGCTCGGTAAAGATTACGGGATCGGGCGGGTGGAATCCGTCCATGGTCGAGAAGCTCATGCTGCCGATCATAAGTCTTTGCTTTCGCGATACTCTCTAAGGAAACTAATCCCTTGAAGTAGAGAGACTGTAGTTGAGGGTCACCGAGCCACCGAGCAGGTTCAACTTGGAACTCTCCCCAGTATACATCATGTGTTGCCATCTCATTAAAACCTGTTATTAAATATTAGCTTTGCTTCAATACGTAAACCTTGCTCATTTCGGCGCCCGTACTTGGAGAAACTTGGGAGAAGAGAAAATCTTGCACACAAGCAATTTGCTCGATCTCCCAATGAGAAAAGTTAAGAAGAAAGTCGTTCATGCACTGGCCGAGCTCTACGTCGGGCATAGAAGTCTGACGAAAGACGTTAAAGAATATCTCGAGGATATATAGCGCACGCATAATCCGATGTCTTTCGAGTGTCGAGAGCTCTAGGGGTTGAGACTGGGGCTGGGAAGTGTGACCGTCCTTCATTGTCGCCACAAGCTCTTGCAATCTCGCCTCGGTAAAATCCTTGACTAGTCTGGAGACAGCCGAATGTAATCTTGAGAGGTTGGCAACTTCGTTAAGCGTTAAACGGATGCTAATTTCTGCATTTCTTTTTTGGAGATGGGCTTTGTAAAATTCGTGTGCCGATGGCCGTGTTGGCTTAGCCAACCTTGAGGCCAGCAGCGCGGCTATCGCTTCGGGGCGTACATCACACGAATCTAATTCATTCAAAAAGACTCGCGTGGCGATGACCGATGAACTTCCGGTAAATGAATTCAAGATCAAGCGACAACTAAGGATGGCGCAACGCAATGCGGTGAGGCCGCTTAATTGACTGAGAATGGCGCGGATCAGCTCAGGTGGGAGGCGTTCGAGATGCGATGTCCGAGCTATCGAGCCGGGCTCCATAACGGAGCAGTCTGCTGTAATAGGGTGCTAGAAGAGCTGAACGGTTGTATCTTTGGTGTGAAAGCCAGTACTGGAAAACAATTATGATCTTGAGAAGAAAAGCCGGGGATGTTGAAAGAGAATACTGTGAGGTGGGCGTTTGGTGGTAAAATAACCAACAGACACAGCGGGGCAAGTTGGTTTGGCCAGCACGAATACTGAGAAGGTGCATTGCATTATTTCGTTTCTGACAACAAGAGACCGGACAGTGCGAATTTTCAAGCAGACAGTGCGACTATCTTATTCTTAGTACGGCAGCTCTTACCAAGCCATCACGGATCATCATTTTCTAGTGTTTTGATAAATTACATTAGACGCCCCAACTCGATCAGAGCTTCTGAATTTCAACCGGCGGCTAGTGAGGGCTCGTCCCAGGTTGACGAAAATATCACACGAATATCTTCACTGAACTACCTACTTCCACATCCCATCAGTGACGCCCCAACCAGCCCAAATGTGAGCTGCAGGTTGCTGGCCAGGGCACTCGAGAGGCAGCCGTGTTCTGCCCCAACCAACATTTTGAGTATGGCTGTAATTATGGCCCACTGGAACTGGTCTAGGGCAATCCTTTGTTGTCATTTTCGGAAGTTATACGGCGGCTAGAATGCCAAGTCTCGCGGTTGATGGGGCATGCTGCGCCTTTGGTATAGTGGCACCTTATTTCCAACAGACATTCAGAACCACTCCAGCCTAGTCCCATGGCATGGGCTGTTACGCAATAATACCAACTGTTCCCTGGCTCCCTGGCCATCAGGCAAGCCATAATAGCGCTCAAGGCATTCTAAAAGTACGACCAACAGTAGAGGAAAACCTCTGACCAAAAGTATCGTCGCTTGTTATGTCCTTAGACGCCTGCTGGAGGAGTTGGGGCCTCATCATGAAGAAGAGTTTCAAATTTGTGGCCGGTGGTGAGGCTCTATTTCCATTGTTAGCCACCTCGATGACCGCACATCCTAACCAGCTTCAGAAAAGAGCTGTTGGTCCAGCTGTTTAGAAGGCGCAGTCTTCGAGGCATAAATTGGGAAGAATTCTCATATTGCTATTGCTATTCATCTGCTACAGCCATCCAAACCTCAACTTCTCTTCAGCTCCAGTTCCTCTTAAGTTTATATTCCTCTTCTCTTGAACTCCAACTTGTTTTCAACGCTTTAACAATTAAATACCCTAGGCTCAACATGTCTGGCCAGCGTCGCCCCCAGGACTACACATATGCGAGCAGTTATCCACCGGCCAATGTGCCAGCACGAAGCGAAACGACGAGCAGATACCAGACGGGTGTTCCACCTGTGCGTTGGGGAGACGTCTCTAGACCCGGCTCTTCTGTCGCAGCCGATCCCTCGAGACATGATCCCTACCGAGCTGCTCATGCTGCAACTGGAGGCGTTGCGCCGCAGAGCAGCGTCTTCAACACTCAGAATCATGCCTACAAGCGGCAAGAAGACAGGGGTGTTTCGGCGAGGACGGCGTATTGGAAACATAATGCGGCGTATGATCCTCAAACATCGGGGGTCCGGTATCATCAACAGGGCACGTCATACGCCCAAAACGCCGCTTCTCACACACAAAAGTATACCTTGCATTCATTATTAAGTATCTCTCACATAGAAGCTCCGGCTGATTCTCAAATTTAGAGCCATTGATGAGCGGCAAAGATTCGGGGCAAACTTTGTTGGCTACGACACACATGACTCGTATAGAGGTCATCAAGAGAGGATCAGCAAACTAAAAGACAAGGAAGCCGACATGAGATATTATAAGAACGAGCACCGCGATTACGCTCAAGCTCACTCCTATGGATCTGGATCTGGATCCAGATCGGGAAGATGAATAACATGTCAGGTTGTGATCCTAATGTTTAGGATAGGGGAGTGTTACGAATCAACAGTTCGGCCGGCTCTGTCGATAGACCTAGGGATCCCCGAATTTTGAATAGATGGGTATATGACGCTGGGGTAAGATTAAGTTAATCAGTCATATTAATGGATTACGGGATTACTATACTGAGCTATGGTGAACCGGGGAGTTAAAGCAGGAGAGACAGGCATATCAAGGACGTTATTTCATGTGTATTATAACAACAGTCGGCCTCTACTTTAGTAACCAATCTGTATCCAGTTATCTAGATCTGGATCATTGACCTCGGTCCACGATCCTCGAGTACTACTAATAGCTAACTGTAACAACCTCACTATACTATGGAGAGTGTAGGGAGATGATAGGGGGGATTTGTTCGCTAAGAGATAAGTTCCGGAATAACTAGGAGTGGTGGTACGGTAAACGGATTCACCAAGGATAACATCGTCATCAAGAGGGTTTGAAGACCTCTTACCTATTTTAAGAAAGAGATATATGTTTAGATTGATTACTGAAGTAATGAACGTCTCGAGTTAGTTACAGGAGAAATACCTTTATGATATACCCATTCATTCCTTTACTGATTTTCCCTGAATCGTTGGATCATTCCATAAACCAACGCTCTTTAGATCTTTAGAGCATACCATGCTCCCATAATCCATGTCACCTGATCCCGCTAACTCATCGTTCACCATCTGTACTGGTTGGATGCCTCTTCCGTAAATAGGTAAGCGTTCGGCCTGTTGTTTAGCCCTTCCGTTTGTTGGCTCGTAACAGTACCGCACCAATACGATCTCAGATCAGTACGGGGTCATGTACCGAGTCAGTGTAGTATTTGGGGATAAAGGAAGAAATGTCACACGCCTTTAAGAATGATGGATAACATCAACACCAAACCCGAGATGGAACGAGGCCTATGGTCGCCCACATATTTAAAGAAAACCTTCACTCGATGGAACTAAGAAAAGAAATAAGAAAAAAATCAATATAGTACTCATCAATTGAGATTAAATCTGATAAAACGTGTAAAAATTATTGCCCTATCGGGTGACCCGCCGGGCATTAATAAGTTGTTTTTATGTGTGTATGTGTGTGTGTGTAGGTACACTAGGACCGCAAGGACCTGATAGAGCCTGGAATAGCACAGTGGGATCCTCAATAGAATAACGAACGGCACAACCCAACGATGGGGCAAATTTATGAATGAATAGGAGGCTAGGTAACTATCTGAACTAACAAGTATAGAACACTGCCGTTCTGTTCTGGGGTTTCTTGAGGTTTTCCCAAAACGCATGTGACAGCCTTACAAAGCTTGCTGCGAGTCATACGTACGGAACAGCCAACTCGTTTATTGAACTAGACCGTTTTAAGAAACGTTCTCCTAACGTTTTCAAAAGTATGCATAAAGTTGCATAAATGCTGATGCTTAGACCCGACTGAGGGAGCAAAAGCAGCATTTGCGCTAAACCTAATCTGTTGGCCCATAGTAGGTACCTTGATAGGACTTTTAGGGGCCCTTTTAGCTGGAAACTAAATTAGGTACTTTCCAGGTCTCTACCTACATAGGTAGTTTTGGCCCCAGTGTTTGACCAATCAAAGCACTGTCACTTCAAGGAGCTTTCAACATTAAAAGTTCCGAAAGCTCCAGTTTCTGGACAATTAAAGATTGAGACTTGCGACTTGCGTGTTGATGTGGTTGACGCTTTCACAGCCACGACAATGCGCTCCACCACTTCGTCCTGCCTGCTCGGGGCTTTTCGATCCTTAAAGATTACACACACTCCCACGACGCGTCCTTCGATAATACCCAGCGCTGTAACTACTTCCCGAAAGATTGCAGGGCCGCAGAATGTCCGACTCTTCTCTGCTTCGGCTTCGATGGCCGGCAACTGGCTTGAGCCTTCGATAGATCGCAAGAAAAAGATGATGAAGGGTCGGCCACGAGTTGCAACTGGAGGGTCCACCAAGGGAACAACTGTCGTTTGGGGTGACTATGGTCTGCGCATGACCGACCACCACCGGAGAATCAGTGCGATGCAGCTCAAGATTGCCGAGGATACGATCAAGGCACGGTTGCGTGGTCAGAAATATCGGTTATACAAGCGAGTCTGCTGCAATGTGGGCGTATACGTTAGCGGTAACGAGGTGGGTTTCTCCTAGGCAACCATCACTGTTGATCTTCGTTCTGACACAGGTCTTCCTCTAGGTGCGTATGGGTAAAGGAAAGGGTGGGTTCGATCATTGGGCGGCCCGTGTGGCCGTTAACCAGATTGCTCTAGAAATCAAAGGAGTGCTTCACGAGCAGGTCGTACGCGATGCGTTCCGACTCGCTGGCAACAAGCTTCCAGGTAAGTCTTTCTTCTGAATGGGTACCTATATATTCAGCTTCTGACATCTCTCCAGGCCAGTGGGAGTTTGTGAAGAAGGGGGAGGCGCCGATTGTGGGAATCACAAAGTTGGACGGAGTCACATTGGAAGATCTAAAAAGACCAAGGAGGAAAGTTTCTGCGGAAAACCTGCAACCAATCCCCCCACCGACTGAAGGCACCCGCTCACCTTTGGATCTGCCCTGAGCAAACGCAACCCTGTGGTCGTACCATGTTGAATAATTAATGTACAATATAACACTGTATGATGTACAATGAAGCTTGAAAGCCCCAGGACGTTTACCTGTTGGTCCGAGAGTTATCTGGCAACCAGATATATCGTCGGTGTCTTAAATTTGCAAGCTAGGGTTTCATCAATATGGAATCTGGAATCTCAATTTGGTGTAGGTACCATACCTCACTTTGAATGAGCCATCTTTAACGATCTTCAACTTTCTCACCAGCGGAAATTGCGACTGCCGGTCGAGGGCTTCTCGGGTGTCGTCACATTGCTCTTTCCCATTCAAATACATCGCTGCAACTGCCTAGTGCACCAGATGTCCTGCTCTACATGAAAACCCTACTTAGGTAATCTCTACCCTGTCCAGACCTTCTCCGCGACGTCTCTATCACCCATTCCTCTTAGGTATCTAATCCTATCTCCTAGCAGTGTCTTGTAAGATGCTTTTAGGTTAGTCAATTCCACATAACGTTGGCGAGCAGTAAAGAGGCTCATAGTCGCCAAATGCTTACCATGGCCGATCGCTTTGAGCTTGGACTGAAGGCCTTCGAGATTTCGAGCAAAGGTTTCAATCTATCCCTATCCGTGACATCGGCGGCTTTCATCTACGACGTCCCACTCCACAACGCAACGCATGATGAACTTAGTTCCTTAATCCAATCGAAACAGCTGTGGCTACTTCCTCGTGGTCTTTGCCGACTGGAACTTCGTGTGAAGTTGCGCGAATGTGATATTTGTGGTGAAGAATCAGCCGGCTTCCTCGAGTTCATCGCCGATAGAATCTGTCAGTCGTCCGTAAGTTAAGCGTGCGCTATGAGCAGCGACTTCCATTGAATAAAATTCGCTCATTCGTTTCAGCTATGGTCGCAGCTTGATCTTACTGTAAAAATTCTTGCTGTTCAGTGTCATGCGGATAATGACAATATTCCGAATCTCTATTTCAATATTGAGCAACCAGATATGTCATCTGCTCTTTTATCGCCTCCACACGCCCACACAGCTCAGTTCAAAGGCTTAGAATGCATATTGCGATTCAAGACCCTAAGCCGCCTAGAGGCTAGCACCAGAGGAAACGAACTGATAGATTTGGAACATCCGTCGTTTCCTGATCTAATGTTGTCTTTGGCTGGAGTTCCAACCGATAACTATACATTTGATGCTTCCGACTTGGGTGCTGAACCGTGGGAAAATGCAGCTTATATGGTCGAAGCCGCACTATACTTTATATTTGGTATGCGCCAGCGCTTTCGAAATTTAACAATCCTGAAGCTTGAGGAGGCACCATCGTTGCTAGAACTGGCACCTGCCGTCTGGAACTCTCACTATCTGAAGGTATGTGGATGTGTGCAGATATGGCTTTAAGTGTGGCAGGAACTGATCTTCCTCCAGTCAACCGTCAACCATGTGAAGAACTTCGCTGTGATATCTAATATCTTAGCATCTTCTGTGAACGCCCAGTCACCCGACCTGAGGCGTAAAGGAGCAGGGCTTTTAGAAGAAAACCCCTCCGGAGCCAACAGGGACTGCAATCGAGAAACCGAGCACGCTGCTCGGCGGCTTGAGTCGTCCGTCCAGCGGAGGTTATGGGACTTGTTACAAGCTACGCTAAAACCAACAATCGGAACTTCCAAGACGGCCACCCAAAACCCACCGTCGATGGTTGAGTTAGATAATCAGTATCCCAAAGTCAGCGGACCGACGATTAATGAAGGGAGCGTTGATCAGTATAATATGTCATATGAGCATCAATATCCATATCAGCCACGGCAACCACCGCCAGAACTGGGGTATTATCACTTCCAGAGCAGCGCAAGCTATCATTCGGGTTCTGAATATGTGAGGCAAAGGGGTGTCGACCTCAGCTTGCTTCAAGACGATGAAGTACCTGAGCCATCTGAACTTGAGGTTAGAACGGGTGGACTGTCTGGCGGTTATGAGCTGTCTGAAACTCACGATGACTACCTTAATTTGGATTCGCCCGGTCCGATGCAGGATTACCCTATGCCGGATTATTTAGCTGATGGTGATGTCTACGGTTGGGAATACGATCATGCCGGCGCGGCAGGACAAGGCCTTACCGACTACGAGCTAGCACTAGCGTCTACCTCGTATTAGGGGGACTAAGGTGGAGGTGAACAGAACACCTACCGAGTAATATGCTCGCTACCTAAAGGCTGACGGAGAGATTTATTCTAAGTTAGACAACTATATGTCAATGTGCCTGACCATCGACAGATCTCTCGCACAGGAGAGGAAATAAAACCAAAGATGCCAATCACCACTCCAAATATAGTTCAAAGACATACAACCGCCCTCAAATTTATCATATTGATCTAAACTCCATAACCAGTGCCAGGAGTTTTCCACAACTAACGTCTCTAACCCCAATACTAGTGCTATCCACCACTGTCTACGATCCCATTCCTTCGCACTTGAGGATCAACACAGGTCGACCTCCTCGGTCTATTTAGAGAGCGGTAAAGGAATCCGGATCAGGCAACTTCAACGCTGTCGTGAGTTTAAGGTGGACCTCCTTCATCGCTGAGCAGGGGGCTTGCCGCCGGGTTTCTTCTCGTCCTTCTTCTTCTCCTTCTTCTTCTTCTGCTCGGGCTTCATGGTCGCGTAGTGGATGTACCATATGAAAAGACTCTCCAGGATCAAGATGATGAGGGCGGCGATGAGCACGAAGAAGACGTAGGGCTGGTCGTTCAGCGTGGCGACGGCCTCGGGCGTCGCACCGATCTTGGCCAGCCAGGCGAATTGGCCGACCACGGGGGGATGAGATTGTTGAGGTGCCGACATGGTGGTAGATGGGAGTTAGGTTTGTGTGGTTGGAGTTGTGGGTAGTATTCTGCTTCAAGATGTAGAGTGTGGGAGATTTGGCCTTTAATGAGGGTTCCGGCTTTGGTGATGGAGGCGTATCAATAAATTTTGACGCGGTAGAGAATGGGATATAATCGGATAGGAAATAAAAAGTCTATATGGTTGATAATATTACGGTGCACCTGTCACTCTGGAGAAGAAGAAAAATAATAAATCGCGATAGATGGGCTGGTTGGTATGGACAGCTGCACGAAGATCAACTCGGGAAGAAAAGAAGATAGTCACTATTGAACGGGAAGAAGTCTAAATCATTTCAACCTAGGTATCCCCACCACTACATACACGAAATGGCCAGACCGCGGACTCGACTGATGAGGGTCGTGATGCCAACCCCTGTGAAACTCGTGCGTTTCAAAGCTGCGGCAGAGTCGACTGACGATTCTGGGCGGCTTTGGGGTCACATCATGTCCATTAAAATATCTTAATTGTGGATGTCATTGAAAATGATGAAGGTAGCCAACAATGCAAAACGTAGCAGCGAGATTATTACATATGAATACCTAGTTTGAGGAAATATTGAAGTCATCGTGAATTCAAGGGTAAGGCGAATGAGGTTTCGATGGAAAAGGAACCAAGTCTTGCCAAGGCCCAAGGGGCTGCAGGGATCAATAGCAAAGCTCCAGCCAATCACATGCATCAAATCAAGGCACCTGGCACTGGACCTGGCGCTGGACCTGGAGCGACAGGGATAATCGGCAGAACAGAAAACCCGAGTTGGAACAGCTCCAGAAAAAATAGTGCCAATTGAAGCTCACCTTAGAGGTTGATATACTACCCTGCGCGCGTGCTTCCATTTACCATTCTTTGTCTGCAATTGTAGCCACTCCACGGCTTTCTAGACAACAGCCGGGGATGCGATGAGTGTAGCACGACCAGCACGATGCCTGCTGTCGCGGGGGCTCACCGCGACGGGCTCCAAAGCAGGAATTGCTGCAGTAGCACCAGCACCACGATGTCACGCTCCCTTTCACAGTTCGGCACAGCTTGCGAAGCGGAAACCGCGATTCAAGAACATACGTGCTCAGGAGATGGGTCTGGTGACCCCCGAGAAGATCGACGAGTTCAGCAAGCAGACTTTCCCGCAATACTCACCCGAAGAACTGGAGGTCTTAAGGCAACGATACACTCCAGAGCAGATGGCGGCGTTAGAGGCCGGTGAGGCGTCCATCGACCCAAAAGACCTGACGATACAAGGCCGGATACGCAGAGACCCCTACCGACCATCCTACCTCGACGACTTCAGCAGGATCCTACCCATCGTCGACAAGCAGCCCAGACCACACCCAGCGCCCAAGACGGACATCAAGTTCATGACGGACAAGGAGCACGCGGACGACTTGGAGAAGGTGATCGAAGGTTTAATACCGAAGGACGTCAACTTCGAGGGGATGACAGAGGCGCAGATCGAGCAAGTCTTGAACGAAAAGGTCAATTTCGACATGGAGGAGGCCAAGTATTTCGGCGAGCACACGACGCTCGCGAACAACGACAAGCCGTCGAATAGCGCACTGGCTCCGAGTCTTGGCAAGAACCTCCGCGGCGTCACGGGCCTGTACAAGCCGCCCGTGGACCCGGAGGATCAGGGTCTGGACAACGAAGGCATCTACCAGGACCTGAAGAGGCGGATGGGGCTGAGCGTTAAGGATATCATCAACGTACACTACCGTACGAAGAAACTGGTCACGCGCTTCGTTACCAACCAGACCCGTCTCGGCAAGGTCCAGAGCACTTGGGTACTCGCCATTGCGGGCAACGGCGACGGGCGTCTTGGCATCGGCGAGGCCAAGTCAGTCGAAGCTGGTGTCGCCGCCAGCAAGGCTAAGCTGCTTGCCATACAGAACATGGCCCCCATTCGTCGGTACGAAGACCGGACCATCTTCGGTGCCGTCAAGGCCAAGGTTGGCGCGACGATTGTGCAGCTTGAAGCGCGTCCACCTGGTGAGTTTTATGTTCCTATATGTTTCTATACACTATTCTGCATTCTTAGCCCATCTACATCTGCCTATTAGTACGTGCAAAACTGACGCTTTACTTCCGCCATTAGGTTTCGGTCTCCGCGCCTCGCACCGCCTCTTCGAAATCTTCCGCGCCGTCGGCATCCAGGACATCGCGGCCAAGATGCCCCGCGCGCGCAATCCCATGAACTCGGTCAAGGCGTGCGTGCAGGCGCTGCAGAACCAGCAGGACCCCAATGAGATCGCCATCGGCCGTGGCAAGAAGCTGGTTGATGTAAGAAAGGTGTACTATGGCAACAATGTCTTATAAAAAACCATCAAAGAGGACTCTATAATATCCTATGTGTATATTTGTACAAGACATAAATCCGTGTAGAAAAATAGAAGATAATGTATAACATTGCTTTCGTCCCAAACTATATCTCACAGGATATGCACCTTTACATATGATATGTATGATGGTCATTGCGCAATATATCGGATTTTGTTTTGGGTATATAGCGTGCGTATACATAGGCTATGCAACAGAGTAGACTACACTTTGCGAGTTCTCTTCATCGTAGTTCCTATCGTCTCATGAATATGTGGCGGAGTGCCGTAGGGTAACTCCTGCGCATCTCTGTTTCTGAGGAGCATCATATCGACTATCGACTATCGACAACTCTCTCTCTCTCTCTCAGAAGCGAGAAATGATGATATTGGGAAGAATATACCGCGTCAGTTTCTGATCGGGGCATAGCTCTCTATTTCCCCATCCAGGGATGCACGGCCGGGGAACTCCAAGTGTCCGTCATTGCAACCCTATTCTCGCGGAATCACCGAGACCCTCGCTCAGGGGTGACCATAAGACTTCAGCACCTCAAGTTGCTCTTCTTCCTCACTGGGTAGTCTTCTAAGTAGGTCGTCTCCCCTCCTTTGTCTGGGTATCTGCAGTTGACTGCTTCCCTCACTGTTTTCATCGAGTTAACCCTCGTCTAGTGACAGGTCTATAGATGTTTCGTAGGGATTTTTGAATAAATTTCCCGCTCAACATCGACTATTTCTATCCGATTGTCCGCAATCTGAAATTCAGAGGTTTCTTGAAAGGGTTTAATATCTGGTAGGTAGAGTACTGGGTCTAAACCTTTCAAGACCGCTGATTCTCATGATTGTGGTCGCCCCAGTCGATCTCCTGCTGCAGCACGATGCTGTACACGCTGGCCTTGAGCAGCGTGAACACGAGGCTCGTCTTGCGCTCGAGCTCGCGCAGGCCGTCGAGGATCTCGGTCGTGGGTTGGCCGGCCATGGTGTCGAGGACGGAGGCGAGCTATATATTTCGCAAACAAGCACCGCTTGAATTAGAATTGGTTTCATGGGATATGGGGGTTCTTTGGGAAGTATGTGGTGAAAGTGCGGAGGAGAAGGGAGGATAGGGAGAGTTTTACCTTCTTCATGTTCTCGGCCAGTCGTTCGTACTCGTCCAATACCTCCTGCTCGAGAGGTGATAGCTCGGGTGGCGAGAGGAGAGGATTGGATGATGATTGGTCCATTTTTGGTAAAAAATATTTCTCTCAAGAGGCCGAACCTCAATAACGCGTGTGGAAAACTCAAAGAGTAGACGGGATGAAAGCTTCAAAATTCTAATGAGAGGAATCGCGTTTACACGTGAAGTTGGGTAAATAATCCTATTGCAACACATCATTGGTTAATGCTCATCACCCCGCCCCCGCACTATTTACAGTGGGTACAGCGACCAATTAACCACCAGTGACCTTACCTAGGTATCAACCACTAATGGCCTTGTCTGCCTCTCATCGGAGCTCTACCTAGTATCTAGAACTTCAAGGCGTCCTGGAGCTCTTAATCTACCTGGGCACGGCCATTCATTATTCCATATTCCTTACCTCATCATCACCACCAACACTTCGACCCGCTCAGTTTATCTGGATGCTGTTCAATTGGGGCTAACTTATCTACGTAGGGGGAAGGGGAAGCTATCGCGTGACGTGACTTGTCATGTATAAGTGTTGGCTGTGGAAAGACGACACAATAGTAGTGGAGGTGATATAAATGGCTGCTAGCATAGGTAGGCTCAACAGTGCAAGTCAAGAGGGTTCCGTGAAATCTATATACTGCTAGAATAGCGACGTGAGTATCTTTCGTTGTGACGCTTGCATAACAGCTTAACTATCCTTTTGAAGGGGGATCCATCTGCAGCTTTTTTAAGCCTGCTGTACCGGCCACACTACCCCTGCTTTTGCCTTAATTTCATTTTTTTCTCTTTTGTAGTCACCAGATCGATCACGAACCTTTGCCCTGCTACTGTCACCCTTTTTTACAGTAATTGAGAGGCTCGATTAGTCACCTAAGCCGGCGACTGCCATGGTATCATCGTTACAAGCGAAAAATAACTATGACCCTTCCCGCAATGGCGGTAGATATGTCGGCGCTGTCTCGGATGCAGATAAAGACTTTTTTTGAGAGAAGCGCTCCTGTCACGCAGAAGCAATGCAATGACAAGGCTAAAAGCATATCAGGTAATTAAGCCCGTCACTCCAACAGCTTGCCAGGGCGGAACTAGCTACACAGTCGACGCCGGGCAAGTCATCGTCCAGTTCCGTCTTCCAAGCTCCCCCTTGGACATGATCTTTATGAATAGTATCGAACAGGACTACCCAGACTTCACGCCACGGCACAAGGACTGCGGTTCGTTTCATAATCTCCACGTCTACACAATGAATAATATTGGGGGCCTCTCCATGTATCTCGCCCGAGCCTACTTGTAAAGGAACAACTACGAGCTCCTGCGAAACACCATCGACCTTTCATAGAGGAAGAATTCTACGCTGGCGGCACATTCGTGGCTCGGGGTGTTAGCTAGATAGTCAGTGAACGCGATCCGACTAAACATGTGTAGATGCGCAGGCTACTCGGTCATGCATTTTCGTTGACGTCTTTAAGAGAACAAGGATCGTATATCAGACTTGCAGCTAGCTGCTCACTTATGGGATCTTGTCGCTGGTGGTAGCGAGACCACCACTTCTACTGCGTTCTCCACTTGCACATACTATATTCTTCGCGACTCTACCGTTATAGAAAAGCTGAAGTCAGAGATTCGCGCTGCTTTCTCAGACACTTCGGAAATAAAGGACGCCTCGACCAAGAACTTACCGAACTTGAACGCTGTGTGCCTCGAAGCCATGCGTATATATCCTCCACTGCCGGTGAATCTCCCACGTCTGGTTCCAGATGGAGGTGACACGGTCGATGGCCATTTTCTACCTGCGGGAGTACGTCTCTCTAATTCCTGAACGTATACACTGCATACATTACGCATATTGGAGATACGAACGGACTTACGCTGGTTACTAACCCTCATTAGATTACGATACAAACGAATTACATTGCTGCTGATCTTAGCTCGCGCAATTTCCAAGATCCGCTTTCGTTCAAGCCAGAGCGGTGGCTAGATCTATCTAGAACCGAACATGATATCCTCGAAGCGAGCCAACCATTCTCACTGGGCGCTAGAGGGTGTATAGGGAAAAGGTAAATACAATCCATCTACTTGTTGACTGAATCGAGTATTCTGCACGAATTTACTAACAACAACTTCGCAGCTTGGGCTGGATGGAAATGCGTACGACTTTTGCTAAGCTCACCCTGACATTGGAGATGGAACTTGTTGATGATGAGCTGGGTTGGCTGAGAGATTGGCGCATGCAGACACGTTGGAAGAAACCACCCTTGAATATTAGAGCTACATTGGCTGGGTAGGCTATGTAGAGTTGGAGTCGCTTTTTACGGTCGTATATACAGACGTTTTCTTCGAATAGCTACTTTTTCGTAGAAGGTAAACGATATCGTCCAAATAGTACCTTTCCACTTCCATGGCGAGTCTACCCCAAGGAAGTGGAACTAAGGGGTTCGATCTGTGGTCGTGTTAATTGTGACGCCCGAGTAGCTCAGTCGGTATTGGTCGACGGACCAATGTCCGTGGGATTAGCTGCGGGGTATACGACGCCTATTAGGTAGGATCGAGGGCTATAATATGCAGCCGGCACTTTGTGTGCACAGATTAGCTGTCCTTGGTCCTGGGTTGGCGAGCGTTAGCCAATCTAGGGTGTGTTTGACGTGCCTTATATATGGGCAACACTAGATCTGCTGTATGTTTATACTAGATCTGCTGTGCCCACTTATCATCCAGCTGGAGGCACCTGCCCCCCTCCTTTGGTAGGATGCACAGTTATTTTGTATATGTACTTAACTAATCTATAAGACTATATTTCCTTGTACTATGATGATTTAAGTTATAAAGCTAAAAAAGCCTTAAGTTTAATAATCGTTTGCGTTTAAAAGCTCTTATAATTAACATATTTATACTTGTTTTATATACAAAACGCGTTTGTTGTAAAAAAATTAATTAATTAATTAATTTAAGCTGTTTTCGATGTTTTTTCTTGAACTGTTATTACTTTAAAAAGTTTAAAACTGTTTAATACTTATTAAAACTAGTTAGTAGTAATTATATTTTATTACACCTTTTTAAAGCTTTAAAATTGTAGATAAAGCCGTTATTTATAGTTATTAAAGCAGTATTTAGTTTATTTATCTTTATTACTATATATAACGATTTTAAACTATATAGAATCGTTTGTTATATTTTCAGACTTTTTAATAGTTTAGTTTTCGTTTTTAAAAACAAACAAGTTATTAAAATCTAAATTAAAGCTACTTAAATAATGATTTATAGTTTACTAGACTAATATAGCACGAGCTTATATTTTTAACACTTTTTAAGCTTTTTTTAAAGTTTTTATAGTAGTTTTAGTCGATATAAACGTGATCTATTACGTTAAAAATTACGTTTATATGTTTGTACGAGCTTTTTGTACTAAAGGTTTTTTATTTAGTTCTTACTATAACCGAATATAACGAAAAAATCTGTAATAGCTATATTCAGTGTTTAACGGTTAAAAAGCTTTCTAGCAATATTTTTAAATGCTTATAAGCTATAACGCTATAAACAAAGTAACTATATTATTTTAAAAGCAACTAAAAAGTTTAAAAACGTAAGGATCTAGAATATACAATAAGTTCTTTTTAATAGTATTTTTGCTAATAATATAGTACTAAAAAAGGTTAACTTTATTATAACTAATACTTTTAATATAAAACTTCTTATTTATAGGCTTAATTTTATAGTATATATTATAATAGTATAATAAACTATATTACTGTTTAATTATATAGCTATATAGTAACAGCGTTTTTAAAAAAATAAGATTATTAAACTGTACAAAATAACTTAATACGTTTAAATACTACGTTTTTAACAGCATAAAAGCTTTTTTAGTACATATTAATAATATATTACTAGCTTAAGCTATATTATAAGCTTTTTAACGCTGTTTTATACGCTTTTATTTAAGCGTATTTTTAAGCTTTTTAGTTACTAAAACTATTAGTTAAAAAAAAGCGTTTTTAAGCTTAATAAAGTTAATTTTTAATAAAAACTTAAACAAAAACTTGATCTTATAGTTAATATTTTTTGTTAATAATATAGTTTTTATACTATAGTTGCAGTATTATAAAGTATAATAGTTAGTTTATTAATAACGGTATAGTATATAAGTTTTTTTAAAGTATTTAATAGCAAGTTTTTAATTATTATTAAATTTTTTATATAACTAGGTTTAAACAGTATTAAAATTAGTTTTTAAATATGCGTATATAATATAATTCTAGTATAAAAAAAAGCTTTTACGGTCGTGTAGTACTAATAAAAACAATAAATTAAAGGCTTTAATAATAAGTTTATTACAAGCATAATTATTTAGTTTATAAAAGCTTATTTTTATTATTTTTTTTAAGTTTATATTATTAGCTATATTTTTACTGTTAATAGTATTTATAAAGTTAAGTAGTGTTTACTACTTTAATAAAAGCTAATAAATAACGTTTTTATTAATATAAAAAATATAAAACTGTTATTAAATATTAAGTAGTATTTTAAATAAAGCTTGTTTTAGTTTATTTTAAAAGTTAGTTATAATAATTTTAAGCTGTATATTAAATAGCTTTATAAACTTTTTAAAAGCTTGAACTAACTATTTAAAGTTAGCTGTATTTTTTATTTTAAATAAAGTAAAAATAATAAATAAAGTTAAGCTAGTAAGGGTTATAGTAGTAAAGACTATTAAGAGTATTTTAAAGCGGTTAGTTTAATAAGTATAGTTAATATTAACTACTTAAGGCTATTATTGTTAATATTTTAAAACCTGTAAATATAACTACTAAACACGGTATAAGCAGTTTTAATTATTAAAATAAAAGATGATAAGGCAGGGTGTATAGTTTTTTATTATTTCTATATAGTTTTCTGAATTAGAATTAATGTTTTTAACTAAGCTTAATTGTTTATATAACGTTTATATAAAAGCTTGTGTAGCTGTGTAGCTGTTTTGTTAACGTTTGTAGTAGTAGCTAACTTAGTTTTAGATGTTTTTAATAGTAGATCTATAGTTTAAGAAAGTGCTAATAATAGATTTTAAGATTTAAGTAGGGCTTATATTTGTTCTAATTAAACTTTATATATAATTAATATACTTTTTGTTAAATTAACGGTATATAAGGTTTAGTTCGTTTAAAGGATAATTATATATACGGTAGGTTAGATATAGAGTAAACGCTTACTTATAGTTATTTTTTTTCGTAGTAAACATGGAGCCTTGTTATTAATAATCGGCTTTTTTTGAAAACGTAGTTATTTTGCTAGTAATAGCTTTAATAAGTGTTAAAATAAGGGGGTTATATAAGATGGAACATCAAGGGTGCGTGCAGTAATAGCTTCACACCTGGGGGCCCATTATACAAAATTTGCAGTGTATACTTTAAAAATAAAGCGATACTTATATAATACAACAATAACACCTACTTAAATAAACGTTTAATACTGGTTTGCTTATTTTTAATAATTAAAAGTTTTATATATAAAATATCTACTAATTTATAGGACGAAATAAGCGATACTATTAAAAGAATAACTATTTAAGTAACGAATAAAGTAACTTTTACTAAAGCGGAAAACTTTAATTAGTAGAATTATGACTTTAAAACGAAAACTAAAGCTTTAAATTTATAAGAATACGTAAAACCCACTAATAGAAAAAACTAGCTAACAAAGTTAAAAAAACTTAAATTTAACGATTATTCTAAGAAAAATATTGCTAGCATAGTAGTTATAACTGCAGACTTTATAGTAAATAGTAGAGTATATTATAAGATAAATTAGAACTTATATATTTAGCAAGATAAAAACTATAAAGATTATCGGAAAAGCGTTAAAAAGTTAACTGTTTAAATATAAAAAATTATTGTTATATAATACTGTAAAACTTTTTTAAACTTAAATTAAAAGATTTATAAGTAGTATAAAAGCATTTATAAGATTAAAAAAGTTATATAATCTAGTTTTAAGCAGAATGTTAAGAAAGAATATAAAGTTATTATAGCTAAATCTTTAATTAAAGTTTTTAAAAACCTAGAAGCTTGGATTATTAAATAAAAAGTAGTAGTTGTTTAAAACATTAAAAAAGGCTTTATAAAACTAGAAGTTTTCGATAATCTAGTTTTTAATTTAAAGATTATTTTTAAAAAAGCTATTTTTAAGTGGATTATAAGCTTTAAAATATATAATAATAATAAGATTTAAGCAGATACTATATTATATATTAATATAGCAGCTTAACTTTAAATTTATATTATAACCTAATTAAGATTATAAAAAAATAAGAAAACGTTATAAAAAGCGTTTTTTATATATAAAACTAACAAATAAGTTAATAATGCTAATAAAAGTACTTATAGTACTAACGAATAATTAAAACGTAATATTAACATTTAATAAGGTCGCAAAAGCCGCGATAAAAATAGTAAATTAAAAAAAACCTAGAAAACTTTATTTAAACGATCTTATACTAATATAAAAGTATATAAAGCATACTAGAGATATTATCTACTTTTAAAATACTAGTACGATTTACTTTATAAAGCACTAAAAAACTAGCAACTACAACCTTTACTATTTTAAATCGTTTAGTAAGCGATTAAAAAAAACCTTAAACTAGTAAAAAAGATTGCTTATTATAGTAGCAAAAAACAAGCTACCGTTTTAGTTACAAAAAAATAACTTGTAAACAAAATTATTAAGAGCTTTTTTATAGCATAAAAAGCTATATTAAAAACTATAAAAAGAAATTACCCTTTTAAAAACTTAATAATTTTTAATTTAAAAAAGACCTTATATATCTTTAATGTTAAACGAATATATCGTTGTACATGGGTTATGTATGAAAGGTAAGACCGTAATATTGTTTATGTAATGAATGTATTGAACTTATTGTTGTTGTTAAAGTTGAAGTTAATCTAGAAATCAAGAAACAAGACCTTTATATATACACAATCTCCCTTAATTCCATATATTTCTAATATATTCCATCGTATTAATAAGCATTTATAAGCATCAATAATATATGCTTATAAATCAAACGAGTGGAGTCGAGTGGCGTAGAATATTCGAAAATATTCTACGGAATTCTATGGAATTCCATAGAATTCCATGACATTCCATGACATTCTATAAGTGAATATCGGGTAAATCATAGAATATATGCTTATAATGAAGCATATTTTCAACACCCCTTCTTTTAACCGGTATTCGAACTGGTTAAAGGTGTATTCGAAGATGAACGGTTTGAATTCGAATAATTCCGAAGGTTTATAAGTTTAATAAACTTATTAAATTTATCCTTCGGTAATGGTTTAGTTAAACCATCAGCCGGCATTTCGTTAGTTGAAATATACTGGATAAGTATATTTTTATTTTCAACTTCTTGCCGTACGTAATAATACCGTATAGCGGTATGCTTAGTGCGTTGATGATATTCTGGATTATAAGCCAGACTTATCGCACCGGTATTATCCCCCTTTATATAAATAGGGCCTGACTTTATGCCTATTTCGAATAATAGGTTTTTAAGCCATATAGCTTCCCGGGTAGCCTCTTCGAGGCCGTTAAATTCGGCTTCGATGGTGGAAAGTGCAATAGTAGATTGCCGTTTCGATTTCCAACTAATACAGCCGTTATTTAACATATATAAATAACCGTACGTTGATTTTCTGGTAGTATAGTCTCCAGCAAAATCGGAATCGCAATATCCGTATAGTTCGGGCTTCGTTTGTCCGTTAAACGTGATAGATAAATCTTTCGTTTGTTTAAGGTATTTAAAGATACCTTTAACGGCTTTAATATGCGTATTCGAAGGATTTTGCATATATCGAGCCAGATATGCAACGGGAAACGCTAAGTCAGGTCTGGTTTGGGTCATAGCGTACATCAAACCACCTATTAAGTGCTGGAATTCATGAGTTACCTGGTGGTTTCCGGGTAAGTCTTCCGAATCAGCCTGGTTTTCGACTTTAAATAAAGCCTTCGGTAATCCAGGGCTTAAGGGGATATCGGACGGTTTTAATTCGTTTAAACCGTTATTTTCAAGTAATCGAGTAATATAATTACTCTGGTTAATATAGATAGATCGATTTTTTCGGTCTCGAAATACTTGAATTCCTAGGAAATACGAAACCGGACCTAAGTCCTTTATTTCGAATATTTTTCCAATTTCTGTTTTAATTCGGTTGATTTCCTTCAGGGTAGGTCCTATAATAAGGAAATCGTCGACGTAGGTTATAATAAAAATACGAAGATCTTTATTATAATACGTAGATTCGTCCGAAATAAGTGGTTCGAAATTTAGCTTTTTCAAAGCCTTTTTAACTTCGATTTGCCACTGTCGAGGGCTTTGTTTTAAACCGTACAAAGCGTTAATTAGCTGGATAATCTGGGAATTATCTGATTTCCAGCCGAAGTTATATTCCGGATAATTCGATAAAAATTCGTCTAGTCCGGTAATAGGGGTTATATACACTTCTTCGTGTAGTTTTCCATGTAGAAAAGCCCCGATAATATCGATTTGTTCGATTTCCCAATCGTAATATGCAGCTAAAGCGAATAGAATTCGCCAGGTAGCTGGTTTTGCACCTGAAGCAAAGGTTTCGAAATAATCAACGCCGTACTTTTGTTCGAATCCTCGTACACATAAACGGGCTTTATATTTATCGATATTTCCGTTTTTATCGATTTTTCGTTTAAATACCCATTTAACGGTTAAAGGAATACGGTTAGATTTAGCGACTTTTAATTTATCAACGGCTTTAAAAGTCCCTTTTCGAATTATTTGCTTAAGTTCTTCATGAACCGCTTTTAACCAATATTCCCGTTCAGGTGAATTTAACGCTTGTTTAAGCGTTTTCGGTTCGATATATCCATCGGTATTAGCATAAGCTATTTCTGTATCGGGATAATCGAATAATCCGTAGAAAGAATCGTCGAATTTCTTGAATTCGTTTCGTTTTTCGGCCGGTAGTTTTGGTAGAATTACTTCAATCTTGGTGGAATTCGAAGAATCTCCAGTTTGGCCGGTACTACCCTGATTACAGGGTAGGTCCTCGTAAATCGGTTTTGCAGTCTCCACAGCGTTTTGAGAGCTGCTACCCTGACTATAGGGTAAGTCCTCCCGACTCGATTTCGAAGTATTCGAAACGCTTTCAAGGCTCGAAGCGTTCTGAGGGCTATTACCCTGAATACAGGGTAGATTTTCCCCTTCTTTTCGAATTACTTCGTTAAATCGAACATGTGATGTATGTACGATTCGGGATTTATATGGACGGTTAGGTATATAGCACGTATAAATCGTACTACCTTTAAAACCGATTAATATACCTTTTTCGGTATAGTTTCCGAATTTATCGGAGTTTTTTCGAATTTCTTTAGGTATATATATAGTGACTTCGCAACCTAAAGTTCGTAAAAACGAAAGATCCGGCGTATTATTCTTGTTTGGAAAGAAATAATCGTTGAATTCTTCGTAAGGGGTAATATTTCCCTTCGTTTTCGCCGTGATGTTCGTTATTAAAATAACGGATTTAGCAATAAATTCCCATAGGTTTTTAGGAATATTACTAGCTATAAGGGTAGTTCGTACTTTATCCATTAAAATACGATTAGCCCTTTCTGCTATACCGTTTTGTTCTGGTGTATACGGGGTAGTCGTTTCGAGGTTAATTCCTTTCGAATTTAAGAAATTCTCTAATTTCTTAAGGTGGAATTCACGTCCGTTATCGATTCGAACGTTATTTGGGTATTTTTTATACTGGTTATTGAAATATTCCAGTTTATTAACGACTAATTCGAATATCGAATCTTTAGTTTTCGAAAATTCGATAACCCGTAGACTGGTTTTATCGTCCGTGAATAATACAGCGTATTTATAACCAGAATAACTTGTAGGGGTTATACGTATAGTGTCGATACATATACGTTCAAGCGGTATAGTAGCTCGGTTTGCGTTATATTTCGACTGCTGCCGGGTAAACTTGCCGGTTATGCAGTTATCGCAGTTTAAATCGTTTTTCTTCAACGATTTATCCGTTATTCCCTTAGTTATTTTAGCTGTTTTAGCTAATAAATCGTAACTAGGGTGTGCAAGTCGATTATGCCATAACTGGGTTATAGAATAATTCGAATGCATTGGGGTTTCCTGCCGGGTAAGATCGTCCCGGGTAGATTCGTTCAAGTGAACTAGTTTTTCCGTAGCGTTTTTAACAGCGTTTTCCTGGCTCTTTTCCAGGGTAGTCTCTTCCAGGGTAGCCGGTGTGAATTTCGATAGTTCGTTATTAATGTTGAAATTTAATAACGCTAAGTCCGGCTCTGGTTTATACGCTAAATTCAGGAAAAAACCCCGTTTTTCAAGGTTTAATAAAGCGAACGGTCTTCCCTTCGAATCTAGAAGAGTTTCCCCGCTTATAATACCACCACTTTTATAGTGTTTTTGCCCTGAAATAATATTTATAGGGAATTCTGGTATATATAATACGTTATTCAACGTTATATTCCGTATTTTCGATTCAGGATGCCAGAATTGCAGCGTTATATTTCCTTTAGCAATAGGAAATACAGGGCCTGCACCCGTTTTAATAGGCTTTAACGTATTTGAATACGTTAATTGATTGAATAAAGCCTTATTGTTCGATATATGGGCTGTAGATCCAGTGTCATACAGCCACCAATCGCGTGGCAGGGCGGATACCTGGGACTCCCGGGTAGGTGTTTCCCGGGTAAGTGTCTCCCAAGTGCTCATATTATAGAAATTCTCATCAGAACTATCGTTTTCGTCGATATTCTGGAATTCTTTCGAATTTCTGGCCTCGTTAAATGACTTATTCTGTTTAAAGTCACGTGGCTTTTTCGAATTATTGTTATAACGGTTGTTTTTCTGGTGTTGAAAGCCGTTATTATTATTCGATTTGTTTTGCTGGTTATTATTTCGATTATTATAACCAGTATTTCGACCTTGAGTATTCCGATTACCGTTATTTCTATCGTTATTATAACGATTCTTATCGTTGTAACGAGTAGAATTTCGGTTTCTAGGGTTATTATTATTCGTATAATACGAATTACCCATCGGTGTATCGATTTCTCTTCGGTTTTCGTCGAGAATATCGTTTATAAGGGCTTCCAGGGTAGGTGGAGTAGCCGTTCGTAAAGCTGATCGTTGGCGTTCGGCCCATATAGGGTAAGCAGTTGCTAAAGCCGCTATAAAAATCGTTTTTTGATCGATATCTTCGATTTTAGCTCCAACGTTTAAAAGCTTCGTTAAATACGATTTAAAGGTCGAAATAAATTCCGTTAAGGAATTATAATGCTCGAATTTAATAGAATGGAATTCGAGATATAGATTTTGCCGTAATACCGGTCCCGTACCCTCGTACGCTGATTTAAGCGTTTTTAATGCTTTAAAGGGGTCCGATTCGTCGAATATTAAAGATAACGGGTCTTCCGTTAAATTCTGACGAATTAATAATAAGGCTTGAGTTTTTTCTGGTTCAGAAATACCCATATAAGCCGTATCATTGCTAAAGTAGGTATCTAGATTTAATAATCGTAGATATAAAACAAACGTGGATTGCCAGGTATTCCAGTTGTTCGAACCCTTTAGTTTTTGCTTTTCAGGCATAACACAGCCTGTTAAAGCCTTAATAAGGTCGGCCATCGTTTCGTTTAGTCGAATAAATATTCGGTAGAATTTATCGATATGTAATAGTCGAGTAAAGTTAACTCGAAAGTATAATAATCAAGTTGGTTTTCTTGATTATTAAATCGGGAATTCGGAGTATAATTCGGTTGGTTTTCCGAATAAAAAACTGTTCAATATAAACAGTAAAATACAGGGTTACTACGTATTAGTAAGCCCTTAAAGTCTCCGAAAAGTCCAGTAATATACTGGAAAAACTGCGTTGATAAAGCAGTAAATACAGGTTTTATAATAAAACCTTAGTATAATTCCCGATAAAAGCGTATTATAAAACGCAGATCCTTATAGCCAAATAGCCGTATATTCGGTAAGGTAATATATATATATATATATAATGTATATATATATAAATATCGATAATAAAGTCGATAAACGTCGAGGTATAGGGTAGGTTAAACCGTAGTGGTAAAATACCGGACCGGGCTCATAACCTGTTAAACGAATATATCGTTGTACATGGGTTATGTATGAAAGGTAAGACCGTAATATTGTTTATGTAATGAATGTATTGAACTTATTGTTGTTGTTAAAGTTGAAGTTAATCTAGAAATCAAGAAACAAGACCTTTATATATACACAATCTCCCTTAATTCCATATATTTCTAATATATTCCATCGTATTAATAAGCATTTATAAGCATCAATAATATATGCTTATAAATCAAACGAGTGGAGTCGAGTGGCGTAGAATATTCGAAAATATTCTACGGAATTCTATGGAATTCCATAGAATTCCATGACATTCCATGACATTCTATAAGTGAATATCGGGTAAATCATAGAATATATGCTTATAATGAAGCATATTTTCAACAAATCTTAAAAAAGCAGCGATTAGAGCAGCTTTTACTAGGCGCTAACTTAAATCAGCGTTTTTAATAGCAGCTATAAAAAGATTTAATAAAGTAAAAGACTTTAAAAAAAAAAATACAGTATAAAAATAGCTTATATATAAAGTTAATTAAGCTTATAAACTATTTCAGAATTTACGGTTTAAATTTTAAATACGCTTTTTTCTCTTATAGAAGTCTTTATATTTTTAAAGCTATTTTCTGCTATATATTATATAGTTTTATAATTTAATTTAAAGTATAAATTAATCGTTTTTAGTTATATTTTAAACAAGTTTTTATTCGCGATTATAATATTAATAGTTTCTTAAAAGAGTTTTTATATAGTATTATATAAGTTATTAATATTACTACTATAAAAGCTTTTTTTATTAAACTATATGTTTCACGTAAATTTAATACGGTTATTTAAAAGATTATATATTTTGTATATATTTATTAAATTGTAGCTAACTAAATAGCTAATTTATGCTTTTAGATCAAGTTAATTAAAGCGGTTTTTTTTAAGCTGGGTATTTAAGGCTAAAACGAATACCTTCGCCTCGTATGCTTTAAAGTGTGCTTGTTTTAGCTTTCTGCTTTTAATTAACCTATTTTTTAGTATAATATACGTATAAAACCTCTTATATAAGGATTTCTAGTTATAAATATGTTTTAAGGACCTGTTATATAAGTAGATTACTGTTTTTATAATTTCTAGCCACAAGCTTTTAAATAAATTAAAACTAATAGCTATTACGCGAGCTTTATTTTTTAATATACTTTCTAAGCGTTTAACTACGTTATTTTAGCTTTATATATTAGCTATTAAAAGCTTAAAAGATATTTTATAATTAAAAAAAGTCTCTTATATAACAATTAAGCTATTTTTATGCTTTAAAATTTTGTTATCGTATTCGATTACTTCGATTTTAATGTTATATCAGTTTTAAAAGTGCTTAACTAGTTATTTTAAAGCAGGAATTATGCTTTTTAATTGCTTATTTTTAAAAAAATAATTTTAAACATAGCTTAAATATTAATTTATAGTAATTATTATTAAGTTATTTATATATATAGTTTTTTTAAAATTATAAAAATTAATTGCGATTTTTATACTAAGCTTATTAAGCCTTTTTTACGGAGTTTTTTGTACTTAGCAGTATAGTTTTGTTTAAGTATAAGCATTATAATCTGTTATAACGATCTCTACTTTAAGGAATTTTTTGATTTTTACTCCCTGAGATTTCTGTATTAAGTGCTTTAATAATTTAAAGCTTATATAACTAAACTATAAATACTACTTAAAAATGTTTTCTTAATTTAGTTTCTTTTTAATGTATGTACTAAACTTATTTTTCCGCGTATAAAACGCTTGTTTAGTTAGCAAAATAAAAAAGTATTTAAAAATAAACTAATTAAAACGTTTTTATAAGCAGTAAACGATCTGGTTATTTTATTTTCTGCGTAATATTAAAAGCGTTAGTTTTATATCCTATTAATATTTATATTTTTAAAGCGTTTTTAACAAAATAATATTTATAAAAAAGCTTTTATAGTATACTATATTATAAAACTATATAATTTTAAAGCTTTTAAATTTTTAAACTTTAATATCGACTTTTTCGTAGCCGCGAATAAAAATAGCTAAGTTTTTAGTTATTACTATATTTTCTAGTATAGCTTTTTAGAAGTTATAAAATCTTACGATCTTATTAAATGTTGAAAATATGCTTCATTATAAGCATATATTCTATGATTTACCCGATATTCACTTATAGAATGTCATGGAATGTCATGGAATTCTATGGAATTCCATAGAATTCCGTAGAATATTTTCGAATATTCTACGCCACTCGACTCCACTCGTTTGATTTATAAGCATATATTATTGATGCTTATAAATGCTTATTAATACGATGGAATATATTAGAAATATATGGAATTAAGGGAGATTGTGTATATATAAAGGTCTTGTTTCTTGATTTCTAGATTAACTTCAACTTTAACAACAACAATAAGTTCAATACATTCATTACATAAACAATATTACGGTCTTACCTTTCATACATAACCCATGTACAACGATATATTCGTTTAACAGGTTATGAGCCCGGTCCGGTATTTTACCACTACGGTTTAACCTACCCTATACCTCGACGTTTATCGACTTTATTATCGATATTTATATATATATACATTATATATATATATATATATTACCTTACCGAATATACGGCTATTTGGCTATAAGGATCTGCGTTTTATAATACGCTTTTATCGGGAATTATACTAAGGTTTTATTATAAAACCTGTATTTACTGCTTTATCAACGCAGTTTTTCCAGTATATTACTGGACTTTTCGGAGACTTTAAGGGCTTACTAATACGTAGTAACCCTGTATTTTACTGTTTATATTGAACAGTTTTTTATTCGGAAAACCAACCGAATTATACTCCGAATTCCCGATTTAATAATCAAGAAAACCAACTTGATTATTATACTTTCGAGTTAACTTTACTCGACTATTACATATCGATAAATTCTACCGAATATTTATTCGACTAAACGAAACGATGGCCGACCTTATTAAGGCTTTAACAGGCTGTGTTATGCCTGAAAAGCAAAAACTAAAGGGTTCGAACAACTGGAATACCTGGCAATCCACGTTTGTTTTATATCTACGATTATTAAATCTAGATACCTACTTTAGCAATGATACGGCTTATATGGGTATTTCTGAACCAGAAAAAACTCAAGCCTTATTATTAATTCGTCAGAATTTAACGGAAGACCCGTTATCTTTAATATTCGACGAATCGGACCCCTTTAAAGCATTAAAAACGCTTAAATCAGCGTACGAGGGTACGGGACCGGTATTACGGCAAAATCTATATCTCGAATTCCATTCTATTAAATTCGAGCATTATAATTCCTTAACGGAATTTATTTCGACCTTTAAATCGTATTTAACGAAGCTTTTAAACGTTGGAGCTAAAATCGAAGATATCGATCAAAAAACGATTTTTATAGCGGCTTTAGCAACTGCTTACCCTATATGGGCCGAACGCCAACGATCAGCTTTACGAACGGCTACTCCACCTACCCTGGAAGCCCTTATAAACGATATTCTCGACGAAAACCGAAGAGAAATCGATACACCGATGGGTAATTCGTATTATACGAATAATAATAACCCTAGAAACCGAAATTCTACTCGTTACAACGATAAGAATCGTTATAATAACGATAGAAATAACGGTAATCGGAATACTCAAGGTCGAAATACTGGTTATAATAATCGAAATAATAACCAGCAAAACAAATCGAATAATAATAACGGCTTTCAACACCAGAAAAACAACCGTTATAACAATAATTCGAAAAAGCCACGTGACTTTAAACAGAATAAGTCATTTAACGAGGCCAGAAATTCGAAAGAATTCCAGAATATCGACGAAAACGATAGTTCTGATGAGAATTTCTATAATATGAGCACTTGGGAGACACTTACCCGGGAAACACCTACCCGGGAGTCCCAGGTATCCGCCCTGCCACGCGATTGGTGGCTGTATGACACTGGATCTACAGCCCATATATCGAACAATAAGGCTTTATTCAATCAATTAACGTATTCAAATACGTTAAAGCCTATTAAAACGGGTGCAGGCCCTGTATTTCCTATTGCTAAAGGAAATATAACGCTGCAATTCTGGCATCCTGAATCGAAAATACGGAATATAACGTTGAATAACGTATTATATATACCAGAATTCCCTATAAATATTATTTCAGGGCAAAAACACTATAAAAGTGGTGGTATTATAAGCGGGGAAACTCTTCTAGATTCGAAGGGAAGACCGTTCGCTTTATTAAACCTTGAAAAACGGGGTTTTTTCCTGAATTTAGCGTATAAACCAGAGCCGGACTTAGCGTTATTAAATTTCAACATTAATAACGAACTATCGAAATTCACACCGGCTACCCTGGAAGAGACTACCCTGGAAAAGAGCCAGGAAAACGCTGTTAAAAACGCTACGGAAAAACTAGTTCACTTGAACGAATCTACCCGGGACGATCTTACCCGGCAGGAAACCCCAATGCATTCGAATTATTCTATAACCCAGTTATGGCATAATCGACTTGCACACCCTAGTTACGATTTATTAGCTAAAACAGCTAAAATAACTAAGGGAATAACGGATAAATCGTTGAAGAAAAACGATTTAAACTGCGATAACTGCATAACCGGCAAGTTTACCCGGCAGCAGTCGAAATATAACGCAAACCGAGCTACTATACCGCTTGAACGTATATGTATCGACACTATACGTATAACCCCTACAAGTTATTCTGGTTATAAATACGCTGTATTATTCACGGACGATAAAACCAGTCTACGGGTTATCGAATTTTCGAAAACTAAAGATTCGATATTCGAATTAGTCGTTAATAAACTGGAATATTTCAATAACCAGTATAAAAAATACCCAAATAACGTTCGAATCGATAACGGACGTGAATTCCACCTTAAGAAATTAGAGAATTTCTTAAATTCGAAAGGAATTAACCTCGAAACGACTACCCCGTATACACCAGAACAAAACGGTATAGCAGAAAGGGCTAATCGTATTTTAATGGATAAAGTACGAACTACCCTTATAGCTAGTAATATTCCTAAAAACCTATGGGAATTTATTGCTAAATCCGTTATTTTAATAACGAACATCACGGCGAAAACGAAGGGAAATATTACCCCTTACGAAGAATTCAACGATTATTTCTTTCCAAACAAGAATAATACGCCGGATCTTTCGTTTTTACGAACTTTAGGTTGCGAAGTCACTATATATATACCTAAAGAAATTCGAAAAAACTCCGATAAATTCGGAAACTATACCGAAAAAGGTATATTAATCGGTTTTAAAGGTAGTACGATTTATACGTGCTATATACCTAACCGTCCATATAAATCCCGAATCGTACATACATCACATGTTCGATTTAACGAAGTAATTCGAAAAGAAGGGGAAAATCTACCCTGTATTCAGGGTAATAGCCCTCAGAACGCTTCGAGCCTTGAAAGCGTTTCGAATACTTCGAAATCGAGTCGGGAGGACTTACCCTATAGTCAGGGTAGCAGCTCTCAAAACGCTGTGGAGACTGCAAAACCGATTTACGAGGACCTACCCTGTAATCAGGGTAGTACCGGCCAAACTGGAGATTCTTCGAATTCCACCAAGATTGAAGTAATTCTACCAAAACTACCGGCCGAAAAACGAAACGAATTCAAGAAATTCGACGATTCTTTCTACGGATTATTCGATTATCCCGATACAGAAATAGCTTATGCTAATACCGATGGATATATCGAACCGAAAACGCTTAAACAAGCGTTAAATTCACCTGAACGGGAATATTGGTTAAAAGCGGTTCATGAAGAACTTAAGCAAATAATTCGAAAAGGGACTTTTAAAGCCGTTGATAAATTAAAAGTCGCTAAATCTAACCGTATTCCTTTAACCGTTAAATGGGTATTTAAACGAAAAATCGATAAAAACGGAAATATCGATAAATATAAAGCCCGTTTATGTGTACGAGGATTCGAACAAAAGTACGGCGTTGATTATTTCGAAACCTTTGCTTCAGGTGCAAAACCAGCTACCTGGCGAATTCTATTCGCTTTAGCTGCATATTACGATTGGGAAATCGAACAAATCGATATTATCGGGGCTTTTCTACATGGAAAACTACACGAAGAAGTGTATATAACCCCTATTACCGGACTAGACGAATTTTTATCGAATTATCCGGAATATAACTTCGGCTGGAAATCAGATAATTCCCAGATTATCCAGCTAATTAACGCTTTGTACGGTTTAAAACAAAGCCCTCGACAGTGGCAAATCGAAGTTAAAAAGGCTTTGAAAAAGCTAAATTTCGAACCACTTATTTCGGACGAATCTACGTATTATAATAAAGATCTTCGTATTTTTATTATAACCTACGTCGACGATTTCCTTATTATAGGACCTACCCTGAAGGAAATCAACCGAATTAAAACAGAAATTGGAAAAATATTCGAAATAAAGGACTTAGGTCCGGTTTCGTATTTCCTAGGAATTCAAGTATTTCGAGACCGAAAAAATCGATCTATCTATATTAACCAGAGTAATTATATTACTCGATTACTTGAAAATAACGGTTTAAACGAATTAAAACCGTCCGATATCCCCTTAAGCCCTGGATTACCGAAGGCTTTATTTAAAGTCGAAAACCAGGCTGATTCGGAAGACTTACCCGGAAACCACCAGGTAACTCATGAATTCCAGCACTTAATAGGTGGTTTGATGTACGCTATGACCCAAACCAGACCTGACTTAGCGTTTCCCGTTGCATATCTGGCTCGATATATGCAAAATCCTTCGAATACGCATATTAAAGCCGTTAAAGGTATCTTTAAATACCTTAAACAAACGAAAGATTTATCTATCACGTTTAACGGACAAACGAAGCCCGAACTATACGGATATTGCGATTCCGATTTTGCTGGAGACTATACTACCAGAAAATCAACGTACGGTTATTTATATATGTTAAATAACGGCTGTATTAGTTGGAAATCGAAACGGCAATCTACTATTGCACTTTCCACCATCGAAGCCGAATTTAACGGCCTCGAAGAGGCTACCCGGGAAGCTATATGGCTTAAAAACCTATTATTCGAAATAGGCATAAAGTCAGGCCCTATTTATATAAAGGGGGATAATACCGGTGCGATAAGTCTGGCTTATAATCCAGAATATCATCAACGCACTAAGCATACCGCTATACGGTATTATTACGTACGGCAAGAAGTTGAAAATAAAAATATACTTATCCAGTATATTTCAACTAACGAAATGCCGGCTGATGGTTTAACTAAACCATTACCGAAGGATAAATTTAATAAGTTTATTAAACTTATAAACCTTCGGAATTATTCGAATTCAAACCGTTCATCTTCGAATACACCTTTAACCAGTTCGAATACCGGTTAAAAGAAGGGGTGTTGAAAATATGCTTCATTATAAGCATATATTCTATGATTTACCCGATATTCACTTATAGAATGTCATGGAATGTCATGGAATTCTATGGAATTCCATAGAATTCCGTAGAATATTTTCGAATATTCTACGCCACTCGACTCCACTCGTTTGATTTATAAGCATATATTATTGATGCTTATAAATGCTTATTAATACGATGGAATATATTAGAAATATATGGAATTAAGGGAGATTGTGTATATATAAAGGTCTTGTTTCTTGATTTCTAGATTAACTTCAACTTTAACAACAACAATAAGTTCAATACATTCATTACATAAACAATATTACGGTCTTACCTTTCATACATAACCCATGTACAACGATATATTCGTTTAACAAGATTTAAAAGTAAAAAAGACCCTATTATTCTCTATACTAGAATAACGTTTATAAAGTATAGCTATTAGAAGGCTACGTTTAATTTAAAACGTTTAAGCGTTATAAAATTGTTATACGATAAACTAGTAAGCAAAGTAAAAAAAGCTAAAATAATAAACTATTTTTAAAACTACTTTAATATCTTAAAAACTAGCTTTACAAATAATACTATATTGAAGTAATATAAAAACGATAAGTTTAAAAACCCTAAAACCTTAAAAAAAAAGCTGCTAATAAAGAAAAAAGTATATTATAAAAATTACTTTTTACTATTTAAGTTTTATAAAAACCTGAATATATATTTAATTGGAAAAAAATTCTATAAAGCTAAGATCGCTTATTTAAGAAGCTATTAAAAAATAAACTTTTAGGATAAAATTAATTAACGTTTTACTCTTAAAAAACTTACTTTAAATTATATATAAGTATATATATATAAGTTTAATAAATATAACTATTTTATTAAATATAAAGCTAAACTTTATAGTATAAAAAGATTAACAACTATATAATAGTATAAAAAATATATATACTTTTATACTTGTTAAAAGATTATTAAGAACTTTAATTGTAATTATAGCTAAATTTAACTTAAAATTAAAACAGTATAATGTTATTAACGCGTTTATAAACGTTTAGTTAAATAAAAAGATCTATATAAAGATACTTTTAAGACATTATAAGCTAAAAACTATTTTAAAGCTTTAAAAAACGCTATATAAACTTTAAGAATTACTTTTTCTATAGTAGAAAAAGCTTACTTTAACTTTTTTAAGCTTAGGATTTATACTAGTACTTTATAAGCTTTATTACTATTTTAAGAACGGAGTGTTTATATTTATTTACGTGAACAATATAATGCTTACGTATTAGTAAAATAAGAAAGTTTTAGCTATATAGTTAATTTAAAAGTTAAAAACGAAATATTAAATAACTAGCAGTAATAATTTTTAGTAGTTTTTTAGTATAAAAATGATTTAAGATCGTTAGTAAAAGCTAATCTAGCTATTGTAATTTTTATATATTAAAAAAATTAGTAAATTAAATAACTTAAACGGAAAAGCTTATTTAACCCTAATAAAATTATAAAAACTTTTTTTTTTTTAAAAAACTAGTATTAACTAAAAAAATTTATACGTATTAATGTAAATTAAGCTTTATTCTGTACGCTGCTATAATTACACGACTTAATATAGCTTTTACGATTTTAAGGCTTTTATAATTTAATTTAAATCTAAGCTTTAAACACTATAAAAAAGCTAACCGACTAATATTCTACTTATTTTATATTTAATATTACGTTTTAAAATATAGAAAAAGAAACGATTTAATCGTAATAAACGATTTATTGTTTATAAATAATATAATCGATCGTAAGAGTTTTTAAGCATACGTTATAAAGCTGTTTAAAAAAATTATTAGTTAAAAAGCTAATAAATAAAATATAGTTACTATTTTTACTACTAAAGCTAAACTACTAATATTTGTATAAGCAGTAAAAAAAGCTATATTTATTAGCAAGTTAATATGTAAATTAAAGGTTATTTTTAACGATTAACGAATTATTTTTTAGTACGATAACTAGTAAACGATAAAGCTTTTAAAAAAAGATATTACTAGCTTAAAAATTAAGCTACGCTATATTAATATATATAATTACTAGCTGCAGTAAAAAGTTTAAAAAAAAACCTTAAACGTTAAATACGTGTTTTTAGACGATATAATCGCTAATAAACTTATAAAAGCACTGTTTATAAATAAATAGCCTACTTTAATAAAACAACTAAGCTTTATAGATATAAAAGCACAGTTATAATAAAAGAAGTTGAAAGAATTAAGAATTAACGATTTAATTACTATAAAGAATTCTCTACTTAAAGAAAAAGTTAATTAATAGGTTTCCCGCGAATAGCTTTAAAAAACTAGTTTTTAGAACAAACTACTAGCAGTTAGTTCTAAAAGAGTGTGTTAAAATAAAAAGGTCATATAAAATAGAACATTAAAAGTGCGTGCAGTAATAGCTTCACACTTAAGGGCCCACTATACAAAATTTACAGTGTATACCTTAAAAATAGAGCAACACTTACACAATACAACAATAACACCCACTTAAATAGACGTTTAATACTAGCTCGCTTATTTCTGACAATAAGCTTTTAAGAGCTGCGAGTATATCAAACTAAATAGTACTAAAGCTTGCTACTTTTGTAGTTGCTAGTATTTATTTAGATAATAACGTAGCTGTAGCAGTAAGCATGCTATTAGAGGTTAAAGTAGAGTTCTTTTATTGTTTTGTAAGGTTTTTTGTTATTAAAGCCGTTATTAAAAGGGTTCTATATACTATTAAGAGGGTTCTTTATCGTTTTTAATGCTGAAAAAAGTGCAGGATATGCAGGAATTAATAGATTAGTAAAGAGAAGGTTATATTTTAATTAGTTGAAAGTAGGTGAGAAGGTAGTGTTAAAAGTAGGAAGGTTATATTAAAAATGGGAGGGCTGTATTAAAAGTGGGCTGTATTTAAAGATAGGAGGGTACTATTACAAGTGTGTGCTTATTGTTTAAGCGTTAGTCCGACAGATTAATGAAATATACATACAAAATAACTGAGTATTTCATTTGTGTGTGGGGCAGGTACCTCCAGCTGGAGCATAAGTGGGCACAGCAGATCTAGTATAAACACACAGCAGATCTAGTGTTGCCCTTATATATACCGTTAGTCCTGGGATGGATTAACGGCGTCATTTTTTCCGTTACATTAAGCCTGTGCTAACTACCGTGTTAGCCATAACTGTCTGAGCTATGGCGCGTTGCCTCTGAGATCTACAAATTTTATCCGTAACGCTCTCAGAATAGCAACAGCTTACTATGGCGTCGCTCACTCTTAGTGAAAATGACATTCCAGATCTGACAGGTAAGATCGCTGTCATAACAGGTAATTAAAATCACCCATCAGACCCCAAGTTCTCAGAAGTACGATAATTAACTGCATCACGTTTCAGGGGGCGCATCAGGAATAGGCTTCGAGGCAATGAAGTTGATGCTGTCGAAAGGGGCAGTTGTTCATATTATAGATAGGAACGAGCCTAGTGATGAGGTCGGCAACTGGTAGGAGTGGCCAAACATTTACGCTCACAAGTGCAGCGTCAATAGTTGGCCCGAGCTACTTGAAGTATTTACAGCGATCGGTCCTTTCCACATGGTATTCGCCAACGCTGGAGTAACCGAGACTGTGGAGTACTTCACGGATACCTTCGATGCGGAGGGAAAACTAGAGCTGCCGAACAGCTCCCTGCTGGACGTCAACTTGTGGGGTGTCTTATACACAGTGAAAATAGCTTGGAGCTTGATGCGCCGGCATAAGATTCACGGATCCATTGTCATCACTGCCAGTGCCACATCTTACGCTCCCGAGGCGGCGCTTCCCGTATACTCGGCTGGGAAAGCAGCGCTTGTGGGCCTGGTGCGTTCGCTCCGACACAATACTGTCATTGACAACATCACCATCAATGCCGTGGCTCCTGCGGGAACTATCACCCCACTGATATCCGAACACGTCGAGCCCCTGACCGCCATCTATCGTCGCGCTGGCTCTGGTCTACTCAACGACGGCAATGCAAGGCCGGCGAGTGGAGGCGTACGGCAAAGATCGTGAAGCGGATATCTGGAGAACTGAACGCTGGAATGGTCGGGTTATCTACGTGCTGGGAGATACTTACACGGAGCTTGAGGAGGGGATATCTGATCTGCGGCCGTTCTGGTTTGGCCAGGAGAACCATCGGCTGGTGAGATTTCAGCAGGCGGCAACTGATGTCAGACAAGGGATCGAAGAAACGAGACTGTAAATCAAGCTGCTGTTGGATATATAGTTGAGACTATAAGCATGTAGTAAGGGTCCAGAGAGATAGCCCATCTTGCGGGTATATAGACGAGGCGTGAAACTGGCTGGGCGAATCTAAGTGACTGGTCCAGCAGCTACTTAGTTCTGTTACGAGCCTCGAGACATAAATGACACGGTATTTGCCAGTTTCCTGACCAGTCTAGCTATGCGCAGTCAGTATTGTATAGTTGAACTCCTCTCTTGGAGGCGGAATTGGATACTTCTCCGGCATGCGCGGCTGGTCTGTTGACGATATCGTGGGTTGGGAAATCATCCTCGCCGACGGTAGCGTCACGCAAGTAACAACAGAGCCAGGGAGTTCTCTCGAAGATTTGGCATGGGCATTGAAAGGTGGACATAAAAATTTCGGCGTGGTTACGCGTTTCGACATGCTCACTTTTCCGGTCACGGCTGTCTATGGCGGCCTCACGATCTATGATGTTACGGCCGAGTCTAAACTCCACGACGCTCTCGTCGACTACATGGCGCCTGGTAGTGGATCTGATAACCCGAAGTCTGCCATCAACGCTATTCATAGCATGTCACTAGTTGACGGCAGCTGGCAGTATGCACTATTAAATATCCATCTCTATGCCGACGGCGAATCTAGCCCCTGGGCGATGGAGAACTTCTTGAAAATACTGGACGATTAGGTTACCTTGGATACTGCCAAGCTTCAACCAAGCTGGAATGCCATTCCAAACAGTTTGGCCCAGTTTGGAACACGAGGGTTTAGGCAGCTATTTTGGGCCATGACCTTGAAAGCGGACCATCGCTCAATTGGTATAGCTAATCAGACGTTTCTCACTGGGGCTTTGGACGAAGTGAAGGAAATAACCTCCCGGGTTTAGATCCCGATCATGACGGAGGACACTTCGGTTAGTCATTTTATTTATCAGCTTCATTATAATATATACTTGGGAGAATCAAAGCACTTGCTACCTTACTGTATATCAATGATTAGCTGTCATGCTGATTCCTACGTGGAAGAATGCTGAGGACGACGACGTGGTACTGTCATTTACGCGCAAAGCAGCTAAATGAACCGAGGCGCAGACGAAGAAGCTGGCCTCGTCAACCACTTCGTGTATCTCAACGATGCCTCGAGCGAGCAGAAGCCTTTGGGACCTACGCAGGTGGTGCGAGCCTGCCCAAACTGAGATTAATCCAGGCCAAGTATGATCCGGAAGGTTCATCCGGGATTATCTGCAGCATGGGTTCGACCTGGGATTAGAGAAGCGTAGGCACGGTGACGAACTGTGAAATCCGAATCATGTGATTCGGTGTACATAGCAGGAAACAATTCTATGAAGATAGCACTATCTTCACGATGTGCTGAAGTTATCGGCTTAGGGCAAAGTAGCTTGAAGCCCTTCCTCGGCCCGTTCCTGACCTCGAAAGTTTAAAACCGTGTATTTCGAATGTCCATAACATATCTAGAAATTTGGATGAACAACTTTGATTTCATCATCTGAATAATTGATTAGCTGTGACGCATCTAAGGCAAGGAGATCTACGAATACTGTAGATGTGGCATGTCGACACTCACGCCACTTCAAAGCCTGAACTACCTCCAAGTCTTCATCAGCTTCTCGGGGCCTAGCTCTCTAGACAGTTTCTGCAGTATAATCATTATACATCCTCATCCCTTCTGTTATGCAGATGAAGATACTTGCTTGTAGTATACTGACCGGATGGGTGCCGATCTATGTACCAGAAACCACGCCGGCCGAAGTGCTGGCTATCGGGCCGTATGAGCTTGAAGCTCACTTTAGTGGCGATACCCTACATGGAATCAGAGGAGCCTACATTGATGGCCTTCGTGGCGCGTGGGCCCTCAGTATTGCTTTCTGGGGTGTGGCTTTCTTTTGTGCGTTCCTCTCGAAGTGGCCTGGCAACATGGTCCCCCCTGAAGAAGAGGGAGAAATCAAAAGCGACGGCGAGAAAGAGAGAGTTATGTTGCCTGGAGCAGCGAAGGTAGCAATGTAGCGCATCTTCTTGGCCGCTCCTTCGCAATGCACTGCGGGATGATGCCTACGTGTAGAACAGAGTCTCAGAATAGCATTTCATGATTTCTCGACGTTGATACTTCTTCACTTATCATCATCTAATCGAAACCACCCTGTCACCAGAAGCCTTCGTAAAATATTTACACGGTCTCGTCTCAAGTAATGTTAGCTTAACTCTCAAAGTGACTCTACAAAGTTGCAACACTTAAACATACTCATTATCAAAACATGTTTCGGACCTGCATCAACAGGAATTTGTCAATATTATACATGACAGAGCCGTACTACCTGAAACCCATTATATACTTTCCGAGCGCGCTTGTGACATAAAACAGCCTGAAAACTTGAACAGGGCCAGATGAATCACCAGAAAGTAGATAACGAAACCTTTTTTTAGCTGCATTCTGTGTAGCCCAATTATGAAAGTCGCCTGCCTGTCTGGGATATGCTACGATAAATTCTTTTGGATGCCTTAGGTAGAAAACAGCCAGCCAACCTTTTAGGTTAGCCGCTTGAGAATTCGTCTGCCAGCCGCTCGCACGGCTGGCTTAGTTCCAGCGCCAATGGAGCCGGTTTACGAAGTAAACTGGCATAGGTAGTGCGCGTTTCGGGCAGCTATATGGCTACATAGAAAGTGCGTGTGGTGGCCTTAAGCCTTGGACCTTAAGCATTATAAATAAGGGCAATTGTGCCCCCGGCAGGAGGCCCCGAGTACAATGTCCGTAGTATCCTGACAACAAAGAAATGTCGAAGTAGCCCTCCTTAAAGCAGAGGCCGGGGAGCTCTAGGAAGTTATTGCAACGCTTTTTAAGCGTTGGAAAGCTTAATTAAAAAGGAAGAAAATTAGGTAGAACACGTTTAAAATAAAAGATGGCTTACAGCACAAGATGCAAAATATTTAATATATCAGCGGCGTACTTAAAAAGAGCTGCGCGAAGCAAGGCATTAAAGGAGCGGTCAACGAAGGCATGTAGAAGTGTTAATTATAGAAATGCGGCGCGTTAGGTTACAACGCGTGAAGCTATATAGAAGATGCAAAAACGGCTGCAGACTCTACTATAGAAGTAGCTAATTAATTCCTTTCATAGTGGTTGTTATATCTAGGTTAATAGGTCTGTTGTTATATAAAGGTGGCCTGTTCGCTTGTGGATTACATTATAGGAATTAAATCATTATTACTTTTTAAACATAGCTGATACATGCTTGTGCTTGACCTATAGGGTTCGTAGGATCGTTATTTCTGCACTTTAGCCCCTGCGGTTGGCTATAGGGTCCTGGGAAGCTTGGTGGGGCGTGCATGCAGTGTCAGTCTGTCAGTGAGTCTCATCACCCCCACGCTAGAACTGCATATGTACACCTACTACGATGGGTCCTACAAGTCTAAAGGTAAAAACTAGCGTGGCGCTAGGGACATGTACTTCAGGGGTTATTTGTATGGGAGATTCTCTCGAATCTACTTCTAGATTTCTGCTGTACAGTACAGCTGATGTTCTAGCAAGAACGATCGACGAACTGATCGGCTGCTCAACTTGCTATACTGTAGATTGCTGTACATATAAGAATTTAGCGCGGCGCTAGCTTTTACTATCCGTCAGACATGTACAAGCATTGAGTGTTTCCAGGCTTATGACACCCACCCCTAGAGTCCCTAGCCACCCACTCGGATAAGCTATGAATAGGCTATAGAATAGGCTATAAAATAGGCTATAGAATAGGCTATAAAATAAGCTATAGAATATGCTCTATAGGTCAGCGTACTGTATCCCTTTAAATGTCATCAGAGCACTAAACTAGCCAAGCCACTAAATACAGGGTATATAGCCAATAAAAACAATACGTTTAAGAGTACATTTATTTACATAATATTTCGGAAGTATCAGTAATAACATTTGTTCACTGGTTTGGCACTTTTTTTGTTAGGAGGGTAGTGTGCTTTAATTATAAGTCTAAAAGAGTTAGTGCTCTGATTCTATATATTAGCGGGCTTACTTAATAGACTTTGAACTTGGATAACGTTTATCCACTCCTCATCATGTGACTCAGAAGTTGTAGTAAAGTGCTGATAATGTAGAGCCCAAGATTAGAGTCTTATCAATTAATAGACCGAGTAGATAACAGTACATCTCTTTATAGGGTAGAAAGTCCGGAGAAGTGGGCCCGCCAATATACGGAATAAGCAAAACTATACGGTATTTCGAGCGCGGATTTACTGATCAGATTATATGGCCTGTCCGAGTGGGTGGCTAGGGACCTTAGTCTTCCATGCAGCAGCATTACGAACCCCAGTTCCCACACTTTTATAGTGAGCACATATGATAAACTTTCTAAAAGGCTACGTTGATAAGCGTAATATTTGGGCAACACTGCATCTGATGTACTAAACAGCTGTGTATTTCATCAGTGTATGGGGCAGGTGTCTCCAGCTAGAGCTAATGTGGGTACAGCAGATGCAGTGTTGCCCTAATATTTTAGAAACCCACTACGGTTGCATTTTCCAACAATGAACTTATCCTAGGATCGTGTATTGTGCAGGCAAGTTGGTAACAACAAATTAACACATTCTCGATAACAATGATCTGATTCTAAACATCTATTACACTACGCAATTCAGTTTATTTAACTACAAAATTAATTTCTTGACTTAATACCAACAACAATGCATGATTTAATTTTTTGATTTAACTTCAAGTTATATTGTGGTATTATCGTCTTCGCTGTGTATGTAAGTGTTAAGGGATGTGTGTCAGTTTTTGGCCACTAACTTGGTATGTCGCCGCAGTAGCGTGGCACAGTCATGTTCCCATGCAATATGCCAAGGGGGACTTTTAACATCGGTCTCAGTTTTATATCAGCGTCGCGGCCGAACTGGGCTTTATTCATCCAGCTTCGATCTGCATAATATAAGGTCGATTCACGCCATACCAGACTTTTCGACGAGATACAACTCGACCCGCCATGTTTAGCAGCTGGAAACTGAACACGGATGGGAACCCGTCGGAAAGGCCTCAAGTTTTTGATCCCGTCACAGCTAAGACCAGAGGACCGCAAGCCTGCGATCACTGCCGGGCAAAGAAGGTTAAGTGCACCAGGGATAAAGATGGCTGCTACCGGTGCAAATCCTTGTCGCGGGTATGTCGATACACACCTGGGTCCACCAAACAGGGACATGCGAACGAAAAGGCTACTTCGTCTGAGGTGACCGCGCCTCAAACTACATCGCCTCCGTACGAACCTCCGGCAGGCACTGGCATAGGCGGCGGCACTACACCACTTCAACAACTTCCAGGCCTACCAAAGTCTCCTCTTGAGACGTTAATGCCCTGGGATACTATTAATTGCTCGAACCTGGAGCCGTGTTTTGACAGCCACGCTAGTTGTCTCTTATGGGACGGCGTCAACCAGAATCTGAACGACAGCGATGGTGCTTCACGTGGGACTGGCAATTCGCCACAATCCATTGACATACTCGACGCGGTAAATTCAAACTTCATCAATAATAGCCCATCCGAAATCTTCCATCCAAATAGGAAGCTCAACTCAGGGATGCTTCTCGCTCCGTTAGATGACCCAGAAAATGACGCGCTGTACGGCTTCAATACGCCAACAGCGACCCCCAGCCCATCATTGCAAACTCAAATTCAACCTCAGGATCAAGCTAGACAATTCGGTCTCTCTGAACATGCAAACCAATCGGGTTCTACGGAAGGGAACTTCGAGTCTCGAACTCTCGATTTGAGCCTCTCTAAGAGGTTGCCTTCATCCTGCGCTTGCTTGAACCGCATGGCTCTGCTGATGGACGAGGTCGAGTTATTGGGAGACGTCGATACCGACAATCTCGATTCAGCGCTCGCAACGCATAAAGACGCCTTGAGGCATGGCCGACACATGACGGTGTGCTCATTATGCACGGTGCGCACTGAGCACATGATCATGCTCACCTTCCTTACGGACAAGATGGCGTCACTGTGTAGACATATCTCCAATAAGATTTCAAGACTTCCCTCACCATCTTCCTCGTCCACCGGCTTGACAAATGGCACTCTATTATCAAACGAGGACCGAGGATTGGTGCTGGGCAGCTACGCGATAGACTCGCCAGAGGAATATCAAGCGCTGCTCAGAGTTTTGCTGCGACTGCATCTTCGAGAATTATTCCTTTTCATAGAGCGCCTAAAGCAAGTGGCTCAGCAGCTCAAGTCTGAAACGATGACAAGACGCCTCACGGGTACATCATTATCCCTTGAGGTGTTAACAAGCCTTCGGTTTGAGCGGTGAAATACAGTATGTTATTGCTCCCAATTGATTTGAAGGTGATTAAGTAAAGGCTTCTATGTATATCCGCTTTCCAGAAAGGCTTGTTTAGCGTATCCACGTGTATTTTCAAGATCATTCTAAGAAGAAGAAGAAGAAGAAGAAGAAGAAACAACTTTGAAACATTATTATTTAAATATTAAATCGGAAAAAAATTGGAAGAATCTCAAACTTGTTTTGCTAACTATATTTTATTATATAAAGTTACAATAAAGTTTATAGTTATATTATAAGCTTATTAAAACTTATACATGATTTTTCTATTCAATAAAAATTAATATTAATATATTTAATTAAGCAAGAGTACTGTGTTATACATACTAAATTTAGGTAGGTTTTAGGCAGTTGATCTGCTTTAATGAGCGATTGCTGGATTTTGTTTAAGTTTAAAGCCTGATACGAAAATAGCAGAGCGTAAAGTTAGGGCTGACGACCAGTTGCCACAACTAGTGCTCTCTTAGAACTGTATGCCTGAGAGGATCGGATGTGGTTTGTGAATGGAGTTAAAGAATATATATTGCTAACTAGAATATTACTATAGAAAGTAGGAGATTGACCTTATATATATATGCACTTTAAGAATCTACTTAAACAGGTTTTCTATACTAATTAGGTGTAGTATATAGTAACGTAGTTTACATAAAAGTATTAGTACTATAAGTTTTATCCTAATTAACCCTAACTAGCACTAACATACTCTTTTAAGTTTAACTCTTTTAAAGCTAGTTTTTAAAGCGCTTGTTTATTTCTATAATAGTTTATAATATTTTTAACCCTTTTTATATTTAAATCAATTAAACAAGTAATTTAAAGTATCGCTTTATACAGTAAAAATCGCAAGTTACTAAAAAAGCTTCTAGGCTTTTTTAATAGCTTATAATACCCTAGCTAGAATTTAAACCTAACTTTTTTGCTGTACTTTAAAAAAATGCTACTTTTACAATATAAAAGCTTTTTATTACAAATAAAAACTTTTATTATAGCTAATAAAACTTAGTATACTATAAAAAAATAATATTTTAACTGTTTAAACTTGTAAAAAGTATAATTTATTTAAAATAAAGCGTAATTATAGTTTTAAATTACTTAAAAAACGTAATTACAAGCTAATTATAATTATAATTATAATTATACGTAAAATAAAGCTTTAAAAAATAAACTAAAATTAGAAATAAATATTTTAACGTAAATTTAAACTGTTAAGTTTTACTTTTTAGTAGTTATCTTAGTAATTACTTTTATAATATTTCTTAGCTTTAATAAATATACAAACTTAATAAATACTATAGTGCTTAGAAACTTTATAAAGCTATTAGCAGCTATTTTTTTAGTAAAAGTATATACTACATTAATAATGTTATTTTTAATCTTTTAATATAATTAATAGTTATAAATATCCACGTACTAAAAACTTATTTAAAATTTAAAAGTTTTTTTTTTAACTAGCTTAATCGTTTATTTATTATTACACTTTATAACTAGTTATTAGCTTAAATTTAATTATAGTACTAAAAAGATCTTAATTATCTAGAGTACTTTTTTATAAGCTTAGCTAAGTATTAAAAGTTCTGTTTTAATAGTTAAAATAATAACTATTATTTGTTTTAATAATTTTTAAGTTATTAATCCTTTAAACAGTAATATTAAATACGCGTATATACTTTTATAGTTATTAGTATTATTAGCAAATAAAGTATTAAAATAGATTTTAAAAAAGCTTTTATTCAATTTTTTAACTACAGCTTTAAATACTATATCTAAATTTTTAGTCCTTAAAAAATAACCTAATAATTATTATACTATTTTTAAATATTAAAATCTTAAGTTAATAAAAAATTATACTAGTTTTTTATAAGCAAACGTAATATTTACTTTAATTATTACTAATATATACAATAAAAAGCTTACTATTTTTTAAAACAGTTTAATATCTACTTTAAAAGCTTAATTTTTATAGTATTTAAAATTTTTAATTAATAAAAGTGTTAAAGCTATATTTAACTTATTAATACTGTATTTTTTTACGATATATTTTATATAAGTTCGCTAAAATAACTATATATCGCTTATATTAAAGTTCTTAATAACCCTAACTTTTAAAAACTACTAAAAATCTTCCTAATCATTTATTTTAAACTTAACTAATAAAGCTTTAATAACCTTTTCAGTATAGTTTTTATAATTTAAATAATATTAAAAAACTATATCGTTAACGTAGTAATATATAAATATATACTTACTAACTAGTAAGCATTACTTTTATAGCACTAATTAAAATCTAAAGTTTTTAAATACTTTGCTTAGATCTTTTTACTATAACTATAAAAATATTTTTAAGCTATATAACGCTTATAGCAGCTTTAAACAATAGCTTAATTATATATACCTATTAAAAAACTATATATAAACTTCTTTATTTAGCTTACTGTTTATAAATATGTTTATAATATTTAGTTAATATTATATTAGCTTAAAATAAGCTGCAATTATATTTATTAATCTAAACACTTTTGCAATAAACGTGCTAACATATATATTACAGCTTTAATCTTTCTAAAAATCACTTTTTACGCAGATTCTAGTTTTAAACTTAATAAAGTAGCTATATTTATCTGTTTTATATTTATACACTTATTTAAAAAAAAATATTTTTATGTTTTTGCTTAATACTTTTTTATATATAACTTTTTTAAATATTCTTTACTTCTAGAAATTATTAAGAGCAGCTTTTTTTATAACTAACTACTTTACTAAGAATTAATAGTTCTTAGCTTTTTTATAATATAAAAGTTTTAAAAACAGGGTTTTTTAATATAAACGCTTTTATTTTAAAACTGTTATTATAAACATTATATTATAATCTTTCGCTTTACTGTTTTTTTAATTATAAGCTATTTTTAAAAATATTAGTTTATTTAATCTTAATGTTTTTTCTTATTTTAATAATACTTTATATTTATAAAAGATTTTAAAGGTTATTTAAAAGTACTACTATAATTAATTTATTAATTTTTTTATTATTATTTAATATAAGTAAATTTAAAGCATATAAGCTTTTTTTTTTATAATAAGTATTTAATCTATTAAATCGTTCTAACCGCGTATTTAAAATTAATAGTGTATAAATTATATCCTAAAAATCGCTTTCTTTATATAATTCTTTACTTTTAATTTCTAATTAATTAAACATTTATACGTTAATAAATAAAAGTGTAAAAATTAATTATTAATATTTAAAAAAAAAAGGTTTGTTTATATTGCACTTTTTATAAATATAATTAATTAAGCTTAAATTAAAGCTTTTTTTACTAAACTTTAATACTTTTTTTACTTTTTTAAAACTTTTACTATTTTAGCTTTTAGTTCTAAAAAATCGATACTAAAAATTGTTTTAATCTTTTAATTATATTTATATATTTTATTAATAAATTAAAAGTTCTAAAATTAATTACTAACTTAATATATTTAATATATTATTAGCATTAAAAAAGCTATTTATTTTTTTAGTTAATAAACTGTTTTAATTTAGTAGCTAACTTATAAAGCTGTTTTTTTTGTTTTTTAAAATTTTTAGTTAGTAATATAAAAACTAAAGATTTACTACTATAATAAAATCTTCGATAATTTTTTCGATTTTAAGTGCTAAAATCTCTAGTTTATATTATACAATAAATAAATTGTTTACATTTTTCGTTAAAAAGTTAAACAGTTTAAATTTATTAAATCGTATGTTTTTTATACATATAACTCGTTTAAAAAAAAGTACTTATACTTTAAATATATTAGTACTATTATAGCTAACTAAATTGTTTATATAAGCCCTTAAATCTATTTTAGCTAGTTTATTCTTATTATTCTATATATTTACTATTAATATATAAGCATAACAGTTATAAACTTTAAAATATACTATTATAAGTTTAAAATATCGCCTTATTATTATTACATAAAAATTAGCTCTAAACTACTTTTATAATATCCTTAAAAAAATGTTCTAATCAAGAATCTTTTTAAGTATATTATTATTAATTATAATAACTGCCTTAACAGCTTTAAACTATAAGTTTATTAATAATCTAATACTTATAATTATAGTTTTTACTTTTTTATTTATAACTTTTTTATATTATTTAGTTTAGTTATTTTATTCTAATATATTAACTAATAAAGTTATATAAACTATACTACTTTTTTTTATATAGTGCTCTATACTTCTTTTAAAAAGTATTAATTTATTGTTGCTATATATAGCACTTACTTATAGTTTATACTACTTTTAAATAAAAGCATTAATATTATTTATTTTATTAGCAATATTTTAACTTATAAAAGTATAATTAAAAAACCGTGCATGCTTTATTTAAATTATCTTGTTTATAATTAATAAAGCTTTAATAATACTGTTATAGCTTTTTTAATAACTAAAAAAGTCTATATAAAAACAAAAATATAGCATAAAAACAGTTTAAAAAAAACTCTTATATAAAGTCTGTTTTTTTATTTTATTTTATACATAGTCCTTGTATTTAATTATACTAAAGCTTTTAATTCTAATTTTTATAGCTTGTTTAATTATATAATTAAATACTTTAAAGCTTGTATAGCCTAGTTTTTTATACTAAATATTTGTTATAGCTTTTTATATAGCTTTTTATTGTTTAGTTCTAACTAAAAAAGCACTTACTATAAATATTACGTTATATTTAAGCATATACTATCTTTTTATATATTTTATATAGTATAAAACGTTACTGTTCTTTATAATTATACCCTTTTTATAGTGCTATTTAAAGCTTTTAGCTTCTAAATATTTTAAAAAAACCAAGTTAGTTTAAAACGCTAAAATATATCTAATATTTATTAACAACATCTTAACTAGTTCTATTAATATTTATACTATTATTTAAATTTTCTTTTTTATTACGATATAAATTTACTACGTTCTGCTATATATATTATTATTGCTAATAATAAACTAAATTTTATAATATTAAATTATATCGTTATAAAAATATAAACTAAATTTTAAATCTAGTATAAAAAAGTCGTAAAAAAAGTAGTTTATAACTTTTTTTTTTATATTAAACGCTGTTATAATAAAAACTATAAAACCTCCAGATTATTTTAATTTAGTAATAATATTAATCTTAGTATTATTATTTTTTTGCTAGCTTTTTAAACGTTTAAGGCTTATTTTAATATACTGCTTATAAAAAAAAACTTTTAAAGCTTTCTTAACCTTTTTATTAATAGTAAAATCAACTTTAAAACCTAGTTTTCTAACGTTTAAGTTATAATATAAGCAGTTACTAAAATAATGTTTACTACTACATGTACAAAAAAGTAAAAGCTTACTACTTTTTAAAGAGAATATATCCTTAAAATTAAAGCTAACGTTAACAACATGTACGCTTCTATATATTATTTTTTATATTATTTAATTAAGTTCTTGCTTTTTTTTAAATACTTTAAATAGTATAAAAAGCATAAAAATAACCTTATTATTTTCTGTAAACTTTTTTATTACTTTATAGTAGTATTACTTAGTAAAGTTATTATCTTAAATGCTTATAACTATTAACAAATTAAAAATAATATTAAAATTATTTTCTAATTTAACTTTATATTTTTTATAACATATTCAAAGTTTTTTAAAATCTTAAAACTATCGCTTAATACTAATACAGCTTTTATTAAGTTACTAGATCGTAGTCTACGTTTTATATATATTTTTTTAAACAAAAGCAAAATTAAATACTAGTTAAGCTTTAAAAAATTTAATCTTATTTTTAAAGCTAGCTTTATTAACAATATAAAAATGCTATAAACTATTAATAGTTTTTTTTATTAGTTTATTAATAATATTAATTCTAGATTTAAAATCTATATTAACTGCTTTTTATATTAAGTAGAACTTTAAGTTTATATTATACTTTAATTAATTTTTAAAAAATAAGTCTAATAGTTTAAAAGCTATCGCTTTATACTTATTTAGTTGTAAAAGTATAAAAAACGTGTTATTTACTTTTTTTAAATCTAAAAAGCTTATATTAGTATATACAGAAACTTTTTAATCTGCTGCTGCTTATAATATATAGCTTAACCAAGCTTTCTAATCTTTTAATAACTTTAAAATAATTATAGCTATCTTAAAGTTTATTATATATAAATAAATAAAAATTTTGCTTATATTTATATAAAAGCAGACTTAATTAAAGTATACCGGGCTTATAACTCTTAAAACTATATACTTAAAAAAATTAGATATAGTTTATAAATAAAGTTAAAGAATATATATTGCTAACTAGAATATTACTATAAAAAGTAGAAGATTAACCTTATATATATATGCACTTTAAAAATTCACTTAAACAGGTTTCCTATACTAATTAAGTATGGTATGTGGTAATGTAGTTTATATAAGGGCATCAGCACTACGAGTTTCATCCTAATTAACCCCAACTAGCGCTGACATGCTCCCGCTCGGTAGGTACTGATAGCGTATCTTTATTCAGAAGTCACCGTAGGGCCACCAGGGCGATAACATGCAGGCGGCCTTTCAACTATAGGATCCCTGTTCGTCGGCCTTGAGACAAAAAGCAGAGGACGTAATAAGAAATGCCCGATTACCGTACTTTGAACAGCATCATCTTGACGTCGACAGCATGCGTAGCGTCAGTCTACATGGCTTGGTTGCTTCGTACTTTCGGGTAGGACGAACCTCAGCGCCCTTTAACGAAATCCTAGTTACTTCTTGATCAAAACCAAGTTTTGCGCGTAATCCTCTATTGTATCTAGCAAAATTGTCGGACATCACATTGGTGTCCATTGTTTATGAATATCGTTGCCTGAATTTGACCGATTGTCTAATTAGTGAGATCCGCAGCAAATGTCAAGCAAGATGGCGTTGAACTATTATGTCCTGGAGAGCTTTCAGTCTCACTGGATATCGGTCCTGTGTACTAATTATGGTCAGTGCTGTTAAACACCCCATTGTGGTATTGCAATATCTAAGGTGTACTTTGAAATAGCTTGTTGGGTACCAGTTAAGTACTATGATCTACAACCTCACCTTCCACCCATTAGCTGCGTTCCCGGGTCCCTTCTTGCACGATGTACACTGGTAAGAACAGATGATTTCAAAGTCGAATGTACGAAAAGTGCTAACTATGCAACAGCTATGGCGGCTGGGGGTTACTATGAAGGGTCACAAACCCCAGACGATGCAGGAACAGCACAAGAAATACGGTAAGTAATATTTAGCAGGAAAATGTGTCATGTCGAGGCCACAGTCGAGTTAACGCGAGGCGGAAAGGTGCCGTTGTGCGAGTTTCGCCAAATGAGTTAAGCTTCTGCACTCTTCAATCGTATAAAGACATATACGAATTGGGGCCGATAATGGGTCTGGAATTCGGCATGGTGAAGTTATTGTTTGATTAAGTTGTTTGATGAAATTGTTGTTTGGTCCATGTTGGAAATGGCAGCGTGCAGGCCTGCCTCGCCCTTATATAGCCAATTTCCTGGCATTTGACTTTGAAGAGAGTTTGAACTAGAGGGCTATTGAAGTCATACACGTTAATTAGACTTTGGTGTTGAACCTTCAGCTACGCTATGATCTTGTTTTCGCTGGCATGGGGGGGAGCTAAATAATACTGTGCCACAGCTGTTCTGGCCATCTGGATCTGCCTTCGCGGCATTGAGCCTGTGCGCTATCGCTCACATTGGAAAAAAGACATATACGGATTCCCGCCCCCCGGAGGCGAGCAGTGTATCAAAGTGAATTTTACGACGTATTCGGCAATGGTTTCAAGACAGGATGCATTGCTTCTGAGAGAGACCCCACGGTGTTAGGTAACAAGAAAAAGAACCTTTTGGCCGCGTTTTCCGCCAAGGCTCTAGCTTCGCAGGAAGACATTATGCACCGATGTATCAATGGCTTTGTGAAGAGAATAGGTCTTGAAATTCAAAACCATCTAAGGGCGTTAACATGGTAAAATGGCTCGATATGAGTTCATTCGACCTTCTTGGCGAAATGGCTTTTGGAGAAACTTTTGGTTGCATCGCCTCTGGTAAGTTTTGATGTCCACTCAGTATTCTAAAGAAACTCCAAACGTATAGGATCTCCAAGGCAAGCAGCATTTCTGGATCGATATAATTCTTCAGCATGTTCAAGAGGTCGTGCTCATGGATAATATTCGCCGGTTCCAGGCCTTGTCGGCGCTATCCAACTAGTTTTTGCCTTCGATAATAATGTCTATTCGCGCAAAGCACAGCCAATACAGCAGGGAGAAGGTCAGATGGTAAGAAAACCCTCATTCTTCCTAGCGTCAACGAGCCAGGATAAACAGGAGGCCTGGCCTAATGACTAGACAGTCGCCTTGAAAGTACATCAACCAGACAAGACTTCTTCACCAATATCGCACAGAAGGTAAGGTCAGGTGAAGTCTCGCTGGAGGAGATGACAGCACATGCTTCTACACTCATCATTGCCGGAGGAGAAGCCACCGCCTAAGCAAGTTATTGTATATTCATGACCTGGAGCTGGAAGAAAAAGACATGGACTGGGCGACGGAGTCAAAACATTATGTCATGTGGGTGAAAGCGCCTTACCACGTGCATGCGCGCCCAAGGTCATCATGAACACTAGCAAGCCTATATTGAGTCGGGCTAGAGGGAGGTTGCTATCCTTTAAAAGGCAAGAAAGATCGGTTCTCGGGGCTATTTTGTAGGTAATACTGCTATTGATAGTCTGAGAACTCATTTTATTCCTCCTTCGAGAGAGCGGAGCTTCCAATGTTAAGGGGCAAGATGCATCAGGGACCAAGTGGGATTCACGAATATCCACCAAGATGAAGTACGACAAAATATACCACGCACTTCTAATACTGAAATGTAATGACTATCTTGTCTTAGCGTGCTCTGAATGCTCCGTGCATACTACACGTGATGCTGATGGATTGCATCAATGTTGCATTGGACATATCGCAGCGTCAGCGCGCTGGAGTAACTTGAATATAAATTGTGGTAGAGACTGCATATTATTGGTGGAACGCCTTCGATAATCAATATGAAACCTCTAGATGAGCTTCTCCTAGGTCTATCATGAATCTGTCGATCACTACAATGCCGTCCTGTTTGCCTTATGATATACCCCATTCGCATCCAACAATCGTTCGGGATATTTCGGCAACTCTCTTATTATATCATGCGTAACAAGGCTTTCGCCACTTGAACATGACTTTTGACTGAGGATTCGCAATGTAATGTGTTTCAAATTCGAGATTCGGAAGTCTGCCTTCTTTTCCTGGTGGAAATTTAATGTTAAAAGTTTCCAAGAGATGAACCATAATGGCCTTGAACTCTTCTGCAAAGAATACACGACTAAATTGATGGTTAGATATATTGGATTCGATTTCAAGAAACATAAAAGGGAAGCAGGGACTGACCCAGGACATGCGTGGCGACCATAGCCGAAGGATAGACTAGTCTGGTTACAAGCCACGAATTGAGCCTTCTCTACCGAGGGGTCTTTCTCACGTATCTTTTCAAATCGTAGCCCATCAAACCTCTCCGGGTCTGGGTAGATCTTGGGGTCCATGTTTACGGCGTAGTTAGAAGCTGCGATGCGATGGCCAGCAGGCACCGTTAAGCCGTTAGTAAGAGTACGGTCGTCATTCATGATGCGTTCGAAAGTTACTATCGAAGATGTAAGCAAGGAAGCTCGGTATCTTTTGGGAATTGGGCCCATGATGACAATGCTAGCTTACAGATGGTGGGCGGCCAAAACCTCTGGCTCTCCTTCATACAGCTATCCATCTTGGTCAAACGACTGAACCCTCCTGGAGGGAAGAATCCTTTGTCATCGGAGAGACTTGAATACTCATTTCGTAGCACCTCAACGTACTCAGGATGATCACAGAGATCCATTATAAGTTGCATTATTGCACCAGTGCTTGTGTGAATAGATGCAAAGGCAGTAAGAAGAATGCTCTTCGCAAGAAGCTTGTCCCTATTTGTCTGGCTTTAGCCCGTTTTCGAGAAGGGTAAGAAAGTCGTTTGGCCAGTCATTATCGTTCCTCCGCTGCCTTAACGTAGGTTTTACTGCTTCTTCGACTACTCGGCGGCAGTGAGGAATGTCCTTGCGAATCTCGCCAATCCAAGGTGCAAAAATGGGTCTGATAAGCCACGGCAGGGACTGCAATATCGAGTCAGCGACTTCTCTTCCACAGAGAATCCAATACCATATGGACAGCTTGGATACCTCAACCTAGGTACAAGGGAACTGTGGCCTAAGGCTACTCACTTTAATCTTCTGAGACCCATTCAAGGCACAATGAGAAAAGTCGATCGCGGCCTCAATCCAGTCCTTGTTACGACTGAGCTCGATGCCACCCATCATACGACTAGAGACTCGAGCAACAATATCCGCGAAAATAGGCCAAAGATCAATCTCTGTCCAAATTTCACACTCAGGGAGTACAGTACGGAACGCAAAGTCAACCTCTTCTTGGACTGCCAGCATCATCGACGACAATTTCGGAGTCAGGCCGCATTTCAAAGTGTCGGGATGCAGTCTACTTCGACCCCCAACGCCAGTGTACGTCCCTTCCATCACGTCTGCCACGATGCCAACAAAGTCAACTTTGTCCATCGGCGCTGACTTGAGCTGCTCGATGAACTTGGTAGGTACTGCGAAACATAAGATTAGTTTTGCTTGTTCACGACAAAGCAATAAGCTTCCAAGCTACATGTCCCCTACAAGAACTTGAATTGAAGCGACCAAAGGGTATACTTACTCACGAGACGCTCGCCTGCTCGAGAGGGCACGTAGTAGAACTATTGGCCATCAGAGCGCTCGTAACCACTAACTACCATCTCTCGGGAAGCGACTCTGAACTTTTCTCTACTTTCCATGATCTCCCGCCTACTGCTACCACCCACCACGTGGATTCCAGGGATTAGTCTCCGACGCCAGAACCATTGCTTCAACGAAACACATGCTAAACTGAGAACTACGGCGAAGAAGCTCACGACATACTGAATCGACAGAAGGGAACTGTTGAACGGGACGAAAGCTGGTGGGTTGGACGACAGGACTGGTGTAAGACTTACGGCCATGGTGTTCGTACAATCAGCTGTTGTTCAGATACGCGACGAGATGATTGGCCTGTTCTGAGGTCCTGAAGCAGTGGAACAAAAATCTTGTTCACGTTGAAAGTGGTGAGTATATGCACATATGGGCAATTCACGTCGATCAGACATTCACAAGCTGGTAGACTATCGTACACAATTCCTTATCAAGTAACACTTGTCGTTTTTCCTCTGGACTTGTAGTGGTTCCTAGAGCTTAGCAAATAGGGGAGTAAACTAGACGGTGACTTCCCAACTAAGTGTACATCGTGGCTCCGAGCCCGACCGAACGTTTCAATAGAGCTTTATTCTGTTGGTCACTTCTTATCACGTGGTATGACCTATCTAGTGTTTTGCCAGGATGGCCAAGGCTCACATTCCAGTCGGACGGTTCCTAGCTGGGTTGTGGTTAATTGGGTAGTAGCCGTTTTGAAATAGTGAACCTTACTCAGCATATCCAGATCGCATAAACCAACACACCTCCTAGTCGACATGAAATCTACGTGATAATTGTATTTATTGTGTCTAAACATCTCGACCATTCAGTTTTCACTTAAAACAAGTCATATGATTCGACCCACCACCGCTGGAGTGGCTCCCATAACCCACTCACCTTCTGCAGCCACGGCTAGGAAGTGCAAGAACACAGTCCCTTTTATTAAACGCCACATACCGGTGTCTGGCCTAAGCGCATTCTGTCACCCTCTCACCGAAAGAACCATCAAAGAGGTTAATGACTTCTACCTCCAGAACTGGGAGTTTACGGACCCGAAGGTCCGCAAGAGATTTGAGGGTGAAGGCTACGTTCGCGTCACATGCTTCTATCTCTGCAAATCTCGCGATGACCGCATTGCTCTCGCATGCAGGCTGGTCACTCTTCTTTTCCTCATAGACGACATCTTAGAACATTTGTCCCTAGAGGAGGGGATGGCATATATCGACAAAATGTTTGCTTTCTTCCGCGGGGAGGTCCAGCTGGATCGCAATTTGCCAGCTGAATGGATCTCGTATGACTTGTGGGAAGAGCTTCGAGCTTGCGATCGCAAGTTGGCCGATCAATTGCTCGAGCCGATTTACGCCTTCATGAAGTCCCAGACTGATCCGAGACACCTTGTGGGATGGGCTTTAGTGAGTATCTTCAATATTGAGAAATCGAGGTCGGCAAAGGGTGAGTTACCCCACAGAGTCTCTCAGATCGTGTAATTCTGCTCACACATTCACAGGGTCTTGAGCGCATTGATCGGTTTCACAAGTGGACTCCATCTGTCTGCAGAAGATTTAGCGATTGCAGATGAAGCGGATCGGAACTGTGGCCGACATATGGCCGTAATCAATGACATCTGGAGCTACGAGAAAGAGGTTCACGCATCCAAGACGCTTCATGAGGAGGGTGGCATCTTGTGCAACGCCGTGGCCATCCTCGCAGATGATACCAAGATCTCGACTGACTCGGCTAAGCGCGTCTTGTACCAGTTGGCCCGCGAGATGGAAATCGAGCAAGAGTGTCTGGTTCGAGAGGTCCTTTCCCAGAAAGACACCCCAGAGATGAGAGCGTACCTTGAGGGAATTGAGTATCAAATGTCAGGCAACGAATTTTGGAGTCGTTCGACTGACAGGTACCTAGCTCCGGTGGAGCTTTGAATGGAAGATGTGAGCGGAGCCGGATATTTGATACTTCTTTCCGTTACTAGTTTGAGGCTGGCAAACTACGATGGCCAGATCACACTGGATACAGCAGTGCTGTGTACCTCGAATATGTGAAGATCCTATGTTATCAGCTTAGGATCTGGTAAAACCCAACTTATGGGGGCCGGCTAAGCTTTTATCCTTTTGAGGAGTGATTCAGCAGCAAACCTGCCAAGCGCATAATAAGGCCTCTACAGCATCCCTACTAACAGAGTCTAGCAGAAGTTAAGCGGGCAAATGTTATCACTGATACTTCCGTTATTTACCCGGTGTCACCAAGCTAAAAGTACTGTTAAATGTAGTGTTTCTATCAGGTGCATCAAGGCTTGGCAGATTTGCTACTGAATCACGCCTCAAAGGGATAGAAGAAGAAAGGGCAGGAAGTTCCTAGTCGATCACAACGCTCGAAGTATCAGTGTTTTTCCTTATACTCAAGGGGAGCTGGAAGCCTGGCTCGCCCAGAATCGAGTTATTTACCAGTATATAACTACTGCTAGGCTTATACTACACTTGCAACTAAGGGAGTGAGGACCGTTTCCTAGAGACCATTTCCTGAGACGGGTTTGTTATGCATAACCTAGAATACATACTGGTGTGTAGGGGTATAAGAGGGACCTAGCCAGGTATCGCGCTAAGCCGGGGCCTTGTGGCTGGAGTTTTGCAGGCGAAGTTGCGTACCCAAGTACCGGTGGGTTAGCGTGCCAAATATACCTATGTAGACAAGGTCCCTTTTACTGGCCTGCAACTATATGCAGTCGGTGCCCAGTAAAAACCACCTGAAGTAAGTACCTCTGCTGCAGGGATTTAAAAAAACCCATACCTATTTTGGTATAGCTTTTTAATCCCTGTGAGCAGAGGTACTTCTAGCTTTTAGCTACCACTACTTGCCATTTAGAGCTTTCGAATCGATTAATAATTGAAGCTTTCATGAAAGCGAATTTAAAAAAAGCTTAAGAAGCTGTACTAAAAAGCTAGCTTTAATAACTGCTTATAAGTATAAGCTAACGTTACTAAAATGTGTACGAAGCAAATAAAAGCTATATAAAGCATTAAATAAACAAACTACAGTTAAATCCTAATATAAATTAGCTATGTACTTTACTTTTTAGTATTTTTACTTGCTGCATTAAAAAAAACCCACCTTTACTTAACAAGGTGGTTCTTATAGAGAGGTAGGATAGTAATGTTACTCTAAGGTGTACACTGTAAATTTTATTATTATCCTACCTCCTTATAAGAACCACCTTGTTAAGTAAAGATGGGTTTTTTTTAGCGTAGCAAGTAAAGATATCAAAAAATAAAGTATATAGTTAATTTATATTAGGATTTAACTATAGTTTGTTTATTTAATGCTTTATATAGCTTTTATTTATCTCGTACACATTTTAGCAACGTTAGCTTATACTTATAAGTAATTGTTAAAGCTAGCTTTTTAGTACAGTTTTCTAAGCTTTTTTTAAATTCGCTTTCACGAAAGCTTCAATTATTAATCGATTTAAAAGCTCTAAATAGCAAGTAGTAGTAGCTAAAAACTAGAAGTACCTCTGCTCACAGGGGTTAAAAAGCTATACTAAAATAGGTATGGGTTTTTTTAAATCCCTGCAGCAGAGGTACTTACTTCAGGTGGTTTTTACTGGGCATCGACTGCGTATACTGGCTCGCTTAATTCTGACATTACCAAGGAAGTACAGTATATGGACCCTTGAGTCTGCAGGGGCTGCGCCCCGCTGGGTAGGCCAATAGCCCTGGCTGATACACCAAAGTGCTGCAGGGTGTCCCGAAGGAGAAGTTTTTGGGTTAGGTACAACAGTACATAGTAATAGTCATTATAGTAGGCTTCATACAAGACTAAAGCTTGATGAAGATCTATGAAACACGTGTGGGAGCAGTGTTGTTTTGTACACTAGTGTACACCAGTCCTTGTAGCTAATGGTTGTTTCTGACAAGGAGCTTGCAACGTGAACAGGGGTGCATGCATTAACTTGGGGGTTTGTTGGTCATCGTCGCTGCGCCTCGTTACATCAAGTTATCCTGGGCTAACAGCATGGTGTACGTACATATATAACTACGCCGTCTAAGGATCAGAATGGAGCTCCTTTTGATATATTGAAAGTTCGCATCCACGGATCGTTCTGTTTTCCACTGTGTGCGCACGCTTAATAAAAATGCCGTCATTCGATCCTTCACAAGAAGCGTTTGAGTCCGCCAAGAAGGATTTTGAGAAAAGCTTAAACGACAGCAAAGTGTTCAAGGATTTACTAGAAACGACGAGTATTGAAAAAGTCTAGGAAATCGTAAAGGAGCTCCAAATGCAGCCATATATTGAGCGGAGGATGCGACATATGGGCAAGATCAGCAGCTTTCTTGAAAAGCTATCAGCCTACACATCCGTTGTCGACACCTTTGTGCAGGTGAAGCCGGAAATCCTGGCATTGATATGGGGACCCATCCGCCTTTTGTTGGTATGGACTGCTAACGATGCGAAATTTGCGGACGCCATCACCTCCGCTATGGAGAAGATTGGTAATTCCTTACCACAGTTTGTCGAGTTGACCAAGACTTTCAGCGACAGCAATAAGCTGAGAAATGTGCTGGCATTGTTTTACAGGGATATCCTCGACTTTTATGTCATTACCCTGGCGTTTTTTAATCTATCCCGTAAGTTTTTGGTATCTCGTCAGGTATCTTAGGTAAGCACGGTTCGCTGACTATTGCTAGGTCGAAGACAATTCTTCGAATCTATTTGGCCGAAGCAAAAGGAGAAGATCGACGTTGTGATCAAAAATCTCGAGCAGCATAGTGACTTGATGAGAAACGAAGTTACGCTTCAGCATATTAGAGCAGAGTACGAAGCTCGAACGAAGTCGCTAGCGCATTTCGATCAGGCAGCCGAGTTCCAGCAGCTCCAAAGATTCCAAGCTTTGAAGACTGAACTGTCCCCGCACCTTTACCACGACCGCTTAGACTGGTTGGTAAACCGCTCGTGCGATGGTTCAGCGAAGTGGCTATTCGGTGACAAAGCCTTCATCGATTGGCTCGACATCTCAAATCCCGCGGCACGACTGTTATGGTTGCGTGGTATACCAGGAGCAGGCTAGTACTTCTTTCTCTCCTTCCTAAGGGTTCCCCAGCACTTACCATGTAACCCAGGCAAGACATTTCTTTCAGCAGCAGTGGTCGAAGAAGCTAAATCCCACCATACTACCTTGTTTGTCTTCGCGAGCCATATGCATTCAAGCAGCACTACGGCAAGATCTATTCTCCAATCACTAGCATTCCAGCTAGCATCTCAGGATAAGGATGCCCAGGCCGTCTTAGTCGAATCTAAAGCAAGGGACATATCAACAAGTACAAAGTATGTTTCAGGGCTGCTGAAAACATTGCTTACTGGCTCCGGGCCAACTTATATCATTGTCGATGGACTGGACGAGATGGAGCAAAAGGAACGTAGCATCTTGCTAGAACAGCTTGTAGGCATGGATTGCTGCCCTGAGATGAGGATACTGTTTAGTAGTAGACCTGAAGACGATATCGCCAATATTCTGGACACTAAAGCCATTGAAATCCATGTGAACAAGAGGAACTCGGGTAGCATCGAGACATATATTAAGCAAAGAGCGCGGAATTGGTTCGAAGATGGGGAATTTGATCAAGAGGCACAGAAGCAAATAGAGCGTCTTCTAGTTCCTATTGCTGCACGTGCAAAAGGTAAGTTGATTCTCGTCGCTTGCTATCTGCACCCTTATCTGTATCGTCATCATACAAGTCTTTAACTCTGCAAACCATAGGCATGTTTCTCTTCGCTCGCATAATACTCGACAACGTCGAACTTCTCAGCGACTTCCAGGAAATCGAACAGGAGCTGAAGGTCCTTCCTCTGGACTTGAATGACGCGTAAGCTAATAACGGCCAACGTTCTTCAGTGGAAACTAATTCTTCTTCTAGCTATCACCGAATATTTTCTCGAATCAATGAATTACCACCCGCATCGCGTCGGAAGGCGAGAACTATTCTCGGTTGGATTGGATGTTCTCCGGTTCCGATGACTAGATGTGAGATGGAGCAAGCTTTGCTGGTTGACTTAGACTCCAGAGCCGCTCCTTCAGTCACGGGCAGCGTGAGCTTTGTTCGCATATGTGGCCCGATCCTGGAGGTAGTGGATGAGATCCCCCAATTTGTTCATTTCACGGTTAAGGAGTAAGTAGTATTGAAAATGATGAGTTGGGATGTCTGGCTGCAACACCGAACATGTTCGTATACTGACAAATGAACAGATACATTTTCAGCCAACAGATCAACCAGTCTATCAATATTTCTGAAGCATATTATGACCTTGCAATGTCTACGTTAACATACCTTTCCTCTGATATCGTTGATGTCACTATTTCGGGTGAACAGGTTCGCGAAAATATCCTGGCTGGAAAATATCGACTCTTCTGGTTTGCCATGAGCCAATGGATTGCTCTAACGATGCGCTGTGCCGAGGAATCAAAGAATCTGTCAACTTATCCGAACCTGCAAGCACTGCTATTGTGGTTGGCGCTAAAGCTCAAGAATGACAGATTTGAAAAACAGACAAATGTCCAAGAAGTCGCTTTTCAAGATTTTGAACTAGGCTGTCCACAGATTTCCCAGATCATCGACGGGGTCTTGCAATTCCGTCGGGATGAGATGCAGATTGAGTGGAACTATACTAATGGTGCGTTTTTCTTTCCGTTATCACAACCTCGGCGAAATTAACAAGCATCCAATCTCGCAAGGTTCGACATGGACAAATTTTGACCCTTCAATCCTTTCAACCATAGCGGTTCGCATTTATGATCAGCTTGAAAAGTTGCTGTGCGATGAGAAAAGACATGGAGAGACCTGTCATTGTGCAATGTTGCGGAAGCACTACGGAGGAAGCATATTCAAGTGCATATATCCTAGTTGTCGCTTCAATCGAGAGGGATTCTCGACTCGTAGAATGTGCAAAGACCATGTCGAGATACACAGTCGGCCTTGGAAGTGCTCCGAGTTATCATGCCTGTACGCAACTATCGGGTTCACGACGAGGGGAGCTCGAAACAACCACTTGCAGAAAGAACACCAGAGTCTAACGCTGTTAGAGCCAATCAAGCTGCCTCCGGGACAATTCAATAGGGACGATCTACAGATCCTATTGTATGAGTTGACGAAAGCCAGAAATATAGATCGGCTACAGCAGGCTGTGTCGAAAATACCCAAGACTGATCAACGAACGAGGGAAGGGGTGTCTAGTCCTGCAAGACAGCTCGCAGCGATGATGGGATCTCTGCCAATGGTGAAAATCCTGACGCCGTTCGATGATAAGTGGAATCCATTCTCAGACTCATCTCAGTTATGCAAGGCTATGATGAAGAGTGAGAATGTAGATCTCTTCCACTGGGTTCTCAATAGTCTCCGATCGTCTGAGGATATCGAAACCTACCACTCATTGGCCTCCGACGCCTTCGTTACCGGCTCGCCTGATATGTATGCTGAGTGGGAGGATTTTTTACTTGACCCAGTATGTACGCTAAGAGGTAAAACACATAACTTGGACTCGTTGTCGCATGAACAACCGGATGGATTTCGCCTGGCCATGACGTTGATACCGCAGAGCAACAAGAGACATGTACTTTTCTCCGCGGCGGCCTTCAAGTCAGCCAATAAGAGTGCCATATACGAGGAACGCGTTATGCAAACGTGGAAGCGGCTTATCGAAGTCCTTGACAATGGTCCACTCAGCCCACGGTTTCTTGGCTGGTCGTTGTCACGTCTGGCAATATTATCGAAACCTTCCATTAAGTTAGGTGCTGAGTTACTACGGCTCGGTGCTCCCGTTGATTTCCCTCGCGGAAAGGCCGGCGTTATTATCGACAAGTCTAATATCAGACTTCATCGACAAGCTAAGCTGTACGAAGAAGAGCGGCGACCTTACCGGAGGGCGCACAGGGGTTTGACGGCGCTGCATCACGCGACACGACAGACCTCGGAGGAAGCGGCACAGTTCGTACGGTTCCTTCTCGAACAAGGGGCCAATCCCGATTATGCATACGCAGGGATGAAGCCGGAACATGAGAAGGGGGCGGCACTGATGCAGAAATGGCTAGGTGAGACGTGGGACGAATTAGTAGAGAGGACTCGCCAGGTAAGGCTCGAGAGGATGGATCTGCAAGAAATAGAGGGACATGAAGAGGAGGAAGATGGAGCGCCGAAAGCGAAGTCTCGAAAGAGAGCGAAAAGGAAACGAACGGCTTAGGCTAGGGACGAGGCAGATGGTAATGAGGCAGATAGGAACGGATGAAACTGCAATTGCTTAGACTTGGTTGGAAACTAGCGACTAGCTGCAAACCACGTACCAGTCTAGCCAAGAGCAGCTGCGTATCAAGGCGAAGGGGACGTGAAGTTCTAGAAGTCGAGTAATAGTGACATTGCTATTCTATGTGATACTAATAACGACACTAGTGCAAGAGAAAGGACGAGGTACGATAAACTTCAAGATAAATCTAAGGATCGTGAAATCTGCCACACTACTTGAGGTACCTGAGTAGTTTCTATAGTTTAAATAGTTAGCGTATCTCCGTCCAAAATGAGAAAAAAATCTGTCCTCGCCGGGCTGCAGCCAGCATATCAAACCAGAGTTGGGGAGAAGGGGGATGAGGGAAAACTCAACTTACCTCCCACCGTTCCTCTTTGATGAGCTGTTCCTCTTCTTCCTTCACACCCGATCCACGCTCCGAACCGAGAGACTGGCTGATGAGCCGTAACTTCCGGGCTTGGACCCATCGAATATACTAAAGGGACAAGTCAGTCTGCATAACTGGCTTAAGCGATACAGAGACTAATTCGCATTCACATGCGCAGTGGTGAAGTATAACTCACCTCCTCGACGCTTTCCTTCGCGCAGTACCGCGTGATCTTCACGTCCCTCGTCTGACCGATCCGATGCACACGATCCACAGCCTGCGCCTCGACCATGGGATTCCAGTGAGGCTCGACTATATGTGTCTCGGACGCGATGCTTAAATCGATCCTGTAAATTGAGCGTCTTCGTCAGTGTTTTGTCTCTACCTATGTCTGTTCAACTTAACGGCGATGCTCTAGCTAGCCCTTTGCATAGCAAAATCAAGTGTTGAAAACACGTACCCCTCACTCACGGCACCGATAGTAGCCAGCATGATGACACAACTTTTATCCAAGTTGAACTTGTCGAGGGCGTCGCGGCGATGCTGTAGTGTGGAGCGGCCATCGATCCGCACAGAGGAGAGACCCCGGGATAACAGTTGTGGGTTCAAGGCACTATATATCATGTCAAGCATGCCCGTCCATTGTGAAAATATCACACTATTTGTGACGAATCAATAAGTGCACAAAGACCTTGGGGTCAGAGGGATACCGTATTAGAGACGTACCTTTTTATAGGCGGGTCCGCTCCCCTAGCTATATTCGTCTGTAGTGCGGAGAGGACGTTGCGCAGCAAAGCCAAGACTTTAGAAGACGGAGCGTACGCCGGAACAGCGTTGTTATGTAGTGTCGACGATGTTGAGACAACTTCAACACGCGAACACTTTGGACATGCTGGAATCGTATCTTCTGTACAAGCTATGCACGCCTCGCAAGCAACATGCTCTTTGCAAGATAACTCTATCACGTCAGCCTCCGACTTCTCCTCATAGCGATTAATCTCTTGATTGCACACGCAACATCTGCGCTCTGCCGCGGAGGCGGTCTGTAGCATTGACCAGCTGATTGGGCCAGCATCTCGGTTGCGCCATGCTTCGAGAACGGTTTTCGGGAGCAGCGCCTCCCCGTGGTTGCAGATCATTCGCAAGACTGAGATCAACACGATGATGTTTCCTGCGCTTTTACGAGAGGTATTTTGTGAGGTGCTATTCGTTGCAGCAACGCCTTTCCGCCTTCTCATTCTGCCGCTGCGTTTCAGAGAGGTCTTTGATTCGGAATCTGGATTTTTTTGGATGAGCAGGAAAGACCTCCGCTTAAAGAACTCGTAGATCTCCCTCTCTTCTGGTGCCAAATCTACAGTTTCAACACGCTCCGTCTTTTGAGTTAGTTTTAACGCTGCAGATAAGTGAGGCACTGCCTTTGTCCGACGCAGACAGGTTGCACGCACGAGCTTCCGCAGCCTTTGCAGCGAGCGGGGCAAGTTAGAGTGGATGGGTGATGAGATCCAGAATCTGAACTGGTCGCGTGTGACGAAAGGAGGGACGCCAATAAAGGCCAACAGAGACCCGAAGTCTTCGATTGAATTTTGGATCGGCGTACCCGTCATACACCACCGATAATGTGCCCGGATCTGGCAGGTGGCGTCGAAGATGTCAGAAGAGTGGTTGCGGATCTTGTGGGCTGGCAAAAATCAGTTTAAGTTAAGAACAAGACTGTTACATGATACTGAAATGGGCACCAGAAAAGGCTAGGATAGCGCAAGTACATTCGAACAGGTGTTCTAACCTTCATCTACTATGATCCTAGCCCAGGTGAACTCGTACAAAGGGCCTTGGGCCTTCCAATCAGAACGAAGGGTATCGTATGTCGTGAGAACTACGTCGAACTCGTGTAGCTCGTTGGCAATGTCTTGCCGTTTAGGACCGTGATATAGAAACGAACGTATTCCACCAGGTCGGATATGCCTATTGCTGTCAGCCTTGAATATGTTTCGACTCATAATTACTTGCGATAGGATGATACCTTTCAAGCTGTTGCTGCCACCCGTAGAGCGCTTGGTCAAATCAGTACACGTCACGGAGATAAGAGTCTCATTGACTAGGCCTGGAGATAATATACGTACTTGATTTCGGTGTCACTATGAGAGATGGTCGAGGCATAGAGTTTAACTGAGGTGAGGGTAGGAGAGATAGTTCATCAATATAATAACAAATGAACGCGAGACACGATAGCGTTTTCCCTAAGCCCATTTCCTAGTTTATTATAGAATATGTCAGAAGATTCTGGGTGTATTAATATGTGGGTTCTAAGACGTACGTCAGCTAGTATCCCTCCTCGCAGGCTTGGAACAGGCGAGTGCTGAATAGATCCCGTAATAACGTGTCGATATCTGTAGAATTATAAGTGTAAGGAGGATTTTGATCTGCAGCATAAGAGGGTTTACTCACACAGGTCTACCTCCCTCCAAGGATTTCTCCCATAAAGAAGGAAATCTTGTCTTATTGTTCATTGGGCCCTGTTCTCTCTCAATCATCATGGCAAGTGCCTCTAGCTGATGGCTGTATATTGTCTTGTCAGTCTAATAGCCCCAGGATGAAGATTGGGTGGCATACTCTTTCAACTTCGAGACGACTCTCGAGCTCTGTTTTAAATTTAACGGGGCGGTATCGTTAACTTCATTGGCCTCGTCGAAAATTTTTAACGCCAGGCTCCTCTCGAGTTCCTGAGAATAACTCTCATTGATAGACCCAGCCGTCTGCTGTGAACTTTCAGCGGTAGAAGAACCTACAACCTTGGGCATGTCTTCTCCGGGCCGAAGGAGATACATAGGGTTAAAATATCTCACCCTCCTGTCGTACCCGGTTTCCTCTGGACGTTGGAGGAATAGACTACCTCCGTCTAGAATATCCGAAACAATAGTCTTTTCTGAGAGCAGACCGTAGACAATTACTTGCAGGGGCCGTATTTGTAAACAATCGATCGAAAGCATTGGCTTCGAGGTCGACTTGGAACGCTGGGTCTTCGAGGCGCCTATAGTCGCGACAAGAGTCACGGAGCACTCTCTGGTGAGCCGTGACAGGGCCTCTGAGACAAGAAGGCCCGCATGTCTACCACTGCCTTCGTACTGGAGCATCAATATATTGTCGGATATGGTGATCTGGACAGGAGCGACTTCTGGGGCTGGATCCCAACTCTTGTGTGTACAAGTTACCTCCATTAAGAGCTGCATAGATTAATTGGACATGATTCCTCAGAAGATTGACAGCTTTGGGTACCCTACCAATCCAAAGCAGACATCGTATGGCAAACCAACTGACGCATCAGCGGAAATAGCAGCTAGCTCACATTAGCATTGAACTCTCAACGCCAGCAAACGTGCGACTGGGCTTGTTTGGTTCGAACAAAAAGCCACAAGATTACCTATAGTCTTTGCTGCCTGTGCAGACAGTGAATTATACACAGTAAAAAGAGAGAGAGAAAAGAAGTCCTTACTATCCGGAGTATGAAATCTATGCGATGCCACCGGGGATGGAGACGGCGTGCGCGACGAAATATCTATGATTTCGACACCTGGTGGGATCGCGGTCTTCTTCCCTATTCTTATTGATCTCCTCCGTCTCTTTTCCGGCCGAGAAGAGACGGGACGTTCAGCGTTCTGCCGTTTCTTGTCAGATGTCATATCGAATAGGCGTGAACTCAACCAGTCAATATGGTCAGGCCACTGCACTGATTATCGAAGCAACAATGCTTCTGTTAGTTAGTCTGCTCCGTTTCCACGTCTGTTCAGGTAGAAAAGGTCAGGCTGTTGTTGGCTGTTTTGTTAGTACTAATTGACTGATCCCTGTGAAACGAGTGGCTCAGACACCAAACTTCCAACAAGTCAATGCATAAGGATCTGTATGGTAGTCTAAACTATACTTATTTTGGGAAACCCGATAGCATGGATTTTCAATTGCATATATATAGATGCTCAGTCTCCCACCATTTCAACCCTTGTATTCTAGTTATTCAACCAATTTGTTATATATGAAGTTATTTACAACACACATAAGCTCTGAGATGTTTGCAATGGTACTGTCGAAAGCTTCTGCTCGCTGTAATCTCATACAACAGGCGCTGACAGGGTTGCGAAACAGAAGCCCCTGAACTGTGCCGTAGCGGCCAAACCCCACAAGGGAGGCCGGAGGTTTCCTGAGCGCCCCAGCCACACCCACAGCTACACTTCCAGCCATAACCACGCAACTCTGATGGGGCTTTGCCCCCCAGGCCCTCCCCCCCCCCCACCCGCCGCCGCTATCACTCCCCGGAGGGCTTGCGGCTGTGGCCGGCTCCATAGCTGGCCAGTTGTGGCTAGGTATGTGGCTAAGTATATGGCCTGGTTAATTGCCGGCCGGTCCACTTTTGATAAGAACAGGTGCAGCGAATCAGAACTTTCTAAAGCAGTAAAGTACTATGGTTGCAGGCCAGTAAAACGTTCCTTGTCAGGTATACTTGGCACGCTAACCCAAGATCAAGCACGCAGAAAGTATCTGGCCCACCGGTACTTGCACACAAATTCCCCTGCAAAACTCCAGCCACAGGGCCCCGGCTTAGCGCGATACCTGGCTAGGTCCGTTTTATACCCCTACATACCAGTATATGATTAGCTCTTTAGATAAAACTACCCCTTAACGTTAGATTTCCCTACATTGCCCCGTAATTACAGGAAACCTCCGGCCACAGGTTGAAATAGTGCAAATGAACTTGTGCAAAAGCAGGGCTAGCTCAGGCTAGTTCTAGGTTATAAGCGGCTGGCACGGGGGAGTCAAATAATACTGTGCCAGAGCTGTTCTAGCCACGAATCTGCCCTAGCAGCATTGAGCCTGTGCGCTATCGCTCACACTCGAAATATCGTAGTAAAACATGTATACAAGGTTCTGCGATGTGTTCGCCTGCAGTTATACTTGCAAATTCTGACCAAGTTATCAATCGCCAATCTTTTCATTTAGAAATCCGGTAAGAGAACAGGACAAGGTCAAGCCTCTCAGGCGAGATCTCCGCGTAAGCTCTCGCTTTAGCTGCTCTCTTGTACCGATAACCGCTAGGTCTGGAACTTTTATATGTGCAAGACCTTGGGTAGTCGTGACCAAATGTGCGCGTTATCATCTATTAGGTATTTATAAGAAAGTCGTGCGTTCGCATACATCCTCAGGATCGGAGAAAAACGCTCAGCTCCGTATTTGCTCTGTCAAGACCAAATGAGCACTATAATAGAATGTAAATTTATCTTTTTACAGACAAAGAAAATGTAGTAGAAGCATGTGGCATGGCCTGTAATATAGCTAAAGACTAGTATTTGGTATAATGATGACTGCATGCTTAAGTTTTAAATTATACGCTATGGCGTACTTAGTAGTTGGGAGTAAGAGTATAGCAATTGGGCAAAAGAGGTTCAAGTGGAAGCTTGGAAACTGGAAGAGCTGTTGACCCTGAAAAAGGAGGCTCTGTCAACCTGGCTGATAACAACCGACTTTCAGTGGAGAAAATTCGCGGCCTTGTGAAGCGGGGATGGATCCAGCGTCCTGGTCGCCACTGTATAAACGGTAGAGGACATTCCTATACAGCTGAAACGACCCTACGCCTTATGAAGGGGGACGATGCGTTCATCAGAGACAAGTCCTATCATTACGGCTCTCGGCATTAGATCGCCGAGGGTGGACAAATGAACAACGTTAGGCAAAAAACCATACATATTAGACCCAATCATACTTTAAGTACATGTACGTATGTTGCGGGGTTGCTGCCTAGGGCAGCAGCGCTAGCGGGGTATTCAGTCCACATATACTACCTGCAGCCGCCCATCCTATCTATACCAATATCTTATAACCCTGCGACACTTAGTTTAAAGCTAAAGGTCTGCTTAAAGGTAATTACCCCGTTATTAGCAGAAGGTTATTAATACTTATTTCGAAGGTGGCCGATATCACACAGGCTCAAAGCCGCTAGGGCAGATCCTCGTGGCTAGAACAGCTCTGGCAAAGTATTAATTATTTGACTCCCCCGTGCCAGCGAAAACAAGAAAATAGCGTAACTGAGGGTTCAACACCAAAGTCTAATTGACGTGTATGCCCTCAATAGCCCTCTAGCTATTAATAGTTATTATCAAGGGGGAGGTAATTAAGTTGATATAGGATAAGAGAGCATTCCGCGTCTTACTTTCTGATTTATCTGTACCTTGGGCAGGGGTAATCAATAAATAATGCAAACCTCCAAATACAGCACTTCAGCTCCTGCAGAATATGGTGTGTCCTGGGAATTTGTCATATTCAGCAGGACCAGGCTCGGACACACCGAGAATCTCCGGCTTCGAAGTTTGGTCCCGCGTGAAGTGCTGGAGCAGAAACACCAATGGGGGTTGCGAGCCGACCGCTGCGCAGAGAATCATCCTGATGATTGATGACAGTCCTAGCAAGGATCTGCAATTCTCTATCTCTTTCAAATGAGCCCTGCTTCTGAAGAACTGGGTGACTCTCCCTCCTTTGCAAAGATTGCCGCCTAACTCGCCTGATCCGGATGTCGTTCACGGGGCCATCGACATAAGCGCCTGCCCATTTTTTGGGGTGAAATCGGCAACGAGGTTCTGCTTCCGGAGAGACACAAAAACTTGAAGCTGTGAGGTAGGTGATGGTTGCTGGGTTGTCATGGACAGAGCCTCTGCGTTGGAAGATTGGTAACATGGTTTGGGTGCTGTGCGGTCCATAATGCAAGCCTCCCAGACTCAGCACCTGCAGAATGTAATGGTGCGTCGCCCTTTATTTGTGAGGGATATGTAGCATGGTGTGAAATGCTGGTCTTCAGCCGTACTAAGTTTGGACGCTCTTGGGAATCGTCGGCTTCGGAGATTCTATAAAGAAGGGGCAGTATTCCCTCGCAGTTGCAAGTAATTTGCTGTAGCTTAGGCTTCGTTCTTATACCCATCACCTACAAAGCAAATACTGACCCAGCCAAGCCTTTTCTCTCGAAATAGACCTTCTTTGCGTCCACGTACACGTCCACTGAGAACTTTGTTAGTTCTCACTGCTTCTCTAAGCTCACTTCTCAGAGACTTGCCTGACAAGTTCAAACAGTCAACATGCCAGCTCAACAGGTTTGTCAATATGGAATTGCCGCACGTCACTAGCCAAGTTCTGACTCAACCTCTTCTGCTCAGGTTCACCCTCAATTTCCCAGCATAGCCGGCGCACAATTAGGCAACTTCGATTACGTGTTCTATCATGCAATCGAGGACACAACCTTGTGGGTTCTGAGAATCAACAACAACCAGCCTCAGATCCACACCAGGCGTCAAGTCCTTGACTCCAGTAGCGACGTTATCTTCGAGAACTCTCCCGGATCCCGCCCCCTCGCTGCCAGTACATGGCAGACAGAGAATGAGGTGAGAAAGTCAACAATAGGATCAGGAGTCTCCATCAATTAACTTAAATATGTTACTCGCAGGTTCACTTATATTATGTCGGCTCCAACAACCGTCTTCGCGAGATCTACACGAAAGACCAGGGTGCCACGTGGAAAACAGGCAAAGTGAATAGCCTCGATGCTGAAGTCCCAGACGGGAGCACACTCTGCGCAACCGGATCCCCGAGCCCGGCGGTCTATATTGCGGACCGATCCCAATATATATTGGAGGCACGCTACGACAATGCTAGCGATGAGTATAATGCATTCGAACACAATGCATAGTGGCCTGGTGGAATATGGCTCTGTAGTGACAGTCACATGACCCACAAGTGGGATAGCATTTCAGTACCGCATAGGATTCTTGGCCCACACTCTCTTTTAGTATCCTGGCTTGAGAGTATGACTGGAAATTGAGCGGATTCGGAACGGCCATACAATTTAAAGTATGTAGCAACTCGCACGGTAGCGCAGTTAACTCTAATTTAAACAGATAGATTCTGCAGATTTAGTTATTCTTATTCAATAAAGGTTGGTATTGTAAATAGCGCTGTAGTCTTAACTAAGGCTCGGCTGACTAAGCTACGTTGCAGCTGATTTGCTTGCTGCGCCTGGCTTTCTGCAGGTCACATGGTTGGGTCGCGTGAAGTCGGAGAGCGAGTATAAATACTACGTGAAATAGGTGGGCAGGCACCCAGACCTCATGCAAAAACCCCCCTCGTTGAGTTGCGGGATAGATGTCGATCACCACAGTTACAATTAGTCTTTATCTCTATAATCGCCATGAGACTTATCCATACTAGAACCCTGAAATTCCACAACTTCGAGCAATCAAGCTCCAGCGTCCCGCGATATGCAATTCTATCGCATACATGGGGTAAAGAGGAGGTCACTTTCAGAGACATGTCCTCAGAGCTCACCGCAGCTCTAATCGAAAAGGAAGGATACATCAAGATTACGCAAACCTGTCGTCTAGCACTGAAAGACAACCTTGAGTATGCTTGGATAGACACTTGCTGCATCGACAAGTCGAGCAGCGCCGAACTCTCCGAATCAATCAACTCCATGTTCAAGTGGTATGAGAATGCAGCCATTTGCTATGCCTTTCTTTCAGACTACATCCCCGGCGAGATGGAATTGAAGGAATGTCGCTGGTGGAGTAGAGGTTGGACTTTGCAAGAATTACTCGCGCCACAAACCGTCGTGTTCTACGATGCTACATGGGAAGTCGTGGGCACAAAAGTTGATCTCGTTAACTTAATATCCGGGATCACCAAAATTCAAGAAGATGTTCTTTTGGACAAGAAAGGGATTACCTTGCGAACCGTATCGCAAAGGATGTCATGGGCCGTATCTCGGCAAACGACCCGCATCGAAGATGAAGCATACTGTCTACTTGGCATCTTCGAAATACATATGCCCTTACTCTACGGCGAAGGGCGAATGGCTTTTCGTCGACTGCAAGAGGAAATCATCAAACGCAAAGCAGACCTGACCATCTTCTACTGGGATGTAGCAACAAGCGGCTCCTCCGGTAGACCTCAATGCATGAGTCTATTTGCCGAGTCACCCGGTGCATTTGGCCTGGTTCCTCCTTTGGAACACTTCTCCCTCACATTCCCAGAGTTCTTCATAACTAATAAAGGGGTTCTATTCTCTAACATATTCCACTTCGCACAAGTAAGAGTTCCAGTGAAGGAATATTGCGAGCTCTATGGCTTGATACTGGGCCGGCACACTTTGGTCCAATCAGGTATCTTGCTCCGCAAGATAGGGCCAGGGCTTTTCTGTCGCGACGGGCGCTTTCCGGCCCAGCACTTAGCCATCCAAGATATTACGGCTAAGCCGGAAAGCATAAGTAGTTTCTATATTCTTGCCGATCCCCCACCAACTATACAATACTCGATGACTGACTTTCGCAACCTCACCGTTCATATTCCTTACAACGGACAATTTCGACTGACAGACGCAGTTCCCTGCCGTTCCTGGGACGCAACTGATCGTTTATTCTTATCAGCACCAAGAAACGCCTATGAGCATCGCGCTTGGGAACGTCGATATTCCATGATCATTGCCATAGCATTCGAAGCCCGATTTAGACGTACAAATGTTCCCCTCGTCGTTCTTTGCCAAGATGTCAACAGCGGTCCTAGAGGGAATCTCAGAATTTTCAAAAGGAAGCAGTATCTAGAACAGTCCACGTTGCTTTTTGGATCGGAGAATCGAGAGGAGTCAATTCCATCGTCGAACTTCCAAAGACTCATGCCAGATATCGCCGAACTCGGTAACTGCGTAGAAGTCACCGTGCCTAACAACCGGATAATAAGGATATCAGTGTCACTACAGAAAGGGACTTTAGAAGTTATGTCAGACGAAGTTGCTGTCTGGGAACTGGTATTCGATGTTGAATTCGAGAAACGGCGCAAAGCTATCGGGTAATGCCATAATCACATGTCTCAATTTCGAAGTATCGACTGCTCATATAGTATGAGAATAGCTATAACCGGTGATTGAATTAGCTCACTTCAGTCAGGCGGTCCCCGGGACAGAACAAGCGGCATAAATGCATCAAGTTCTATTTGAGCACGTCCAGATCTGATTGATGACACGAGGATGTAGTTATAAGCTAGGAATTTTGGGATCAAGGCTGCCGAAAACCTTGGTAAATCAATGGACATAGAGTCTAGAAAGGCGGACAGTGTAGGACTCATGCCGTAGTCTCTGTTGTGGGGGTGGGTGAGGGGATATTTACTCATAATCGAAGGTACGTGAAGCTACAGAGTGGAGTCTGCCTTATAAGCCACAGAGCCATGAGCCGCAAGAGGAACAGGAACCGGAACCGGCTGAACGACCAATTCCCGTGGTAAACGAGTCTGAGGTTTCGACGACCCTAACCGTAGTAGTCTACTTACCCTGAAATAGGGGGATGGGAACTTTAGCGGGATGTTTACGGGATAGTTCGTAATAAGGAATCATTACAGCACGGTTAGTATAGAAGCACTTTTTCAAGGGCGGTTCTTCTATAGGAAGTGTTGCAAGCGGAAGAACCGTACCATTGCAGGCTCCCGGTGTGTTTTTGAATTACCAATGAAAGCACCTGTCAAAGTTAGCACCTCCAGTGAATTAGCCCAGTTGTAGGGGGTTCAGGTTTCTGCATGCAATAGAGCTGTTTCAGGCAGCTTACAAAACAGCACGTTGATCTCGACGTAGTTGACAGTGTCGTAGAGCTGGTTATCCGAGCTAGTAGCTTCTTTGCCTACACATTCGGAAAGCCCAGGAGATCTTTCATTCTACTATCACTAGATGTCGAGCTCCGTGTGTTCCTCATCTTAAATAAGAGGACTTACTCGGCTATCAGTGCCGCTGATGGAAACGGCGAGCGAGGAAAGAATACTCTGGGCTACTACATCTAAAAGCTATTTCTTGGATAAGAGTGCCCCATCTCCCGGAACGCGAGGTGACATCCTCCTGTATGAAATGAAGTATTAAAACTTGAAGTGTTCCCCAGGAGAGCAAGAGGAGAGGGGGCGTCGCATAACGTATAACGGACCGGGGGCAAGAAGTCCTCAAGCAATGATCGTATGCTCTTTACTTCGAGAACAGATAATAACTGCTCTTGCATGTTATCTAGGAGACAAGACATGAAAGAGCAGCAATGACGTGCTAGACTAAATGTGAAAGTTGAGAGAAGCGTAGAAAGCACATCCGTCCCGGCCTAGCCCACTACTTTTCTTCGTCTCCATGTCTTGACCATCTCCTCTTCTCTTTCTTCATCCTCATCTCATCCTCATCCTCTACCACTTCACATCACATCACCATTCCCTTGTCCTTGGCACATCACCATGCTATTCCCATGCTCCTGTCCTTAGCACTTCACTAATTCATATCTCTGACACCATCCATATGCCATGCTAAGATGCTAGACATTTCCTGTCACCTTCAATGGTCAATGGCGGAACCATTACTTAAGAAGCTGGACATTAATGCCTTTGATGAATCGCTGTGAGGAAGGTTGTGTCCATAATTGTATAGAGATAGACATCCAGTAGAATAGTGAATGCTAAAAGGGTTTCCAATAAGCCCTCACGTCTAATAGGGATTGATTTAGGCGAGTACTCAGTAGTCAGGAGTTAGTAATCGATTGCTATCCATCATTCTGGGAGGTTTCCGGGAGTTAGAAAATCCAATCCCTGATTAGGAAACTCTTGTTCTCGAGACAGGTGCAAAAGAGAAATAAAAGACACCATAATGGTTATCTGCTGACAGTTCCAAATAAATCATAGCGTATAGTAGATAGGGGGTAGTAAACAACATCAAGGGGGCGGTAATGGCTCAGATACGAGGTCTTCATGATACCAATTGGCACGGCAGTGGGTTGAGCAATACCCAAGCAGCCATTGTGCACAGATATCGACCAATAATCACAGCCACCCCTCATTAGGAAAATAATCCAGCTAGAATGCACGGATTCCATGTGGCGGCAGCTTTGTGCTTGTGGCGGAAACATGTTGCTGCTCGTGAATAATCGGTCTGTAGCTGTCTGCCATCCCTTAAGTAGAGAAGTAAGAGGGAAGAAAGGCAGAAAGCTCTCTGCAAACCATGTCCTTAAATAGGTGGGTAGGCAGTCAAAAAGTGGACCCCAGACGATTAACGTTCCCCCTAAACTTCCTCATAATAACATTAAAGCTATGTGAGTGAGGTACCCTGAGGTACACAGGGGTCCTCACTCGTATGGACCTAGGTAGATGAGCTTTTGAGTTGGAAAATTAAACGTTACCTGAGCCGAATGGCCGACAACTGCAGAGAAACCTTGACACAAGCACAGAAACTAATTGTCGAGTACAGACTAAACCTCTGTACACATCATAATTACCTGTTATACTAATCTCTCTCACCATTTCACGAACCTAGATAATATGAGACCCAATGAACCAAGCCGAGGTCAACCACACAGTTCAGCAATCGCACTCAATAATGATGAGGTCAAACTGCACCATGTCCATCTTCAAAGTTTCACGTGGGGAGGCGTCCTCTTTATCACCCCATTCTTGTCAATAACATAGTAGGTAGTGAAGAGTCGGATAACTTGGGGCGTCTGGCAGAAAGTGGGATAATAAGTGACAGGTTTTTTCGCCGTAAGTGATAGACGAGACATGTGCTGCTTGCCCTTGAGCACGATATCGGGGGCACCACTGATAGAGGCCTGTGGTCCGAGACTGCTGATTCTGGGAATCGAAAGGGGACTCAACGGCACCGAGGTGATCTTCCCTGTAAACTGTTCGATGAGCTTATCATATTGTACCTCGAGAGTGATTCCAAAGATGGCATCGATAATGAAGGCATCATCATTGACCAGAGCGAAATAACCGTCACTAATGCCCTCTTAGTTGTATCGCAGCTCACGATAGAGTTCGGGTGCTATCGAAAAGACGGTCGGGATAATATGCTGGATATAGGTTGATGCCCCTATCAGAGAGGCAGGTGTGGGCTTGTAAAAGGCCCTAGGTGGCGAGGCGAAGTCTGAATCCCTGACAGGAAACTACATTGGTCACCAAAGCAAACAGAGCCACGTAGAGAATCATCTTGAACTCCATGTTGAGAACGAAAAAGCTGCTATGTGATTAGCGATGGGAAACCACATGGCATTGGCTGTGAAGACGTGTCGAGTGAAATATCCAACTGTGCCGCAGATACTGCAGCCAGCGGTATACCGTAATAGCCTGCGGTGCATGTATGTCCTCCCCCTATTCACAATTTTCATCGAGCATTCAGTGACAAATCTGTTCTTCTCCCAACTAGAATCGGTTCTTTTTTCAAGGGGGAACGTTGCATTCGTCCAGAAAAAGGATTTCTGCCTACTCTGTGCACATAGCAAACATTCTCTCAAGAGCTTTTTCTGCCTAACTTAATGTTTTCGCCGACCTCTCCTGCTTTTGCTGCATATAGTAGCATTTGCAGCTCCTCTATACATGTCGAGCGAGCCTACGGATTCAATTCTAGTTAATAACGTCTAAAAGCAGAAACTCCTACTTGATGTTATGTATAAATGTTAAAGTGTTGGTATAGAAGCTTTGAGGACTAGAGGTTCTGGTATCTGAAAATGAAGTCCTCTATATAACGTTTACCCTAGTTATGGGACAGAGACTTTTTGTCACGAACAGCTATTAGCTACCGGGACTGGGCTACAAAACTGTACCACTCCCACACTTGATTCATAGACCTTTCTTCCCTTCTTCAAGCTTTAGTCTTGTATGAAGCTTACTATAACGATGACTACTGTTGTACCTGACCTAGAGACTCTCTATTCATAACATATTATAACATTGGTGTTATTTTAAGGGGTTTGATTTGTTTTTAAGTTAAGAAAATTAGTAGATTATTTTAAAGTATTATTTTCTATACTATTATAATTAGCAACATACTAATAAAAACCTAGGCCTACGCTATAATCTGCATCCGTTTCGGAGCGGGTAGGCAAGGGAGGCCGGAGGTTTTCTGAAGTGCTTTAACCACACCCACAGCCACACCTCTAGCCACAACTAACTAATACAGACCACTCTATATAAACCACTCTTCGCAACTCCGGAGGGGCTGCAGTCCGTTGCCATCTCTGTAGCCGGCTGTATGGCTAACTGTATAGCTGGCTAGTTATGGCTAAGTGTGTGGCTAAGTGTGTAGCTTGTGGAATTGCTGGAAGATCCATTTTTTAACTGGAGGCTTTAAAAACAGTAAGGTACATGATTAGCTTATTCAGGTAAAACTAGCCTTATTGAGACACTGTAAGTCTCCCTGTTTTTCGTTCTTTTGATCTTTCTACTCTATTTAATCATTAACGTTAGGTTTCTTCATATTACTTCGTAATACGGAAAACCTCAGGCCAAAAGCTACGTATAACATTTTAATCGATTTTTACTATCACATAAAGCTACTTATTTTATGCAAGGCTATTAACCTAAACATCTACCCACAAGCGCCCTTACACTCATATAAAACAGGCTGGAACAAAACCGGCGCACTCCCATCCTTGATGCCATACTCACAAAGTCCATCCTCGACACACTGGCCCTGCAGATTCGAGCCCGACTGCAAGTTGATGCCGCCACTCATGCTCTTGAAGACATTTCCGCCGTAAATGGTGGAATTGTGCACAAGCTTGAACCCGAGGTCGACGAAATAGTCGCCGGGCCCGTCGAGGTCGACGTGGAGCTCCTGCAGCGTCATGGTCCACTGCGGGTACGAGTAGCTGCTCAGGTCCAGGTCGGGGACGCAGCTGTTGGTACTGTAGCCGTACGGAGTCAGATCGTCCGTCTTCCAATGCAACTCGCATCGCGCCGTGGTGTTCAGAAACGTCACGTAACCCCCGTGCGGTGCCTGGCTCGCGGCAATCATCTTCGGGTTTGTGATGGTAAGCACGAGCCCGCTGGCGTTGAGACCGTACGGAGATGTGTGGGGGTTGTAGATGTTGAGCGAACTGATTTGCCATGGTTGCAACGGGTACCAAGACGGGAGAGGTGGGAGGGGTAGGTCGGCCGCCGACGCTATAAGTATTTGGGATACGGTGGCGGCGAGCGCCATGGCCAATCGGGTAGATCTCATTTAGTCTATAATCTATGGAATGGTTATAGATGGGTAGAAGAATGAATCTTATATGTTATAATGCACGTCTACAAGTTAAACTTTAGTTTTCTTTTATGAAGTCTAATACAGCAGTTATATATAAACCTCTCCTTTGGCAGGCATGTAGATACTTATTGTTTACATGTTTAAAGTGGGGTTAGTATTGAACATTATCCGGGTCCTGTAGTACATGTTTGCAAATTACATCAGGTTACGTTTTTATCTGCAACACTGAACATCAACGATGTAGAGGAATCCGAAGACATTCCGATTTTAGACCTTAAAGTACACCGCACACGATAACCTAAATACTTACCCCGAATCACGTTACCTCGCTTATCTGATAATTGGTGTCATATAAATGAATACTAAGCAATCTAGGCCTTAAACCTTGTTCTCGCTTCCACAGCAAAGAGTCCATTACGAGGTGTCGAGCATAATTATAGGGGGCAATCCATGCGGAGCATTAGACAGAACATTGCATATACAAATGCTAGGCGACCACAACTGCGACCATCGGCGTCAGCGCAGTGCATAGATCGGCAAATGACTGCTCGCCTTGCATATCGCCTAGCTATCGGTTTTCTTGCCACTCCTGGATCATGCAGAGGCTCATGCAACTCTGATTCTCGGTATTTCCGGCTACAGGCTAACACACGGAAATATCAACAGGAGTAACGTTGCGCTGTACTGAGAAAGCGGCGACTAGAAGCATTTTCTCGTGTCTCTACCAAAAAGCAGTGAAGGTATATGTAAGTACCAGGCACATTCAAAATCGACTGCAACAAGTTCTAGATGCTGCGGCTGAACTGCGGGCTCTACTAATGTTACAGCAAATGGTCGATAATTACTCAACACCTTCCGCCTTTGAAATCCGGAAAACGTACTTGACAGCTTTTGCTTTCGTATTCATTAAACTATCCAACGCCTGCTATATACCCCCTAGGCCACCGGGTCACGAATCAGATCCCAGTGCGCATCCGGCTAGACGGGGCCGCGAGCCCCAGGGATCTGCTCACGCAAGTACAAGACCAGTACATCAGCAGCATCCCCTTCGAGACGCTAGGATTCGACGAGATCAAGGATTACTGCACCAGCTGGCCGGCCTCGGTGACCAACTACAGCTGCAATGTCGCGTACCAGAGCTTCAGCTTGAGGCCCGAGAGCCGGATGCACGGACAGCACGTGCGGATGGGGACTTTGCCGCAGCGCGAGAATCTAGTGGAGTAGTGGTTGCTCCACGACGTGAATCTCATAGGCGATGTCGACACGGAAGGCTCTCGGTGAGGATCAAGGCAGGGTGGAGAGGATGCTCGATGAGCTCTACGATAGGATCGGGAGCTTGAATACGGCGCTGGCTAGTTCGTCAAAGACTGCAGCAGATAGCTTCAGTTAACAAAGGCTACAAAAGCTATAAGGGTCTCTAAGTATAATTTCTATACAAATTAGGTAGCGAAAGTATTCGCACAGTATTATACCTTGTTCCAATTGTACACCAACCGAATACAGCAGATCTAGTACGCCTCATTATCAAGAGAACACATGCGACGCTTGATAGTGACCCTTGGTTCCAGCTGCTCGGTCTCAAAGAAGATCTACACGCATTTTCTACCTATAGAATAATAATAGAGCAATAAACATACCCCTAAATACATGATGAATTCGTCTATAACTCTATAGTATCTTAAGCTAAACCCCCTGGTCACGATCCATCCTCTTGCGGGCTACTTTTAACACTAACTAGCCACAATATATAAATATAGATTATATAGTAAATATAGTACTGTAGGTTTATTTTTTTCGTTATTTACAAACTTTAATAAAGTTTTTTACTTCTGTATTATTATTTTAAGCTGTTTTATTTAACTTAGTACTTATTTTAGGTATATTATAGTTAGAATTTTTATTTTTATAGATCGTACGATTTTTTAACTTTTATTTCGCTTTTTAAACGTTTATTATTTAAATAAACCTATAACTAGAAACGATTTTAACTGTTTTATATGTATTATTCGTTTTATGTTCGATTTTAGCGTATAAATAAGCGTTAGTAGCTTATAATTTAGCGATTGTTTTAATAGTTGTATTAAACGTTTTCGCGATTTTTTCGTTTTATAATTATTATAAAGCTAAATTAAAAAGTATATGTTTTTAAATTAGCTTTTAACTAGTTTAAAAAATTGTTTAACTTTTAAACAGTGTTTTAATAATTAAAGAAAATACTAGCTATAAAAAATCTAGTATTTTCAGTTATTTAAAAGTAATAAATGCTTTAGCCGGTATTTAAGCTGTATTTTTATTTTTTAAAATTACGAATTTAAATAATAATAGTTTTAAATAGTTTTATAAATTAATCTTAAAAGTTTTTTAAGCATTAATTATAACTTTTAAAATTAGAATTTTTATTTAAGCTTTATATAAAGTATTTAATATTTTTTTTTTAAAAGCTTTAGTTTTAAAACTATATTTAAGCAGTTATAAAAATAATATTAAAGCGTTTTTTTTAATAACTTAAATACTTTTATATTTAAAACTTGTATTATATAAAAATAATAAAGCTTATAAAAAACTAGCTATATTTTATTTATTAAATAAAGCTAAAAAAACTTATTATTTATATATAAATTATAGTTATTATATATTAGGACTATTTATTTATTACTATAAAAAGCTTGAATATAAAGTAAAAAAATGTTTTATATTTAATTTAAAACAATTTTATTGCTAGTTTATTTATTAAATAACGATTAAAACTATTATAAGTTATATATATTGTTTTTTTAATTTAAAAACTATTATACTTAAACGTTATTGTTTTTAAAAATAACTAGTAACTAAAAAGCTACTTTAAAATTATTTATATATTTAAAAACTATAATTTATTTGTTTTTTTCGATATTTTTTTTTAAAATAATATAATTTTTAGTTTTAAAAACTATTTAATAGCTTTTTTTTACGTTTTAAACGATTTTTATTTTATTAGTGTTATAAAAACGATTTAACGTTAAATTAACTAGTTTAAGCGTTTTAAAACGGTCGAAAAAAATATTAATATTTTTTATTATTACGTTATTAACACGTATATAATTAATTATTTTAGTTTGTAAAGTTTTTATAGTAAGGTTTTAACGAAAAAAACAAGTATACTACTTTTTTTTTAGCTTATAAAAGCTTTTAAAAGTTTTTACTATATTTTAAGCTATAATTTAAAACTTAACTAGTATTAATATAAAACTTAGCTTAGCTTAGTTAATTACTTATTTAATTAATTATTTTTTTAAAAAAGAAAATAAAGCTTAAAAAGATTTATAAGTTTGTTCGCGGGTTAGAATTTTGTTAAAGCAGCGTTAGATATAGCTTCTTAAAATATTTTATTTAGCTAATAATGCTTGTTAGCTACTATTTAGTATTACTGCGCAAACTGTAGCTTATGCACAGAGTTAAGTATTATATAAAAACATTAAGATAAAAAATAAAAAAAATAATAATAATAAAGTAAAAATTGTATTTATAGCACAGGTGGCAGTTAAGATATATATATTCGATTAAGTAGGGTAGTTGGGCTTATAATTACTCTCGATATGGCCCGTGAGGGGATGGATCGTGACCAGGGAGGTTAGCTTACCTAATAGGTTTCTTATAGCTCTTCAGATAGTGGCAGGATACCTTTTGAAGTAAACAACGATCAGCACCTCAAGTCTTCTGTCGAGCGTCTCATATACATTATTACAGGGGGAACCTGTATTTAGATGATAAGGCAGTGCAACAAATAGGTCAACACGTGTGATCCTTTTTTGATCGTGATTATCTAGGTACTGACTGAAATACCGGATTCATCATCTATCCTTGCTTGTTGATTGTCGAGGCTTCCTCCGAATACTTTCTGCCTAACCGAGCCCTGTTTTCTTTCATGCCATTGGACTATCTAGTAGACTTTCACATCACTAAAGGAAATAAAAATATTTATCAAAAAAGACCAAGAGTAACCCTCAAGCGTCTCATGTACGTCTGCGACCCGTCATTAACGTCCAACGTGAACCGCTCACGAGACGCAGATCCAAACCCGAGGGTCTCTAGCCAGTTTTCTTTTGTACGCCAGTGGGCCGGTCCGTCGCTTCCCCTACACCAATATTTCTCCAAATCATCTTTCTGTTGTGCGGAAAGGTAAGTTCTCGACCACTCGAGTGGACTAGGAGCGGAAAGCGGGAGAGTGATGGGGCAAGACATAAGGCGCGGGGGGTTACCCGATGTGAGATGCCCTCCAAGTTACTTATGCTATGCGTTTTGGAGATGACCCCTAGCTAAGTAGACGAAAATTTTTGTTTCGTGAAGAATTCCTGCTTGCCGTGCCCAATAGGAGGTAGGCTTAGCAGGATCGAATCACACGATGTCTCTGCTCAAGATTCAACTTCCTCACGTATCTCTCTTCTATATCGAAAGGATCAGTCTCGATCCTATCTGGTATCTAACCCCTTACGTACATTCAATACGGGCAAGGCTTTTCGTCTCCGACTACCTTTGCCGAGCAGCGTGGTGCGGCTGTTGTTAAGGTCCCCCTGTCGCTCACTCTGCTGGAGACCCGCATAGGGAGGAGATCTGCTCCAAAGAACACACGCCCAGAATTATTAGTCTCTACGTTTGTTTATCCCGAAGCGACCTATCTATCGGCTTTCACTATGAGCGTGAGGTGGTTTTGTACGTATAGTACCAGAGGATACACAACTCATCTGCTCCCATTCAGAAGGCAGGCTTGAACTTCAGATTGGCGGATAATCATTGAGACCTTTCATTAAGAACCAGCCCATAACCGCCTCAGTGATGCGCAAGCACCAGGCAGGGATTTTGGAAGCTACAACATAGTAATATCACCCATGTTCTTGGTATGCTGAGGTACTGTCAGGTGCATATCTGTCGGCACTCTGCAAGGTAGCTGTATTTATAGGTTTAGATATATGTAGGGGCCCTGGGGCCCCTTATAGATCCTTGGGAGAGTTAAGGCTCAATTGACCTTTAGCTCCTAGGTATACTATTGAGCCCTTAAAAACTATTACACCTAACTAGATAATCTGCCTGTTCACTCTGTAATCCCTCCTCCTGATAGTATCCCAGCCACGCCATCAAGCTACCGCAGCACTTTTTGTATGTATATGAGTCTATGCTTCATTGATACTATGGGGTTGCTGGGTATATATTACTGAGTCGACATGGCCTTTGTAATAATCACTGCAGTCGGTGAATTCGCATGGTATCGATAATGCTACATATGGGTAGTGTCCATGACAGGTACACCGAAACATGTGAACCTCACCATTAATTCTACTATAGACGTTGATGCGCAACTGATAGAGTGCTTACACGTGTTCATTGTCGATTCATCCTCGCAAGAACAGATTGGCGCTCCATTCCTTCTTCGGGATGACTTCCTTGGCGACAAGATCATGGAGCAGCTTATGTATTTCATTGCTGCATAACCTTTCTCGTTTCCATCAAATGGATGAATCACTCTCACTGAAAGAAGAAGGGATAGAAAGGCTCGCTGAACTATACGTTTCGGGGTGCTAGGTGGATACCAGGGTAACCCTCGAAACCCTTTGCCAGAAACCAGAGGATATAGGGGTTGGGACCACGAAAAAAACAAGTTGCGCGGGGTCGATCCCTAGAATATACTTTATATAGGTAGAGGACTCAGCTTCGATATTATCGATATCGACGGTCTCTCTGCGTAGTGCTTTCCATTCGCGAAAGCCCGGCTGTTGATAAAGCTCTCTGACTGCTGCGAGAGTGCCTAATTACATCGGCGTGTGAGACTACGTTTCCCTTGTTACAGTTCATGGTGATAAAGATGATTATGACGAAGATGTTCAGATGGAATTTATGGGATAAAGGACGTTTTATGGCCAAGGGAAAAGATGGAGTAAATGTGAATATGAAGATGGGGGACGGAGGGGGATGAGGTTTATAGTCTCTCACTTGCTAACTCCCTGAGGAAGAAGTGTGTATCTTGGTTTACATCCCATGCGCGTTCTTGCATGGTGCCTGAAAGAGGGACCAACGTCTTGTTCGCCGTATGCTTTATCTACTTTAGAGGACACTATTACTAGGCTGGATGGCCAGGTAGCAAGTTTTGCGGGTGTTTCTTTCATCTCACTGGTGACAGGGTCTCAATGCTGTCACCGACAATTTCTACATTACCAAAGTCACCTAGGTAGGCTTGAAAGCCTCGTCCGAGATAGTGTAGCTTCCCGGCTACTGCTGCTTTGAAGGTTAGCCTTGTCTCATAGATGGTTCATGGCTAACCAACTCGCATTTAGAGTCCTGAATACTGAAACGTTGCGAGTTACCTAGTACCTAGTTTCCAGGCAAAGGGGCCTTGTGTACTCAGTTAAGTCAAGCGGTGTCCAGCACTTGCAGGACATACTAATTATTTAACGGGGTGAAAGGAATACTATTAGGGACATGTAGTTTCCTACACCCATTCTTTGAATATAACTCTTGGTAATGTGTAAGTGCCTATGTACATTTATGATATCACCGAGTGTTTTAGTTTCATAGTAGCAGTTTCTATAAGCAAAGTTGGTAGGTTTTGTATTAAAAGTTATATATTTCCCTTGCAAGCGGTGGATTACGTATCGCAGCTTCACATAATTGAACACTACAAACTGAGTCTCATCACTTTTTCAAAAGAAAATGATAGAGCCTGGCAATATCGTTGAATTAATAAGTCAATGCAATTCCTATCTAGTATTGTTGTTGTCACCTCCATCAAGATAATAGAATGAGCTACCACATGAAAAAAAGAGGCACAGACCACTGCGATTTTCCGCATATACCTAGTTAACACCCATGTATGTAAAAATTCTTATAAAGACCGTGACTATATCTATCTGAGAGTATAAGCTGAAAAGATCCTTGAGTGAAATTTTGTGATATGACGTCAGAGGACCATACACTAGATAGGAGACACGTTAAATATCAGGGGTAAGTCGCGTCACACTATTTGCTTACCTATTCTCTCTCTATCTATAGAAATTTTGACTTGTTTTTCAATCAGACTACCATTAATATTCAGAAACATCAGTTAAATTATATTATTATCTAGTATTTGTACAAATGCCGCCCAAGCGCCGGTCCACAGGCACCAGTGGCCCAGCCAGCAAGAAAGCCAAGACAGCAAAGGCAGCAAAGGCGGCAAAGACAGCAGACTCCGAGTCCGAGGCAGACACATACGAGCCTCCTCGAAGCAAGCGCTGGGCCAAAGTGTCAGCTTCCGGGAATGCCGACGGCGATTACCGGATGGTCTGGAAAAACGAGGAGAAGGCGTATTCGTACATTACGCTGTGCACGGCTTATTACGCCGCTGACTCCGACTCCGAAGATGAGGATGAGGAGGATTCTGAGGACGGAGACAAAGAGGACGACGACTCCGCAGAAGATGGCGATGAGGAGGAGGATGATGATGATGATGGTGTAGAACGACTAGGACCCCGCTGCGACAGGAAGAAGCGCTGCGTGTGCTTCTTGCCCGCCGCCGCGAACCCCGAACACCCTTGGGTCATCAGCTGGGCGGGTTTCAGGAAGTTCAACAACCAGTTCATCCACGCCTCGCTCAGAAACCCGGATAACTTCGACATGTACACGTTCAACGACCATGCGGGTTATGGCTCGCTTGAGGTGCTGCAGAATTTGTTTCTTGATTTCGAGGAGGCAGCGAAGGAGAAGAGGGGCGAGTGGCGCGAGCAGTGGGCTGTGTGCGAAGGAACCGTGCATTGGCTTTTGCATAGTAATGGGGCTCTGTTTACGCAGTACGTTTGTTATTAAACCGTCTCAGTCTTGTTCTGGATACATGTTCTACGTTTCGACAATGATTTGTCCTTCCTCCCCCTTTTTTCGGATCTTCGTTCCTTCCGCTTATCGGCTCGAGCCCTGGGGCGCTGTCATCAAGACTCTGTTGATACTGGTTACTGATGTAGGACATAGGATCGGCGACGGCGAGTGCGTGCACGCCACCATGCGCCTTGTTGGGCGCATGTTCCTCGCCATGCTAGCACAGCTCGACTATCTCGGGCTCATGGACGACGCGACCGAGGTGAAGAGCCTAGGCTGCACAATGGCCATGTACATCGCCCTCGTGGCAGAGATGCGAAACTACAGCGCCCTGGGGGGTGACCCTCGAAAGGCATATACGGGAACGAAGGCGCTGCAGCCCGACTACTTCGAGGATGCGATTCTCTCTTACGCCAACAAGCGCGGCATCACCCTCCGCGGACCCAAAGATATCGATGAACTAGTGGCTGAAGCGGTCGGTGAGGTCGAGTTACCCCAGAAGAACGCCAAGGATCCCTGGGGTTGGAACGCCCAGTTCAAGAAGTACAAGAAAGATTATGTGGGCATTTCCTTCCACGGCAAAGGCGCTTCTCAGATTGGTGGCGATGGTCTTGATATCACGACGTGGTCACCCGCTGAGCGCAAGGCGGCCTCCTTTGATAAGAAAGACCCTGTCGGGAAAGACGGGATAGATGCCCTCAAAAAGGGGTTAGTCATGCGGATGGCTTGAGCAGGGAACATAGATGATAGGTGAACATGGCGAGGCTTGAAAACTTGCAGGTCAGGGGCTGTATTATAGAGCAGCGGCTGTGAATATAGTCAGCAGAAGGATGTAAAACGGTGTGTTTGGATTACGAATTAGAGTGCCCTATCCAAAGATTATAAAGGGGTAGCCTCGCTTGTACAATACTCAAACAAATCGATACTTATCAAAATTGTAGTCAATCACATAGGCTAACGAGTCTGCAATATCACACTCAATGGGAATCGTGAATTTTCTTTCTTAACCCAGTTACGGCTGGGTTTTCATACCAAACTGGTAGCGGTTCTCATAAACCTCAGTACACACCTATGATCGCAATAAGCAGCAAATGCCCATGACAAAGATACAGAAGAGCGCATCATTCCGTACAGTAGTGAAGATCTGCGCATACCGTAGCGCATGGCGTGCGTAGCCCTTAGCTGCGCCTGGCAACATACCACTGATACTCCATATCCAGCCCGACGGTGTGAAACCAGCACTTCGTTCCATCATAAACCGCGATGTCAGCAGCACCGTCTCGACGCTCGTAAAAACGTAGAAGAACCACGCACGCGCCTGCTCTAGGTCTTCCGCACCTAGCAAGCCTGTGCTCTGCAACTCACCCGTCTCCCGCTCAATCTTGGCTCCGGTAAACGTTGTAGATAGCGCCACATATATGCCCAGCCCCAAAGCGAATATGGCGTGCAGAATACGCCAGAGGTTTACACTTTTATTCTGCTCGAGCTGCTGGCCTTGTTGCATCGGATTAGGCCCGCCGGTTGCGCCGAAGAGCCCTTCCAGTCCCCCCATACCTGCAAAAGGGTTGCTGCCGTCCGCTCCACCTGGTCCGCCGGGCATACCCCCTGCCATCATTTTCTGGAGCATCTGCATCATGGGATCTTGATCCATGCCCTCCATGCCTTCCATACCAGCCATCGGCGAGGGGCGATTGGAAAAGGTGTTACCCCCTGGTGTTGGTGGGGTACCGGTACCGGCGGGTGAGGGACGGTCGAAGCCGAGGATCATCTGGCGGAGCTGCGCTTCAGACAAATTTGAAGGGTCGCTCTGTGGTAGGGGAGCTGTGGCTTGCGGAGTATAGAAGTGCTGAGAGATGTCGATTTCCTCGGGGTCGGCATGAGTTTCTGAAGAAGCGGCGGGAATCGAGGTAGCGGTAGGCTTCGACGGTGTAGATTCAACGCTTGCTGTTGGTTGTGATGGAGGATCTACTAGCAGTAATCAGAATGCAGTAACGTCAGATTCATGAGATATATGCTGACCCTTTGGAATGCCACCACTTAACCCTGTGATCTTGTCCAGCCTCGAAGCACCCCCGGCTTTGATCTTGGCTTCTCGGCGCTGTTTGCGCAGACGAGCTTGTTCAGCTGCGCGAGCTGCGGCGGCGTCTCCGGGTGAGGACACGCCTTCCATTGTGGTCGTGTGGGTAGATAACTTCAGTTGAGATTAGGTCGAGCAGGATTGAAACGGTTGTTGTTGTTGTTTCGTTTGTATAGGTACAGTTAGACGCAAAGATTAGGTAATTGGATCATGATGGATGATGATGATGGAAGTGCCAACATATAGGTAAGCTGGAGAGTGATGTGGGAGGCTTTATCGATAGTGCTAACGGGGCGGCACAGGGGTCTTTATGACCTACTAGGTAGTCCCACAGTCCCACATCAGTTACAGGGGTTGTCGCTAGAAAACGTCACTGCGTCGCGCTGTTGCGCGCCAGACCCAAATTTTTTTTTGGGAACCGAAGCTGATTTCTTTTCCTTTTTCTTCGATTTAACTTAAATACTTCATAGATAAGTATATGCTTCCTTTCGTCCTTCCAAAGGACAATGCACCGTGCCCTAGCCTCGAGATGGCTCAATAATGCCCTGAACATTGCCGAGAGACCAACCAGACTAGAACTACCAGTTTTTCTCTGTCCTTCTGTCAGAACCTCGCCAAGATTATATACCCAAGTACCGTCTCGACTTCGAGGTGCGCCATGGACGACACCAAGACGATGCTTGCACTTGCAAGCTGATCCTTCAACAACTGTGACTCCTGTCTCAGATCCGAGTTCGGTTTCTCTACCCACCCAGAAACTTCCAAGACAATGCAGAGGGTGCGGCGCTCTGTCGCAAACTTCCCACTCCAACCAGCCTGGTTACTTTGACTTGACTCGCAAAGCTGTACAGAAATATCTTGGCATTGATGGATCGTCTCATAGCTCTCGACGTGAAGATAAGATCTACGAAGATGCGCTGAAACAATTTGATCCAAAAGAGCTGGAAAAACAAGGTGTTGACGTTAAATCCCTGGCTCTCAGCATCCCTCCTGTCGAAACACAACCGCAAACTCCGCCAAAGAAGCCACTATGCGATAGGTGTCATTATCTCCTGCATAACCACACTGGAGAGTCTATCTACCATCCGAGTATCGAATCCATTCGCGACACGCTGCTCGAATCGCCCTATAAATACAACCATGTCTACCATGTCCTCGACGCAGCTGATTTCCCCATGTCCTTACTACCCAAAATCTCCCAGTTCATCGATCTCATGCCGTTGCGTTCGAAAAACCGCCGATCGAGATTAGGGCGATACTACCATGGTCAGAAGACAGAAATAAGCTTTATAATAACCCGAGCAGATTTACTAGCACCGACAAAGCTCCAGGTAGACGCCCTTTTCCCGTATTTGCGAGAGGTATTACGTGATGCGCTAGGACGGACTGGAAAGGACATCCGCTTGGGAAACCTCAGAGCAGTCAGCGCCAAGAGGAGTTGGTGGACCAAAGAGTTGAAAGAAGATATCTGGAAAAGAGGTGGAGGGGGCTGGATGCTGGGCAAAGCCAATGTAGGAAAAAGTCAGCTCTTTGAGGCTGTTTTTCCTAAGGGACGGATGGACTGGGACCCCTCGAAACACCAAATTACGGTTGATATGGAAGCAAAGGCCAAAGAGGATTTGGCTTTGCCGGTGCAGATGGAGGAGATTCAAGAAGGCGCAAGTCCAGGTGACCCGGAATCTGCCGATGATCTTTTGGACGAATACTCGCTGTTGCCGCCTGCACTCAAAGAAACCCAGTATCCTGAGATGCCTTTAGTCTCGGACCTACCAGGCACAACGGCGTCACCAATCCGAGTTCCATTCGGTAACGGTCGGGGTGAACTGATTGATCTACCTGGCCTGGAGCGATCTGCTCTGGAGCATCATGTTAAAAAAGAGCATCGTCAGTCCCTGCTGATGCACTCCCGCATCGTACCAGAACAGATGACACTAAAGCCAGGCCAATCGTTGCTTCTGGGAGGCTTCATTCGTATAACTCCTCGGGAGCCTGCTCCCGTCATGTTAACATACGCCTTTACTCCCATCACGCCTCACGTGTGTAGAACGGATAAGGCTATCGGTATTCAAAACCAAACTGGTGATGTCAATGTCGAGAATATCGCCTTGCCTGGCACCGGAGAGAATACCAAGCTTGCAGGCTCTTTCGAACTCAAGTGGGATGTAACAAAACAGCGGACGGGCCCGTTGACAAGGAAGAGCGCCATTGGCTTGGATGTGGAGCGTCTCCCATACCGTGTCCTTTCGACCGATATTCTCATCGAGGGAGTCGGATGGCTGGAGATAGTGGCACAGGTTCGCACGAAAGACCTGTTTGCGCCGCAGCACCGGTTCGAGGAGGAAGTAACAGAGGTAGGCGATGAGCTCGATAATAGCTTATCGGCCATGGAACGACTCGAGGCTCTAGCGGAAGACGATATAAAGAAGAAGCAGCCACCCCCTCCACCTACGGAACAGAAGTCAGAGGGTGAGCTGAACTGGCCGATTGTGGACGTGTACAGCCCGGAAGGGAAATTCATTGCGTGCCGTAAGCCAATGAATGGCTGGATGCTGAACAAGCCGAGAGTCACAGCGGCATCGCAAAAGTCGAGGCCAAGGAAGAGCATGAAAGGTGCAAAGAAACTTGAGAAGAAACTCAGGCGTGAGCGAGAAGCCGCATCCCCGCCAGCGACTTTTCTAACCAAATAGGAGATGTTTAGACTAGAGGTGCAATTATCTTGTAATCATAATCTCAATGTGTACATCACTGTATAAACAGTCGCCTGTACTCTCAACTTGTATAAAATATTATATGTATATCAAACTAAAAGCGATGACATCGTATCTTGTTCAAGGGCATACGAATTGGGGAATTGAATAAGCACATGTGAAATGCCAAGCCTGCCACATGAACCCCTAAACCAGGCTCCCGGGTAAGCCAGCTCGGTTGAATCCGACTAAACGATATCTAAGTGATAAGATGCGATAAAGGCGATAAAGCGATAAAGCGATAAAGCGATAAAACGAGGGGCGAACCCGAATGTTTTAATTCAATTCCATTAGCCCTTATAAACTCAAAGGCGGCGCCATTCCACACTTTCGACTCTTTGAGATGATAATAGACGTAGACACGGGCTTACGCCGCTTTTGAGCTGCGTAGTGTTTATTTCTTCGCATTACTACATTGCGTCATCCACCCACTCATCCATCCATCCATCTCATCTGGTAGGTAGGTAGGTCAGAACTGTGGTCGCATGCGACTTCCTAAGCCAGTTACAACGAGGAGCAAGGAGCAATTTGGGGAAAAACAACCGTTCCCCCTCATCTAAATACGTCGACCTGAGGTGTTTACTTTTTACCATTTATAATCGGAATATAACCCTCTTCGGGGTCTATGCAACACCCTATGAAGGTCTAGGAAAGGTCTAGGAAATAGTCAGTCTGATTGGTTTGCCGACACATGTTCCCTCCTCCTCATCGGCGGTCTCAAATCGCATCACGTAACATTGTCAGATATATTGTCGGAGCAGACACCCAATCATTTTATCGGGTATCAGCAGGTTTTCACATTGTGTCTTAATATCCCTCAGCTACCGCCAAAAACAAAACGGTGGTGGTTGATCTCACTGACTCTCTCTTCCCGCAACCTCTTTACCACCGAGGCCAAATCAAGCGACGCGCATTAGATCACCATGTCGACAAATCCTCAAGCTCAGAGGCAGCGACAACAAGCGCCCGGCTCCAGCTCACATACCCAAGTTCAAACCCCCGTCGACTCCACGACACAAACACAAACACAAACCGCGGTACCTCCGCCATCACCACCTACAATCCTGCGTCTACGGGGTGCCTATCCGTCTTCGGACAATCACGTTCAGTGGGCCGAGGGCGTCGTCGACAATGAGGGCCTAGGACGCAAGAGCTCCAAAGGTTTGTGCTTATTGAGTCTACCGTGTCGCTCGCTCTCAACTCACGCGAAACGTCATTTAGTCTGCTGTATATACCACGCGCCTCGAGCCGTGGGCGAGTCCTCGGATGAGTCGTCATCTGATTCTTCATCCTCATCCTCTTCAGATTCAGACTCGGGCGTCGACGATAGGGAATACGATGCGAGGGAGAGGGCCCTAGCACAGCGCAGAGCGAGAGCGAGGGAACAGCAACACCGTCATGAGCCGGGTTACGACCCCAGACATGATCATGGAGAAGAACATGGTGGTCAGAGGAGAGGGGACGGTAAACGGAAAACTGCACGTCGGCCGAGTCCTAATGCATACGAGAAGCGACCACGACCGAAACCACGTAACGACGGCGGGGGTGGGGGACCTTCGAGTTCAGGTCCGGGTTCGAAGATTGGTGTATAAGGAGTCGGATCACTCCTTCAGACTCCTCTACTAAATCTAGCGCCACGATCTGCACATCTGTGCTCCTGTACCGGGGGATGAACCCCAAAAGGGTCGTGGGCAGATGAGACTCTGCGGTTTCTACATTATAGGCACTACGCCAAGCGGCGAATCCGGGCAAGCTATCAGGAAGGATAAAAATTATGCTGGCTGTCGTAACAAGAGTTCGACACTACCATTCTCGTCCACATCAGGCGGAATACTGCAATCCGCTGAACCACCAACCGGCAGACAATAATCTGCCAAATCAATGCCTCTATTATGAGGCGGTGGCCATTATAAGTTCTACTCGCAGTCAATTCCCAACAAGGAATAAGGAAACGAGCGAGACCAGTTAGCATGGCAAGGCTGTTGTCTCGGTCACTCACAAGACTGACGAGTTACAACGGCTTAGTCATGACTAGTTTTCCAATCTAGCCAACTTGCTAATTAAGAAATTTATCAATCATTATGATATTACTCAACGTTGCGTTATGAGGACAAGACATCATTCCAAAATTATGTGCTACCAATAGTCTAGAGCACGCTCAGACAGACACCGACCTTGAAGCTAGAGAAGAGGACAGCTTGTGAGCTACCTACCTAGCTCGATTTAGGCTATGATTTGACGACTTAATTCACGAGTGAATATTGACAGAGAAGAAGAAGAAGAAGAAGAAGAAGAAGAAGAAGAAGAAGAAGAAGAAAAGGGGGTGGCAGAGGAGGCAATCAATACGTAATTCACAACCGAATTAACGTATAATATCACTCCTGCCGCGGGAGTCTGAGCAAATAACGGTTTAGGATTGAGTTTCCCGTTTCTAGCTTTCCCGCTTTGCGTCTCACGTTTGCGAAGTACCTAGGTAGCATTTATTTAGCTTGGTTTCTGTACGAACCTCGAAAACGCCCATGGCATAGGGGTTGAGTTAGCGAGTAGATTACTATTAGGCAGATAGGTCTTCCCAAAACACGGCATTCACAATTACAGGAACCTACCTAGTTGGGTATGTTACACAAATAAAACATAGCCCACAGCAAGCAACATGCATCAACGGCAGAAAGAAATCAGCTGGATAAAATCAAAAAGCATTTGTCTCCCCAAAGTCGCATTTGCTATGGTACTCATAGTAATCGAAAGGGTGAGGATAGGAAAGATAGTAAAGACAGAAGACATATATGTCAGGATTCACGTTTTCGTATATATCTCTCTCTCTTTCTTGGACCATGGGACTTACCTAGGTAGTTCGACGACCTCTATCTTTAGATGAAATATCTTGCACCCATTTGACCTGCACTCCACAACATTCATCTTCCCTTCTATATCCACCGTACTGGGGCTAGGATCAATAATAAGGTAAGGTGTTCAATCTAAGGGCAAATTCGACTCCTCCCAAAATTTACCCAATGGCGTAGCACGCGATGATTTAATGTGCAAACAATAGCTTACTCGCTTAGATAGCCTCTTCCTTGTTGCCATGATCTCGAACCCAATGATATTATGTAGCTCGACTGAAGACATGAGATGGTATCAAATTAAAAAATTTATTTCTCCGAAAAAATGCGCGTGTCTGTGTTGCGCAGGCCATGCTACTATGCTGTGATGCCATGCAATGCTATGCCTGTGATACCGTCCTGCGCCGTGCCGTACCATGACATGCCAAGACCTAACTACAAATTTTACTCCTTTACATATTCAAACTGTCCACTTTTGTCCTCTCTTTCTCTCTTGCTTGCCGGGGCTTCCCCAATTTCCCCCTTCTGACCAGTTTGTCTTCTGCCTCTTGTAGTGACAAGTCCTCAATCGATATAAGACCTCTAAATTGTTATCTCTTCTTGCGCTTGTTCTCTAGACCAGTGTCGTGAGATGCGATTAAAAGGACCCCGAATCGTGTCTAGGTGAGGTAAGATCATTGGGAGACAGCTTGTCGACCGACTCTTGTCTAGCTTTTCTCCGAACAATCTTCAAGCCTGTTTAAATGCTACACTCGATGTTCTTTTAGGCTCCTATGAGCCGTAGGAACTGTCAATCCCATCTTGTTATCGTATATGGTGGTAGCCGGTATAGCCCGGGTGGACACTAGGAGGGTTTGTTCCGTTTGATATAGGTTCCACATCACGTTTTTTGGTTAGGAACAGGGAAAGAAAGTGTTGGTAACCCCATCATACTGGGAACCTGCTTTCTCAGCACTCCTTTCTTGCGCTGTTCAGGCCGCGGGACGCCTTGGATGGCGCGGGGCTCCTTCATCAAGGTAGTGTCTAGCCTAGCTGGAATCCTTGTTACCACCGCCCGGTATTCGCCCGGAAACTTGGCGTTTGGCATGGGTACAGAAGCAGTACGCCAGAGGTGATCTGACGTATCGGTGAGGTAAGATGGCAACTTAGCAGGCTTGGAAGGTAAGCCACTCGAAATACCGTGAGATGCTCGGATTGTAGAAAGTCGAGACAGCCCAGAGGTGAGACCGGGTTTGCCACGAGCCTTCTTAGCTAGGATGATCTCGTCAAAGAGGCGAATTGCTGAGTTTGTTGGTGGTTGCGTCTCTCGTGAGTGAATGAATTCATTGAAAGCTGAACTCCATTAGTACTAGGAACAGTTAAGGGTACAGGAACTAGCCGCATACCTTGCGTTTCTCTCATCATCACCGCGTACTCTTGCTGATCGTACGGCAAGCTCTTGATGAACCCATTCATATCGAAAGCATACAACCGACCGTTGCTCTTCTGTTCTCTGGATGGCCGACCCATATGTTTTCGGTACGTATAGAGCAAGCTTGCCTGGCAACGTACGAAGGCCGCCCGGATTTTATCAGTATTGAAGGCCACCGGACACACTAGACTCACGCAGCCAAGACAGCGGCCATGAGAAATGGCTCCGCACCCTGAGCATTTGTAGCATCCGTCCCCTTCAGAGCGTTCGTCGCATATAGTACATGTAAGACTGGCGTCATTCATACTTAAATTGAAGCAATGTCCTTCAACCCATACCGTTGTCTCGGTGTTAAGCACCGGCTGTACAAGCATGTTCGGCATAACGGTGGATGCAGCAAGAGTGGACTGTGCATAGGTTGATGGAGCATAACCACCGAACCCGCCATATGATGACTGTGAATCAATGGAGATGGCAGAAATTGATAGATTGTTCTGATGCCCATTCAGGAATGGTGCATGAGGCCGACTGAAAGGCGCTTGTCCGAACGAGGAGCTACGACGACCCTTCTCTTCGAAATGACCGGATCTTTTCTCACGTAAAGTCGCCGAAAGAGCAAAGCCAGAATCACTTTTCGAGATCGGCGTCGAAGGCATGGGTGGAAAGTTGATGGAAACGGGTGAGACAGAAGACGGAGGGCTAGTCTTGCTCGACTTGCTAGTAGTCGGACGCTCAGCGGCTCCTGGCTTGGCACTAGCAAAAGCATTGAACACAGGCACTCTCAGTGCTTCCTGTGGCTCAAGTTCACCAAAGGAGGACGAGTTCTGAGCAACCCATTTCGCAAAAGAACTTGACTGCGCCCTCTCATGGAACAGTGAGCCGTTCTCAGCGGAGAAGGCGTCATAAGGGAATGATTCCATAGCATATGGCGGCGGCCCGGTGGTAACACCGTACCGAATGGCATGAGGGGCAGCAAGTTGGAGTAACGAGTGAAGTTTGCGTCGAATTTGTTTGGGGAGTCGAACCGGCTGAGAGGTCGAGTCAATGGTATCTTTGTCGAGATCAACAAGAACATAGTCATCGTCTGGAAGTTCTATGTCGTCGTAACGTCTCTCAATACCAACAATGTAGGGACATGGTGCATCCAGAGCTGACAATAACCGAGCAGGCAATATTGGTATGAAAATGCTAGCCCACGTCAGGGGGTATAATAGGCTGGCCAATGCATGCGACGCCAGATGGAGCATGGAAGTGTGGGAAGAAAGGAGAATAATTCGAGACTCAGACATTGCGTACTCGAAAAGAGTGACAATGTTCTCGAGCGACAAAGATCTGAAGAGCGCGTATAGATCCGTATTACGAGAGCCGGGAATCTCGTTAATCGCTTCAGTTCGAGCGTAGAGCCGAAGTTCTCGCACGCCAATTTCGACCTGAGTTTTGGAACTGAGTGGGCTAAACGCCTCGGTGCACAAGTTGATAACGTAGCGTTCCAATGGCTGCCACCGCCCAACTTTTGGGGAGCTCGCAGGAACCCGTAGCACACCCCCGTCAGTCATGGGCACGATAACAGCTCGGAGCCAATCTTTCCAGAATCCTACTCTAGTGGCGTCACGCCCGAGAATGCCAAAGGCACGAGGAGTCCAAAGTCCACTCTCTCCAGCGGTTAGCCCGTCGATCTTGGACGCAGCCCCATGCCTAAGGGGCCGAAGCATCTCTGCCATCAGGCTGATTTTCTCTTCAACGGCACTAATTTGTTCATCCAATATCTCGCGAGCTGATGATCCTGAGGGTATGGTCGGCAGCTTAGCAAGAAGTTGCGACAAATGTGCGCGTTCAGCAGCAAGTCTTGCCCCCAAGCTACCGGCGAGCTCACGTTCTTCCTCGCTCATATGCCTCTGCCTCCACTGTTCGCACCTCTTCTCAATCTCCTCTGCGACGTCTGTTGTGAGCGCGGTCCATACAATGACGGTTACGCCGTATATTTTCGAGTTGTCGTCCGACGTCATCGTAAAGCCGTGCCATGTCGATCTTGGTCGCTCGTCTGACGACACAATTTGAATGTCATTAGGAAAGGCAAACATCGGCACATAATCCGGGAACCTCCCTCTCCTACTTGGATCTTCTTTAGTGTCACGAGGGGGGTACCTATCGAGTAATTCGGGTTCGAAGCGCCGTTTGAGGGGATGCATATCGGGGTCGAGATTAAGAGGTTGGGGAGGAGGAATGACAGAGTTGTAGTTACTCAATCGCTTCGCTGTCCGAACCGAAGCTATTTTGCAGAGGTCAGTACAGAACGCAGGGTGTTTCTTGCAGTCATGGTCGAAGAGCTCTGCAGAAAGCCCTGCTGTGTGATCCTCGAATGGGTCCATACCAGGTCTAGGGGTAGTTGGCTGCTTTTTGGAGCTGTTCATGTCTCTAAAGCTGATTTTTCGCCGTATGCTCCCTCGAATGCTGCCTTTGATGCTTTTCAAAGGGCTTAATCTTCCACTGGTCGCCTCGTCCGCTTTGATTCGTTCCGCTCGTGGATTTACCATCGGTGGCCTTGTCTGTGTTTTCGCACCCGCAGAAAAACTGAGGTCTTCCAAGAAGTTCTCCCGTTCGGCAGCGAACTTGACAAGAGCCTTGTCAAAATCAAAATCGATTATAGGGCCATCTGGTCGGTCAAAGCCTCCTGGAGGTGGGTTGGGTCTAATGGTAGCACTACTTCTGTTGCTCCTCGTGTTACCATCGAGTTCCTCTAGGGTATGAATCGAGTTTGAGATGGATATTCTGGAAAGTCTGTTGTTTGAATTCTGGCGAGAATGTCGGGCAGAGCGCTTGTGACCAAGCGGCCCAACTTGAGGATCGGAGAGGTCGTCTGGCTCGCCATCCTCGGCAATAGTGGTGTTCACTTGATTAGGAGTTGCGGGAACGGGGAAATCGTTGTAGGATATGGACTCGATGCCCGCGATCCAGAAGTAATCTGCGAGCGGTGCCGAAGAGTTATCCATGGCATTGCAGGCCTGTACCAACTCCCTATACTAATTTAATGGTAGAAGAGAGAATAAATGGGGATCGGAGAAGTCGACAAGAAGGTCGTTGAAAAACGGATCCTCCGACCTTTGCCAGGAGCTCCTGGAAATAGCACTTCACCAGTTGTGGACGTGCATCAGAGGAGACAACCGTGTAAGTTCTTTGTGCCGGTTGAGTTAGCGACCTCGACTCAGCTATCTAACCAAGTCCGTGTCTTGCCGAGTACATCAACGGTGAGTGTACAATGTGTTGGAACTAATCGTGAATATGGAAAACACTGGTTCTTCGACCAACCGTTCTGCAAGACTGACCAGGACGAGCTACCCTCTCAGCGCGAGGAGGTATCGACAACGCAAGCAATCCCGTTGCGTAGCCAGGGGGACGTCGGTTCGTGGTAGAGTCGAGTCAAGAGAGAATAACTCTTTCGTGGGAATATGTCGTTACACAATGAGTCGGTTGTCCGAAGTATAATTGACCGCCACAAGAGGACTTTCAAATTGCCAGTGTCTGGGTTTTCTTTTCTTTTCGGAGCAAAGACAGCGAGAAGTGGTTCATGCAGTTGTTTGGAGCTTCTGCTTTGACACGGAGCGATGAGGGAAAAAAGTAGATACTACGCGTAAGGGCGAGCGGGTGTATTGTTTATGCGTGATCTATGCACTCGAATTATATCGGTACGTCTAGTTCCCAAATTTCCTGCTCTGCGTGTATATTGTTTGGACGTATTCGTGTTTCGATGTAGAATGGTTGCAAGACACTGCAGTATAGTGGTGCTGCGACTTAGACAGACATGCAGTACGCCGGTTACACCTGCAGGCGCCTCTGCGGTCGTTTATTTGATCGGATGGGGGTACGGAACGAGGACGACAACGACACTGGTACAGTTGGTATCGCTACTGTTACCACTCGAGATGGCACGGTGGATGGTGAACGGGGGTACGGAGGAACGGAGAGCGGCGAAATTGGCGGCTTTCAGAAAATCCCAGATCATCCCAACTAATAACACCCAGTTTCGCCTGTCGAAAACATCAAATTCTTCGTCAAGTTAATTACCTATGCTCCCCTCAAGACAGGCAAAAGGCAAGGAAAAGGAAAAGGGGGAATCAAGCAGAATGCTGGCAATGCAAGAGAGAGAAAAGAGAATATGGGGTCTTGTCCAAGACCAATGCAAAGATCATGGGGGTAATAAAAGATCGAAGATGGAATATTTGATCTCAGTGGTTGGTTGGATGTTGACTGGGGGGAGAGAGGGGTTCATGCATAATAAGGGTGCACTCTAGACCTAGGTTGGCAGTACTTCTCTAGATAGTATACATACTACTACAACTTTCAGTTCAAGTTGTCGTCGAGACCATGATGCACGGCGCAAATATCTGGATCCAAAAACACGTCAAGTTCACTAGCGAATAACTTTAGAGGTATACTAAGAACTTGCGGGTTGGAAAGACTATAAGTGTACTTACTGCTAAAGTATTTTAAAGTACCTACGTATAAACTCAGATAGCAGAGAATCCTTGAATTGACACCTAAAAATGGCCGTTGGGCGCCTGTTCACATGCCTAAATAACCCTCTATCTGCCCCTCACTTTACCGACTACCTACCTAGGTACCTACTAGGTAGGTAGGGAAGTATCTAGAGAGCCTATTCTCTTTGCAGATCTGAAGCTTCTTACTAGTGTAGGTTCGCTTCTCTCCGCACCATCTCTTCCTCCCCTTGCAGGTAACACTTTTTGAGGTTTCCTCTAGCTTCATCCCTTCTGATGTTTAAGATCCTTTAACATCATATGCTTTTCCCCTTTGACTGCATTATTCTAAAACTATATATTCACCTTCCAATTAGAGTCACCTCGTCGCCAGGAGCTAAATCCCCTCCATCAGTGATGGACCATTTAGGTGTCTCATGGCGACTAAACGGAAGATCCCATTCCTACTTCCCACGGTCTGATACGAGGTATATTCATCATCTTGGTACGGCTGTCGGCTCACTGTAGGTATGAAACGTAAGGATGCAAACACCACCCGCACACGCTCCACTTCAGGTACGGATTCGACAGGAAATTCATAATCCATGTCAGGCTAGTCTAAAAGTACCTGAATAGGTGAGAGCGTGCATGGAAACGCCAGCTACTATCGAAGGCGCTTGGGTTAACCACTACATATCTATAGGTACCTGGCTGGCTTGTCTGGCTCACTTGAGGGGTCACATCAGCGGATATCTTGCCAGTAGGAACAAAAAAAAGAGATTGGGATGGAAAGGTGACGGTGCCCAAATTACATTCGATTGGCTTGGCTTCAACGCCATTTCTACCTCTGACACCAACCTTCGTTGACACTTTGAATTGATAACGGATGCAGAGGATGCAAGGGCTCAACAACAACTCATCCTATGTGTATGATTTCTGAACTCAAGCCAGGGGCAGCAACCCACCTTTTCATGGGTCACCCAACCCGTCCCCTTTGTCCCAGTGGGATGATAGTTCGTATTGGAGCCACCAGGAACACCAGTGTAGTATCGTGCCTACACATGCCTGCCTCCTTTTAGTCAACCGGGCTCGTCGGTGCTGGCGGTGTAGCAGAAGTGTGAAATCGGTTTGAAATTCATACAGTCAGATCACATTACAAGTCGTCCATCTTATGATTATTACCGACTCGCATTGCGAAGAAAAATATAGTCGCGAAAAGCTTTCTAAAAGAGACTGGGTCGGTCTCCTTTTCGTCCACAGCTTGTCTCCACAAACCACACCGCAACACTTAGGCAGTGGGCAGCTCAGGCGACCGAAGCACCACTCAGACTCCTTTTGATCCAAAGGTTGTCGTCAAACGATATTATGATGTTGGTTGCCAAATCATCTTTATCTAAACTGCATATGAAACAGGGGTGGCTAGCGACGTGTCTTTAGTCACTCGATGCAGATATGTATGTAGGTACGCGATATGCACCGTACCTGACCCGAGTCGCCGTCTATATCGGCCAACGGAGACAGCCTCATTCATAACGTCCGCCATTCACACGAGCCAAAAAACCACGCCACTGCAGATACCCAGCTAGAATTAGCTATCGTCATGTTTCACAGGTGGGGTTTCTGTGCACGCCGCCCGAGTAGGAAATCCAGCAAACGTGTGGTGCACATGAACTGTTTTCGGTAATCCCAAGAGGCCATCTATCTATCTATCAGCTATGCCTAGCTTACTTGTGCCTCTCCTTTTGCCCCTTTTCCACGAGACTGGAAAGCGGCAGATAGAAGCACTGGGATACGACGGCACGTCTTATTCTCATCATAACTCTGTATACAACTATAGAAGCCCTAGAAATCACTAGTTTGTAATGAATGCAACAAGCACCATCACGACGAAGATATATTGGAACTGTTCGGTTATCTACAAAATAGATCGGCAATGGTTCATCTTCTTTTGTCACTTGTTGTCTGTCGCCGGAAGGATCGACATTTCCAGGCATTACTACGATTCAGGGACCTTTGCTTGCCGCGGCGCCTCCAGCGGTATAAGTGTAATCCCAGAAGGATCCGTCGCCGGAATAGAGATGTCATCTGTCAAGGAACCAGCTCTTTTCGGCAATCATCCTCTTTGCGGAATCCGACTACTGCAGGTCATTTAGATATAGATTCTCATCACTACCATTCGTTTTCAGCTGACTTTTGACCTGTTACAACCTGTTGACCAGAGACTAGCCGAACTTCATTATACCTATCTGGTAGATCTGGTAGACCGTTAAAGCTGCCAAGACATAAGTCATGAAGGTAGTGTCACAGCCGTCACTTATCAGTCTAAAAGGCGATGCATCCTAAAGAAAAGATGTACTATCTAAACATTTTAGTCCGATGGTATCAGCAGAGTGATCAGCTGATGCATTTAGTACATAGAGTGTTCTTTTGCCGTTTCTCCGTAACTAACAGCTTGCCTCACGTTCGACCAGATTTCTTCTCCAATTTGAAGCTATTTACCAAGAACGGGTTCTGCACGAGGCCGTTAGTAGTACATGTGCTACTCCGGGCGAATCAATAAACGGCAACCCATTTCTTGCCGCCACCTTTTTAGTTTTGCTTCCCACCACCCGACGCCTGTTCTAATCGAAAACGCTTTGGCATAGGCATTGTGACACATGGTCCTTGAGCTAAGGCGCTGTGTACCTGGTTCCCGGATAGCTGGCGCGACAACTTTCTCCTCCTCATCCTATGCTAAGTAAGTCAGCCTCATTTCCAAAAACAAAAACAAAAAAACAAAAAAAATCATTTACGCGTAAAAAAGCTCTATACGCGTAAGAGCGCGTTCTCACTGGATAATGACGACAGAGTTTGGAAGCTGTGGATTATGACCCTTACCATGGCCCCGTCATGAGTCGTGCTATCCACGCCATTGGTAAATCGCTCTGGGTCTGGACTCGACTCTTGTTTTCCTTCTATATTCTGCTTACATGTTGTTTGGTTTACTCGATCAAGCCATATGTGATCGCGACGTTGGGCACGCGATTTGCGTGGACAGGACCAGCGCTTTGGGATCCGAGCGCTATTATATTATACATCATGCTACCCTAAAGCGCGCTCTGAGAAATCCCGGCGGCATAAAGCTGCGTTCGTTTCTGTTGTTGGGACTACTGCGCGCTACGTCTCTTATTGGCCTATGATAGTCTTAGACTTACGAACACTCACAAGCTGTAATCGCGTCATGAAATACCCAAACCCTTTAAAAAATACACCCCCCAAATTTGAACTCGCACCTTATAAATATTGCTAAATTGAGACTATGTCCGGTAGGTGCTGGGTATATGATGATTGTACCCCCAATTGACCGAGTGTAGGCACCCGGGAGTGACGGGTTGAGTAAGAAAGTAGCATCAGTACAATCTCGATGTTCTCGTGGCACTGTAGGAAGCGGCTTGCTGGATACTTTCTTATCCGTATCCCGCTAGATGCATGCAGAAACCACAGGCCTTCATGTCGAGCAAGAATTAGAGTACCTATTTAGTGAATTCAAGCTTCAGTTTTCATCAAGCCACTGTGATGCCTAAAGGTACGTACGCTAGCGTTACATCGTTTAGAATAGCAAGTTGGCTTATTTGGATTTCATTGGTCCCTAACTTCTGGGGGGGGGGGTTGTTCAGTATATCCCCTTCGACGAGGCTAAAAATGCAGTGAAAAAATACAGCCTCATATCGAGGATTTTGGCCTTGTATATCAGGTTGAGAATAGAGAGAAGATATAAGGGTAGGTAAGGACGTAGAAGCGATAGATTGAGTAGGTACCTAAGCTAACAAACATGCTTACGATTTCAACGTTCTTATCTTGTTGCTGGAAGCAGTCTGCTAGGTATTTTCTTGTTTACTAGAAGAACATATGCAAAAGCTACTGTTGTTCACTATGAGCAAGCACTAACGAAAGTGTTCAATTAAGCTCACCCTTCATTAAGTAATTTTTTGCCTGCGCTAGCGTCACGACATTCAAGTCCTCGTCGAGAGGTGAATACTAACACACGTTACTCGGAATATATCTTCATCTGTCCCTAGGTAGGTAGTCTCTAGTGGGAGGCACATCCCCTTCGTTGATGCTAAAAATGCAGTGAAATCAATGCCACGAAAACGACAGGGCTATGCAAAAGCCTATGGCTCAAAATTCCGACCCTAAGGCGACCCACCAACCACGGCAGGAGGCACCCACCCCCCGCTAACGTTAGATAGGCTGCAGTGGAACACAACCATGCCGCTCGCATCCGAAATTGGGAGGCATACTCTCCTTCGTTGATGCTAGAAATGCAGTGAAAGAGAGGTTTGAGAATATGGAATGTAGTGGAACACAACCATGCCGCTCGCATCCGAAATTGGGACGCATACTCCCCTTCGTTAATACTAAAAATGCAGTGGAATTAACAACACCGTCGCACAGAAGAATCAAGTATCTGCAGTATTCTTGCCGAATCTAAACTAGCCAATCGAAGCAGGAACTTGCAACAGACTCGGAGCTGATTCGGAGTCTGATATAACACCTCCGCGACCACGATCAAAGGCGCAGTTTCAATATGGGTATTCATTATGACGGATGACCCCGGCCTATGCCTATCAGGATGAGGATAAAGAGAAGAACATGGTATTCTATCTAGCAGTAAGCCTTAGTTCTTTATTCATAGGAATACAAAGCCTCATAAAAAATCTGATACGAAATCCCTAATATCCGTGATAATCATGACAAGAATATGGGATCTGTCTATCTAGAACGTATTAAGTTGGAGATTTACAATCTCGCATGCTGTAGATAGTCCGTTCCTGCATTAGTAACATTCACGGGTCAGCTAGACATGCCTACCGTTAGTAGTATCTTTTCGATACCATACCTCCTCACACTGTTACATTGTGCAGTCTTCACGGTATCTGTTATCCAGGAGACTTAGGAGTGTTCTAATTGGATTTTTCAGATCCAGGTTCTCAGTGCCGGCGACGTCAAGCTATCAACTTACAGAGTTCCAAACTTTCGCAGCTGAAAGATGTAATACGCGACGGAACTCGTGACCTCATTCTTGATATGTTATAGCTGACCAATGGCACTGCCACGGAAGCAATGGGGGATTATTTTGGCAGTGATCTCTAGATAGATATGCTACCCCTGAAGCAGAACCTCCGTAGTAGTCAGCTGTGCTCTTGGAGTTCTCGCAGCCTGGCTAAGGTAATTTCCATCATAGGTGAATGTGCTAGGTGGGATTAGATTGTTTGGAATTTCAACGTATTGCTCTAAACCACAAAGCATAAGGGAGCATTTTGAATGCCTGCTTGAACGTAAGCGCCTTATACAGAATCTATTCAAAACCAGGGTATCTCTTCTTTAGCACTCATGTGAGTAGTATTCCTACCGGCCTCACTCTTTATAGCTTAAGTAGCCTGAAACCTGGTATGCTGCTCGCGCCATTCATCCTATCTAGCAGCAACGCGTGTCCCAAGCTTCCCCGTGGAGAGATAGCCCTTGCTGCCCATCTCACTACGCCATCCAATACCCAAGACACCAAAGATGATCCTTCCATCACCATCCTCAGCTACGGCATCCCGTCGCTCCTCTTCAACGACGAAACAGCACTGTTCAACCTCCCCGGGGTGAAGCACCGGCTTACCGCCCCCGCTGACCTCCCAATTACAGTCTTGATACCGAAATCCAGGCTCGAGCTGCAATCCCACGCGCTGCAGTTGCATGAGATCTTCGCTGCAATTCTCCAGCTGTGCCTCCATGACCCAACGTCGACCCACACCAGCGTCCTCACCCTCGGAGCGGATTGCAGATGGAGAGGGTAGGGATCCGACTTTAGTCCGCACGATCAACGAGCCCTTGCAGATGAACTGGTACAACTTGCGGAACGTGCGCACGCGTCCGCTCGTCTCCGTCGCTTCATAATAACTGACCGTGACGGCAAGTACGTGGTTTCCCTCCTCGTGGAGGTCGAAGTTGACAATCTTTTGCAGCGTCTCACTGGGCCCAATGTCCGTACCACCACTGCTTTGCTTTCCGTCCTCGTCGCTCCCCTCGGCCGATGGGTCCGTGGGCTGCAAGACTAGCTTCTGCGCCGTGGCCGCGCTAGGCGTCTTCATTTCCGCCTCGATACGTACATCGCGAATAACCTTCTTCTTAGTCTGCTGCGCGAATGTGCTACTGGGCCGTGGTGTTGTCGGCGTTGTGGCTGACGCTGGTTCGGTGGGAGGATTAGGCGGTATATCGTGGTTGGCGCAGAGTGTACAGCTAAACGTTTCCCCAACGTAGGCGGAGCCGAAGGAGGGAGGCAAGTTCAAGATAGGCGTCAGCAGGAAGGGTTCTGGGTTCGTGCCGCTGTTTGAGCTGTATGCGAGAGAGGCTGGAATCGGAGTTGCATTGCCGGATGGAGTAGACAGCGGCGTAGGGAGAGGCTGCTGTACAACGAGGGACGGTCGCGATAGTCTACACCAGAATGTGTTAAATTGCAATTATAAAATACCAGAAACAGAAGTTCCTATTACCGTAAGACTTTGAGCGAGACAGAATGTGGTTCTTTGGGATCAATGGAAGGGTATCGCTGATGGCTCATGGCGTAAGAAATGGGAACGTACAAGAGTATAAGTGCTATCTCTGGAAAACTGCGTCTTGGATTAAGTTACACGCGAATTGTCGCATGGCGATGATGTCTACAGTTGAGGTTCGATTGGATTGCGCAAGAGTGTAAGAATGATGAAGCTTGGAGCTGGCTGCAAAGTGCTTCACGCGTTGGGTTCGGAGGCCTTATCTTATCGATAGAGGAGGTGTTGGTGGTGGCACCCGGATTCATCGTTTTGCTAGACTAAGGTACGAATATGAGTAGGTAACACTACAATTCTCTCGTGATCCCCGCAGTTCAAGCCATCATTCTCTTTTTGTGAGTACTGGTATATGCTGCCTCTGGAGTACGTGCCTAGACCGAGCACCTATAGCTAATGACAGCAAAGTATCCCGAGAATTGAATGAGGATGCATCTAACCATGTCGGTTACGAATAAACTTCTCCGGTCCATGAGCATCAAACCATCACAGCGGTTGCGTGACATGCCACACAGAATGAGCATCTACCTAGCTAATAGTACTGTTCCTGAGCGTCAACTACCAAAGGAAAAATCGACTTAGAGTCCAGGAGGAGGCGGAACCTAGCAGGATAATTAGTTAGATGTGGTAATACTCTCTTGAGCTCAGCAAACGTACAGCGCCATAAGTCGAAGGAGGTCCCGAAGGGGGAGGTGGTGGCGGGGGAGCGGATCCTCCCGGAGGAGGCGGTGGAGGGGCTTCGGTCGGTGGCGGAGGAGGAGGTGAAGCCGATGCTCCAGGTGCGGGAGGTGCGGGTGAGCCCTGCTGAGCCGCCTGAGCAGCAGCGTAATATTGGTAGTATTGCATGTAACTAATCCGTCATACGTTAGCCAACACACGGAAACCAGGGGAAATGAGACTTACGCTGCGTAACCGCCGTATGCAGCATACGGGTCCTGTCCTCCATAATACTGAGCATACTGAGCAGCATAATCATTAGTTGCCCCTGGGGGGCTGCCGGCACCACCAGGCACCGGGGAGGCTGAGTTCGCGGCAGGAGCAGGTGAGTTATTGTAACCTCCATGCCCACCATACGAACCAGAGCGACTTCCAGATCTGTCATATCTGTCACCGCCGCCGTATCGGTCACCACCATACGATCTATCACCGTAGCCTCCACCACCTCCATGACCTCCATAATGCTGCCTGGGTGGACGTGTCTTAAACTCTTCATACTCCTCCTTGACTTTGCCGACAAGATCCTCGCATAGCTCCTTAGCCTTCTCGACCATGTTAGGGTCCGGGCCGCTGTGTGATTATTAGATATGGAAAGCACTGTGGAAGGGTGAAGGGGAGATTGGAGGAAGTGAGGTGCTTACGCTACGTGAAGATACATGTCCTCATCGCTCTCATGGTTTGTTGACGCCTCGAGATATCCTGAACCTCGACCTTTGATCTGCACACGACATCCGGTCTCTTGCTGGATATGCTTCACATATGCGCCTCCATGGCCTACAATCTGCGCACGCAAGTTAAAGCCTTGAACGGGCTCGAGGCTAATGGGTATCTTGGCTTCGGGCCATTTGCGCTAAGTTCACGTTAGTGTTCTGTTCTCCCCTGTACAAGTGAATTTGGCTTTGTTAACACGAGACTTACACGTCCAAACTCATCACGCTCTACCTGCTCTTGATCACGGCGGCGGAATCGCCGCTCATCAACTAGATTCGGTAGTTCCTGCTTCATCATTTCCTCGATCTTCTTGACTGCAGCGTCTAGACCAGCCTTCGAGGTGCTGGTAACATGGAGATATAGAGGAGGCGCCTGGGGAGCTGTCAGCCTAGTCCTCTGATTTGGCATGAGACTACTTACCGTGGGGGTGGCCATGCTCTTGTCCGGATAATATTCGCCGCGGGTCGTGACATCTTTCAAAGTCAATCATCGTTCTATCAATAAATCAACAGAAAATCTGGGAGGTTTCTCGTACCAGCTCCGGTATCTTCCTTTATCTAGATCACGCAGCGGAGGTCAGCAGATGCCACAGAGGGGAGTCGTGTGCGAGCTAGTATGCTTCGACGTAAGCTACACTGTCCGTACACGACTATAGGGGTGAGGCTGGAAGAAAGGGCCCGGTCAAAGGGCGAGGACTCTGAAATGGATCAGTAGAAATTAACCAAGGGTATTATTTACCATCTTTTGCGTAGATCCTTTTGTCAGCAGGTATCGATTTCGCAAATCATTGACTTCAATATCCTTGATATAATCGCCGTCGGAAACGTAGACTTCGCCGTTTATGTTTTTCGCACCGGCATCACCTGTGCCAGTTGAGGTAGTGGATGTAGACCTGATGGGTGGGACATCGACATGTTGGATGCCCTTCCTCGCCTGTAGTTGTGCGTTGATCTTGGCCGCAGCGGCAGCTGTTATTCACGGTTAGTATCCAAAGCTTTCGGTGTTAGTGATAAGCCTCTTAGACAAACCTGCAGCGGCTGCAGCATCCACAGGACCCTTCTTGGTCTCAGGAGTTGCACTATCAGCACCTCTGTTTAGAGGACTGCGATCGCGCACACTATCTGGTTTCCGGGCGACAGGGGACCGCGATCTGCGATCGAATCTCGAACGGCGAGGCTCGGGCTCCGTCTGGTCAAAACGCGATCGCTTCGCAGTGCGGCGTTCAGTGTCGTCCATGATTGCTGTCTTCAGGTTGAAGCCGAGGGACCTAGTGACGTCGGGTAACTGGAGAATATTTAGTGCGTCAGAAAGAACATCCAATTATGCCCGCAATGCAGAAAGAAAGAAGGGTGGTTGGTGTTGGAGAAGATCCTGCAGTTGTGAGGAAGATCGAAGGTGGGAACATTTGAAGATGCAGAAATCCACTTCCAGCCAGCTTAGAAAAATGTATTCTTGGCATGGACTGGGATTTAAACAATAAGGCCCGGCTTGGGACTAGCGCCAAAGCTAAGCTTGACATCGGATGTGGGGGCGTTGCCTAGGTACCTCGCTTGATGCATTCTGCACGCTGCCGACAGCTTATGTAACAAACACGTCAAAAAGGTCTAGACCGATGAATGGGACTCCGATATTCGCAGCAAACCCTAGCTCCGAACAAGCTTCACCGCGAACTTTTCTCCCTGTGCTGTGAGTCAGGTGGGACATTACAAGCAATTGAACATCACTACTTTGTTTACAGGTTTAGAGAATTGCCAAGGTCTGATCAGGGGGCTTTTGAGTCCTAATTGATGATCAGGAAGATGGCGTCTCGGTCCTTTGCCCAAGCCAATTGCTTCCGAGCAGCTGCTGCCGCTCTGCGTTCCAGTCCGCAAACCGCTACTCGATGGAGTTCAAGTACCAGCTCGACCTCCGCCATTGCCTACAAAGCCCTCCGTCGTCGTCAAGCTCCCCTGCCCACCAGTGACACCCCATCAGCATGGTCGGCACAGTCAGCTGTTTCCAACATTCTCTACGAGACACCGACTCCTTCCAGGGACCCCCCGAAGCGCCATATCCTCAACTGCCTGGTCCAAAACGAGCCTGGTGTGCTATCGCGAGTCTCTGGGATCCTGGCAGCCCGTGGCTTCAACATTGATTCGTTGGTCGTTTGTAATACGGAAGTGGAGGATTTGTCTCGCATGACCATCGTTCTGACTGGCCAAGATGGTGTGGTCGAACAAGCCCGCCGGCAATTGGAGGACTTGGTCCCAGTCTGGGCCGTTTTGGATTACACAACCGCAGCTCTCGTCCAGCGTGAGTTACTTCTCGCCAAGATCAACATCCTTGGACCAGAATACTTCGAGGAGCTACTGGCACATCACCGCGAGATGACCGCCGAGGTTGATGCCGAAACCAACGAGATGACCTTCGGAGACATTGCCCAGGACTTTCACCCAAGCAAGATGGTCGCTAGCCAAGCTCTGCGGCATAAGCACGAACACTTGAAGTCGATCACGTATTTCGCGCATCAATTCGGCGGCAAGGTTCTGGATATTAGCACTAACAGCTGCATCGTCGAGGTGTAAGCACTCTACGTCTTTCGTGTTGCATCATTTGACACTGACACGATTATAGGTCCGCAAAGCCTGTGAGAATCGACTCCTTTATGAAATTGATAGCACCATTTGGTATTCTTGAATCTACACGTACTGGTCTCATGGCATTGCCTCGCTCGCCTTTGTATGGACCTGATGAGGAAACTATTCATAAAGAGGCGGATGAGGTTGTCGATGCCAGCCAATTGCCTCCTGGCTAAGTTAGATCTGAACAGGGGATGATGGGGATAGTCGGCGTTCATCTATGGCCTTGAATTAATCGTTGATCTTCATGTCACAATTTCTAGATACAGGTCAAAAGTGCAAACTTCCCGAGTCTGGTGTCCGTCAGCATTTTAAATTCAATAAAGCTTATTGTGCTTATTACTTGATCTTCCGGACAACCGAAAGATCCCCTTGAAGTCGTAGTGACGTATAGCCAAGAGAAACGTCGTGCTAGTCGCTTGCGAGCTGGACCTCTCTACTATTCCTAAGCGAATCTTTTCAAATTAGATTCCCTTTGTTTGCGACGAATCCTTCTAGGGCCGCTGTACGCATGTTAGCCACAATTCGGGTCCGGATTAGGACAGAGGCATACCAATAGCTGCCCACAGGCGATTCTCTCCCTCTTGGAATACTAATGATCGTGGGCCGTACATAACCTCATCGTTTACCTCCTCAGGATGACGAGGGAGACAGTGCATGAACTTCCAGTCCGGCTTGGCTCCACCCCTCTTGGCTAGGTCGTCCGTAACTTGAAACCCAGCAAAGGCCTTTAATCGCTTTTGTGCCTCTTCCTCCTGGCCCATGGATATCCAAGTGTCGGTTACAATGACGTTTGCATCCTTGACGGCTTGCTCGGGAACGAAGTATTCGCTGATGGTGCCCGGAGATGCCGCCGTCTTTGCTTGCTCCTTGATGAACGCCATCATATTTTCTGGGATACGGTAATCCGGGGGAGTTGCGACAGAAATATCTACGCCAAGCTTGACACAACCGATGGCTAAGTCAAACAGGACATTGTTAGCGTCTCCTACCCAGGCTACCTTCAGCCGCTCAGGTACGACACCAGATGAATTCGTTCCATGTGCGGAAAATGCTTCATGGATGGTTAGGAAGTCGGCAATAGTCTGAAGAGGGTGGAAGTCATTTGAAAGCGCATTAATAACGGGAACATCGGAGTGCTTTGCTAAGTCTGCAACATCGGAGTGAGGGCCGACGCGAGCCACCATGCAAGATGTCATTGATGAGATGATCTTGGAGGTGTCGTACAGTGACTCGTTTACCTAGGGTCATGTAAGCTACGAATAAAGAGAATAAATTTGTGACACGCACACCCAACTGAATGTCGTCTTTCCCTAAGAACATGGGGTGTCCTCCCATCATCGCCACGGCTGCCTCAGTTGATACGCGAGTACGAGTACTTCGTTTGCTGAACATCATGGCAACAGTCTGACCCAGCAATTTATCTTTGATGGCCACAGGTATCTGGCCGGATTTGACAGCCTTCTTGTGAGCGGCGGCATTGAGAATTAGTTTTGAGAATTCGGCTGAGCTCAGGTCACCGATTGTCATGAGATGACGGATTTTTGAAGGTTCGGTGGAATAGCTCTTTGCTGAAGCATGTTGCAGAGCATTCCGGGCTATTCGATGGATTGAGGGCCGCATATTGAATCAAATTGACGTGGCTAGCGCGTGAGTAAAAGAATTATCGTTTGGTTCTCAGAAGTGGTTTAATTATAGAATTCTTGAAGAGTGATGGCTCCTAATGGGCAAGCTTTGCTGATGAGATATATTAGCCTTGACAATGGCGGAAGGTGATTTGAAAGAGTATCAATTGGTTCTATATTGAAGAGAAAGCACCAGCACAACTCTTAATAGAACGTTACAACTCTTGTAGCAAGTGACACAACAATAATATGAGCTGTGAAGATTTACTTGACCGCATTTCAAAGGCAAGGATACTGCGAATATCGGCGACGATCAGACCGCAGCCGCCCGCAGCTGCAAACAGTATTCTGCCGGACGGTTAGTCTTCCCGTCCCGATGCTGAGCATTTTCCCCAGATAACGCTAATCCCAAGACGGTAAGACCGTTAGACTAAACTTAGGTACACTAGATACGGTACTGTGGACAGGTTCAACCAGATCTGTCGAGTTGGGCTGATGACGACGTGCATTACCCATTTTAAGTGAGCCACCGCCAAGGATTCCCATTATCCAGCTGGCAGCCTATTTTATCTCGCAAACAACCCAACTCCTCGCATTCCTCGATTGTATATGAAAACTATTGACGACATTGCTATTGAGAGTTAAGGTCACTTTATTTCTACTTATATTGAAGTGTGACGGGCCACGTCCCCAGAGCTCCGAGGACAGAAGAGTTGCATCTCAGCCGAATCATGCTGGCGCGTCTATAGTTTGTTACAATCCGCGCTATTCAACCATCATTCATCATGTCGGAAGATGAAACGTCTTCATTGCTTCCATCAGCAAAGAAAGGAAAGGGAAGCGACCAAGATACCTACGAGTCGGTCGAATCGACACCCCTCCTGTCAAGCAGCTCAGGAACCCCGCGATACGACGGCGATAGCGCCGAGCCCGTGAGAGACGAAATCGCATCAATACGATCCCATCATAGCCACCCGTCTTCCATCAATAGCACCAAGAAAAAACCAAGAAGATGGCCTTCTTTTATAGCCATAGGGTTATTGGCGGGAGTCGCCATTGCAATACTCGTGCTTGCCTTCATTGTACCTGATGCCGTGCAAGAATACGCCCAGCAAGCTGCTGTTATCGAACCTACCAGCCTATCCATCGATTCTATCACAACTGATGGAGTTCGTGCTCGCATACAGGCCAACTTCCAACTCGACGGCTCAAGGGTAAAAGACGGTAACGTGAGAAGAATTGGCAAGGCCGCTACTTGGGTTGCCAACCAACTGGGGATTGAAAAGACGGAAATTGATGTCTACGTGCCTGACTATGAAAACGTTCTGCTTGGGTCTGCTGTTGTTCCACCATTGGTCGTCAATCTCAGGGATAAAGAGACAACATCGGTTGATTTTATTGCTGATATACGGCCCGGCAACATCGAGGGAATGCGTACGATTGCGAATGATTGGTTAGATGGGAGACTTGATCAACTGCGTCTTAATGGGAAGACTAACTTGAGACTTAAGTCTGGTCTTATACCTCTCGGGATACATAGTATCTCCGAAACACTGGTTTTTGAAGGTCAATCTCCCTACCGTTCCTTTGCTACCCTTTATTTCGGAGAGAAAGTGTTCTTCTAGCCTGTCAGCGGGCTATCCAAGCAGTTGGATGTCTCTATTGAGTTTAGACTGATTTTGTGAACAGTAAACAAGATTCCTGCTATACCAAAGTACAACATTACACGATTCAACGTCGAGGATGGTCCCTTCAAAGGGTCTATGCTCGTTGATGTGTCTCTATCTGCGCTCAACGAATTTCCAGTTCAGCTTGACATACCTGAACTCGCCTTTGAGATCATGGTCCCCGGGTGCGCAGATGCGGACCCCTTCATTATTGTAGCAGACGCCTCTACCGGCGAGATTCATGTGGAGCCATTGTCGGATGTTTCAGCGAATGTTTATGGAGTCATTCACAAGCTTCCCGATTCTTTGACTCGGGCTTGTCCACATTCATCTTCCTCGCCATTAGACATGTTCTTGAAACAGTACATGCACGGCGAGCCTGCCACATTATTCGTCCGTGGCAGCAATCGTCCAGATGGCGAAACTCCAAAATGGATTGCAGACCTTCTAGCCAGCATCACTGTTCCGGTTCCGTTTCCCGGAAGAACGCTAGACGGTCTAATCAGGGACTTCTCATTGACCGACGTTCATTTCACTCTACCCGACCCTTTTGCTGATCCTAATGACCCAGGCGCTAGCCCCAAAGTTTCAGGGAATATCTTGGTCACTGCAAGCGTTCCCTCCGAGATGAACTTTGGCATCAATGTAACAAAGGTGCGAGCGACTGCTGACGTCATTTATAAAACCAAGAAGATGGGGGAGCTCAACCTGCGGAAGTGGCAAAATGCGAATTCGACAAGGGTCGAGGGTAAGGGAAGTGACGGGCCCAGTCTCAAGATCGAGTCTCGCATCATCGAAGCCCCTCTAAACATAACTGACGGCGATGTTTTCGGCGATGTTGTTCAGGCGCTTCTCTTTGGAAACAAACCTCTTCAATTGGACGTTCAAGCTCTTGTTGATGTCAAGGTGGAAACTTCACTGGGAGAACTCGTCTTGAAGGAGGTGTCTGCCGATGGAAAGATTCCAGTAAAACGTCCGTCCTCGTTGCTTTGATCTAGTTAGTCGCCTCTTGATGACTCGTTTGCGGGGACATTCAGCCTCACAGAGTTGTCTTTTACGCCATCTTATAACCCTTTCTTTCTCAATGTGCCTATGCTAACGGACTAGCAGCCTTTCCTCATGGGGCGATTGGCAGCATTGACCCTAAAATTGGCTCATTAAGAGTCGTGGATACTTCCCTGGATTCAATCACTCTACAAGCTTTGGTCAATGTTACAAACCCGACGCCATATGCAGCTCATGTTCCATTTGTTAATGTCCACGTTGTTGCCAATGGTTCAATCTTGGGTGATGCCACGATTGAGAACGTGGATATCCGCAAAGGTCTCAATACTAATGTACTTGTCACGGCGACGTGGAATCCCACAAAGGGAGGCTCACATAGCCGACAAATTGGGAGGGACCTTGTTTCTCAGTACCTATCGGGTTTCAACACGAGCATTACTGTAAAACCGCACTTGAACACCATCCCCGGCCAGTCTCTCTTGTGCAAAGCACTATCGCGATTCAATGCGACGTTCGCTGTTCCTCGGCTGAACCTCCCTGGCGATTCATCTGGCGAAACATCTCATTTTATTCGAGATGCGAGTTTCCACTTCTTGTCATCGACTGCCACCTTCACGCTCGTATCCCCTTTCCAATTCAATACATTATATCTAGACTTCGTGAACGCGACCGCCTTGTACAATCATACCGAACCAATAGGGCAGATCCTTTACGACCTCCCATTCGCGGCCCCCCCTGGAAAATCTGAGACCCCTAGACTGCCTGTCACGTGGTCAATCGATTCTGTTGGATATGATGCCGTCCGAGGAGCGATTGGTGGGAAGCTGAAATTGGATGCTCATGCCAATGTCGATGCTCGACTTGGGAATTGGAAGGAGTCACTTTGGTACCAAGGGAGGGGTATTGGGGCTAGTATACATCTTACTTGAAGCTCAGTAACCAATCGGCGTTTATAGAGGAAGCAATGAACCTTTCAGCGTAAGAGGCCGGGCGTTTGGGAGTTTTTAGATGTACATGAAGCATAGGACATTGATACCACGTAATCTTTCGGGTTGATATCATGATGATGCAAATGAGCCACGAGATTGTGGACGGTAGCCTACCGCTAGGCAGACTACGTTCGTAAGGCCAACTCATGGTGTAGAGGAGCTTCCAGAGAAGCTGGCCCAGCACTTGCTGACGGGTCATGAGCTAACTCAGCTTTATGCTGCTTCTGAGCTTAGACACTCGTTCTCTAGCACTTGGTGTATTGCACACTCTCCCTAGCCGTATGGAGTGGGTTTTAACACATAAAGAGCTACTTAGGTCACCTGGGACCTGGGGTTATGTCAGAAAGCCATAGGGCTGGATTATTTAACTTTGATTGGTGAAGAGGGTGCTGTTGGCGTTAGAATACGAGGTCCTCCTCGGTGGAGGCGTTTATGAAGGCGTCCCTGCTGCCGTTCAGATGTAGTTATCAAGTCGAAAGGGCAGTCTTGCTATATGTACTAGCTTAGCTGGAAATAGAAACACAGCAAAGGTTCTCTGCTGGGGGTTTCCCCGGAAAGTACGATGCACGATTAGCTGGGGCTGTATGGAATCATTCGATCTTTAGCGTGGATGTAACATCTCGGCATATATATCAGCCCTATAGGTATTACTAAGAAGTCCTTTAGTGCGTAAGCATGGCACTGCGTGAGAATAAGATGGTTTCTTGCATAGCCTCAACCCGCGGATACCTAGCTTGACTACCTAAACCTCGATGAAGTCAGTTGATCGTCTCATGGCTTTAAGTAGAACCTTCAGAGTCCCCTCAGGCAACGGCTCGCCCAGCTTTCCTGCCTAAGTCTTATTGTCTAGCGGATTATTCCATGCTCAGCCTCATAGAAATCCTCGACTACGTCCCGAAGCTATGGTGACCGTCAGCATTTCGCGCCTTGGCAGCTGATCATGTGTGTCTCACCGGTCGGACTCGAGGAGCTCCGATTACGAGATCGCTGGCTGTCGAATAGGCGAAGATTATTGTTAATTCCTTGAAGTCCTGTGTCAACTAAAGAAGTTGGGACAATGCAGAGGTTGGGAATGCTAGCTACCAGGCAGTCAGACTGGTTGAAGAAAGGTTGATCTTTCGTAGTACTTTGCTCCTTCGAAGATTTCGCTAATTATACATCTATATCTGTGATATTATTGATGCATTCCGCCAAAAACCCGTATTTCGTTTGTTAAAGAAGCTCAAGATCCGGCACCGCATGATACACCGAGACGGCTGGTATGTCTTTGGACTAAAACGTTGATGCAGCCACTCTTCTCAGCTGAAATGTTGTTGTGGCGAGCGGAACATTGCATTTGATTTGAATTAATAACATAAACCTATAAGATGCGTGACGAACAATAGGTCAAGCCAATCAGGTGTGAGCTTGTACTTTACGAAAGATGGCTGAAGGTGTGGTAAAGAACGAGGCTTTTGCAAGTCAGCCCACGACAACCCGACAACACATCGGCCATATTATAATTGGACATTTTCAAAGATCCGGATGTGCGGGGAGGTGTGTCCATGGTGGCATTGTTCCACTAGCTGCCGGTGTGTATAACGGCAGACAGTCAATCGGCATCAGCTCTCACGACCGAAGGCGGGCCAATAGAAGGATTTCATTATTCAAGAGCTCGTGTCAGCAGCTCAGGACTATGGCACATCTCACTAAGACAACGAGAGGTAGCCTATACTACATGTATATCGTGACAAAAATAGGCTTGGGCTTGATCACCTCGTATGGTAGCCCACCAGCATTGATATACGATGATGAGATTCAGGGCTTGAGGTTGAAGGTGTATATAAGGTGGTGCTTCCCGGAGGTCTAATGTGATTTAGTCCCAGCTCCATCAGCATCAACAACACAAGCTACTCGAATCTAAGGCAGTCAAATCATCTTCCACCAACTCCTCACTTGGTCACCATCATTTCTATACATCAATACAATTTCATCGATAGCCCTCATTCAAAATGAAGTACACCACTGCCGCCCTGAGCCTCATGTCCGCAACTCTTTCCCTCGCGGCCCCAACCACCACAGCTGGCTACGCAGTACCCAGCATCCTCAAGATCCACAACATCGCCACGAACCAGAACTATGCAGACGTGAGGACGTACACAATCCGCAGCGGCACCTTCGAGACATCGACGCTGTACGACATCCCCATCCCCGCCGCGGCAGCAGGACGTACCTGCGGGCTCGTGTTCCACGCCTCAAGCAGCGACAGCGTGCAGGGCACCGGCGGCCTCGACATATTCAAGAACGGCTTCACGGACCTGGCCTCGCTGACGCAGGGCAACCTACGCGACCAGGAGATCGCACGCATCGTGTATAACCCCAGCACGGGCTACTACGACTTCAATCGCATCGACGTCACGCCCACTGTTGACTCTTTCCCTTGCCCTGCCGGCAAAACTCTGCACTGGGAGGCTGCGGCTGCCGGCGAGTTCGACGTTAATGTTGTCCAGCAGGACTTTGCTTATGATGGTGTTCATGTACCGAATGGAATTAGCGTTGCTTGGTGGTGAGCTGTGAGTTCGTATGGAATCAGAGTCATGGGGTTATTTACTTTCTGGTATATACTTGAGCCGGGCATTTCTGGAGTTCGCTCTGAGAGCGGGTTGGAGCTAGCATTAGCGGACATTCCTTGACATTTTCTGGTCTTCATTCTTTTCAAACTGGAATTTTTTATTGTTCTAGACTGATTGAATAAACAAGCACTCCTTTTTGAAGTTTATCATTGAAACTCGCGCTAAATTATGTTGTGAAATCGCGAATCGTAACTATGCAAATTAGTTTTAAAACTGCGAAGTCCGAATGATATATTAAGTTATCTGAGTTGTGATTCAGGGCCACTCATGGTCAATATCTACCAAATAATAGGCCACCATGGGTAACAGTGGTTTAGTCATAGCCATATGACAAGTGTTGTGTCACAACACACAAGTAGTGAGTGCGCAATATCTTTTGCCATGACCCTAGACACTGTAGTTGGAGATAGTTGGGCCAGACAATTATGGTTAAACGTTGTTATGTAAGCATCTCTATTTGAACCGCTGCCCTAAAGAGAGTAAGTTGAAGCCTTATAAATGGCTGCATCTTAAAATCCCTACCTCAACTACTTTCTTCTTGCAGAATCTACGTAGGCTTATTATAAAAATCACAGGGACTATAATTAGACTGGGCACTTGTTTATGTAATATGGAACACTTGGTATGAGAGTGCCTGCTGATTTATTGTGGCAGTATGGTGGTTTTATATGTTTTGTTAGCATTAACTGCTTTTATTTTATAGTTGTTAAGTTTTTGTTTTGTTATTAGCATGTTAACTTTATTAGTATATTGTATTAACGGAAACGGAACTATTAAGATTTCTAGTTACGCTGGTTTTTCTGCTTTAAACAATATTGTTTTTATTTCAGCTATTTTTTATATATATATTTTTTGTGGAATATTTTAAGCTTATTATTTAGTTAATTTTATAAGTATACTGTTAAAAATACTTCGTTAAAAACTAATAATATAGTTTTAAAGTTGTTAAATAACTTTTTTAGGTTTAATATTAACTTTTATAAATATATTAAAAAATCTAGCTTTAATTATTTAAACTTAAATGTTATTAATTATTATTAAATATTTTTTAATATATATAATATATCTTTTTAAATTTTAAATATAATAAGTAAATATAAGTATTAATTTAAATAATACGCTTTTTTATATTTATATTTATATTTTAATTTATAAAAAGTTTAAATTATTAATATTATTTATTAAATATATTATTTGATATTTTATATAATTATTAAAGCTATAATAGCTTCTTCAAGTCGTCGATCTGCAACCAAGCAACATTATACATCAGAACAGATCGAACCTTTCTTCGTTCTAGTATTCTTTACCACCTTGCTAGGCATGCTGCGCATGTGGCAGGTATTCTCTCTATAACGCTCGGTTTTCCTTATTGTCGGATGGGAAAATAGAAGCAAGATACTGAATCGAACTAGTCTTAATCTCTTCTATTACGTTATAGAGGATGTATGTCGAACATATCGTCATCTCCTCGTCGGACCTTAGTTCAACAAGCATTACCTGATATTTTTACCTACAGACTTTACCAATCCAGTTTTCGGTGACACTACCGAGAGGACTGGCCGCGACTTAGTGGAACAAATATGTTATTCATTCTCACCCATTCGTAGGCTATTGATATCTACGAAAGCGAGATCTTCGGGACTTGCCTCGCGAGGGTAAAAGGAGCCGGCCGCTTACTGCTAGGCGTTAACAAGGACCTTACTAATCCTCGAGAAGCACGTTTATGATAGAGAAGCTTTAATGATGAATAAATGTTGTGGAACTGTTGCACTTCAATAGCCTGGGTCATTGTTGTATTCTAAAGAAAGGTCTAAGGCTGGTCGGGGTGGGACGCGCCCGCATTAGGTACTAGGCACCCGCAATTAGGTGTGCAGTGACAACATTCAGCCAGCTATTGTATACTACCAAAGCCATGATTTACTTATATGTCCTCCACTCCGCCCTCTGTGGGCCCTTGTTGTTTGTCAGTGAGCTCCTCCTCGCTGTCTTAAAATTGACACTGGGTCGCGCTGTAAAGAAGCATGCCAACTAGGTAATCAAAATATGTACGACATACGCACCTTATTAAAATCACTTCAAGAGCCCGCCGTCTCTGTACTGTGCTGTCAGGAAGGGCTTGCGGCCATATCGATCATTAAGTACGATGAGGTCTGTGACGAAGCCACACAGCCTAACAGAGTTGCCGCCATTCAGATACGAGTTTTGCCACTGTGGTCCCTACTGAATATTTTACAAACAACTTAAAGACATTCATTCACCAAATATATCTTGTTAATGAATGATTTATGACTGAATTCCTACCCTGTAATTGTCCAATACTCTAATGTCATCTTGTCTTGAAGCAACGCCTTGACAGACTGTATCCTGCTTGGAAGGCTACCAACCCCTTGCGGTTCACCGCTTTCTTCAGCACTGTTATCTCCAGATAGGGCAATATTGATCAAGCTCAATGGCAATACTGGTGTGGTCAACCTAGACCCCAACCTAGCTTGCCGATCTGATTTGTTGGCGGTCCCCAATTGCTGTCCTGAGGTGCAAAGCGACTCTGGGAGTCCCATCATGTCTTCCACAGCCTGATAAGCATCCAAAAGCATGTATACTGCTTTATACATCTGGAAACAGGTCTTGTACCCAAGAGGCAGTTCGCCAAGCTGTAGACCCCGACTTTCGGTCAGATCAACGGCCAATGTACCTCCAGCTGAGTTCAACTTGGGTACGAGACTCAGGTAGTTTTCAAAATGGCCAAATATCACACCGTATATCTTTCTTAGAGACATGAAACAACTTAACATCAGCAGTTGCGTTGGCATGTCGGACACTTCGTTCTGCCCGCCTTGGATGGGAGACCATGAATAATCTTGGGCCTCCAGAATGTCTTGATGTGCCATGGCTTCAGGTACAGTAGTGGGGAGTATAAGCTCTGCTAAGCCTGATTCGGGTGTGCGTGAATCAGACCAAGTGAGTTCATACGGTGGACTGGACACTGTTATGTCGCATGATGAAGGGAGGGAATCAGATTGATCTGTATAGTGTTGTTGTCGGGCGGTGCGACAGCTGCTCAGCGTGACGATCATACTATGTGTCAACCCCAAGACGCTGCCAATGGGATAAGATCTCATATCTTCTAGGCTTTGGAGATTCCTCCAGGGACCGTTCTCCAGAGTGTGTAAGATGTCCTGCACCTGGCTGACCAGTGCGGAAAGCTGCGACAGGGTGGACAGAGAATCATGATTCTTGAGCTCCCAGGGCATCGGGGGGGTCTCTTCAGCCCCAACAGACAAGGCGGTAGAAGATAACGTTCCTGGTGCTGCGCGCTGGCTCGTTGCTGGCATATGTGAGTATGCAGTTGTGCCAAAGAGATCAAGGTCATTTGGACCAATCCAAGAGGGCGAAGATAGTCCCTCGTCGACTAGCGCATTGTCGTCTGAAGGCTCGTCGGTTTCGATCATAGGCTCGTGTCTTATTTGTTGGCTCATGCAACCCTCATTTTCTACTTCAGCCAGCCATGCCGAAGAACAAGAGACCATCTCAGCAATTGAGGAGAACTCATTGGTCCCCTGCAGTGGAACATGGTCATGAACAGTATCAACATCTGTGATGCGTTGTCCTGTGCGGCTCCTCTCAGCGTACTTGTTGTGTTTGTTGCGTGGCAACTGAGCTCTTCTCCGTCCAAAGATGCATTCGACCTTGGCACGCATACACCTTACGCACGAATGAGCTCCCGGGTCTGAAGGTTGTAGTGGCGACAGGCATTTGAGCTTCAAAGAGCGACACCGTTCGCATGATGATCGTATGGACTGGTGTATGGGTTGCAGCATTGTGATTTAAGATTGTCCCATCTGAGCCAAGACATGACGGCTCCATGGGATTAAAGGGGATTTGAATTAGGTTGTAGACTTGCACGTTTCTCTCTATAAGTGTCGTGGAGACTGAAAACATGGGTTCATCGATTCTCAAATCTCTTATAGTGATGTTTGCTGGGTGTCGGCCTACCTAAGCCGTGCCCTGGATTTTCTGGTTCAATTCTGCCAACAAGCAATAAATCTCACCTAACGCGGTGCGCCTCCTCATGCAGCTTACAAGCCGCACTGTTAGTTCGCCCCTGTCCTTTTGTTAGGTTGTGTGAGAACTCCTTCAGAGCTCCTTCTCTGCGGCGCATTACCCCTCACCCATAGATCCTTGCGTACGGCGTAGGTATAACATGCAGCGAATCGTTCCACGTGGCGCATCAAAGGATTCGCAGTCAGGGTCAAAATCATCAGCCTGGAATAGCCTCGCCTCCTCCCTACAGTGGCCGAGTCATCTACTTAGTTTTATTACTGCTCCACCCACACTTAATTTTTGTAAGGGGATGAGCAGGAGCATAATTTCAAGATATACTAATTTTAAAGTAACTGTTTTTACTATTGATCTGGGGAAAAGAACACCTGCAGTGCGGAACACAGTAGCGGTGGTTTCCCTAGTTGGTACTTCCTTTGGATTTGTCTGTTAAGAGGGGGAGCCAGAAGTTAAAGACTTCACCCAGGTATGTGGACTTAGCGATTCTGGCGGCAGCGAATTGGGCAATGCGTTAATCAACGCGAACGTATTTAAAAGGGACAAATTTAGGATGGCCTGGGGCCTATATAGCGAATGATTTACAACTTAACGAAAGACTTGGATTTCTATACTAAAGTATATATGTCTAAAATCTATGCATGCGTGAAATAAATGTAAAAAACGAAAGAATATATTAATAATCAACTTAACCCTTAAATACTAGTTAATTAATTAAACTTTCTTATCTTAAATAATTATAATAAAACTTTAAGTACTATTATTAAAAAATTATTAAGTTAGTTAATTATTTAAGTTTATACTGTTTATATATAATATAATAAATATTTATAATTTAAAAACAACTATTAAATATTATATTATAAATTAACTTAAAAAAATAACTTGTTTTTTTATTACTTTATAAAACACTGTTTTTATTATTTAAAAATTGAACTATTATTTTAAACTTATTATAAAACTGTTAATAATAATATTAACGTGCTTATTAACTTTATTAACAAGTTAAATAAAGCTATTATAAAATTTTACTATAGTTTTACTAGTATAAAAAACATTATTTATTATTATAATATTAATATTAACGTTATAAGTTATAATTTAATAATATTATTAATAATTATTATCATTACTTATATATTTTAATTTTTTTAACAATTTTAATAATTATAACTTTTATTTATTAATTTAATAATTATTTAGTTTTAATAATAATAACTAGTTAGTATATAATACAAATTTTTTAAAATTAAAACTTTTTATAAAAAAAGATTTAATAGTTATTATTATATATTTATTTTAAGTTCTTATATAATATACTTTTATTAATATATATTTTTATATAGTTTTTATTGTTTTAAAACTATTAAGCTTTTAACTATAAAAAAATAAAGTGTAGAAAATTAATATTTTATGTTATATTAACGTTTAACTACTAATAAAAGTTAAAATCTTGTTTATTAAATTTTAATTTTTATATATAATTATACATTAAAAAACTTTTTAAGTTTAAATTTTAATACAAAAATGTATATACAATATATGTTAATTTAAAATCTTTTTTAATTAATATAATAACTTTTATCATTATTTAAGTTTAGGGTTTTTTATTTGACATTCCACCATTATCAGAGCATCGTAGAACGCTGTTGTTCTGGCTGCACAGAACGAGAAATCCTTCGGACTTAGATGGTACACCATAAGCTTATGTTGCATTCACGACAATGCGGTGGTAGAGGACCAAGAAAGCACACCGCGATTTGCCAATCGAATTGAATATGTTGCCTGGCGTTATAAGTGTCTGTAAAATGTTGAATGAAGCTTAAGATCATGAAACCAAGTGTGACTGGGGTAACTACGTTCTGTCAATCTCTTACTCGCCTCTCAGCCACCAAGCCTCCCGAATGTCATATCATGGAATTATTCGGAAATCTTCGGCTGTCTTTCATAATGCCAGACTGAGCTGCCACCGGTTTCAGATGATCTAAACGTCTAGATAGATTGACTATTTAATTCGGCGCTTTCAGATATCTTTCCCACGCGCAAATATTGGATACACTTTTTCGCGAGTCAAACTCTCTATCAAGTGCGGAGGCTGTTACCCTCCCTATGCGAGCTCTCCATTATGAAAAAACAGATTCAGACTGCTTTGATTGGAGACTTCGAGGGTTTCATACGACTAAGCCATGAGGCTCCAATACCAAACGCCACTGGGGACACCATTCTAGTCAAAACTAAGGCGGTTTCTGTTAATCCTGTCGACACCAAAATGGTCGGATCTTACGTGACGGCCGGTGCCGTGGCTGGGTTCGACTTTTCGGGAATCGTGCAGCAAGTCGGCTCTGCCGCTTCCAAAACGAACTTTGTGGTCGGAGATCGTGTCTGTACAGTTGTTATGGGCATGAATCCACTCGACCCGACTGTAGGCGCATTCGCCGAGTATACGACTGCAGTTGAATGGTCCCTGATCAAAATTCCGCCTACCCTTAGCATGGAAGAAGGGGCCTCTCTTGGGATCAGCTTTATGACAACTGGCCAGGCTCTCTTCAAAAGCTTGGCTCTTCCAGGACATCCACTTAAGCCTAGCGCACAAGCATTGCCTGTACTCATATTTGGTGGTTCATCCGCTACCGGTACAGCAGCTATCCAGCTAGTCAAACTCGCAGGCTTCCAGCCCATTGCCACATGTTCGCCGCATAACTTCGACCTTGTCATGTCATTCGGGGCTTCTGCTGTGTTCGACTACCAAGCTCCTGGGTGCGCTTCAGACATCAAAAGCTATACCAAGAACAGTCTGCGTTACGCCTTAGATTGCATCTCCACGATTTCCAGCATGGAATTCTGCTACGAAGCAATTGGACGGGCCGGGGGGAAATACACAACGTTAGAGCCGTATGCAGAGGCCATAGCACAAAGTCGCAAGACCATCAAGGCTGACTGGATCATGGGTCCGCAGATGATGGGTAAAGAAATAGCTTGGCCGAAGCCCCATTGGAGGCCGGCAGACTCTACAATGGCCGAGTTTGGAGCTTCGTGGACTACCACATTGCAACAACTTCTGGACAACGGCCTCATTCGGCCTCATCCAATCATGATCAGGCAAGGTGGTCTGGCTGAGGTCTTGAATGGCATTGAAGATTTAAGAGCGAAGAGGATTTCTGGAAAGAAACTAGTCTATACTGTTTAAGGCTTCAGAAATCGAACTATGTACCATCAAATAGTCATAAATTCGTAGCTATACTCCTTCACCTAAGTACTTGTGGTCTAACCGTGTCATTCTGAAATAGGAACGGTCATAAAACTTATCACCGTCTGTAAACTACTCGTGTGCGACGCATCTAACCCCTAAGGAATACGTCTGCTCGATAAGCTAGATGACAAGATAAACAGGCCGGGGTTGACCCCTTCGATCCTAGGGATTGATAACATCACTGCCCACTGGTAGGGCCGAACTTTTCCATTCGCGAGCATTCTCCGTGGTATAGTATACTCCTCGCGTATATTCAAATACTCTAATATTTTATGACCGCCTCTTGTGCGTAAACATAACTGTAGAACGCAGGACTGCCATTGAACCTTCTTTCCTAATCTGGCGCCATAGACTTTTGGGACTATCTCTCACATCTATTTTACATGCTGGTCTCGCTACCTCCATCTTCTCTCCTCGACAAAGACTCTTGTTGTTTTTGAGTTTTGAAGCTGATCAACCCCGAAGGGGCAGCCTCAACCCAAAAGATGGCCGAACTGTCATCCAGAAAAGAAAAAGAAAAAGAAAACACTAGTAAACGGAATATTTATACCGAAACACCAGTAATATCTAAAGGTCGATAGTAAACCGAGCCCTCAAGCGTTCACCATAACGATAAAACAGCCATGGCACAGGAGTGAAAGCCAAACAAATGAAGCCAAGCACGCTGTTTCCCCAGCCCAGGCCCAACTTGTTGTACAACGCGGGAGCTGCAAGGTCTAAAAAGGCCCCAAATGGAGAACGAATCAGCAAGTTTGCCGCGAGAGCTGATGCCGCCGCTTCTGCGCCGAAACTATCAACGAGATAAATTTGGCCGGGAATGACGACGAAAAGAGATCCAACACCAACGATATACGTTCCTAAGATCGGTACGATCCAATGAACGCGGTAATAAGCAGTCCACCCGTATATGAATATGCCAGCTGGAGAAATGGGGCCAAGCCATTTCATAAGTATCAACCTTTCTTCCGGCCGTGGAGGGGAGTCAGGTGCAGTGGAGTCTTTCTTCGCATTCTTCGACTGCTTATCACTGAGCCGTGAGAATATGACCAGCCCGGTGATAAAGCCGAGACCAAGGCCCAGATAAGCTAAGCCAGCAGTTCCGGGGCCAAATCCGTAAGTGCCTTCGAAAACGGACGGAAATGTGGCAAAAAGTAAGAAGATCAGACCGAAAAGTAATCCGGTATACAGTGAAATTAAAAGAACAATGGGGATAAAAACAAGCATCTTTATCGGACGCATAATGGCACGGACAAGTGTTTCTGTCGGTGTTTCTTTGCGTGCCAATTTGGAAAGAAGTTTTTCATTCCCAGTCTCTTTCCGCATCTGCTCTGTCTTTCGTTGTAGGAGAGCCGTCGCGCTGGTTTCTCGCATGAATGCGAAAGTAAAAATGCCGATCACCCCAGACTGACCACTCTAGGCATTAGAATCCAGTCCAGGAAGAGGCAGGCCGCAACTTACCAGAATAAGGATTATTCGGAATGTCCAGCGCCAGCCAATTGATTGCGTAACGAACCCGCCGATAATTGGCCCGAGAACCTGTGGTTCATTATTAGTCGTTTCTCTATGCGAATAAGACTCAAGAGGATAGCCTCAAACTCCAAGGACCAAGAGAGATCGACTAATGCTTTTAGAAGAGAATTGAAAGATACCTACGGGCCCTAAAAGCGGTCCTATGGCAAACAATGCTGTGGCCTTTCCGCGTTGCTCCTGAGGAGTGATATCGGCAATCGTCCCACCCCCCACGGCCATAGGACCTGAAGCGGCAGAACCACAAATCAAGCGGAAAACCAAGAACATGGCCGTATTGGTACTGAAAGCACAGCCCGCCGTAAAGGCAAAGTAAACGGTGTTGCAAAGATAGTATATGAAAAGCCGACCGTAGCACTCTGACAGAGGTGCAAGGACAATTGGACCAAGTGCGAACCCAAGAACATAAAGGCTAACAGTCAAGGCCTGCACTGTAGGGCTGGTAATGTTGAACTCGCTCGCCAACTGTGCAGCCCCTGGGGCGAACATGGTAGCAGCCAAGTTTCTGAAGGTACAGTTAGCTAGGAATCGTTTCCTGTTCGGCAGGCGACGAGACTCACGCATTGAGCGAAAACAAGCTCACTATGGTGACATGGAATTGTTTCTTAGATGGTGACCAGTTCAACGGATTCGCTGGGTCGGCGGGACCGTCCCAATCTACGACATTGGGGTTGGTTATAGAGGTGTGCTTCTCGCCCCCCTCTAGGTTTCCATCCATCGAGGAATTAAACCCAGGCTGATCCATCGCAAAGCGGCTGTAATAGAAAATAAGTGCGCAAAGGCTCTGATAGTGCCGTCGTTGTTTTGTCCTTATACTGCCCGACTCTGTTTTAGGGGCAGAAGAGAATGATGCAAAGGAGCCCAATGCTGAAGAAGAGCAGCTTTTTCTCTGTTTGCTTTGGTACAGGCACTTGTGAAATATCCGAAGATGAAAAGAACGAGGTAGTCCAGTTTGTAATTATATAACGAGAGACGAAATTGCGAGAAGAACATATTGAAACAGAAGGAGTTCGCGACGCTTCCACTTCAAATGCCCATTTCCGATGCCCCGCGTATTGCCCGGCAGAGAAATTGATTTCACGCAATTGTCTATGTTCACAGCACAGGCTGCACAGCAGAGCTGAGTTGTTCCCATCCTCGGTAGTTCACTGTCCGAATGACCTTGCATAAAATGCCACGAAAAATACTATCGGAACAAAAAAACAAAAAAACAAAACAAAAATAAAGAAATGATGTTACTTGTCGAAACACACTTGCTCGTGCGTGAAAAAGACCTGTCGTTACCGACCGTCTCCATCGCCGAGCGCTATATTTGGCATTCTCTTTCCGGTTTCGTGAGCTTGAACAGTGCAAACTAAGCAAACCTCCTATCCCTGGAGTTGGCGAATCGGAGCAATACATCGGTGATCCGGAAGATCGGAGCATCGGAGCATCGGGGCGCGTACATACAAAGCCACCAGCATGGGACCATGCATATTCCTTTTCGGCTGCCGCGCTGACATGCATGAGGGCATACAGTCCCTGACTCTTGAGATCACAACCAACAACCCTACCCCTTCTGCCGGCTCGTAGGTTCTCCTGCTTTCAACAATGGGTCGAAGCTCATTCAGTCATTCTCATGTATTACTGTTAGTGAGCCACGGAACTATACGGGGAATATCGGGAAAAATAAGCCTGACAACATAGCAGCCTCATACCCCTAGAGGGCAGGCTGCTCTGGCTCCTGTCGCCTCCCCATCCGACCTTAGTGCCGATCGGGTTCGAATTAACATCGCCAAAGCCGACCAAGCCATCGCTAACAAGACGTGTGCTTAGAACATGTCAGACCAGGATGCCCACGAACTGACACAATCGGGCTCCGGGAAAACGCCACGGGGCAGAGCTCGTTTGCCCTCTAGTAGGCGGCGGGATAAACCACAGCTGTCTTGCAACCTCTGCAAGCGAATGAAGTGAGTATTCTATCAACAGTCAGCCTGCGCATCGCTGCTCTCCCCCTCCTTTCATTGAGTAATTCATACCGGTTTAACGGGACCACTGACCCACGCTGGCTTTGGTGCCCGATAGATTACGATGTGATCGACAGCAGCCCTGTGGCACTTGTGAGAAGCGAGGCCTAAGCCTGTCGTGTGCGTACATGCAGGGCAGCAGCACCTCTCTCCTGGCTGATGCCTCGGGCCCATCACAACGGTCGCCAGTCACTGTGCAGGGGAGAATCCATCAGCTCGAAAACTTGGTGATGAGTATGATGCAGCAGGCGAGCACGGGGCCCGCTGGCGCTATTACCAGCCAGCCCGATCCCGAGCAAACAGCAACCCCTCAGCACAACTCGAGCTACGGACCGCCCCCAGTGGAGGATCTCACTGATAATGTCGTTCCTGTGCCCCCAAATGTTGGCAGCATACAGTTAACCCACTCAGGTGCGAGCTACGTCAGCGGTGCTCACTGGGCTGCTGTGCTTGATGGGATCGCCGAACTTAAGGATCATTTCGCGATGGAAGAAAGACAGGTGTTTCTCGCAAACCGTGAGGCTCTTGACCTCCTTCTACCTGATCTGAATGGTCCCCTGCTACTGTATGGCTGTGTTATGTTCGCCACGAGAGAAGAGATCCTGGCATCACTTCCCGCCCGTCCGGTTGTTGAGCAGTTGGTGTCTCATTATTTCGATTCATTTGAAATGTCGCCGGGTGAGATCGTTCTAGTACTCTCGGACCCAGATGAAGACTAATGACCTTGTTTCAGCTGTTTTGCACAGTAATGAATTCCTGAAAGAGGTATTGTCCCATCTGCTCGGAACCTGCATGTTTGATTTTAACAGCTGTACCAGTTTGAAAGATTCTGGGAGAACCCATCGGAAACACCCATCATATGGATTGGCCTATTGTTCACCATCTTGTGCTTGGCCACTCAATTTCAGAAGTGCAAGTCAACCCCTCAAACCACCCAGGGTCAAGCAAGCAAGTCGTCTGAGCTGGACTTGGATACTACGGTGGAAGCATTTAGACAAAAAATTGTACAATGCCTCGTCCTGGGCAACTATGCCAAAGGTGGAGCATACGTTTTAGAAACCCTTATGCTATACATCGCGGTTGAGCTATTTGCACGAAAAGATGCCGAAGTCGGTGTATGGATCCTCCTGGGAACCGTGGTTCAACTTGCGATGCACATGGGCTATCACAGAGACCCAAAGCACTTTAAAGAAGTGACCCCCTTTGAAGGGGAAATGCGGAAACGCGTGTGGGCGACTGCTGTCGAGCTTGACCTCGCCCTCTCAACACAAATGGGCCTCCCGAGGTTAATCAAGCAATGGCAAGCAGACACGCCGGAGCCTTTGAACCTTCAAGACTCCGATTTCGATAAATCGACGAGAGAAATGCCACCGTCGCGACCAGAGTCAGGCCTTACTCCCATTCTATACCGCTTAGTGAAAGCCCGGATGATGACGACGATAGGGTTGATATGGGACTTCGCCGCTGATGTCAGGCCATCTACCTATGCGGAGCTGATGAAGATGGACAAAGCGTTGCAGAACTCCTATTTATCGATTCCCGAGTGTCTTAGGTGGAGATCTATTTCTCAATGCATTATTGACTCGTCCCAGGTTATCATGCAAAAAGCGAGCCTCGATATCATGTTTCACAAAGCCAGAATAGTGTTGCATCGTAGATACCTCCACTACTCACCCAGCGACAGTCAGTATAGTCATTCTCGCCGGGCCGGATTGGACGCTGCGCTTAAGCTTCTTGGCTTCCAGCACATGCTGTACACCCAGACACAGCCACAATGCCGCCTGCACGAGGAACGTTGGAAAGTGTCGTCGCTGGTAAATCATGACTTCCTCCTCGCAACTAGCGTACTTTGCCTCTATCTACAACAAGTCCGTGCTCAGAATCATCCTCCAGAGCCTGAAACGTCTATGATGGAGACCATCCATGAATCATTAAGAAAATCACACGACATATGGCTCCGTTCGAGTAACTCATCCAAGGAGGCCAAGAAGGCTGCCGAAGCCTTGGGCGTTGTGTTAGGAAATCGTGCTGCTACTAAAGTCACCGCGAGTACCGCTTCGACACCTATTGGGGACGAGCTACCGATATTGCCCCTACACGGGGGCAGCGATGATGTTTTATATAGTCAGTACCTCTCTATTTGTCTCTCCCTCCACACCCCTACCGGCTCCAGCTAACACGCGTGTCAAATGTAGATAATGCTGTGGGTTTTGGGCCTCATTTCCCGGTTTTCAATATGGGTATCATACAAAATTGGGCGGATCCCACTGGTGGATATTCCAGATCGACAATACCTATAGAGTCCATGCCTCTGATTGATAACGGTCCTCGGCTCATGGGCGGTAGGTCAACCTCTGAATCCAACGTGTTCCTCGAGTATTGTTCTGATGAGACCCCGGTGGCAGACATAATGCGCTCGGGGGATTGGCCGTGGAATATTTGATGATAAGTAAGAGTGTTACGAACCAACAATCCCCCAGGCCGGAACAAAGGCCTGATGTGTGTGGAACACCATAGGTACATACATATGCATCTTTCGGGATGCCATTCCGCATTACGTAATCAATCAATGAAATCGATAGCGATTCACTTAAAGACCTTACTTTACATTATTAGAGGAAAAACATCATATAAAGAACACTAACTAACTAGATAGTCATTCCTTTAGCTCTGTTCTTTAGCTATTAATCTAAGTACACATTTATTCGAATACGTGGAGAGCTTATTAAGCCTCTTTAACGAGCACCCGTGATTCTACCTATTGTTACCTGCAAAATTAAGACCCTTAGTCTTAACTGCCCTACTAGTAGATGGATAGTAGGTAGGCTCGTCACATTTTGATAGTTCCTTGGTTAATAGGAGAACACGACCCAGGAAAGACCTCGTTAAGGCATGAACGACTTCGAACCCAGTGACGACGATATCACAGAACGCGGTTTAGTACGAAGCTAACATTCGATTCCTTCATTACAAGTTAGTAAAGACGAAGGAAATACAGGACTTGAAACTTTACCCCAGTTGAGGAGGTATTACGATTGATCGATCAGATTATAGGACTAGTAACCCGTAGTGAAGAACAAGCTTCAGTATCCCAGAACACTACAACTAGATAATCTATAGCAGTAGAAAGCTCGATAGAAATACAGGCAGAATCAGAATCCGAATTTAGCTCAGACGACGAAATAGTTTCAACACAAAAGCTTCCAACACATGATCATGACAGTCTTAAGGAAATTCCTTAACAAATTCGTGTAGTCTCGACAGCAATATCATTCTTACACATGTTAGGGGTTGTTTCTGCTCATGAGCTCACATTGGCCACCAAGCGCGACACCCTGGTACTGCTCTCCCTCCAGCCCGCCTTTGATATGCTCGACAAACCCGGTGTTTCCAGTGCCGTTCGGACCCGGGGCGCTGGTCGGCATATTCCAGAATGTCCTTGCGTGGCGAACATCAAAGCACCATCGTTTTCCAGATTCACCACCCTGAATGAATTCTACAGTGTATCCAATGTTGCGATCGCGAAACGTCCCAGTAAGCACTGGACCGCTCCCGTCGCCTCCGTATGTCTTACTTATGACTAGCGAGTCCACGACTGGGTGGGATTGGTTCTTGTCGGCGGTTGCAATAACGTCTTGTGCTGCACAAACCAGCGTCCCGTCACAGTACAGCCTTGCCACCGTCCAAGGCATGGCTTCTTGTCCTGGCGCGGGTATAATGCGCATCACCTGCATCGCGTATGAGCCAGCCTGCCCGCGCAGATAGTACGACTCGGTCATGATTTGGGGCCACGACAACAGCGACCACACACGATCCATGCCCCCGGTCGAATCTTGATCACTCAGAGAAAGAGACGAGATCGTGCCATGTCCTTCGCCGCTCATAGACTCAAACGTCAAGGTCGCATTGACTGCAGCACGTCCAATGGGCCGCATGTAGTGCACAGAGGGTCCCAGTTCCGTGGCTGTGTCAAGTCCCGTGTCGCCAGGCAAGCAGGTCAGACTCATGCTGCCACTCACAAGACCCGGGACCAAGACATCTATCTTTGCATAGGAGCAATCGGCATCGACAAGGAAAGAGATACTGCTGCCGTTGGAAGTATCTTGCCAGACACCCAGCACGGTCCCTGTATCCTGGGAGGTTTCGACGATTGACTCCGGAAAGTAGAGATCGCGGTGCCATGTCTTCCCGTCGGGCCAAATCCCCAACACTTGTACTTTGAAGCCGCCGCGGTCTTGGCTCTCAGCATGCCTAGAGAAGTCGATGACGATCGCGGCCTCATCCCGCTTGGAGACACCGTCGAAGTACCATAGCTCCCACGCCGTGTCGTTAATTGCATGTGGATACTTGGGAAATAGGTTTCCCGACTTTAGAGTAGGTGGATAAGCCTGAATTGGGCCCACGGCAACGGAGTCTCCATTGATGTTGAAGCGTGATATCGATGGAACGAACATTTTGTGCCACAAAAAGAGAAATGCGATCTATGATTGGAAGGCGAGACACAGAAGATACTTTGCAATGATCGAGTTCAGCAAAGTCCGTTCGCGCCAGTAGGCTTTTCAGTCTCATGATATGAATTCCATATTTGCAAAACTGGTTGGCGAGACCTTGCTGAGTCCAGTGGATGATCATGATTGGCACCGAAATAGTCCGACAATTTGCGACGACCATCAATCCTCCCGCTACACCTTGCAAGGATGCACATTTCCTGACATGCTAGTAAGCTCTCGTCTTCAGCTCTCTCCAACAGTCATTGCTAATACGAGTAGTCGAAAAATGTCGAATGGTCCTTTGGATTTAGACTTTGGGTATAAATACTACTGGAGTATCATTATCGCTTCTTGAACTCTTAACCGAACATGGGATTTTGGATACTAGCCCTAGAAAGAAAGACCAAGAGCGACCCCATCACCGACTCAAACTTGATCTTTGCAATAGTCTCGTTAAAATCAACATTTCATGAGCTTCATTCATGGTCTGTATTGAAGCCGCTCTTCGTGTTATACCAACTCTACTTTCCGTTGTCTTACACCGCCCATAGCCTATCATCCCGTAGTCATTACCATTTCTTTCCAAAATGACTTCCTCTGAACCTATCGCTATTATCGGCTCAGCATGTCGGTTTCCCGGCGAAACCGACACTCCCTCGAAGCTGTGGAAGCTGCTGCAGTCGCCGAGGGACTTGCTCCGCCGCGTTCCGCCCGAACGATACGATGCCAAGGCGTTTTACCACCCCGACCCTAAGCACCACGGTACCACGAACGTTCAGGAATCGTACTTTCTTGATCAAGATGTGTCTAGCTTTGACAATGGGTTCTTCAATATCCAGCCAGGCGAGGCCGAAGCCATCGACCCTCAGCAAAGGATTCTGCTGGAGACGGTGTATGACTCGCTCTGCGAGGCTGGCCAGACAATAGAAGAGCTTCGTGGATCCTCAACTGCAATCTATGTTGGTCTGATGTGCGACGACTGGCGTGGTGTGCTCAGCAATGACTTGGAAGTCTTTCCGCAGTACGGAGCGACTGGAATGGCTCGCAGTATCATGTCCAATCGCATCTCCTACTTCTTCGACTGGCATGGTCCTTCTATGACAATTGATACTGCATGCTCCTCCAGCTTAGTTGCAGTCCATCAGGCTATACAGACCTTGCGAGCTGGCGAATCAGAGGTGGCCGTTGCCTGCGGAGCTAATCTCATTCTAACGCCTGGTTCGTCTCCCACTCTCCCTCATGTTCTCTTTCACATGTCGTAACTTAGCTTTCTAACAAGGAGTGAGATGATAGGAATGTACGTTGCAGAGAGCAAGCTCTCGATGCTTTCGGCGGCTGGACGGTCGAGAATGTGGGATAAGGATGTCGACGGATACGCCCGCGGCGAAGGGATCGCTTCTGTGGTCTTGAAAACACTCAGTGCAGCTATTAGGGACAATGATCACATAGAATGTGTCATCCGTGCCACCGGCGTCAACCAGGACGGACGAACGCCAGGGCTTACGATGCCGAGCGCAACAGCTCAGGCGGCTCTCATCCAAAGTACGTATGCCAGAGCTGGTCTTGACATCAAAAAGTCCGAAGACCGACCGCAATTCTTCCACGCTCACGGAACCGGTACGGCCGCTGGCGACCCTCAGGAAGCCGAGGCAATCGCGTCGGCATTTTTTTCACCAGGAGCGCGTGGTGATAAATTGTTTGTCGGGTCTATTAAGACTGTCATTGGCCATACTGAAGGAACGGCTGGACTCGCAAGCCTCATCGGTACTGCGCAGTCAATGCAACATGGAGTTATCCCACCGAACATGCACTTCAATGAGCTGAACCCTCGTATCGCGCAATATTACGACCATTTGCAGGTACCGATCAAACCGACCGCCTGGCCGGAGCCCCAACCAGGGCAGCCCCGTCGAGCGAGTATAAACAGTTTCGGTTCGTCCATCTTCCATGTATCTGTAATAAGATATTACTGATTATATGTTTTCTAGGCTTCGGTGGCACCAACGCACATGCGATCATCGAGGCATATGAGCCTTGTCATCCATCTAAAGCCACGGGCCCGCTATTCAGCCCCTTAACGTTCTCGGCATCCTCAGAGACGTCGTTGCGTTCGATGCTATCTCAATATTCTGACTTCCTCGGGGCCAATCCCTCGATATCTCTGCATGACCTGGCTTACACCTTGCAAACGCGTCGATCAACACTGTCATGCCGATTAGCGATCCCAGCATCCACGGTGGAGGACGCCCGGTCGCAGATCGCGGCCATCATTTCGGGAGATAGCGAACACGATCTTGGTGCGCACCCTTCGACCAAGTCAGACCACAGAATCTTAGGGGTTTTTACGGGCCAAGGCTCGCAATGGGCACGTATGGGCGCACGTTTATTAGATCATTCCCCTTATGTTGCTCGACGCCTGGCGGAACTTGACCAAGCATTGTCTAAGTTGCCCCTAACTGACCATCCATCTTGGTCACTGCGCGATATGATACTTGCCGATGCTGAGTCCTCTCGTGTTGCCGAGGCCGCAATTGCTCAACCCCTGTGTACCGCAGTACAGATTGTCCTTGTCGACTTACTCCGCTTGGCTGGCATCACACTGCATGCGGCCGTCGGACATTCATCTGGTATATATCAACAACTCAACGAATTTTTGTCTGGAGTCACGAGGTACTGATTGATAGCACAGGTGAGATCGGTGCGGCATACTGCGCAGGTTTAGTAACGGCTGCCGATGCAATGAAGATCGCCTATTACAGAGGTCGCTACGCCGGGCTTGCAAGATCACCCAATAGCGGCAATGGCACCAGTGAGTATTATCTCCTATGTTGACGGGTGGACTCGCGCCTTCATCCCAAACGTGGACTGGATGGTAATAAAATTCTAATCGGCTATTGCAGTGATGGCCGTGGGCACCACGTTCGAAGACGCGTCCGAATTTTGTCAACTCGAAGCTTTTCGGGGGAGAATTCATGTAGCAGCTCAAAACTCGCCGTCCAGCATTACTCTTTCTGGCGATGAGGATGCGATCACAGAAGCCATTGAAGTATTTCAAGACGAGGGAAAGTTCGCGCGCCAGCTGAGAGTCGACACAGCCTATCATTCTCCTCATGTCATCCCATGCGCAGCCCCCTATCTCAGAGCGATGCAATCGTGCCGAGTTGGCACACCCACGCCAACCAGCACGAAGTGGTACTCGAGCGTACGCCAAAGAGAACCGATGACCTCTGATGTTATCGGACCGGAATATTGGGTTGACAATATGACCAACCCTGTCCTCTTCGCCCCGGCCATTGCCCAGGCATGGAGTGATGCGGGTTCCTTTGACCTGATCCTGGAAGTCGGTCCTGGCCCCGTGCTGAAAACTCCGTGCCTTGATACTCTGGAGCCAATGGTAGGAGAGCGGCCGCCCTACTCGGGGCTTCTCGCCCGGGGAAAGAATGATATTGCCATGTTCTCGAAGGCGCTCGGTTTTGTCTGGTCTAGTCTCGGTTCAAGGGCCGTTGTGTTTGATGAATTCAATCGGGTAGTGTCACAGTCCCCCGAAATCCGACGGCCTCTGCCAGACTTGCCCAAATATCCTTTCGATCATTCTCGACAATTCATGTCCTTGTCCCGGGTCTCTGGCCTTCATCGTAGCGTTCAGGCTCCACCTCATCCTCTACTGGGCCGACGGTGCCACGATCGCGAGACGGCAGAGGGTGTCCAGTGGCGCAACATCATAGACCCCAGAGAGATTCCCTGGCTCAATGGCCATATCATCCAGGGCCAAACGATTTTCCCAGCAACCGGATATATATCAATGGCCGTTGAAGCAATGAACATCGTTGCTGCAGAGCGTGCTATCGGCCTCATCTCGGTTCATGACCTCCGCATTGGCAGGGCGCTAGCGTTCCACGACGACTCGAGTGTCGAAGTCTTTTTTGACTTGAAACTAGAAGAAAACACGATCGATGTCGTGAGAGCAAGCTTTGCATGTTACTCTGGTGCGCCGCGAGATGCTCGGTCGGCGATGGTACTGAATGCAAGCGGCACGATACAAGTCGCCCTTGGCAGCCAGACACCGGACACTCTACCCCCCACAGAAGCAACAGAGCTCGGTACGAGCAAGGTAGATATCGATAGATTCTATAACTTCCTCGCGCGACTCGGTTATGGCTACGGACACCCTTTCCGTGGCACCACTAGCATTCAGCGAAAGGCGGACTATGCAACAGGGACGATGGAGGACCAGGCGGGAACATCCTGGGAGGATCAGCTCATAGTTCACCCCGGAATGTTAGATACGGCTCTCCAAACGACGTTCGCAGCATGCTGCTGCCCTGGTGACGAAAGAATGTGGTCGATCCACGTTCCCACAGGCTTTCGAACGATCCTCATCAATCCCTATTTCACCCGCCTAGGCATTGGGAAGCAGAAAAATCTTCGGTATATGTCGGTTTCTAACGAGTTCCATAACGGCAGGGCCGTAACGGAGCTCAATCTGTTCGTCGAAGACGGGAACCATACTTTCCTTCAGGTGGAAGCGATGGAGCTAGTCCCTCTTTCGCCAGCACTTCCTGAGAACGACGCGGTGCTCTTCTCCAAGTTTGACTACAAGATCGCTGGCCCTAACGGGGAGCTCGCAGCAGAAGGTCATGGGTTCAAGCCCGAGCACCTCCAGATGGCACTCGAATCGGAACGCATCGCGTTCTTTTACTTGCGAAAATTGGTCGATAGTATTTTGCCCGAGGAGAAAGCAAGCGCCTTGCCGCACTATCAGCATCTTCTCGACTGGGCATCTCACGTTGTGGCCCAAGTCGTGAGAGGGGAGAATCCCCATATTCCAAAAGCTGCTCAGCACGATACGCAGAATGATATCAATGCTCTCCTGGAAAGGTACGACAATGCAATACACGACCGCAACTAGCAAAGCTGACAAGATTCTAGGAACTGGGAGCGCTCAGACGTTCGTCTACTTAATTCTGTTGGCGAGAACCTCCCCCGCGTCATTCGAGACGGATCAAATGTCCTTGAGCACATGACAAAGGATGGGATGCTGGACAATGTTTACGAGGAAGGGTTCGGCCTTGACCGCGTGAATGACTACATCGCTGAAATGGTCGCGCAGATCGCACATCGCTATCCGCGTATGAATGTCCTTGAAATAGGTTGGATCCATCTTTCCTTCTGAGGGTTGTGTATGTCCTAACATGCTTTAGGTGCTGGAACTGGCGGCTCGACAAGAAGTATTCTGCGTCTCTTAGGACCGGCTTTCTCGACTTACACATACACCGATGTTTCTGGTGGCTTTTTCGCCACAGCCGAGGACCGTTTCCAGGACTATGCTGACAGGATGGTATTCAAGACCTATGATATGAACCAGTCTCCGGCAACACAGGGCTTCGTTGAAGGGTCATACGATCTAGTCATAGCTTCTAACGTCCTTCATGCTACGCTGGATCTTGAAGAGATGATGACCAACGCCCGCCGCTTCCTTAAGCCCGGAGGCTTCATCATAATTCTCGAGATAGTCAGCAACGACTGCCTACGCGTTGGGTTACCTATGGGCAGTCTGCCTGGGTGGTGGTTAGGTGCCGACAGCGGTCGCCGCTGGGGCCCTACGCTCACCCTTGAGCAGTGGGATGCTTTACTACGTAAGTGCGGGTTCAGTGGCATAGATAGCTCCACGCCGGCTGGACATAAAGTTCTCCCTGGGCATGTCTTCTGCTCTCAAGCCCTTGATGGGCGCGTCGAGATAATTCGGTCACCTCTAACGAACATCCACCGTCTTCCACCAACCAAGGCGCCCCAACTCGTTATCATCGGCGGCACCACACTAAAAGTTCGCACTTTATGCGAGCAGCTGAAAACTATGCTCGCCCCTCGTTTTGCGACAATCGCCCAGGTGCAATCGCTCGAGGCATTAAACACTATGGGCCTCGCCCAGTCAAGTACGGTACTGTCAGTCACGGAGTTGGACAATCCACTCTTTGAGTGCGTGACACCTGAGAAGCTCGAGGCACTGAAGACGCTATGGCGCAATGGCGGAAATGTCTTATGGCTCACAATGGGAGCTCGAGCCGAGAACCCGCATTCGTATATGACTCTAGGTATTGGCCGATGTTTACGATTCGAATATCCCAACGTCACCCTCCAAGCGCTCGATATCGACCGCATAGACGACCAGACGTCCATGTTGGCCGCAGAACGCCTAATTCAACTAGAAGTCCTCGATAAATGGTCAAGGGAACTCCGAGCAGATGAGCTGCTCTGGTCTTTGGAGCCGGAAGTATACATTCAGGACAAGGAGGCCATCATCCCGAGGCTTCAGCTGTACCACGCTGGGAACAATCGATACAATACGGCTCGCCGTGTTGTTCGCGAAATCGTCAATCCTGGAGAGGCGAGTCTTATCTTCAATAGCAAGGGAACTTGGGATATACAGCTTGCTTCACCCTTGCGTATCCCTGCCCCATTGCCATTCGCCGCAATTACAAGGTCGTTATGCATCACGCATTTTTGCCTGTCAACCATCAGTCTCGTCCAAGGAGCGAAGCTGATGATGTGTATCGGCACCGACCAGGAATCGAACGACAGATTCGTCGCGATAAGTCATGCCGCCGAATCGCCTGTTAGTATCCCGTCAAACTGGTGTGTTCCCATAGCTGATGCCGACGCGGTGTCAACTCTTGCTGGGATCGCGGCCAGCATGATGGCACGGTGCATTATCCGAGTCGCGAATGAAGGAGATACTCTTATTATCCACGACCCCCATCCGACTGTGGCTGCCGCCCTAGAGAGCATCGTATACAGCAAAAATATTACTCTTTTCATCACCACTTCGACCAAAAACCATCTTCAGGCCGAATGGCATTATGTTGACGCGAATCTGCCGAGACGTCTGGTGAAGCAGCTATTACCTTCTGCGGCGGCGACCTTCATCGCTCTCTCGCAGCCGACCGGGACATCCAATACCGCCGAACTTATTATGGCTTGTCTGCCCAGACACTGTAACATCGTCCAGGCGACGACTTTGTTCGGCACAGAAATTCAGATGAGCTCTTTTGTCTCTCCAGATGAGATATCTGATGAACTCCAACTATGCTTATCTCAGCACGCCACGTTTTCGGAAGATAACGTGGTGTTCGACGTGCCGACCATTATTCCGCTGCAGGGCATAACTGACCACCAGCCTATTGCTCCGGGCCGATTTGCCATTGCTGACTGCACTGGGACTTCGGTTTCGGCCACTCTGCGTCCCATTGATGACGGGGACATCTTTAAAGGTGACAAAACGTATCTACTGCTTGGTCTGTCCGGCGAGCTTGGCCAATCAGTTTGTAAGTGGATGGTGCTGCATGGCGCAAGACACGTGGTGCTGGCTAGCCGAACGCCCAACGTCGACCCTGCATACATTCTCTCGATGGAGAAACTGGGGGCAACTGTAAAGACTGTCGCAATGTTTGTGCACCCGTGGACGCATACACTGATCATAAGACTAACGCCTGTCTAGGGACGTCACCAGTCGTGAATCCGTGCATAGGGGTTATGAGATGATCTCGAGAACCATGCCCATTATAGCTGGCGTGGCTAACGGGGCCATGGTGCTTGATGACTCTCTCTTCGATAAAATGTCTTATGAGTCTCTAGAAAAGGTCTTGAAACCCAAAGTACTCGGGTCGCAGATTTTGGACGAGTTGTTCTACGACACACCCCTGGATTTTTTTATCTACTTTTCCTCTGCAACTGCCGTAATGGGCAACACGGGCCAGAGTAATTACATTGCGGGCAACATGTTCATGAACGCTCTTGCTACCCAGCGAAGGAACCGAGGTCTTGCTGCGTCTTCCATTGCCATCAGCTCGGTAATCGGTCTTGGCTATGTGGAAAGGGCAGAGGACCTGGACGAAGAGACGTTCATCAAGATGGGGTATAAGCCAATGTCGGAACAAGACCTCCAGCAGCTGTTCGCTGAGGCAATTGTCCTCGGCAACCCAGGCTGTACTGAAGTATGCGAGCTCAACACGGGCGTATCTCCCATCTACGTCGATGCCCAGGCTAAAGATCAGTACCTGAAAGATGTTAAGTTTGGCCATTTCCTTATGGAACGCCCCAATACCAAGACGAGTATCGGGAAGACAGCATATGCTCCTGTAAGGGTTCAGCTCACCGAGGTCAAGACCAGAGAGGAGGCCTTCGCAGTGATTAGGGGTAAGCACTCATTCTGCGGTTGTTTTCTGCCCGGTTATCAATCGCTGACGTTCATTATCAGAGTCATTCGTTATTCGCTTGAGACGAATCTTGGCTGCCGGTCCAGATGAGGTTATCAGCGAAAAGGTGACACTCGTTGAACAGGGTATAGATTCCCTTATGGCAGTGGAGGTACGCTCTTGGTTTATCAAAGAGTTGGATGTGGACCTTCCCGTACTCAAGATTCTCGGTGGAAGCACCATCATCGATCTTCTGGAAGAAGGCATCAGGCTGTTACCGGCCTCGATTTTAGACCTGGAGAAACTGGAGGCGAGCAAACTGCAAAGCAGCCAAGCCTCGCCCGCAAAGATACTGTTAGGCCACTCGCCCCAGGATAGTGCCATACAAATGAGCGATTCCGACGAGATTTCGAACAACGATGTGACAACAAACAATACGACGCCGTTTGTCAGATCTGGAACGATCTCACTCAAGTCTGGAGAGACTAGCGTTACCTCGGTTTCATCCAACTATGACGATCCGACTGGCAACGACGATGCATCGGACTGCTCCATTGGGGCCACAGATCAGTTTCGCGAACCTGTCTCATTCGGTCAGTCAGCATTCTGGTTTCTGAATGAATATAGTGACAACAAGAAAGCTTTCAACATGGCCGTCATGTTGAAGCTCACGGGCTCCATTCGCATAGCATCTCTGGAGAACGCTGTTCAGAAGATGGGAAGACGCCACGAGATCTTCCGAACCAGATTCTTCTGGTCCGACAATGGCGAAGAGAAGACACCCATGCAGGGAATTGGTGCCGACTCGACGCTCCGCTTGATTACTAAACGAGTTGCGACGGAGTTAGAAGCCGAGGCAGAGCTGCGCAAAATCCATAGTCAGCAATGGGATCTCAGCAGTGGTGATACCGCGAGGATATACCTCCTTAGCGTCTCCGAAGAAGTCCATTTCTTGATGATAGGGGTTCATCATATTTATCTCGATGGTTACAGCTTCAGCGTGTTTTTTAAAGAGCTTGAAGCGCTCTACGATCAGAAGCCGCTGGGTGACGTGCCACCCGAGTCGCAATACCGTTCATTTGCATCCCGGCAGAGACTGCTCTACGAGACCGGACAGCTAGACGATGCAATTACACACTATCGCACAGAATTTCCGTCGACGTTCGAGGCCATGGATCTCCTGCCCTTCGCAAAGTCGACGACGAGGCCGTCAATCAATCGCTACAGCCAGTTTGAGGCGAGCATCCGCATAGGCCCGGCTCTTGCAACCAAGATACGGCAATTAGCACGCCGGAACGGTTCGACTTCCTTTCACGTTTATCTGAGCGCGTTGCAGGCACTACTCTTCAGATTGCTGCCAGCGGCAGATGACGTCTTCATTGGCATCGCGGATGCCAACCGCCTGGATAAGCAGTTCGCGAATAGCATGGGCTTTTTTCTAAACCTCTTACCTCTTCGATTCCGCCGTGCTCAGCAGGGAACAAGCTTGGGCTCCATGATCAGATCCGCTCGCGACACGGCGTACACTGCGCTTCAACACTCGCAGTTGCCCTTTGACGTGCTCTTACGAGAGCTGAACGTCCGACGATCGAACAAACACACTCCGATATTCCAGGCGTTCTTGGACTATAGACAAGTCATACAGGAGAGATCGTCGTGGGCAGGGTTGAAAGTCAGCGACGAAACATGGCGCAACGCGTCGACGGGGTACGACGTGGCCTTGGAGATCACCGAGAATAATAATGCCGAGGCTCATCTTGCGCTGCGGCTACAAGATAGCTTGTACTCGCAGGAGAGCACCCATCTACTCCTTCGCTCTTTTGTTAATGTCCTCGAATTTATGACGACCTCAGTTAACGATGTCGTTGACAATGTACCAAGCTGGTCACCCCGGGATCTTGATGCAGCCCGCGCTGCTGGCAATGGTGAGTCAGAATTTACTATATCTGAATATTTGGATTGCCTTGAATCTGCGTACGCAGATGTACCGTCAAGCTGTAATTGAATAGAGTCCAAACACCTAGATCAAGTGGGCTAATGACTTCATTCCAGGGGCTCCGTACGACGCCCAGTGGTCACATACAATCACGCACCGCATCGATGACATGGTACAGATTCATGGCGAAAGAACTGCGCTGAAGGACGGCGCCGGCAACAATTTGACATATGATGCGATGGGTGCCCGGGTAGATACCATCACACACGCTCTCGAAGCGTCCGGAGTGACAGTTGGGACGATCGTTGGCGTCTTTCAGGAGCCCTCCGTTGATTGGATCTGTTCCATGCTTGCCATTTTCCGAGCCGGAGCGGTTTACGTGCCGCTCGACTTGCGAAACTCACCCTCTCGCCTTCACGCCATCGTCACGGCCTCAAAGCTAAGCCATATACTGACGGACTCGGCATCAACCTCGAAAGTGTCGTTGAAACTCATCGGTGCGGGTCACACCATAGAGATCTCGACGGCCAACCTGGTGTCATTAAACACTCCCCGATCCCGACCGTTAAACAACGCAGTGCCTGACGGTCCAGCTGTGATCATCTTCACTAGCGGCTCGACAGGCGAGCCCAAAGGCATCGTGATGACCCATGCCAACCTTCTCGCCAATGCCGAGGTTTCTTCGAAAACGTTCGCGCCAAGTAATCATGATCTGGTGGTTCTACAGCAGAGCCCGTTCAGTTTCGACTTTTCACTCGATCAAACGTTCGCAGCCCTAGCTAACGGTGGAGCTCTCTACGTTGTGCCGGCCTGTCATCGGGGTGACCCGATTGAGATTGCCAAGAGTATGGTGAACGAGAAAGTGACATACACCTCCGGCACTCCGTCTGAGTACGACATGTGGCTACGCTACGCGATTGATATTCTACGCACTTGCAGCTCGTGGAAGTACGCATTCTCCGGTGGTGAAGCCATGAGTCACAGTCTGGCGTGCGAGTTCGCCGCCCTGGAACTCCCAGACCTCCGGCTTTTCAACGGTTACGGGCCGGCCGAGACAACGTGTTTCTCGACAAAAGTGCAGTTGGACTATATGCAGCCTGAGCGCCTCCCGAACCCATTGCCCGCCGGTTTCATGCTTCCCGGTTACTCAGTTGCTGTAGTCGATGACAGTATGGAGTTACTACCTCTCGGCGTACCTGGAGAAATTGTCATTGGCGGACCTTGCGTTGTGTCTGGTTACCTTGAAAATATAGACTCGACAAAGGAGAAGTTTCTGCCGGACAGGTATTTCCAGACTCCTTGGAAAGTATACCGGAGCGGTGATCGTGGTCGCCTAATGGAGAACGGTACCTTGTTCTGCGATGGCCGCTTGGGAAACGATACCCAAATCAAGCTTCGTGGATTCCGTATCGAGCTCACCGAGATCGAGAACACGATTGTCAGATGTGCTGCCGGTGCTTTATCCCATGCTGTCGTAACGGTTAGAGGTACTGAAGAGGCGCGTTACCTAGTGGCTCATGTCGTCTTCACGAGCGATATGCCAGAAGATGGCCGGGGTGAGGTCATACGATCGCTTCGAAAGAGTCTTCCATTGCCTCCTTACATGCAGCCATCGGCGATAGCTATACTCGACGACGTTCCCAGAACTGTCCATTTCAAAGTCGACAGGAAGACAATTCAAACGCTACCCGTCCCAAGTCACGGGGATGAGGAGCATATTCCCTGCGAGCTGAGCGATATAGAGTTAGCACTAGGGATGTTATGGCGTCAGGTACTGCCTCTCGACCCCGGATCACTCGCAGCCGAGTCCGATTTTTTCCTCGTTGGAGGTAACTCCATACTCCTGGTCAAACTTCAGTCACTGATACGGCGCACCTTCTCAACTGCCCCGAAGCTCGCCACTCTCATGGGAGCCACGCCGCTGGGCGAAATGGCTAATGCCGTCAAAGCCAGTCGCCAAGCTGATACAATAGATTGGGAGATCGAGACTCAGGTGCCCATGACCATTCCCATAAAGCGAAGAAAGCCAAGCCCATCTGAAGGGAGCATGATTGTTCTTCTGACCGGTTCCACGGGTTATATCGGGCGGCATCTACTAGAAGACTTATTGGAGGATCCCAAAGTACATCGTGTCATTTGTCTGGTCCGCCAAATAGACCGCGACGACCATCGGGACAAGGTAACCTTCATACGCGCCGATGTATCGCAACCCAATCTTGGCCTCCCCGGCAATGTCTACACCGCGCTCGCCAACGAGGTGGATGTCATCGTTCATTGTGCGGCGAACAGGTCCTTCTGGGACACATACGAAGCGCTCCGCCCCGACAACCTCTACTCGGCGAAGACGCTGACGCAGCTCGCCGCCACATCGGAATACTCTGTTCCCCTGCACATCATTTCCTCGGGTGCCGTCTCAACTTACGAGGGGGCAGGCAACACGCCGCCTCGCGACGGCAGCGACGGCTATGTCGCCACTAAGTGGGCTGCCGAGGTTTTCCTGCGAAGCGTAGCTGCCACGTCTCACATGCCCATATACGCGCACCGGCCAGGGCCGATCAGGACAGAAGCTCGTAGCGAGACGGATCCGCAAGCTGTGGTCGGTGAGCTCATGATGCTGGCCGGCAAAATGAGCTTACGGCCCAACTTTGAGGGTGTTAAGGGCTCGGTGGATATCGCACCGACTAGTCGCGTCGTGGGAGCTATCCAAAAGGCTGTCACGGAGAGCACCTATGCCGCTAAGGAAGGCCGTGGTGATGACACCCTTCACGTGCTCAACCACGAGGCAACGTTAAGGGTATTCGTCGAGGACTTTGCGGCACATTTGCGGAAAGACGAGGATTTGTCTAACCTGCCATCAATCCCCATCCTAGAGTGGTTCGGGCTGGCTAAGAAGGCTGGGTTCAGTTATCTCATTACGGCCCAGGACCTTGTGATGGGAGCGGGCGATAGGGAGTTGCGCTCTCGGCGCTGATGTCGTGGAACGCGGTTAATGACGCGTGGCCCAGGCAGAACACAGGCCACAACGCGGTGTATATAATCTCATTCCTAGCCCTTGTTGAGATAGTTTACTTCTTCCCTCCTCATACCAGGTGTGCGAGGAAGAAATTTGTGTTTATGCTGCTTTCGTATATATAAACCTATAATTAGGTAGCTGTACGGAGATTTCGTTACCATTTCGAGAATATGTGGCGCGTTGATCTTTGATGGCTGTGATTATCTCTTGTGACCCCTCCCTCTGTTTCTGTGTGCCAATGTAGGTTCCCGTAAGAATCCCGAGGTATAGATTGATTCTGGTCCTATTTGCAGTAAACGTGTGTCCTAGTCGGCGATAGTGAATATAAAGCAGGAGAACACCAGGCATGCGTACGAACAGCGACTACCTGTACACGACATACTGACGAGTCGGGCCAGTGAGCGATGCGCGATAGGCCAGATGTATAGACCCATGCTGCGCTTACAGACCGTGTGCGTCGCATCGGTGTCATCGGGAGCACATCGAATAAGAACACGCAGCACACGACCTTCGTTGCATTCCCATCTAACCAAATCTTTCGTATTTCCAATCATCATCCATCATTTCCTTCCTCGCGGCACAACCAACATGGCACCCAACTCGGCGACCTCCGACCATATCACGGCCCCCGACATGATGGCTGTCGCCAAAGTCTAGGAATGCTTTGAGACGAAGTCAGCGTAGTCGTCAAATTCAAGTCAGTTAGAGGCGCTTCTCCGGGATTATCTGCCTCGTAACAGCTCCCTGGTTTTGATTTTCCATCTTTATATACCATGCAGTGCTCTTCGATCTGTATACTGTCGGATACATCCTCGCAAATGCTGCAGTATGCTAGACTGCTGTATTTAGTATTGAAGGTGCAATTCCCTGTGCCGCAGGTATAATCCGAGAGGTTCTGGGGTGTGTAGTATCCGAAGGCAATGGATCCCAAGAGATCAGATGGGAAAGAGTTGCTGTCGTAGGTCAAATAATTCGTACGAGGTATAGATGGAAGCTGGCCCTCGGTCTCGGACTGCTTGCAGTCAACGGGCTGAACCAACTGTTGAATAAACGGATGCACGGCGACCGCTGCGATGATGATCAAAGCTGCCAGCACAGTCAGAGGCTGGCGGATATGGTGTCTACAAAGCCAGGAAAAGGAGCCCAGGGGCCCTTGCGCGGCTTCATGATACCGGACTACGTCCTTCAACAAGTGTGGATGGAGAAACCAGCTCCATTGAAGCTGATCGATCCCAGACGCCAGAATTAGCGACATGCTCGCTTTCATGACAACGGCATAGATGGAAAGAAAGTGCGTTGATGGTAATCGAAAAGGGCCACTTAGGCAAAGGCTGCCCATCGTGCGGATAGAGCGTTGCTACGATGGCGAATAGGGAGATCAAAAGGAGGCCGCAATTTGCTAACTCCCATGCCCAGGGGCTCCAATAATACCCCAAGTTCGATCCGCGCTTCGTCCCCGATTCCTGAAGAGGCTGTAGGGTGGAACTTGTGCTCTCGAGAGAGGCAGTAGTGAGAACTTGGCCGTGTCCTTGAGGTATTTCGGGCCGAGTGTAATATTCAGGAACGGGCTGGAATTCATACTGATCGAACTGTTCGTTCTCCTCGACGGGAGACGGTGTCCATTGCCGCAAGTGGCGATGCGAATGCCGCCTGTCTGGGGCGGTCGACTCCATTAACCTGGGCTAGAGAAGTAGCCGAGGAATCCTTGAGAGGTTCAATCATTGCTGATGTCTTCGCTTGAGGAACGTGAACTGGATTCGACCATGTTTATCTATAGCGACAGCAGTGAGTACAGCATACGTTAGACTAGCGAACTTAGCCCCCAAGCCACCGGCCTCATGTCTAGTTTCAGCATTCTGACGATGCTACCCTGTGATAGGTTGAGCTACTTACTTCAGGCATCGTGTAAAGAGGCGCGGAACATGCCATAGGTAAGTAGGTATTATCCCCGACTTTGAAATTATATTTACAAATCTTCGAAGTTACCGTGGTATGTGTGCTATAGGTGTCACCAGTGGGGGAACTCCTTGCTTTCCTATTAATAGCGTATCTAAGTCGGAGCGGTTGGGGGATACGGTGGCGGCTGGCCCCCGGTAACCCCTAGTGGGAGAAAGTCATTACGGCCACGATTGGCCAATTCAATCTCCTGTAAATGATGCTAACCGAAAACTTGCAGCCGTTGTAACATACCTTTCTCTTCGTGACGCCGGTTCCGAGTGCCGCCCCCCACCAAATATTGCCAAGTACCACATCACGCCGTCACCGTCAAATGGCGTCGGGCTACTACCGGGGAAACATATACTGTCCATCAGATAGCGTGAATACAACTTGCATAATCCGATGGCGGATACCTGAGGTAGATATGCTACTTTAAATAGCAACTCGTGATGATTCTAATTAATGGTTGTTAATCTAGATATCCAAACGTTAGACGCCAATAATTCAAATAATCTTTATAAAGAAGCAGCAGCAATCCTTGGGTCATCCGATAATTAGCTATCGGCCTTCACACAGCTCCTACGTAGAGTACCCTTGCAAAGCGCCGTCGGCTAGCTATGATCGTTTTCCATCGATGACCTTAGCATGGAGGTTGGCAGTCTTATCTCGAAGCAAGCGGTCTAAGACATGACGTATAGTTGGAGTAATACCACCAACAACCTCATCGCCCATATCAAACCCTCTAAAGAAGCCAGCATACGAGCAAAAATAATCAACAAGGATAAAGATAATCGCAATTGGAAATCAGACCAAGTGCAAGAAACCCATCACGATCCGACCGAACTTGACGCCCGGAAGGGCTGCAGGAAAGATCCCTCGCATCGCGGCAATGCACCTCGATATCGGCTTTCGGAGCGCGAAGCCGGCCGATGAAAAGCCTTAATTGCTCTCGGGCGTGATAGAATAGTTTGTCGTAGACATCGTGCTGGGCGCCGCCGTTGCTGGCCCGCGTCACCTCGTCTATGGCCCACCCGCGCAACGGGTCCGACGTCACTTTCATCATGGGGCCATCGAGGCCCAGGGGAAAGAAGATGCTGCATAGATATATATATTTAACGAGGATCTTCTCTAGAGGCATTGAGCCTGTGTGCTATCGCCCACATTCGAAATATATTTAGCGAATGGGCCAAGTGAAACATAAGGCAGTAGAGAGTAGAAGAGAGAGAGAGATAGCAGGGTTGGTGATGGTGAAACTCACGGGTTACGAATCCATCCCGAAGACCGGCTGTTTCCAAACGGCATACAACGCCCTCTTTATGGTACTTCTTCACCGCGACGCGGTGGGCCGGCGTACTATCCCAATCGTCCCGGTTCTTGGATTTCCTGTCACACGGCTTTAAGGTCTGGAACTGAGTTGCGAGGGTCTTCGAGTCGTCTGACACCGAACCTGGGAAGTCTGAGTATAAAAGCGTGACTGAAAGCATCACACCGGCATGTACTGCGAGTACCAGAGATGCACCACGCATTCGGCTATGACAAGGTCGTCTGAGGAAATTGCTAGGAGGAATGAGATCAGATTGCGGACCGTGACGTCCTAGTCCTTGTCGTTGAAAACGAGTCAGAGGCGGGGCGACGCATTCACTGTAAGCTTATGATGATCTTTATTAGGCTGCTAAGGTCCCCGGATACTATGCACGCTAGTGTAAAGGAGCGCAATGTGGAAGATAGAACCAGAAAGGCAGAGCGCCAACGTATTTGCAAACAGTATATTCAGGCTCTTCACGTTTGAACCCTCATAGTCTGGGAGGTTCAGCACATCAATGGCAGACACATCATCATACAACCAGTGTTCAGTATGTTCGAATTTCTCAACGAACTTACACTGGTTCTCATACGCGGGTTTCCAGCTTTTCGACAATGGCTCTTGACTCTCAATCTTGTATTAGGGGCGCCATTCTGCGCTTGAGATTGGTGATCCGTAGTCAATCTTATGCTTATGCCAGTGACGTTTCTGGCAGAGCTTGCTGCAGTACTATATTTCTCTCGGTCGGTATGACTCTATACCAGCATGGCATGTTAGATGAGGGGTGACAAGCGAGAAGCAGTTGGTAGTTACAGGTCGAGGGGTTTTTTTCCTGAGCTTGACACACTGGGTTGGCGCAGCATGGCTGGATGGGAATGCGACGGTGTTAGCAGTAGTGTAAAGGACACAACCCAGATCGTTTCTATATCGTTGTGGGAGGTATGCTTAGACAGCACGCATCTCACAAGTCTAACTCTTGTCTAGTGATCGGAATGGTCTGATATAGTATAACATGAAGGTTATGTTAAAATCAGAGGGGTCAAAGAAGATTAGCCATCTTGTATAATTGGACTACAGGTGTGAATAGAGTCTATTATATAAACTTGCATTATACAACATAGAGTCATAATAGGACTTATCTTAATATATAAAAATACACATGATTCTGCCCTCAATACTAGCTCGTTTAATTCTAACGGTTACTAATATTATTTGCCCTAGATAAATAAGTATCGAACCAGGGATTTGAGGCTATTTTAAATGCCTTATCTCTTTATTGTACTACGTGACCCAGCTTTCGAGTTTCAGTTATGAAATCCCCACCAATTGGATCATGACGCTCGTTAGTAATAGTTATGTTACTATCGTCCTTGTCGACTGCTTTTCCTCCTTAGGATCTCGTGATACCTAGAGATTCCGGGGTATTAAAGCTGTGCTTCTTAAGACCTTTCTTTTCAAATGCTTCTCTTATCTCTCGTCTGGTCTTCATTATCCAGTCCATGTCCTTTGTCCGGCTAAAACATGGATTACCACTGGGTTCCTCTCTGGTCTTTTCGTCTGCCTCTTTGCACATAAACTCTAGTCGATCAATGTAATCTTTACATTTAGGATATGGCAAGTTATGGAAAGTTCTCTCGTTTTCTTCCCTGGGTCGTGACTTCTGGCGCTTTTCCCACTTAGACTTTTGCGTGTCCACCCATGCAGCCATTTTGTTCTTGGACGGAAGCGCGAGGCGCCCTGCAAAATATCTAGCAACAATGGCACTTTGCGCCTGAGATATCAGGAAGGTCGGACCTTGTTTAGGTACCCCAACAAAGCTCAAAAAGGGATTCTCTGTCCAGAATATGTGTTCGTACAGATTATCAATGTGGAAGCCATCAGGCCAAATAGGTTTCTCTGCACGTACTCCTTTCCTCACGAACGGGAGAGTGTACTAATATCCTGTGCAGAAAACAATCTTGTCGATGTCTAGCAACTTGACTCTGTCCTCTGTCTCAATAGAGCGACTATCTGGATCAAAGCGGTTGATGGCTCCGACTGCTTCAATGCGGTTATCGCTTCTTCTGTTTGGCTGGGTAGACGAAACCCAGACTTTTTGGCGGCACCGACGATCTGTAGGGAGATATCCAAGCCAGAGGCTGAATTTCCCACAATAAGCACGTTCTATCAAGTTATTGTTAGAACTTCATAGTGGGAAACGAGATTGGAGTAACGAAAACTGACTTTTCCACTAAATTCTGCGGCGGCTCTGTAAGACCTGGAATGCAAGACTGAGTCGGGGAACGTATCTCTCCAATCTTCCAAGCCAGGGTAATCGGGCTCGAATAAACCATCGAAAGTTCCAGTCGCTACCACGACGGCATCAAAGTTTCGTCTCCACTCTTGTCCTGACTTAGAATTTGTTGCATCTACTCTCCATTTCTTTCCCTTATGCTTGAAATGAGTTGTGAGACCATGCAGGTTGAAAACCTCCCTGCCGTAGTTGACGTGCACTGTATCGCTGTACTTGCGAAGATACTCTTGGACTAACTTGTGTTCAGGGAAGAGCGATGCCCCGGAAGGCCATTTCTGATCTGCGAACTCCATCAAATGACGAGGGAAGTTCGTTATCAAGTTCTCGTACATAGGTGTTGAGAACATCTCTCCTGGGTCGCTCGAAAAATTCCAAACCCCACCGGGATCACTCTGGCGCTCGTAGACAGTAACTTTGAGACCTTCCGCCATAAGTCGCCTACTGTGATTAGTATAATAACGCACGGTGACCTTGGCCGTGTATTCAACTGGCCCCGAAGTGAAAGGCTCACCTCGCAACTGCAAGCCCCGAAGCACCAGCTCCGATGACAGCTACTTCCTCTCGTCGTTGCTTTCGAGTCATTGATATGTTTTGCCTGGGTGCGTTTCACTAAAAAATTATAAATGGTAATCCAGGAAAGCACTGATATTTAAGTCTTGTAAAAGGATGCGAGTATGTCTGGTTGCCGCTTTGTATGAATATTCTCTTGGGCAATTCGTCCGGGTTATATATATATATATATATTGAGTTGAAACACCTTAGTTGACTTAAGAAACCACCAAGATAACGTGGTAATTCGAGACAGGATTTTACCGCCTATCAACTTGTTCTTACGGTTTCTAAGAGCTGTCTTACTTGCTTTTATATACACCCAGATGACTCTTTAAGATTTTCGTCATCGGTTAAGTGCAGCGGTTGGAACTGGGTCTTCTATCCTTCTTCACATACGTCTATTAGCTTAGGATTCTAATAAAGGCCCAATGGAGTTGCATATGGGTTCTAGAAGGCGCTATCTGTCACTTTGAACACCCTGGTTTGTTACCGGAACGGAAAGACTTTATGAAGTACGGTTTTTCTATGGCTTACTGACATTAGAATTATAAACCTGCCGGCTGCTTAAGCGCTTATTTTCACCTTGCCGAAGTGGCATCTTTCTACGTTCGTGACAAGATTCTAGTGTCCGTTCTCACATTCAGCACTACCTATATTGTATACAAATAATGAGTAGTTAGTGTAGAAGCCTCTGGAACTGGAAATTTCAGGAATCGAAAATAGAGTTCTTTACACTGATTACAACTTACAGAACAGGGATTTGTGTACAACTAGTCACTGATTAACAGCATCAATGGAGTATTTTCATAGAGTTGATTCCATATGCCGATGTGAGAACCATCCCTCTTGCGCATTAAACGAGACCTGCCTGCCTGTGGAAATAGTCGATAAACTCAATTTTCTATACATGGCTCAACACATGTCCTAATAGGAAATCATGACCATCAAATCGCTTCTCACATCCCATCCTTAAGCATAGCATCGACCAGCTGGACGTGTCTATTGCCGTTCGTCTCGCTCCACTCCGACTCGTAGTTCAGACCGTACGGCCAGAAGTGGCCACCACCGCAGTTAATCTTGGCGGCACTCCCATCCCACGACTGCAGCAGCGGCGTGGCCTTGGGCCAGTTATTGGCGGCGCACTTCTGATCGAAGGCGGCCGTCTGTCCGACGCCTAGTGTGTGCGCAATCTCGTGCATCGCTGTGCGCTCCGTCATGTACGATCGGTCAGACCCGAACCGTAGGTCCCCATTATAGTTCGCCTCCGCCGTTGGCACGCCCGGGCTGTAGTACACCCGCACAGTTTTTGAGGCGCTCGTGTAGCGTGCGTAGCGCGCGGCTGCTAGTGTCATGGCGCTCTCGATCTTCTTGTATGCGTCTAACTGGTCGGCAGTGGGGTTTGAGGCCTTTTGTAGTGACCAGTTGATTGCTGCTGAGGCAGTGGAGGTGTAGATCACTACGGCGGTAATGATGGAGAAGCGCATGGTGTTCAATGCGTGTAAAAAGATAAGTACTTGACGGAACTCTTAGGCTACTTGGTACTAGCTGCTTGTGAATTGGCGGCTTCAATACTAGTCTCCTCGAAATATGTCCCTTGTAATTAGATCATTGTTTGCATAGGGAGTCGAGCTGCAAGCTTGATTAAATACATGGGCACCATTATTTTGAGTGATCTGTTCTCTTTATATGGATGATTGCTGTATATGGCAATAATGCCATGGCTATATATATTGGGGTGATTGTCCCGTATTTAATCCACCAATTGCCTTCACCAAAGTGATGGTCCTGATAGTCAACAATCAGAGATTGTTGTTGCGATCAAGTTGCTTTGAGAATGCGCCAAGCTAAAATGCCTCCGTAATTCTCTCATCGCAGAGCTCAGTTCACTCTAGTGTGTCGAGATTTGTTCTTCAATCTGAATTGGCGCGAAACAGATGAACCAGCTAGCAACCTGACTGGTCTCCATGAGTCGCACACAAAGAGCGCTGATCAAGCACACGTATCCCCGAGGGGCTTACAGTAAAACTCAGGGCTCTAGTTCATTGAGTAATACAGCGTAGAAGTCAAATCACATAGTTCCAATGTAGAGTAATTGCTGTTTGTCTATCAGAGTGATCGATGAAAGCAATAGGCTATATAAATAGCCCCTGATGATTATGCTCTTATCCTCCAACTATGCCCCCGGCTATACCCGAAGGCCTGATTATACCGTAAAAATTCTATATGTCTTGATTCGGTAGACTGTCTGAGTTATACAAAGCTGTGTTTACTGATATTAACGGTAGTCCCTTTGCGGCTTTGATCAAGCCAGGAAATAATGTTAGAATAGCTTCAATAATATAATATGCGAAAGCGGCCTCAACAGTCATCCGCTTTTACACAGCTAAAACCAATATCAAGTTTTAAGAACAGGCTCGGATTCGTGTACTTAATGTGAGGACCGTGCATCAGCCCATCTGTACAAGAATGCGGATGACATGTTTTGAAGCGGCTCTGCCGACAATGGCAACGCTCACATTAAGCCCAACAATTACTGGGACGTCGTCAATGAATTAAGGAGACCGGAAGCTCACTTCGATAGTGATGGCATATCCTAATTAGGAGAAGGATGAAAGACCTACTGCCAAAAATAGTACACACGCACCATCAGCTTCTGTGATTGTTGGCCATAGTCAGACTGCTGCGGAATGGCTTCCGAGTACACTTGTTTACACTGTATCACAAGGGTATTCAACTTCGTTAATGTGGTCCACCGGAACCGCAAGCTTGCGGTTAACCGAAACCCTGCACCCCAGACACATTCCGATCGTCCGCAAGCAAGGTCGGTAGTTGACCCCAGATTCGCAAGGGGTGGCAACTCGCCTTGGTGCCTGCTGGTATTAACCACATCCAGACAAGATTTGAGAGTATTCTGTTTCTAATTGGATGTTATTAATGAGGGGTGTAATATGTAATATACTCCAGATAATCTTAACCGAGAGCATCCCCCGGAAGGGACCACGAGGCTTTCAGGCTAAACATTGCGATGATCCGCGATGCTGAAATAACCAGGAAATGCTTCTACCTTGCAGCGGTTTATAAGAAGATGGGGATTTCCACTTCGTGGGTAAGGGGTATCGTTAAGTAAGTCAGTTAATCACCAACAATCTGCTCATCATGTTGTCATCCTACGTCCTCGCAGCCGTCGCTCTGCTCCCGGGAGCTTTCTCCCTACCTCAGCTCGGCGAGCTCTTCCACTCGGGAGACTCGCGCGCCAAGGTCGAGACTCGACAGGGTTACTTCTGGTCGTACTGGTCTGAGGGTAGCGGTAACTGGAAGTGCAACAACGGCGCTGGAGGCTCATACACGGCGACCTGGTCTGGCAACAATGGCGGGTTCGTCTGTGGAAAAGGCTGGAGCCCGGGCGGAAACCGGTTCGTCGAATACATGACACTAGTTGTGTTTGGAACTCAATGCTGACTTTATGTGACAGAGCTGTGAAATACAGTGGCACTTACACGCCCAAGGGTCCCGGGTACCTCTCCCTTTACGGTTGGACGACAAACCCGCTTATCGAATACTATATCATGGATTCGCATGGTGACCTCGCACCCAACGAGCCGTGGACCTTCAAAGGCAACTTTACCATTGATGGCGAAGGCACCTACTCGACATACACCAGCACGCGAGTTAACAAGCCATCTATTGTCGGCACGGCGACCTTTCAGCAGTACTGGGTGAGTGGCTCTAAAGACAAATGCTTTATAGTAGTTCCCGTATCCAATTATCGGGTTAGTTCTGAGTATATTCTAACATTTAATCTCTAGTCGGTACGCAATGAGAGCAGAGTGGGCGGAACGATCACCACTGGCAAGCACTTCGACGCATGGAAGAGTTACGGCATGAATCTAGGCGGCCACAACTACAGTAAGTGACAAGTCCGATACGGTATTATTGTAATCGATTTAGTTCATCCACTGACTGGCAACGTACAGTGATTCTCGCGACGGAAGGTTATACCAATGGTGCGAATGGGCCTAGTGGGTCATCCTCTCTTACCCTGGGATGAAATGGGAGCACGAGGCCGCCACAGAATATTGGACGCTCATTGCCAGAGAATTTGCTCCCCTCCACAAACAGTCGCTAAGCGCCAAAACATATGTTTGAAATGGTTGATTCTTAGTCTTTATTATCTGACTCATGAATCGAATTTGACCTACCTTTCCCGTAATTTATCGGCCAGTTCGTTATCTGCTTTGTAGATTTTTTTTTTTGCTTCGTAGACTCTTCAGCGGTGTAGCGTCACTCACTGAGACCGGCATTGGTATGAGTATGATATGCTAACCAGGCTTCAAGAATTGAGTCTTGGTCCCGAATGCCAGATCTCTGGACGGCTGAAAAGAGCTGGACTAGAAAGATGTGATGACTGAACTGACCACAGGGGTTCTGTATGTTCAAGCGTAACCGCAAATGCACTTCGCAGACTTCATTAACAGCGATATGAACGAGAACGGTGAAAAGTTTGTTATGAAGTAGACCTCTTTTTATGAGTTATGCTGAGACTCATCCTCAGGGCCCCGACTTGAAGAGCTATAAAAAGATAATGAACAGTAGAAAAGGAAAATTAGTCGAACATAGAAATATCTACCCATGAGGAACGAGCAATGTCGGAAACGGCGATGAGGGCCTTGTGTTTTCCTAGACCAACCGGGGGACCACATGACATGAGTTGTATTAGAGTCAGCTGGTATAAGGATCCTGTAGTCGGTAAAATGCCCCTACTCATCAAAGCCTAGGGTATAAGCTGAGATGATGACTATAAAGGAGCGATGTCTTCTCAGAAAAGAAGCGTCTGGGGTGACTCTGGCGATCTCATCTTCTTGAAAGACACTTTCACTCGTGTGATCGGATATTCTTACTCTAGATCCCAGCTCGAGATACAACTACATCGTGGAGGAAGAAAGCGTAGTATTGATTGCGATGAAGAAGCCTTAACGGCCTATCAGCTTCGTCCCGGTACAGGCTGGTGAGATCTTCACACTAGGGAGGGGGGAACGAAGTGCCGCATAATGGGAGACGAATCTCGTACCGGTAAGTATACCTGGTGGTCCTTTTTGCACTTACCTTAACTTGGATATTTCCGCTCAGAGAGCCGTACGGCGCAGGAGTAGAGGAATAGAGACCGAACTAGTTCGGACGCAACGAGCTGACAGTCTCACGTAGATAATTGCATTGCCGCTGCCAAGTTCACGGTCCTAGCCAACACGTCCAGACCGCCCCCGCATTGGCACGAGAGTAAGTAAACGTCAATATTGTCTTTGACCCGCTAGCTTTCTTTCCAATGAGATGTCCCTCAAGAGGAAGGGTACAATCCGGTTCCTGCGCCTGGCAGAAAACACATAGACGCCAAGGCAGGAGACTGGGTATGTCGTTGAGCCGACGCGCGCGCCGCACACCTTCTCAAACCCCGCGGGAGAGGAGTCTGCCTTCTTCAACGCGTTCACGCCCGCTTACTACATCAACTACTTCAAGCTGGTATCGGAAATGGTCAGCGGGGGCGGTCGTAGGCTCTCCAAGGACGAAATTGTGGAGGCTATGTCGAGGTTTACGATTATACCGGCCTCAGAGATGAGTCCCCAGGCGAAGACGCTGAGTATAGTGTAGAGATGTTGCGTTCTGCTTTGAATGTGGGTACCTCTCACTACAATATTAGGAAAGCGAAGAAAGCTCGATATCGCCATTGGGCCGGTTGTAAGAAGCGAAGAGAAGTTTGGTAACAGCCGCACCATTCCTATGCAGGCAATCCCCAAACTAGACACCTAGGTATACATTAGGGATGATCAAAGCCTTCAATAACCCACCAAACTTGTGCATGGAGTAGCAACCGGGTTCGAAGAATTGTCTCGGCCTTCGTGTCCCCTGCAGGTCGCATCGTCCGTGGCAGGTAGTAATGAATATGAAACCGCCAATTGACAGGTAATAATGCAAAATCTAGAATATTAAGGGTCACGAAAAAGGATGGGATTTCAGGACTAGTGCTGTACAATAAAGACCATGCAGTCGTTCGTCTCAGGGAGGTGAGAAATTTGAATGACATAACGGCTGCTGCCGTAGTCAAAAGTCTGGGCAATACTATCCGTCGAATTATATGCCGGACTATGTAGATTGAGGAGGACGATCATACTTTATAGAAGCCTATTATATGGCTCAGGGAGTATATGTTGGTTGCCTAATAATACCGGCACTTGATGAAATCAGAAAAATGGTGAAGCAAACACTTTGCCGGCCATTTGAGAGCTGAGATGAGAAGAGGGAATACCGAGGTTCTTTGTATGAGTCTGAGCTTGTGGGGCTTCATCATCAGTCAGCAATGACTTTAGCAGTTTAGTGGCGCTAGACCCTGAGTGGGCCAGGTCCGTCGACCCTTGACAAGCCTTGACACTCTTTACTCGGCCGTATGCTGATGTAAGGCGTTGGTAAGTCTCGGTAAAACTCCCGTAAAAGGGCCTAAAAGGGTACGTACCTTACTAGCTGCAGCGCGATGAACAACGCTAGAGGTGGGATGGCGGGGTCTTTGAGCTAACTCTGGGTCTGCTCTGGGCCTGCTCTGGGCTACCCTGGCTTGCCTGGTTGATTTGTCCTTGATCGCAAATCGTTGATCACAAGCTAGAATTCCAATTCATCCCTTTTGCCGCATCAATTCCATCAATCAATTGTCAACCTAAGAATCTTCGCGAGAGTTCTCACTCCTCGACACGTATACTGCTTATTCTGAAACATGCTTTACTGCTGAATAAAACTGGGCGATGATGACGATGCATCCACTTACTCGATCACTTCTTTTACTCATGCTGCTCCATACTATCTAATTAGGTCTACTGTTGTCCCTGCGTTCATTATTATCGTCCATTGTATATAAGGCTCACGTCACATCCAACCACTTCCTCAATGCGCTTCCTTTCGCTATCCATTTCCATTCTCGTTGCTGCTTTGTCCATTGCTGTATTCCGAGATCAAGTCATCGACTTCGCAGTGACTAGCATTGGTAGAATCACGAAGCAATTAAACATCCTAAGAGACACTACCGTGCTAAACTCCAGTACTAGTGATAGCAAGTCTTTTACAACCGAGTCCGAACCTCCTTTCTACAACCCAGCCGGGCAACTTGTTGCATCAGAGATGTCTGTTCCGCGCGCAATTCGCAAGGTGTTCCTTGCTGTCGAACAAGCCGAGGGTGCTGGCGCTCGCGTCCGTCGATCTATAGGTACACCACAGCTGCGCAACTTCTCACCGTTCCTGATGCTCGACCACTTCAGCATCAAACCTGGTGCGGGCTTCCCAGATCATCCCCACCGCGGACAAGAAACGTAAGTGTTCGCGCCACACACCGCAATTCTTATAAAAAAAATAATGTGCTGACCACGGTTTTTAGTATCACGTACTTGCTGACCGGCGGCGTCGACCACGAAGACTTTGCCGGAAACGCGGGCACGATCGAAGCCGGCGACCTACAATTCATGACGGCTGGACGGGGGATCATGCATGCGGAGATGCCGCGACAGAATCCCGACGGCAGTGCCAACGTAGGTCTGCAATTATGGGTCGACTTGCCAGCCAACCTCAAACAATGCGAGCCACGATACCGGGACCTGCGGGCTAAAGAGATCCCGCAGGTTGACATCGACGACAAGGTGCACGTCAAGGTCATCTCAGGGCAGTCAGGAGGTGTTGATAGTGTCAAGGACCTCGCTTATACACCTGTCTGGATATTGGATGTTGAAATTAAGCCTGGTGGAAAGCTCGCGCAGCCTATTCCTGTGGGCTGGAATGCGTTTTCGTACCAACTTGAGGGCTCGGCTGTTTTCGGCTTCGGCGACGCCAAGCGCACTGTTGAGCAGTACCACAACTGCGTCTTCGAAGCCGAGGGCGACGTTGTGAATGTTGAGGTGCCCGAGAAGGCGACCTCGAACGCGCGGCTCGTGCTCGTGGCCGGACAGATTCTCGACCAAAAGGTCGTGCAGTACGGTCCTTTCGTATTGAATTCGCCCGAGGAGGTGCGCCAGGCCTTGTTCGACTACCAGTTCCACACGAATGGATTTGAGCGGGCGAAAGATTGGTCGAGTGAGATTGGCAAGTCGATGGTGCATTAGCTCTCTCGCCTTTTCCTGACGCTGCCCTAATATTTCCATGCGTTCACGTTGATAAACCCCCTTTTCTTGTATATAATTGCCCTTTGATAATGTTTCCTGTTTGTCATCCCATTCAGTCTGGCATAGGATACTGCGAAACCTCATGATTCTGGCGCATCAGGGACAAGGTTGACGAAAGAAACGGCTGCACGTTTATGAGATAGAAATAGTAATTGAGTTGCGAGTTCCTTTCTGACATTTTCCCATTCGGTCTCGAAGATCGGCAAATCGCTAAGTCGAGTCTTTCTCCTCTAGAATCTATGTCTTCTTTACCTTGATGCCGATACTAGAAGTTCCCCCGCGGTCGCTTGGAAGGAAACGTTTCCGGTAGTGTCATGGCCCATGCCAGCCGATATAGCTCATCGGGAGGCAGCTCCTTATCGCCCCATAGGCTGGCCTTCCCCGGCAGAAGGCCTGTGACTTGCTGCAGTCGTGGATGTTTTAGTATATCCCTTGCTTTTAGTGCGGGAGGTGTCTGTTGCTGGCTACTCGATCTTAATTCTGGTCCTTGATGACGAGGACGACGTTGTGATTCCGTCGATGATGTCTGAGTTTCGCGCTCGATGTTTTCCCGCTGTAAGGGTTTATGATCCCGCGGCTGCGGGAGACCTCGGAGGCTATGGGTACGAGCTCCATGGCCGTTCCTTGTTTTGAGGTCCGATGGCAACGCAGATGACAGTGACGATGATTGCGAATACTGTGTTGATTGAATATGAGGTCCACTGAATGATGAGGTACTACTCAGAGTAGATTTGCGCTTCGGCTTGGAGTGTGAATGTTCAAGTGGCATGGTTGATTGGTTGATTGGCAGATACCTGACGGTAACGATATATCTAGCGAAGCTCAGTTAATAGGCAGTTTATGGTTGAGGATTACAGGGCGACTGTTGTCTGACAGAAACTGAGGAAAAGTCGAATTCACCACACAGCAGCGCAGGCAGAACTCAGCTTGCTCTTTATACAGCCCCCACCTTCAAACACAAACGCATGTTCGCAAGCCTCATATGTCATATTTCGCCAGGAGGCCCCCAATTCCCAGCCGCTCGGCTCAGCTTTAGCATAGGTCTAGATCGGGGTCAGCGATGCAAATTTAGTACACTGCGTATTATTGAGAGAATGCGTGCTACCAATATTTTTGCACATGTGCCAATCGAGAGGCAGGCTCTCGCAGATTCATGCAGTGTCTTATATTTCCTACCGGTAGAGACAAGAAAGCCTGCGGTTCGGGGCGGGCGCGGTCAGCTTATTGGTGCGTCGGTCTGACAGCCTGCAGAACAGCGTAGCAATGTAACGCTTGCTCGGTGTCAGCGGAAAGGTGTTTGCGTGGGTTGGGTGGGTTTGTATGCTTTCTGAGTCACTCGTATCGCGTGTTGTGAGATGCTTGTGGGACTCCTAGGTATACCATTTTGCAACGCTCTGGGGCCCCAGACAGGATGGCGGGAATCTCGGTGGCCAATGGAGATGTTGCAGTAACTGGGTAGATGTGGTCATTAGATGACTTAGACGCTAATTACATTTCTCATTGTTCGCTTCACTATCTTAGATAGGAGATTTGGTTTCGCATAGGACAGTGGACACAAGATTGTTGGCTGCCGTTTATTGGATGTTTTTCCTGTGCTGCTTGGGGCTGATTGGTCCCGTGATGTTGGACTTGTAAGACAGCCACGTGAGCTTTGTGAATCAAAGATGCGGCTCCCGTTGTTGAGTCAGGGACCAATAATGTGGTACAGAGTTGCGCATCGATGTCTTTCCCCTTAGCAATTAAGTTGCTTCTCCAAGCGCTTTCTATGCGTGAGCCGCGCGATGTCTAAATACAGGGCGATATGAAGTGCGATTTGATTATTTGCATAAAGCATTTAGCCGTCTTCAATTCTAGTTATTACCATTAGAAACCGATAGCTCAAGAAGAAGTTGTAGATGAATGGTAGTGATACTGATTGCATCTTGTTCTAGACTTCGAGGTGGATATAGAGTGTTACGTCGACAGGTTTGGCGCCTCTCCTCGCTCTGGAGATTTTGCACTCCTGAAGAAAGTAATCTAGCCAGCCTAAGAAAGGAGTAAAGATGAAAATGAAAGCAAACAGTAGGCTCGAACTGCGAGCCTAGAGTTCCTTATCGCAACGAACAGAGGGGAAAAGTTAATACAGCAAATAAAAAGCGAAGGTGGTTGGAGCCCGGCGCCTGGACCCAACCGCTGAGCTATATGGCAGAAGAACGCTAATAGTTGTTTGCTACTTCGCTGGGAGAAACCATGTTACTATGGTATATAAGGACTAAGCGAACAAGGTGGGGGCACTTGTAGCCCTCCTTCCATTGTTCATATGTAAAGCCTGCCTAAGGCATTCAAGTTAAAAGCAAGCATGGTCCGTCATTTGCTCGTTAGCCTTTGACAGAAAATGCGAGGACGTGGTACTGCCTTTACGTTTGTCATAGAGGACACACTTCTAGAGATAATAGCTAGCATCGAGGTCTTGCACTGCCTGTTACCCGGTGGTATCTAACGACTAGGGCTGCGTTTTACGATGGGTTTGATCCCTACAGTTGAAGTTTGGAAAGTCAGAAGCCAAACTACTGAGCGCAAGCGCAGAGAATGGCCTGGTGCGTCACGATGCCACTATCGTAGAACAAAGAAAGGGATTTGCATATCACTACCAAGGAACACCCATTAATAGAATATTGGGTTCCTTGCCTAACAACAACGTTCATCACCTAGTTCCATACTTGCCACACTTAGATCTCTCTGCATAGGTAGCCACCCCTGTAGGGATGACATGACAGGTTGGATCGCTGTAAGTCGCGCAAATATGTTACTGATGCACTACCTAATTAAATAGCTAAGCTAAAAGGCCTGGTTAAGCAGAGGTTAGCATAGGATTGACTTAGCATGTCATGATAAACTAAATTAATCTGCATAGCGGGCACTGTCGATGCTGTCCTCAATATTGAATTTATGCTCTTGTACCCTTCTTCCATGCTCCCTCGCACCTCTATATCAGAGTACATCGAGTCAAATCCTACTGTAGCGCTCGTCCATGTGAAGATGTGCTTGATGGGAGCAAGAACAAATACCAGACCATGAACGCCGACTCACCAACACAAGATTCACCAACACAAGATTCACCGCCTCCGTCGAAATAAACATTCGCCCTATTCTGCATGGCTACTTCAATGCTAAGAATTACGACAGCATTTTTAAACGCGCTATTCTTCTAGCCTGTTAGGATGCCGAGGTCGCTAGCATTAGACTGAGTGTCCCGTCCAATGACATACGCTAGGTCTTGAAGTCAGTGCTCAGGGCTCAAGAATGAGAATGAGAAAACCTTTCCATGGTAAGACAAATACTTACATAGGGGATAATCAGGGTATGAAGCGAAGAAAACCCAACGACCATTAAGGTTGCCGCCGCGTAGCCCCCCTTCCAAAGAATATCGGAAAGATTGATCGAAGGTGTTCCGTGTAATCCTGCTCAGCCCCCTAGACCACATTGCTTCGCAAAGTTCCGTTGCCGCTTGAGATCAGGACCGACGCAAAGGAACTACTTCGGATCAGGCATCCAAGCGATGTGCATCTCTGGCGGGGGCGATACGAGATCATACAGCACAATACCCTGAAGCTAGAGAATTAGTTAAGCACGCTCTTTTTGATACGCACTGGTACCGACAAGGCCACCACATATGGTGTTTGCGGTGATCGCGGGAAAGGAGTCGACCACTCGATGAACGATGTTGCTCTCTAACGGGGAACATTTAGGGGGAACGGCTTTTATGACAATGATGGATGCTGGCTGGGCTTCAACTGAAGCAGAAGCATAGGCTAGCCAAAAGTCGAGGACTTCTGGGTCGTGGACAGTAGAGGCGGCGGAGTAAGAATGGTTGAGCTTTAACTGTGCAGCTGTGAGTATGAAGATATCATGAGTTTCCTAACGATCTGGCAATTTCGGATGTTACCGGTTAGTCCCACAACAGGAGAACGTCTGGTTGTGATTATAAGCTGGGGGAGGTGGGCGAATCTACCCGGCTTGGTTCCTGGAGCCATCGTCTAAATAAGCGGCGAGAGATAATAAGATATTATTAATAAATTCGGCGACAGGCCCTAGTGCAACAGTTTTCCAAGCCAAATAAGAGGCTGCTTCGGGTTTGGGGTGGGGGGGGGGGGGGGGGGGGGGGGGGGGGGGTTAGCTAGCTTTGTTAATGAGTAGATAAAATATTATTTAATAAATTATCTAGTTCCTGTATACGACAACTATGTTCCCGCTCAACCCTCGTTAACGGAGATAAGATTCTGACATATAAAAGTACAGTAAGATCGAGTCGCTGCTAGTTGAGTGAAAATGCAGTACATTTAATTTCCTTACGGAGAAACATAAAACACATTATTGTACTACAAGTTCCCATTATTAATCATCTTCAGATTCATCGTCGTCGTTTTCTGATTCGTCCTCTTCAAAGCTTTCCTCGTCTTCTGATGAGCTTTCCTCAAATTCTACCATGGATGTTCCTGGCTTATCACCATACCTGCCTCGCTGGCCATCGAGCGCATTATGTCTGCCGCGCGTACATCCGCCACGATATCCCACTTTATCGCAGCAGTTCCATACAAAACCCTCGGGAAATTCGATGCGATTTTCATCGGTGTCGATTGTGCCGTGGCATCGCTCGTCGTGATCAGCCCAAACGTCCCCTTGGTGATCCACTTCGAGTTCTCCTTTGATCGGAATGGGTTAGCATATACCGTATCATACCTTTACATAATTGTATATATAAAGCTTGGACTATATAGATTATAGTTCGCACAACATTAACCATGCTTGCAATAGATATTGATTGTATCACTTACCGTCGTGATATTTGCAAGCCTTGTCACCATTGTCTTCTTCGTAAAAAGGCTCCTGGCATTGAATGCAAACCTTGATTACAGACTGGGCCTTTCTCTTTGTGCCCGTCTGGTGGTTGCCAGCTGTCACGTGACCCTCTAGGGTCTCCATGCGGTCAAGGAGTTTTGAGGCTCGTTTCTCCAGCATCGAATCATCTGAGCAAAGAACTAGTAGGATAGCCTTGGCCTGGGCCTCCGGCATGTTGACGAGGCGCTGCATTTTCTTTGTGGTGGCAGAGATCGCTAATCACCAAAAAACTACTTCTTCGAGACGGACGCGTTTATGGGAGCGGTAAGGTTTGTTCTATCGATAAGAATCCCTGTTCTTGACCTTATTATGGTATTAACACCCCCTGCCCTTTTAAACGACAGCTTCTTGGAGGCTTAGCTCCTGTCAGAACCAGGGCTTCTGCCAGGGGTTTACAGTCTGAGCACCCAGAATAGGGGAGGGGGCTCAGATCAATGTTGCTCCAACTCTTTTGCGCCACCCATCTATTCCGCTACAAATCTATAGTACTTGAGAGATAGATAGCTAGTGACACACAATACACAAATATACTGTGATGCTAGTTTTGACATCTTGGATCTACAAGATAGTTCGCTTTTCATATACATAGAGAGGAATCCCGAAATGTTTTGGCACATTCTCGTGGTACAAAACACTGACGAGACCAATCATAATTTATATAAAAGGACAGCTAGCCAGAGCTCCTCCTAGAGGTAGGCATTTCATCGTGAGGCAGCCTTGATCGACCATGCCAATGGGTCAAAGCATAGAGGCTCTATTCTGCCGCATACTGCCTAATTGCGACACGAGGAAGATGTTACCGTATCTAGTAGATAGCGCCAAGCATCCCCGTCATCTGTGCTTTGTTCAACATATCAGTCTCAGTTCTCTTCACTGCATGGATCTGCTGTACCCACATAAACTCTAGCTGGAGACATCTGCCCTATACACTGATGAAATACATGGCCATTTTATGTATGTACTTCACCAATCTGTCGGACTGTAACTCGAACCTTGGCTCAATTGAGAATACTATGCCTCCCACCATTACCACCTTCATAGCACTACTTGGATCAATCAATTAACCAATTCTCCTACAATAGACGCGTTTTATATGTAATTGAGGTATGAACGTGTGAATTGCAAGACCTTCTAAGCATAAGGGATCGTTGAACTTAGCACTGTTTAGATTTGCAACTCTTGTCATGTTGTGAAGAAATACAGTCTGAAGGATCTGTAAAGTACACATACGAAATAGCTGTGTATTTCATAAGAAGATGAGGCAAGCCCCCAGCTGACTATTTGTGGGTACGGCAGATCCAGTGTTGCCTTAACCGAATGCGAGCATGGTGAGGAAAAATATGGCTAGATAGGCCATATTAGCGCCGCGGCATCACTTACATGCATCCGATACACAAGGCTGTATTTAGTGTAGTCTCTGCAGGTTACAATGACGTTTGGTGTGCTGGGTGAATCTCTCAGGGACGTTCGTCGGGGCTTACTCGTCAGGGTTGACTCGACCGAAAATGGAATTGCGGTTTCGTATTGAGGCGAATTGAGCCAAAAGGTACGAGAGGTTGATGGACGTCTACTCCCCTTAACGCATGATTTGATGATTTCTTTAGTAGGCGTGATAATAAGGTAACATTTACTGGTGTGTCGTATTGCAACGAATGGGGTATACGCGATGACACGCAAGTGAGAAGTGAATTTCCGCATGTTCACGTTACAGTCTACAAATGGGTTCAGAACTATCGGACATATTGACCGCTGTTGGCGGCGGGTTTTAGGGCTGTTTGGAGTTTTGTTTCAACTTGGGAATCACCCATTCTACACTAGTCAGAATGAGAAAGCGAGAGCGAGAACGAGGGCCAATCAGATTTGACGTATATGACTGCGCTCACGAACATGCTAAAAATAGCTCGTCATCGTTATCGTTCTTATAGCTCCTTCGCACGCTTGGATGACGAATGCAGAGACTTGAAATTTGGCTGCCGACTAACACTTGCCAGGAAATAAAAGATGGCCTTCTTCCTCTGTTTTTCGTTCCCCTTGCTACATAATGCGTGGTAAACTTAAATATTCCATTCACATGAGTTAGGTAACCGAAGAATTTCCCTCCATACATCCAGACACATTTTTTACCAACTTCCGATAAATTTCAAGTCCAAACTTACGACTCGATTATCACCAATATGTATGGGGCTCAGCAAAACCGCGATGATGGTAGCCAAAGTAGGGGTATTGGCAGAGGTGCTCGCGGTCCAGGAGGAATCATCTTGAAAGGTTTGGCTACCGGCATTGGCCTTGCTTCCGAGAGCTACCACCATCGAAAAATGAAGAAGGCTCGCGAAGAACAGAAGACAACAACCGCAAGCCCAGCCACACAGACAAGAAGTCTCTCTGGTGACATAAACTCGGAAGAGGTTGGAAGGCTCGCACACCATCATGAGCATGAGACAGATATGGAGATGTCTCGACAGACAGACGAGTCAGCCTGGCGACTAGATGAAGCGCAAGACGAAGTTGCTCAAGGAGAGCCGTCGTCAAGCTTCCTCTCTGAACATCCAGGGAATGATTCTCGGCCAGTTGACTCATTCCTACAGGCTCATCCTCTTTCGTCAGACTCTCCTCCGGGTGGCCTCTATCATCTGGAAATGCCTGTGGTTCTTACTCAACGACGGCCTGGGACCCGTACGCGCGGTTTCGTCCGTGCATATGCCCCCATCCTCCAAGACGTCGGTATTGACCAGCCAACCTTCCTTGAATTTATTGACGAGCTCAATAAAGCGGTCGAGCCATCGCCCTGGATTCAGGCTATCAACCTCGCAGCCTTGGCTGGTAACGCCGCCCCTGAGCCGTTCACCATTGTAATTTCCGCAGCAGTCAAACTGGCCACCGATGTGGCGAGCGAAATCCATAGTCGAACCAAAACCAACAAATTTCTCGATGACATGAATCAATCGTACTTTGCGCCTCGAAACTTGGTCGCACTGGTGATGACATGGCAGCCAAGCAAACGGGGAGAGCTGATGACGAATGTTGACTTCAACGTGAGTGTGTTTGCAACAAAGACTTCCACTCAGGCAAAAGACAAGTGGTGGAAGAATACACAAAATAAGCTCAAACAGTCAAGCGGTGCAACATCGTTCGAATTCCCACAGACCGCACCGCTGGTTTTCCCAGTGCTGGATGAGCTAGTGACCGCAGACAACCAAGGGTCCAATGAAACAAAGAAGAAGAAATCCGCGATCAAGAGTGGGGGCGCCTTTGTGGAGTCGTATTTGGACAAGAGGGCGAGGGCGAAGTGGGCTGGTAAGAATCCAGACAGCAATATGGCTACCACAGCCCCGAAGGAGGAGTTCTATTCCAGATACGCAGACCCGAATCATCCTGCCAGTAGTGGTGACCCCATAGCCTTCTTGACCGCCGGCCATTTCCAAAGCTCTGGAGGCCTAGCAGGCATTCGTTCACTAGGAGGACGTAGCTTCGGTGAGAGCGTCTCGAGATCAAACTTAAGGGGCCTCGGTTCACCGCCGGCCGGAGGTCGAGGTCAACCCATCCGACAAGATCAAAACCATGGTGACAGCTCGCCTGCCGGAGTTGGGTTAGGAGGCGTTGGCCCTCTAGCATTGGTCGCAGGAGTGAAGAAGCTATTGCAAGACGTAAGTATACCAAGGATCAAATGTATAGTGCTGAATAACGACTGATACGTTAGTAGGATGTACTCTATCTCCTGATAGTTCAACGACCGAGCAAGGAGCAGTTAGCTGCAGCAGCGGTTTCGTTGGCTTCGCACCGGCAGCGGCAGCACTATTAAGTTCAGTTTCAATGTCCTGATTGAGTTCGATTTTACCAAAGTGGTTCAGCTGGCATCTCATGCCGGCCTGGATGAACCTTGTTGAAGCTACCGTTGTGGGCACGAGAGGCATGGCCTTTGGCAACGGCTTCGAGCTCTGAAATAGGATATCTCAAAGGCTGTTGCCCTTGTAGGATAGACCCGTATTTGCCGTTTTTGAAGTCATTAATTAACAGCCAGAAAACCATTAACATGGATGATTGACAGTGTGGGGCCGTACCTTCCAGATGCTGATGTCAGGTACTGGTTATAAGAACGCTACACCCACGATAGCTGCATATGAACGCAACAAAGAGATTTGTCAGCTGTTCTAACCGAGATATGCTTTTTTCAGATCTACATTCAATTTGGTGGCGCTACCATTGATTCACAAAGTACCACTAGATTTTGTGAATCAGATGACTGTTAGTATGTAATTTGCACAGCTACACGATTTATCAATCATACATGTAAGCTTAGCTTAGCCTACCTAGACCTCAATGCAGATTCTGATAGTCTGGCACTTCACCTCTTACGTCACGGCGCTGTTGACTGGCAATAGATAGCCTGATCTTTGCGGCAACCTCTCACTGGAGATCTAACTCAGTGGTATGTCCTCTCAGGGTGGACCCAGGCCTGCGAAAGTCGGATTTAAGAAATCGCGACAAGGCTGTCTGAGATGTAGGGAACGCCGCGTCAAGGTATATTCTGCAAGATGTTTCCAATGATCAGTCAACTTACAAGAACTCTACAGTGCGATGAAAAGAGACCGTTATGCAGCCAGTGCAGTCGCTTGAAGCTTGACTGTGCTTGGTCAACACTAAGCTCTAGCGCATCTACTTCGACCGGGGCACGCACGCCGATACCTATACTGGGCCCGCTCAACGATACTTCAAGTTCGAGGTCGACCTTGCATGCATCTGCAGTCACAAGAACGGGTTACGCTAAAAGGTTTCCCGAAATCCTGGACCGGGGGCCGGCGGACGTCGCTAGCTTCCTCAACGGTCTTGATCAACAACCTGCCGATATTCCAGAATCCCGTGAACGACGGATCTTGGAACATCGTCTCATGCAAAATTACTTCCACAGAGTAGCCAAGCCCTTCTCGACTAATCCGAGTCAGGAATGGATGAGTCTATGGTCAAGGACTATGCCGTCTCTAGCATTGGATAACGATAATCTGATGTACGCATTGTTGTCGGTCTCGGCCACAAACCTTTTGAGGGACACCCCTGGTGACGCAGAACTGTTCGCCGCCCGACAGAATTACGTGATACTAGCCATGCGTGAGCAACGTAAGGCGGTCGCGAATTTGACCATAGACCAGACGGACGCCATCTGCTTGACCTCTATCATAATATTGGTTAACTCCTTTGCTATGCTACAAGAGCGGAATCTGAGTCCGTACTCGCCACCAATGGACTGGATATACATGGGAAGAGGAGCTGGAACCCTCATATGGGCTAGCATCGATGTCATCAGGAAAGCAGGGATTGCAGATACGTTGAGCTTGCCTACCGTAACCGACTCACATCCCTATTTTGGAGAAGATACGTCCTATTGGGATCCCGATCTCCGTGAAGCTTTCAATGGGATACTCACTCAAACGATTGATTCTGGCGACAACTGGGATACGGAAACGCAGGAAGCGTATGAGAAAACTCTCAGCTATATTGGATCGATACAGAAGGCCATCGATGGTGGTGAGCCAGAATATGCTGTTTGTAGGCGTATCCAAACCTTTTCCCTTGTTGTGCCCGATCAGTTTGTTCAGATGCTCAGCGAGCAAAGGCCTCGTGCCTTAGTGGTCATTGCGCACTTCTTTGCGACCGCTGCCCAGGTTGGGGGAGTTTGGTGGCTCGATGAAAGCCCTACTGGTGTTAAGCCGATCGCCACAAGAGAAATTGAGGCGATTGACGCGGCCATCCCGGCAGAGTGGAGCGGCCATATGGTATGGCCTCTTGACAAGGCCGGAGGGAGAAGACGCCATAATGCCTAGTTCTCAAGCCGTACCTTGAGAGTGTTTGGATGCTTGGAAATGATAGACTGGACATTTGGTTAATTTTTTCCCTAAAGTTGTTAGAATAAACTCACTATATATAGAATAAGAAATTCATTATTTCGTTTAATTTTTATAAATGGTTATAAGAAGAACCCTGTTCTATGGGTCGCAAATAGTTTATAAATTTCTATTTTCGGATTATAAACCTTCAGTCCCAGCAGCTTCTATACCCACTACTCATTATCTGTTGCAAACACTCAAGACTACTGAATACTGTACGTCGACATTGTCTTCAATAAGCCCACATTAATTCAGTTAATACAAGCTTCCATTCATCATTCACGATTTCCCATTACCATAGATTCCTCCTTTAACCCTCTTAGCCAGTAAACTTCTCTACATAAACCTCCACACGAGCAACATTGAGCAGTCCATCACAACCCCTGTCGATCTCATCCAAAAGGAAAAATGGCACCAAACCCCAATCTCGGGCTATCTTGTCCATCAGGCGGCCAGTTCTACGTGTGTCCAAACGCAACGGTACGCTTCCTGGGTTGTTGCCAACAGGACCCATGCGCAGATGGAAGCGGAGACTGCCCACTAGGATTTCTAGAGCCGACCAGCTACAGTTTGGACAACAGAGACATGATTCAGGACCAGCAGTGCGAGGCATCCCTTGAGAACAACAACAAGAATGAAACCTACCAGTGGTACCGTTGCGACACCTCCCATCCGCCTTTCTTCGTCTGCTGCAGCGATGATCCGTGTATTTCGAGCCAGGGATGTCCCCTCAACAGCCTCGCGGCCGCCGTACTATCGGACGATCCTACGCATACAGCGCCATTCATCGGGGATGATGAAGATGGTAACTCGACTGGTGGAAATGCAACCGATGGGGGGAATGCAACCGATGGGGGGAATTCAACCGATGGAGGAAACGCAAGAAATGCCACTGGCGAAGATGCATCCGATAGCCAAAAGCAACACGACAAACATACAGACATCGCGATCGCCGTACCCATCGCAGCAAGCATCATACTCGCGATCGCGCTATTTTTCTACTTCTTCCGCAACCGGAAGAGAAAGCAGAAGGAGAAGGAAGAGAAGGAGACAGGCACGGAACTCGGTGGGTTAAAGAGACAAGGCTCCGCGGTCAGTGGAACGTATATGAACCCTCGGCCAGCGCCTACTCCTCCGCCTGTCCCGCCCCTCCCGCAGGAGTACAGGACTGGACTGTCGGGTGTATATGAGCATGCGGATGAGGATGCGATAGCAAGAATCACTAAGTGGTCCCTTCTTGAGGATAATAAGAGAGCTTCGCCTTCATCCCGCCCCGAAACACCCGGGTTTGGCTCACTTGGTCGGTTGTCTCCAGTTGGCCATAAGGGGTCTTCGCCTGATCCCGGAACATCTAGGTTTGGATCACTGAATCGGTTGTCGTCGTTGGATGATAAAAAGCCTTAACTTGGTCCTCTAGTATCCGAGTATGCACATATGCGTCCATAGCTGATTCCGAAGCTATAAAACTAGATCTAGACAAGGTAGCAATGCACTCAGAATTGCAATGCTTCGTGTTAACACAAAGAGGTCAGAAGCAAAGTATCAATAATAGTATCCAAGTGCTACGGAGTCAATTATATACCACGAATTATGTATTCAGGATTGAATTAATGTATTGGTAACTTAGTAAATTAGTCTAACATGGCGAAAGCGAAAAGGTATATCGTGTGTAATGACACTAAGGAGATGGCAGTTATCAGGCTACTACATAGAAGACACCCTATAGGGAGCCCTTTATTAGACTCGGGAGATCTAAGGAATCGAGCGATCACTCTATTTGAGCCCTACACTATAACTACCACCTAGTTGTGATAGCTCTTCTGTTCGCTCCGTGGCCCAAGTCTCTGACTGCAGCCCGCTATCGTGTATGTTGTCACTGTGCAGTCCGTTCACTTAACAAACTTTATCCGCTGGGAGCTATTTGAGACTTTGGTAGGCTCTAGGCTACGCAACCCGCCCATTCGACTACAGCGGCAGTAAGATCAGGAGGAGCATAGACATATGACTTTCAACTTCCAAGACAGGCCTCGAAGCGTAAAGTAAAACGTCTCTTGAATATATCCTAGTGACAATGAGGAGGAGAACCATGATCACCTGGACTACTAAGTCCTGTACGAATCTTCTATGGGCACTTAAAACAAGAGTTTTCCCACCCTTCGGAGAACCTGTTGGCCAACATAGCCTTAGTTACCTGTGATAGGTGCTAAGAAAGTCTTCTTCCATTGCGGGAGAATGGATTGGTGTAGTACAAGAGCCTCATCAGGACTGAACGATCGAATGTCTCATAGGGCACAATATGGGTCGTGTTAGGTAGCGGCGACTGAGTCGAGGAAGCGTTGCGGAAAAGTATGAAAGCTGCTATGCGTTGTATCATCCGGTTGCATTTTTAACCTGCAATCCTTGTCATGACGATGCAGTATCCCGAGCGGAAACCAAGCTAACATGCGTTCTCGGCTACTGAGGTCGCTATCACGTCCTAAAACCCATTAAATGTCAGCCAGAGCTCGCCCCCCAGCCGAACGAGGGAGCAACGATAAAAGCAGAAACTCTCACCATGTGTCTAGGATTCCCTGCATGACGTAGATGACCGTATTGAGATGTCTTCTGAGAGACACGGCCCATATGTAGATCAGCCGCCACAAATATATGCAGCACCTTGAGGCGCGAGCGCATCCTCGTACTTCGTCGCGATCCGGTCAGCCCACGCCTTGAACTTTGACATAAAGGGCCTTTTCTTAGAGTACGGGTGATGCGGACTGTCCCCGTCGTTATACCGGTCGTCATCCTCGGTGTCGGAGTCCAACCGCCCGTACTCATGCCACGGATCCGGATTGCTGTTTACAAAGTCGTTTATTGCGCGTTTCTGTCGCTCATTTTGGGTGAATGCTGTCCCGTCATGTGCGGGCGCTACGCCGTTTAGGATTGCGCCTCGGAGACTTATAAAGGCTTCGGAGAGACAAGAGGCTGCCTTTTTCTTTTTGTGTTTAGGCCGTGCCTCTGGCTTGGGGTTAGAGCCGTATGCAGTGTAGTTGGCGCCTATGAGAGGGGATAATTCCCGGGGATCTGTGGTAGGTGGAGGAGGAATCAATTGTTTGTTGAAATATGCTTCGTAGTATGCCATGTCGGTTTTGGTGAGGTGTCTAGCTATATCTGCACAGGTACGGCGGGCGCCTCGCGCATGCCTCTTGGGAGCATTCGCATCCGTATGAACATTCCAAGCCCTTGGAGTTTTAGTTTGTCTTTTGCTGAAAAGTGCGGGTAGCTTGCGGCGACAAGGGACTGCAACAAGGGACTGGGTGGTGAAGGGGAACGAGGTCGTAAGAGTCGTGCAGCTGACGAGGTCGAACGCGCAGGCTGCAGGTGAGATGAAAAGATGAAGGCTAAAGAAAAGAGGCCGTGGTAGCGGAGGATAGAAATGTAGATAGAAGTGAAAAATTGCGCGGGGAATTATGTTGCCACTGGGGAGGGAGTTCAGAGATAAATTGGCCAGAGTAGGAATTCGGAGGTCCGGTGTTGTGTTGACAACCTTGGAACGAGACGTCTGTGCTAGCTGTTGCACCTACCTTAGTGTTTGCTAACATCCATATCTCACTTAGCATTCTATTGTTTGCTCAATTCTATTCATTGTTCCTAACCTTCCTGGCAATAAAAGACCACATACTATCCTCCATCACGGCAGCAGACAGTGGTACCACAAGTAGGAAAATCAATTCGTTTTTCTTGGCTTCACTTCAATCGTCAATGTCCATATATCAAGGTATAAATAAGCATCGGATAACAAACAAATCGTCGATTCCGAGTGTTCAATTATGCTTTCCGCTTGGAACACTGGCTAGAGCCTCAAATGAGAAAATCGACGTTTATTCTCAGTTTAGCATCTCCTCTCTTGTCTTGAGCATGTTTGCCTGGTGAGCACGGACGGAACGGGACGGGATGGGCCGCCATGCCTAGGCGACGAAAAATTAAGCAAATAATTAAGTTCGTTTAACGAAGATTGTCCGGAACCTATCCAGTGCCGTTTCGGATGTACTAATCGAGTTTGCTAATTAAACTGAGGTTGTACAACAACAAAAATGTCCGTCTCGATGCGGCAATGAAAGCAGGGCATTCGGCCGACAGAGGATTTGCGGGACATGGCACGCTACCGGCCGGTACTCGTTGGGACTAATATCGTCACATACTTACAAGAGGGGCCCGGGGCTAGTGATATCTGGGTCAATCCCGACGAGTACGGTATACGTCCCGGAGGTGGTAGCTATACTACCTAGTGGAAACAATGATTAAAATCAACGATGGTGCATTTACTGGATCTAGAAAAGGACCATGTCTAGTGTAAGGTCAGGTTTTTGTATTGGTTGTGGCGTCAGCCCTAGCACCAGCCACCTGAGGCTCGAGGATTAGTACCAAGAAATATCGCCGTAGAAGGCACCGTGTGTGGATTTAGCAGTACCTAGGTACCTAGGTATTAGCTATGTAGATACCTAATTCTTGCACCCCTCCCCGACCATAGTGTCAACAAACACCAATACAGCCCACTTTGTTTGACATTTTCCACTTGGCGAAAAATAGCTTGGTACTGGTGCACGATGATAACAACAAGTTCACCTAGTACCTATTTATAGTACGAACTCGCGCTTATTCGTGCCTAGTCTCGGCACTCTAGGCCACGCCGAGACACGATACCCGCCTAAATACGCCTTGCCAAGCATCCAAGACCACCAAGCGAAGAGATTTAACAACTGCCAACATACGTTCAGGCAGCAGTAACTCTTCTTGTAAACCTATTATAGTATTGCTGTGAGCGTCTTCACTCGGTAAAGTTTTATGCCAAAGCCATTGGTGATACTGAGCAGTTCGAAAGCTGGAACGCGTGAGTAATTCTTAGGAGGATAAAGCTGTAGGGAGGCCGGCCTGAAAGGATTGATCAACACGCCATGAAGGAAGAGCGACTCGTCTCAGCAAGTTCAAGCTTTGAGTTCCTTGACTATCAATCCCAAGTGAAGTCTTTACCCACAACGGATCCCGATGGAGACCTTCTTGTTACGCGCAATGCTTTCTGGAGCTACTGCGGCCCGCTTATCACGAAGAGCGAGCATTTACCACCCAATTTTCACGAATGGACGTCTGCCGCGCTGTCGGATTCCCTCCTCCCACGCTTGATGCCATTCTTGGAATTCGTCAACCGAGTTCTTGGGGAATATAAGCTCGATCACTACTGGCTGACCATTCGCGCCACGAAGGCGACGAGTGAGTTTGACAAACCTCGGTGGCACACCGACGACATGTTCTTCAGCACGCGTGGTGGTGGACTCAGACCGATACAGCAAGAAGACAGCGGGGACAGAACGTTGGACTTACAGACGGACTGGAAGCTCTGCACGACCCTATTGGGTCCCTCAACCAAATTTATCCCACCTAAGTACCAGGCCGAGGCGCGCAAAACACAGCGGTCCACGAAGAAGGCTTTGGCGACAGATCATGAGTGCACTTCCATTCGCTGCATCGCGTGCGCTGCTACATCTGATGCCGTCAGGGAACGGCTTGCGGCGGAGCTCGGGCCTATGGGCACGATGCAAGCTACGTCAGGCGAGTGCGCGTTCTTCCGTATCGGACAGGAGAAGGGCGCTGTGCATTCGGAGCCCGCCATGAGCGGCGGCGATCGCATCTTCGTTAATGTCGTGCCTGGCAAAAAGGACGAGCTCAACCATTTGATGACTAAATGGGGGATGAGTTTCCCGCGCTCGTGGTGGATAGCGCCTAACGTCTCCAGAGGCTGAGAGGCGAGTTTATGGAAATACTGATGTTGACTTTTTACCATCTGCCAACTCCATGATTGGATTATGTCGGCTATTGTCACAATCTGTCATGTTTCCGTAAGCTGTATTGCTCTTCTGTGTCGTGTTATAGATTTGAATTCTATGTACGTCGCACATCGTATGCATCAGCTGCGTGTCAATACACCCTCTGGTCACGGAGGCGGAGAGGTTATCGTCTCATTTTCTAGTCAGTTCTCGTACTACAAGATTGGCCGACAGGGTGGTGTGCATATCTTGGGTCGGTGGTCGAGACCTCGGTTCAACAAAAAGTACCTTCATCGCTGCTCTCATCGATGCAAGATCTGGACCGGGCCTAGTTTTTGCATATCCATCGCCCACTCACAACGGCGGCGAAACACCTCTTCTCACCAATTTCAAAATTTCACCAGTACCGCCATCATCATCTATTCTATGGCAATCCTCCTTGACATACATTCCACCGCCAGTGATATGATCACAACATTCTGCCCTATCAAGTTATCTTTTACCGCACAATTCGTCGCTTATCGCTCATGATAACTAGAGTACCTCCTTTGGATAATTAGAGGACTTGAGATTCATGGACTCAGATCCCTAGTCTACGCTCAAACTGATTACGCCATGATTCAGGCTTAGGAGAAGATTGTTAATTTTCCGTTATGAACATAAAAACCATCTCGCTTAATGAAATTCCTTTTAGATTATCATCGCTAAGGAGAAAATATTCCTTTCGGGTCCGCTTCTAGAGCCTGGCCCTCGATACTACGTCCTAGTAGCACTTGACCTGACACATGGATAGTGGCAGTGAGTTTTAATACTGCCTACTAAATTCTGGTCTGTGTCTACAAACTCTGTATCACTCATCATAAGTTCAAATATTCAACTCTCAGTCGCGGCCTAGATGAGAGCATCCAGAAGAGTTAAAAGAGCAGGTTTCTCAGGACTCTCTCGCACTCTTACCATAGCTGCGGATGGATAATATTTGTACCGCCAACTGCTCCAGTATGACGACGCATCTAGTCACCTCTATCGCATCCTGTTCATGGTAAGTTGTAGGCCGGGAGATGGGGAAAGCTTAACATACAGGCACCACTCGGTTCCCAGCCCCTCACTACCTAATTTTCGTGCTGCGAATTCAGGTTATCTTTTGGCCCGGGCTTAGTTGACTCTGCAAGGCGTTTCTGCTATGATTCAACAGAGCTTCTGATATATTCAAGATACGGCGGGTTTCCAGGCCTGACAGCTAGAAACTACATTTCCAATGTGAGTGATAGCGCACAGGCTCTAGAAACTGCATATGAGCGGGTATAGCTAGCAAGACCGAATTCTAACTAACTAATGTCTGTGGCCGGTACGGTGCCGATCCGAATCAGCCCAAGCGCTTCAGAGACCTTCAAATCATCTGCGTATAAAGCCTTGTAGTGGTCAAGAAACAACAGATCAACATATGTCAAAAGCCATTCCCATACAACTGGACCAGGGAGTCGGAGCTTGAATCAAGAACGACCTTCACTACGTTGCCTAGCCCAGCCAGCTCGGCAAGTTTCGTGATGACCATGCCTAACTCGGGATTCATCTCCAAGCTGTAATATACCCTGCCTCCCCCCCCCCCTCTCGTAACGTCGCTGCAAAGGCGATTACCGAGTAGCCTACATATCCGCCAAGCTTAACCATTACCTCTAGCGTCCAGGCTTTGATTAAGTCTATGACTGCCTTTAAATTGTACTCGCTAATGTTGATCGGATATTTCTGAGTGCGCCCGAACTCTTTAACAACATCAAGCACCTTTAATTCATTATTGACTTTTATTAAAACTTATTATTATTTAATATTAATGTTTTATTTTAATATAGCTGTTATTTATTAATTAGATTTTACAATAAATATTAAATTGTTTAAATATCTAAGATATAAACGCTACTTCGAATGTATACCCCAGCTAAGCGAGATCAAAGTGGCGCATGTTGATGCCCAGCATGCTGAAGTACTTCGGTTTCACTTCATACCGCAACTCACCTTGATCGCCATGGAGCTTATCGCACGGTTCTATTACAACTGCCTCAGCACCCTTTTCCTGGAGCGCGTTTGACAAGCGACGTTCCAGTGTCTGGATCCGTGGATCTCGGAGCGTTGCCTCGCCACTTCGCGTATCAAGTAAGCAGGTTTGCCAATCATCTTCCCCATCGACGGCTCGCATGATCAGACGCTCGTGAGGGGGCAATAAGCCGAGTAGTGGCTCTCCTGCCATGAGTCCTGGAACGAAACATTCCCCCACAACTAAGAACTGCTCGCCCGTCTGTGATGTTGATGATCCATCTGTGCTACTCCCACCGCCACTTTCATTGGGTATCGCATCCGATGCGGGGATACCTGAATACTGAGGTCGCAATGCAATGAGAAACTCGCTCCCTAGCAGTAAACAGATCCTGTCCCCCGGCTGCATATACGCCGGACCGATACCGAGGTGTCCTTCCAGCGTCTTGAATAGCTTGCGGCCGGCCAGTTTCCCACGAAATGACTTGGCCACGAGGATTATATCCGAGCCTGGGCCGTCAGATCCGTCAGGCGAACTGCTCTCTAGCGAGAAATCTGCATCGTTGAGGCTCAACATACGATCGATCGTCCTAACCATTATTTGGGTTGATACTATGTCAGGTTTACGGGGTTCAAAGCTCTCGCAGAACCTATCCATCACCAAGACTCTCGAAAGAGTTGTCGCCTATGACTCATCTATAAGAGGGTTTGTCTTCTTTTCGTCGGCTGAGTGGGCGAATGGAATATCAAGGTGTCGACAAGCCGTTCGCAGACTGTAAAACATAGCGGCTGACGAAGAGTGGACATCGACCACACTGGTGGCGCTGACAATACCACAACACACACCCGACACACGAAGCACTCCGTCGCCGAGGTACTTAGTAGACGCTAGAAAGGGCTGGCCATCCATGATGGGCGAACCACAGAGGTGCCTATCCGAATCAACGGACCAGTCCGGCACCCAGCTAGGAAGACCCAGCAAGCGACCCGCCCGCTTCGGTAGGTCTTATACCGTCGCTACCGTCTTATACGACAGACTGCAGCTTGCAAGGAGATTCAAGCTGCGCTCCGCCGTAATATGCCGCAGTGCCAGATCCCTATAGCAATCCGCGACCGGGGCTAGATAATTGGGCACGAAGTCTGACGCCTCGTTGTCTAGCCCGCTGAGCAGGCTGAGCATGCCGTAGACGCGATCGCGCGGGTTGCCGCAATGCATCCCTTCCAAAAAATAATGCAGCCATAGCGGGAAGACACGAAGGGGGGGGGCTGACACATGATGTTCACGAGCGATACCCTAGCCCCGCCGCAGATGGGTGAGAATGGCGAGGGTGCGCTCGCTGGGCTGCTGCTGCTGCTGCTGCTTCCCTCTAGGATGGTCGCCCCATCGTCTTTACCGGTAAAAATGGGAGTCTCTGTGTTTTTGCGATAGAAACAAACCGCGGCGTTCTGCATGAGGATCCGGTCGAGGAAGTCGTGTCCGGCTTGGAAGACTGCAGATGTCGCGAGCGCCACCTCCTGGCGCACCCAGACGCGCTCGAACCAAGTCCGGGCCCAGAGTGCCTCAACCGCGCTGGCATCATCCGGCGTGAAGTAGCTCGGGAAGGGCTCATGCGCGAGACCTAGGGTCGCATCGCGCGCGCCGGGGTTGGGGGACATGGTGGAATTCAGCCAGTCCACCGTAACTTGGGAGCCGATCTCGCCCAAGACCTTTAGAGCACGGCCACTATTATTCGCCGCCGGGCCCAGCCATACGACGACTTGCCTGGCATGCTTGTATATCTCGCCCATGAAGGCGACTTGGTGGCTCTTCTCCTGCAGGTTGCTCTGGTCAATGCAAATTGCATCGATCCACAAGATGCGGGCTTCATCTTGATGTCGGAGGTGCTGCAGGGCAGTTGCCAGATTCTGCGTAATCGAGATGGTTTGATGATGCGATTCGTTGTCGGACTTTCTGGTTCCATAGTGCTCAACAAAATCTACTTCCACTGGGCTGTGTTCGGATCCCCAAACATAACGAAAGAGCCTCAAAGGGGTCTATAGCATGATGGCCGAGACGTGTAGCCTCAGGTTGGAACTGCAGGCGTAGATCCCCAGTCCCAGGGAGTATTGAGACTAGCCTGATATACCTGACTCCATTTTTATAAGGAAGGGGCTGGTAACTATAACCCATTCCCTTTCTCTTTGGGGGGGTTTTTTGCGTGTGCTTGTTGAACACCAGGTTTGATACTAATCGAATCTTAGAAGACAGCACCACTATGGGTGTTTATGCACAAGTATAACGCTTCGTGATAAAGGATAGAGGAGAAGTAGGAGAAATATCAATCAATGATAGATGATGATCATTGAAGAGAGAACTCTTCGACTTACTGAATGCAGTCGATTCGCAGAATGCGAAGAGGGGTATGAAATAGCCGTCAAGGCACCGTAGCTCGCTACCCCGCTTCCTTCCGTCGACAGGTCATTCATTACCCTGTGTCAGCAAGTTGTTCGCTGCGCCGGCAAGTTCCCAAGTGTGGCAGAGAAGAACGTAATTCTGAACACCCAGGCATTTAATAACCCACATACCCAGGTGGGGACCGACTGATTATATATACACATAGGATCAAATAACCCGACTTACAGAGTTATGGTAACACAAACTCTCTTACCCGCGGTAAATCGGAGACAAGGATATGTGTAGAATTATGGTGTATCTTGCTATATTAGTGGTAATAGTGTCAATGATCAAGCAGAGGCATTTTTTAACCCTTTGGGATGCATGAAAGCGGCAATCTCACGGTTATTATCAATTTGTGTTTAATAGAACATCTCTATAACAGCAAATTACTTAAGGGGATCAAGGCTGTTGTCAATATGTGACTAGGTAATGAATGTTGTTGTTGTTGTTGTTGTTGCGCAAGGAGCCCCAATCTTGTTAGCATATTATTGTATAATACCAATGGAAGGTATTACGGAATTCCCTTTACCATCCGTCAATATTCCATAATGGAAGTACCTTGCTCGTAATAGACAAACCGCTTTCATTGTTTTACAGCGGTGGCATCATAACAGTGCCTATAGACAGGTTTCAGTTGGTATTTTGAACATATTATTTTCGTTATGCACATAGCTATCTATCAAGATTTCTTTCTAATTTCTAGGTTAGGTATAGATACACGCTTGGGATTATGAAAACTGGACTCTTTTCCGCCTTGATCCACGTGCCGCTGGCATGCTTACCCCATCTGGAAGCACTGTATCGCTCTCACAAGCTCGGATATCCGTGTCTTTGATTGCTCTAACTTTGCTTTCTGTGTCTCCTCAAGTATTATGCTAGCTTGGAACTTGATATCTTCTAGTATTTCCATAACCATCTTGAACTGTAGAAGAACGATAACGCCGACCACGTGGTTCCATTCCGTGATGGAGCTGATCTCATAATCACCAAGAAGAAGCTCTTGCCAGTCTGGTGCTGATGCAGATCGGTAGGGGGAGGCCGACTTTGTGGGAAGATCCAGATCTCTAATTTGGGAACGATGCGGACTCTCATTAGTTGGTGCGTAGCCAGGCGACGCGTGTGGCTCCGAGCCAGCAGGCTTGTCATGTGTCATACGATACAGCGTGACAATTTGTCCACAGATAGCGACAATCTTCTCAATCATAACAATCCACAAATAAATGTTCTCTCTCTTCGCCATACAAATGCCACACCCGAGCATCGAACGGCAGGACTTAATGGCTTCCTTCTGGCATGAAACGATGGAATCCAGCTCCGCGCGACTGGCGGAATTGCAACTAGCTTCACATCTCTCCATACTGAAGACGGCCAAAGCCAGACACTGGCACGGCTGCCCGGCTGATTCGTCAGAAAATACATGTTTGGCCGTTGACGTGGTATCAGGTCCGGTTTCGTAAAACAGGTCAATATAGGAGGAGTGTGTAGCCGATTGAGGTGAATACAATAGCTCATCACTTGAACTAGACGATGGAGTTAAGCGCTGGGCGGTCGTTTTATAACCTGTGGAACAAGTTGGCTCAGTGTTCGTGCCAGGTAGAACGGTGGGAAAGAATGGGCCTGGTGAAATGGGAAGGGTAGAAATCTCTTCTTCCTGATCGCGTGTGTGCTCGGTGAACTTATCGAAGAGATACAGATCAAAGTTCGGTGTGATGCTGGAAGCCTTGTCTGATACAAGTTCTGGAGGCATTTGGTGTCCTGACATCATTTCGCCCCGGGCTGGAGAAGAAAAGGCAGGTGATGTCGTTCCTGGCTCATTTTCTTCAGCCTGCCCCGTATCCTTGGAGCTCCATGAACTCGGAGGAGAGGACAATTGATTTGACAGGTTTAGCAGGAAATCTCTCTGTGCAATGCTGGCAGTCCTTTGTCGTCTTTTACGTAAGCGTCCTTGCTCATTGATTCTAAACGTGCATGTTTTTTCAAGACTCTTGCATCGGCTACAGTCACCGTCCTGGTTAATGCATTTGACCTACACCCATGGGCATTAGTATGAATTCTCTGACCTTGATTGAAGACATGTCTAAGATTCGCAGGAGAGTACCTTTTTTGCTCTACATCGATCGCACGCTGTGTGTTTTTCTAGCTTTGACAATCCGTCTGGCCTCTCGACAAACTCCACATCGTTGGTTTGGCGGTTGCAGTGTAAAGTTCCGAACATGACGGGTTAAGTCGTTTATTGTAGTCAAATGAACGGCTAGGGGATTCTTATTTGGCTGAATTCAGTCTTTGGACTCTTTTTCAATTTCGCACAATTTCGCGTGGTGCAAACATATGGTGGTTTGAGCTTTATTTCATTGGATAATAAGTATCCAACACTCGGCAATCTCACAGAGATCTTTCTGGAAGCATCTTGTGAACCTAGACAGGGCTGTCTATCTAGCTACAACAAATAAGGAGTGGATGAGCTTGAAGGCGACATAGCTGACTGGTAATACATGGGATAAGGCAGGAAAGTGGCACGGAAGCACGACAGAGATGTTTTGAATATGGCTCACGTAGCCGGCTTGGCGATTTAATCGATATAAACGTGGAATTGCCAATAAGTTATTTTGCTTGGCTCGGATCTTACTAAAACTGAGGACGAAGAATCAAGTAGAATAAGTCGAGATCTCTGACATGACAAGAGCGACTGCGGGGCATTTGGTTCGTCAACATGAAAACATGCAGACTTCGCATATGCTGTCAGCATCTGAATAGACACCTAGGTCGGAGTAAACGAAGCGAGCATACGATTTACATGGCGTCCGGCATTCAAGACATCTCAATTTTCATACTTAATTGGCCCCATTTTCGTGTTCTTGAATTAATTTCGAACCAGGAAGGTCATGTAGAAGATTTGAATTACAAAGCTTATCCATCACCACCTATACCATGGAACAATGTTTCTCTGTGCATCGGCGATGTGACCTCCGGACCTGCATGGATAAGACGCATTAATTATGCAAAGACTTTAGTATTGGGGGTCTTATCATTACAGCTACATGTTGAGCATGACTCGGCTCTGTAATTCGTCAAGTAGCCAACTGAAATAGCGTGCAAGAGAGACACATATACATTATACAGTAATTAGTTGTTGTTTATTTGTGAATAACGCCCTGCCGGATACTAATGTCTCCAGACCGCCCACCCGAAGCTTGTATCATCGGGCCCTCCGGACTTCCCAGACGATGCAACACGACGCACCAAAAAATTCCTTCAATCTCTTTTAAATAAGCAAGGTTTCTTCCACTCCTGTCTCTAGGAGGATTGAATTTAAACTTATAATTCCTTCGGAACTACCTCTCAGCGCAGACATAACATACCCACTAAGACCTATCACCCACTTGACGACACAGTATTGCGGCTCGTCTCGCCTCACAGAGGAGTTGAGATCCCTAATAACAACTACGAGATGGCGCCCCTTCATCTGGGTAGTCCAGTCAACTTGGCAGGGATTGGTCTCTTACTTGTGCGTCGTCCTACTCTGGATAGAGTAACACATTGCTAACAGTAGGGCCCAATCGTGCTTCACAGGGCGTGGTATATCTGACTACTTCTGCCATTTACAACCGATTCTTTCACCCACTGAGCAGGTACCCTGGTCCCTTTTCCCATTCCGTCTCCTTCCTTCCACGCGCCTATGCGTTGATGAGCGGGAGGTTGGGTTTTCACGTATCCGACCTACATAAGAGATATGGTCCTGTTGTCCGCATCACGCCCAATGAGCTGGCTTTCAGCAGCCCCCAGGCCTGGCGTGATATTTACGGCCACAAGAAATCCGGGGAACCAGAGTTCCCCAAATCAGAGCTATTTTATAAGGTATTTACGTTCCTGCCGCTTGCTATTATCAACGCCGACCGCGATGAACACGCATTGTTACGACGTCAACTTGCGCACGGGTTCAGCGACCGTTCAATGAAGGAGCAAGAACCTATTATCGGTGGTTACGTGAATCTACTGATACAGCGCATTCGCGAAAATCTTGCCAAGGCTCCTAATAAGCCCCTCAATATGCTTGAGTGGTTGAATTGGACAGCTTTTGATATAATCGGAGATCTCGGATTCGGTGCTGCGGGAGGCTTCGGATGTCTGGAGCAGAGCGATTACCATCCGTGGGTACGTATTATCACCGACAATATGCGGCAAAGCGCCCTCATGCAGGCTTTAGCGAGCATCGGACTACGAAGCTCTATCCAATGGATTGCGAAACGGCGCAGTGCTGCAGGGACCCAGCACCGTGCTATTATCCAAGAGAAAGTCGCAGAACGCATGAAACTAGGGGCTTCTCGTCCTGATTTCCTCGAAGGACTTATTAGGAGAAAGGACGAACTCAATCTCGATATGGGTCGTATCAACATGAACGCCTCGCTGATAATTATCGCCGGGTCTGAGACTACGTCTACATTGCTATGTGGCGTGATGTATCTACTTACCACGAATGTTGAGATCTTGAGAAAGTTGGAGCACGAAGTCCGCACGGGATTTAAAAGTGACAGCGAGATTACTCTAACGGTATGTAACAACAAACTGTGGCCTAGATCCTCAAGCCCCTATTTCTCATAACTCTTTCATGTTCAAAGCTGACTTCTTCGCAGTAAGCAAATCTATTTGTTCCTTGATCCTGAACTCAGGAGGCTGCACTTCCAGCGATTCAATATTGTTAGGCTCCGCTAATCAGCACGATGTATTCATACACTGCAGGAGCGTCAATCAACTATCGTACATGCTTGCCGTCCTAAACGAGGCACTGCGTGAATATCCCCCTGTCGTGATCGGCTTGCCAAGGGTAGCCCCATCTGGTGGAGGCGTCGTCGATGGCAATCCTGTGCCGCAGGGTGTAAGCATTTCTCACCATATCTAATCCTTGTGCAAATCCTCGACACCAGTATGACTGGCCAGCTACAGCTCGGATACTGACCGACTTGCTACAACAGACTATCGTGTCTGTTTATCAGTGGGCTATCAATCACAACGAACACTTCTGGACAGACCCACACAAGTTCGCTCCGGAGCGCTGGCTGAATGATCCCAAATACAAAACGGATCAGCTAGATGCTATGCAGCCATTTGGTATCGGACCAAGGAACTGCATTGGCCAGAAGTAAGTCGCGCCTCTCGTATAATTCATATCATGCGCTCCCGCACCTCCAGTATCCTTGATTTAAGTGTCGGCTCTATGGTCCCTGCATGGAAAGATGAACACTGCATATATCCATGCGGCGGTGGTATCGCTCATAGAATTTGACATTCTTGCATGCGACTCAACCGATCACCCTAGTCATCACGCCATCGGGCATTATACTCCGCCCCTCCTCAACCTTCCTGATTCTCATCGCATATCGTCGGATGTTTCATTGATCGATCAGCTAATGTAACACTACCCTAGTCTTGCATACGCGGAAATGCGACTCGTCCTATCTAAGCTTATCTACAACTTCGACATCAGCATTGCCGAAGAGGGTCGCAATTGGCTGCACGGCCAGAAGGCATACACCTCCTGGGTGAAACCACCGCTACCGATCAATATGAAGCCTGTTGCGCGGGCCTAGGCTTGGCAAGCTATCGTTGGTCCGTGAGAAGGAAGCTAACAGCGGAACAACACAAGAGTCAAATAGCAGGGCGAGGTGGAAATTGGTTAAGTTGCTATCTTTAGAATTTACTACATGAGTCTTAGAAACTCGCAACTAGACAGTCGCATAAGCGTTAGCTGCTATAGAGCTTTCCTCAACCATATTTCCTGATCAATTCTCCACTACAGCCGTCCTAGACTCGTAAAATGAGGTATAGATTTCCCCGATTCGGGTAAGGCTTATCTGTAGTAGGTACCTCTCAGTATGCGTTTCTAACAATGGTTGCAAACTGCGCCGTTATCGATGACTTCGCTGCTAGTAAGTGGTACGTATTTCCCTTTGGAAATTAACGCCGACCAATATAATTCTGCATGGCATCCTGCAGGTCCAAGGCAAATTTTTTTTTGGTCCTAGATCGATCGCTAGGGATCGGGATATAGAACCAATCTGCTATGACTTGATAGATTTATTATTACCATTACGACCTCCACATATTATCTGAGTCATCTTATCTTTTCTAGCGGCTCTGCGTGTCAGATCAAATGTCGGGGTGGTGGGGGTCATTGATCACCGATATATGGGTATAAGTTCGAGCCCTATTAGCGCTACTACTACGTTAGGCGTTCCCTTTATCTCCGTCGGTCGGATACCGAATCCTTTGGTGGGGTATCTATCTACTCTCTGCGCTCGCCAGGCAATACCTAGGTAGGTTTGTAATAAGCTTACAGAGGTGCTTTAGTCTAGGTAGCGTAAGGTTCGTTGCGGGGTCCTAGACCCGTGGGGTACCCCACCTGGACTACCTAGCCTGTGTGATTAGCCTACATCCCGGCTTCCTGTTGCTGTTATTTCCTCAACCTCAACAACAACAACGCATAGGCATTGAGCTTGTTCACACCATCTATTTTGACTCTTACAGCACACCTGCAACAAGGTGACATTACTCGCAATCATCTCCCTTCTTTAGCACTCTATCTCAAATTGCCCCGCTGTCCACTCCGCGACCTCGCATAGCCGGTAGCAGCTGACGCCATCGACCATATCTTGTCAGAGGAGATAGTTCATGACAGTATCTGGCAACTTGACGATACGGCATAATCATGTGACAAAGTCGTCATACTAGCCGCAAATGACGGTTGCATATCATGATCTTACCTTCTACTATGGTCGCGGACGAGTAAAACGTACCTTGTCAGGTATACTTGGCACGCTAACCCAAGATCGATCAAACACACAGAAAGTATCTCGATTTTCCTGTAATACTCCGGCCGCAAGGCGCTGGTTTGGCGCGGTATCTGACAAGGCATGTCTTATGCCCCTACACACCGGTACACTCTCACTGATTACCTACAACCTACCATGCATGGGTATACGTATAATTAACCCGGTTTACAATATTTTGTAACGATGCCCTGCTTGACAATAGTTCGAACGCGAAAAGGAATGGACAAGAAAAGCCAAGACTTTGACTCCTTTCCGCGTAGTTCCTCCGAATCCGTAGGTATTTGGAACGATGTCAAACGGTAGTTGACGCCAACATTAGACGGGCAGCATTAGACAGGTACCCTGATAAAGTCGTCGTTCAAATACCTCTTGATGATGCTTACTCGTCATGGTAATTGCGGCGTAGCAATCATGATACCCCTGCAGACTTTGCATACGAAAATACATTCAGAAAGCCTGGAGCAGTTTGCGGAGAAAGTGTCAGCAAGCCCTTCTTCTCAATAATGTCGATACTGGGGGATGTGTGTTCTAGACCTCTCTTGCGGTCAAGACTTTGTCATCTTACCCTGCACACTGCGAAACTCAAAAATGATGCCAGACAGTCACCCTACGGCACGACCCGCGAGCAGCGGGTAACGGAGATCTACCTAGCCAATCAAAGTACGAGTTAACGGTCCTAGAGTAGTAGTCTTTTTATGTATAAAGCTGCCAGATAAGAGTACTTCTAACCGAGTTGTTTTGATTGGCGCATCGCTCCTATATTCAGCACCAAACTGGGACAAACTGGAATTTTTACTGAAGCAGCACCCAAAGGGACGAAAACCCTGATGGCCAGTAGTAAAAACCTGTGACCTCGGTGATTATCCCTTTGAATGCTATATCGGCAGTAACTCTGCCAAGCACCGATGTATCCACCTCTAAGATAGATGCACCCAATAAGAATAATAAGACCCGATATGCTTTAAAAAGCTCTGTTGTTTTATTAGGTGCATCCATCTTGCAGGTGGATACATCGGTGCTTGGCAGAGTTGCTGCCGATATAGCATTCAAAGGGATAGCGCTTGCTACTCTGTAAGACGCCATGCAGTCGGGTCAAGGTTTAATGCCCAGACCGGATCCGCAAACTGACCGCTAGCTGCCGCTAAGGGTGGAGTCGTAGCTAGCACTGCCGGGAGGATCTTACGGAATTAGGATTAGGTATTGACTGACACCTGCCCTAGTGTAGACCACATTGTGGGATACGCTGATACGGTGGCTGGTCATGTGACTTTTATGACAGCTTCCGCTCTTTCCAAAAGTCAGAGTCAGCACTGAAGGCCATGATATCCTCCAGTCAAAATCTCCTTCACATGCATATTCCTTACTTTTTGGTCTTACAAATGCTGACTCTTATTTAATTACGTCCTCCTCGTTAAACCCCTCAGCGCTTCAAAATATCTTATCATCACTCTTGCATTTTATCATGCCACATGCCACATGCTACATGCTACATTCCTACTTCATCTCTTTGGTTCATAACCGCATTCGCCTATGCAAGTCAGCTTCTAAAATTCCAAATGCCTCACCTTGACTAACTTTCCTGGGGTAACGCGCTTCTACGTTCATCTCATGGATGCCTGCCGGCTGTTTACATAATTTCCCAGCCCTACTAGCCCCTGTTATTCCTTTGCCTGTGCCGCTCTCCTACATTATCGTATATGCATGTAACCTGTGTCTGTCAACTTCCGGATAATCTGAGACTCCGACCCTTTACCTCTGCTGTACCACGTTGCATTCACATCTGCCGGGCCAGCTTGTGTCGAGGGGCTCCTATCATTGCTTTCCCCTTGACTGTGCCACTCTCTGCCTTCTCCGTATATGCTTATGCCGGTCGCCTCATGTTTCGATCATGGATTTCATCTTGACTGTGCCACATCCTGCCGTTTCCGTATATTCATATGCCGATCTACTCCGAACTATGTGGGTCATCACCGGACCAACACAGCCATGCCATTCTTATTTATGCGGTGACTAATTCGGTTAATGGAGTTCGACTACACTAATGCTACCCCGGGTAGGCACAAAACACGAAAACAACTGTCTCATTTCATTCATTCATTCTATTCATTTTAGATAATATCTAATCACTCTATACATCTCTGTCTAAGCTGTATACAGTCTCTCACTTCCGTTACCCACTTCTATGCTTTCACCAAGGGTCGCAGCCGAGGCAATTAGCCTAACTAAATATAGCCCTGACACCTTTGGTGTCCAATCTTGGTAAAGGTATTATGAGATCATGCACTTGTATGATGTCCGATAAGTCTGTTTCGTAAAGCTCAAATTCGGGCCCGCCAGGGCGGAAGAGTGCCGAAAGGACGAAGTTGAGTTCACAATATACCAGACTATTCGAGAATATCAGTCAGTGCCACTTTTAAATGCTGATCTAGAGGGCTAAGATACAAATCGGAGCTGCCTGGGGTAACTTACTTAATTCCCAGACAATTTCTTGAGCCCTTCGCGAAGGGGACCCAATTCTTCGTCATCGCGGGAGTGACATTCTCGAGCCAGCGCTCTGGAATAAACTTGTCCGGCTGCGGGTATATCTCTGGATTGGTATGCTGAAGGTATGCTGACATACTAACTGGCACACCGGGTGGGATTACCCATTCCTTGAACTGGAGGGCCTGCTTGGGGGAGACGCGGGGAAGTCGGTGCATGACACCGTAGCTCAGACTGTAATCACAATCTGTCAGCTCTTTGTAAGTCATCCTTTAGGGTGTGGTGCTTATTGCATACCGAAGACCTTCTTTGATAATGGCTTGCAGGTACGGCAGCTTCTCTAGCTGTGCCCAAGTGGGCTTCTTTGCTGGGTACCCCTCCATAACTTCGCCGACCTCCTCCGTAAGACGCTTTCTGATCGCGGGATTGGCTATGATGTAGTAGGTAATGAAGTCTAGCGTCCGCGCCGTGCTGACGGTACCAGCGCCAAGTAAGACCTGGGCTTCCTTTGAAAGACGCTCCCTGCTAAGCTCAGACGGCGGAAGATCACTGTTGACAAGGTGTCGAAAAATGGTTACGGGAGCACCCGTCATGGATGTGTCCTTGGATCCGGAAGCTGCCTTTTCGCGCTTAGTCGCATCGATGTGGCTTTCGGTCATCTGTATGAAAATCAGCAGGGCACTCGCGATCGGGGGGGGGGGGGGGGGCACGAAAATCGTACCAGCCTAAATTTGTTGAACTGTTGGCTTCTGGGATCCAGTTTCATCAAGATATTTTCGGGGATAAGTTGGACGAGCCTGTACTAATTAACGACAAACATACGCGGGTCATGGGGTACCCCTACCGAATTAACCAGGGGAGAGCCATGAACAGGGGCAATGATTTGATGACAGTCTGAAACAGATTGAAATAATCTGGAGCGAACTCGGCGTCATCTACTAGCGAGCGTGGGTTGTCCATGCAGAGCCTGCTGATCACGTCGCCGGCGAAAGCTAGAAAGGCATGGTCAAGCCTGACTACTCTCCCGGTTCCCTTGAAGCTCTCGAAGCGGCCGATAATGAGCTTCTCGCAGACCTCTGCCACCATAGGTTCAAGTCTGGTCACACCGAGTCTAGAGAAGAACGGCTCCAATGGCTTTCTTCTCTTGCGGTGAAGCTCATGTCCCGTGGTGAGAAGATGCGACCCCTCGAGGTCGATTCCATTGGCGAATGCGACGTAGTTATCGGTTGGTCGTACGGATCCTGCAACGTAAAGCTTGTCGTAGTACTCGGGATCGCGAATCGAGAGCTCGTGAGGGTTTATTCTTACGATGGGCCCTATCGAGTTCGAGGAAGATCAGCGTCCCGTCATAGGCCAGGTCATAGTCATGCGGGTATCATACCGTATTGCTCGTGCATTCTCTCAATTTCAAACAAGAACTTTCCCTTCTTAACGACATCGTAATAGGCCTCATACCATCCCGTCGCTGCAGCAAGCTTGGGACCCGGGAATTTTGCTATTGGTGACAGGAAAAGACGATAAGTCACAAGACCTGAAACGTATAGTATGCTAAGGGTGAAGAGAAGAGCGATGCCTCTACGATAGGCATCCTTAGGTAGAAGTCCGTTGAAGAGAACCGTGGGGAAGGTGGTGAAGGTATCTTCAGGCAAGATAGACGCCATTATTCACTATGGTTTTCTGTAGCAATGATTAGAAAAGGTAGTGATGATGAAAAGAAAGAGAGGAAGTAAAAAAGGCCAGTCTTTGAAGCCACGAGTCAGAGGGTATCATCGGTATCCCACTAGAGATGGTATTGATCTATAGCTTGGCGGCACAGCACCTTGTGCCAGGTTTATGATTTGACATTGGATGAATCGGGAAGGTTCCAGTCAGCGAGGTTATCGAAAAGTAGAAACAGGCAATATGCATCTCATGCAAGGCAATGCCTAAGCTTGCTATTTCCATCTGCAGCTTTTACAGCTCGCTCTTCTTCACCGCTATCAAGATCTTGAGGACAGGGTTGTCTGTCTTGATAATGGCGCTTCTGATATCAGATTTAAAATATCTCCATACGAAGCTTTGCTTGCTGCAGTCATCATATTTGTCTTGTTGCAGGTATTCTAGATTCTTGGCAATGATACATGCAGATAAGGCATTCCTTCTGAATCACAGTCAAGGCAAATCTACAGTAATTCGGTCCATCAGCCGCTAGTTATCACAAGGGACTGCTTCAATGCCACCCCCTTTACCAGGGTCTGATAGATAAAAAACTCGGGCTCAAGTTTGGATAAATATCACTTTCGCGGCTGTAATCTTCACCCACCTACCTCTTTGCACTCATATGTACGCTACAAGATCTCTCTCTTCTCTTCCACTGCAAAACTGCAGTTCACTATCCCCCGTGAAGACACGCATTCCAGCTTCACAACTCAAAATGCCATACTCATATTCAACGATCATCGAGCCATCCACCTATGAGACCCAAGGTCTATGCGATGGTATCGACCTGCGGAAACATGTAGCCGCCGATCTTGAAGAGATCGGTACCTTGAGAGCTCAAGAGGACTGGCGCCGCTTGGTCGGGCCGGTAGCAAAGCCTTATAAGGGTGGCTTGAACGCAAACTACAGTTTTATGACTGTCTCAGTGCCCGAGTGTATCCCCGAACGATTAGAGATCATAAGTTATGCGAACGAGTTCGCTTTCCTTCATGACGGTATGTCTCAGCTCCTCTCATAGACATACATGCGCTAACAGAGTACAGATGTCATTGAGGTTGCCAGCAAAGAAATCCGTGACGCATCTAATGATGAGATGTTGCACGCCTTCGAAGAAGGTGCTTCAACGGGCAAAATCGATGACCAAGGCTCCTCTGGAAAGCGTAAAATTACGGCCCAGATTCTAAATGAGATGATGGTGATCGATCCCGAGAGGGCCATGGTTGCCATCAAAAGCTGGGCAACATTCTTAGAGCATGCAAGTGGAAGACAGCATCACATACATTTCAACACACTGGAAGAGTATATTCCTTACAGATGCCTTGACGTAGGATATATGTGAGTCTCCTCTCTTCCTGAGCCCCAAATCCCGCAGGCTAGAATGACTCGACCCCTCCGCTAACATGACTTTAAGGTTTTGGCATGGTCTCGTCACATTTGGCTGTGCTATCACCATTCCTGACGAAGAGGCCGCTGAAACGAGGGAGCTCCTTACCTCAGCGTTGATCGCTGCATCTCTTGGCAACGATCTATTCTCCTACGAGAAAGAGTACGAAGATACCATGAGAGCAGGTCTCCCTGACGTGGTCAATGCCGTATGGGTCATCATGGGCGAGCACGGCTGTACCGAGCAAGAGGCCAAGGAGATCTGCAAGGAGCGCATCCGTGTTGAGAATGCCAAGTATGTCAAGGTCGTCGAAGAAACCAGGAAGCGGACAGACCTATGCGATGATGTCAGGAGATACATCGACGTCATGCAATATTCCCTCTCGGGCAATTTGGTCTGGAGTATTCAGTGCCCGCGATACAACAAAGGTGTCAAATTCAGCGAGCTACAGCTCTTGCGTGCTAAGCACGGCGTCGAGAAGTACCCTGCGCTGTGGCCGCCAAAGGACAGCACCAACGGCAAGGATTCTGCAATTGAAACCACTACAAAGGAGATCGTTTTGGACGATGAATCCACCGAGGATGCCGAAGGAATGTACTGGGGCATCAATGGTGTCGGCATTCGTGTTGGCCAAGGCGTTGATGAGCACGGTGTTGGTACTTACAACCCCGTCAAGGCCAACGGCGACTCTAATGGCGACTCCAATGGTGTCTCCAATGGTGTCTCCAATGGTGCCACCAATGGCACCAAGACAAGCGAGAACAAACCTGTCAATGGCCACAAGGCAAATGGCACAAATGGCACCAATGGCGTCAAAAATTCAGCTCATAGTTCGAACCCGAGCACAGATTCACTTACGCTAGACGGTGTCGTCTCTTTAGCCCTTAATCGGGATCTACCGGATCTCGGCGATAGTGTAAGTCTAATGTCTCTACTCTTGCATTATGCACCTCAGCTCGTGCGAAAGCTAATAACAATGTATAAAGGTCGTTCTTCAGCCCTACCGATACCTGAATTCACTCCCATCCAAGGGCTTCCGTGATTCAGCCATCGACTCTCTCAATACTTGGCTCAAGGTCCCTCCCAAGACAGCTCAAAAGATCAAGAATGTCGTCAAGATGCTACATAATGCTTCGCTAATGTAAGTTTCCAATAGACCATAGTGATCTGGTTTGAAATGACTAACGGAATCTTAGGCTTGATGACCTCGAAGATGACTCACCGCTCCGTCGTGGTAGACCCTCAACACATGACATCTACGGTCTTGGCCAAACAGTCAACAGCGCGACTTATTTATATATCCAAGCGACAGAAATGGCTACGGAGCTAGAGAACCCAGAATGCTTCCGTGTGTTCCTAGAAGAGATGCGTCGTCTGTACGTGGGGCAGAGCCACGACCTCTACTGGACGCATAACGCACTGTGCCCATCCATATCAGAGTATCTACGAATGGTAGACGATAAGACCGGCGGCCTGTTCCGCATGTTAACCCGCATGATGGTGGCAGAAAGCTCCCTCGAAAAAGACCTGTCAGGCTTTAATCTGGACCTCTTGAGCTGTCTTATCGGTCGGTTCTTCCAGATCCGCGATGACTACCAAAACCTAGCTTCGGCCGACTACGCCAAGCAGAAGGGTTTCGCCGAGGATCTTGATGAGGGCAAGTACTCCTTCACCCTGATCCACTGCATCCAGGCTCTCGAGTCGAACCCCAAGCTCGCTGGCGAGGCGATGCAGCTGCGGGCACTTCTCGTCAAGAGAAGATGCGCCGGAAAGCTCAGCAATGAGGGCAAGCGAGAGATCTTGACGATCATGAAGAAGACCAAGAGCCTAGAGTACACGCTTGGCGTCATTAGAGAGCTGCACGGCGAGTTAGACAAGGAGGTCGTGAACTTGGAAAAGACATTCGGCGGCGAGAACTTCCAGTTGCGATTATTGCTAGAGATGTTGAAGATATAGATAACTAGGGTGGGCGGTAAATACACAGATAGATAGACCAGAAACATTGTTCAGTTAGGAGTTAGAACCATTTGTCAATTCTTCTCATGTACACCTTGGCTTTCATATCTGTGTTTTCTCTCTAAGCCATGTCTTCGTGGTCTATCGCCCGTGATATCACTTACTGAATAATGCGGGTTTTATCTAAGTTAGCAATGGTGTATATTAGTTATTTTCTGCAGCTATTGTTGGATTTTCTCTAAGGACCGGATGCTATGTTCCGTCGCTACTTATAGACAAGAAAATAGTTGACATGTCGTTGAGTGATCGTAACTCCTTTACTAACTGCTGAATAAGCAAACCTACTCCAGTATATTTCTTCCAGTGTACGTAGAAGAAACTTGTCTAAGACTAGGTGTCGATGACTTGAATAGCTCCCCGTAGTCTCGGATCTTAATTTGTAACTACCCTCTAGCCTGTATTATGCATGCAAACAGGCTACTACTTAGACGTCTTGTTAAATTGTAGTACCTAGTCGACTAACCAACAAGCAGACATTAGTCATATCCTACTTGAAAAGGCCTCCCAAGGCATCACCGGTTCCTTTTTCTGTGGCACTATCATGCATATATTCTTAGCAGGCGCCACTAGAATCGTTAAGTCAGCCGCTCTAGATGTCATACTCAGAATGAGGGACATTGCGACGATTAGTAATCTTGACAGGCGATTAGTAAGTATGGCTGAGGATGTGAGGAACACAGATACAGTGCCGTCATTGACAATAACCTTAGCAAGTACGATGCAGCCGTCTTGGACTAGCAGCTCAGGCGGCTGATGAATGTGTCTGGGCGCTATGCATCTCGCAAAAGTACGTGTCTAACGGGTGAATGCAAACACTGCGTGATATACGTGCCGATTTCTAGATGCTAATATCCACGTTCTATCACCATTAGGTACTATTTTACCACTCGCGTGACTCTGGAGATTCCGGCTGCTGAGTTTGCAGCTACGGCTGCCACAAGACACGTTCCGAGAAGCTTCGGCCAAAGCAAAGTTCTCTTCGACGGCTGTGACTGCCGTACGGTCAACAGCACAGTCTTGCTAGCTATCTGTAACCATACAGATCCACTTCGGGTTCAGGGCATGGTAGTGGTAACATAGTATTGGGACTGACGAGGAGGCGGGCGCTAGATGCCCCGAAATCCTATCGACGGAGCCCGCGGTCTCTGTTCGAAGGATGAGATAAAACGATGGGTGGAAGAAAATTCAAGCGACTGCAGAATTATGGTCCGACCTAACGGTATTATTGGCATACAGCAGGAAGCTCCTAAGGCCCTCAAAAGAATGCAATCAATGAAGCTGGAGCCTGAGTTGGAGGTCGTACTTGCTGTAGATGACGTTGAGGTGGACCAGGCACAGTGTCCGACGACACCGATGTCACGACTGGTTCTGCTGACTGAAATACACCATATTGATGCGGTAAAAGGTTATGTTGGGCAGGCGGAGCTGAGACGCTTGGTATTGGTGTCGGCATGGGCTCTTCTGACCATACCAGACGTCTGGGTGGTGTCGATTCTGGAGGTGCATCGAACGATGCAGGTATTGGTACGCGTTGGTGGGGTAGAGCTGGGCATGGTGGTGGAGATGGAGTAGCCACAGAATCGGTGACCCAGTGGACATGTACTCAGATGCCTCAGCTTAATTGTTCTATGAACAGTTCTTAGAAGATGAGAGCAGTCCATCGTCGGATGGACAACATACTTTCAACCCATCGTCAGTCTGACCTCGCCTCTTCTTCCACCACACCAACCTTCTGCAAACTATTTCAACCTCATTCATCAATCAGTGATACTATTGTTCTATCATCACCTTTATTAATGCATCACGATGCCCACGTTAGTAGACGTACGCGGGATCGTTGTTATCCCAGAATTTCCTCCTGTCCTGAATCGTTGTATATTCCTAGGTATGGATTCCTTGGATGCAGGGGCGGCCAACTCGGCTTTGACTGTTCAGAAACTAAGTTTTTGGCAGACATCTACTAATAACAAATAAAATAAACGAAAGATAAACATAGAAATCAACGTGAACTAAGTATAACTAAAACACCATAATAGTTTTCGTATAAGCAATCTTTAACTTAAAGCTATAAAAACCGAATAAATGATAACATAAGTAATATTTAACAAGTTTAATCTAGTTAATTGCTTCCTATGACTACCTCACCTACAAAGTCTCTCAAGATCTCTTTCATTCATAACACAGGCAGCACAATCGCATTCTTGATATAATAAATCTTGACCTCTGCGCAAAGCCTTTTTAAGCATACACAGCACTTTCTACACGTGTATTGAGTTTATTAGAATCGCACGATTATAAATAAGGAAAAAACAATAAGCTACAACATTTGCTGAAAGCAAAATGCCACCGTGAAAATAAGCAACGCTGACATGAAGAAACTAAGCAGCAAGCCTATGCCCAGTATTTTATTACGACCAATAGGCACCAGAATCTTCGGAGGGTTGATAAGCGCCCAGGCATAGGAAAGACCACCATCTAGGTCATTTTCGATGAGCAACTTAGTATGTCCAATACTTAACACAGGAGAAGGTTCTACACCTTCTATCTTACGTTTGTTTTTCTCCAGCACTTTATTAGACATCTTCGATACTCGAATGCGGCCGCCTTGTTTGGCCAGTATCGCGTGCAGAGACGTCGGCTTCGGACCTTGTTGCATTTCGTCCTATGCTAATATCTGGCTGTTTTGCCAGTCTGTGACCATTTACCTGACACCTGACCTGCGTCAGGTTACTGTTCCAGTAACAGAAGTCGCTAAAGATCACTTTTGGGCCGCCGCTTCGGAAGGCGGAAGGCGTGTACGGGATGTAGTCGTCGCGGAGGAGGATGTCCGCTGTAGCATTGACTCTTTGATGTAAAACCATTCCCGCCTAATCCGACCTGAATAGTACTGGCAGGTATGCTTTTACCAACCCCAGTTGATTGCCTTTTAAGATTTAGTTTTCTTAACAATGATACGCTATATCGTATGTTCAAGGCGCATTCCGAGTGACCTCTAAACTTTACGCATAGTCTAGGCCATCAAAGCTGACTGCTGTGGATCCGTTCGATACAACCGTCGCTATTATAAGTGATGTAAATGAGGGCTTAGAAGCCTCGCGATGCATCAAACACAGCCTTGCCGTCGGATTAGAGACTGAATTCAGGGGAGTTAGCCTCAATAGCCTCAATAGCCTCTGAAAGGTCGATTGAAAGGTCAGAAGGCGCTGCAATACTTTGTTATCGCAATCTAGAGTGTGTTCGAAGCATGAGACCGACACAATCCGTATGAGACAGCCTGCGATGTTCCCATTCTTCGAGGCGAGGGAAACGCCAGAGGGAGCGAATTTGTGATTGCATGAGATGGCGCTGAACATGCATAACGAAGTTAATGCGTCGATCACTACACGATATGGTTGTAAGCAGGGCATACCTTGGAAATGCCGGCGGCGTGGCAAGAGAAATGACGCAACTGGAGTTAAGACCTGTAGGAGACTTCGAAAAGGTAAAAAAACTATGTTAACAACTGCGCATCTATTGGCATCAATGTGTAATTGGAGTAAGGACTAGGCGCCAATGTACGACTTCGGATATCTAAATCGAAGAGTGGGCAATGCGTAGCACCGCTAACTAATTTAATCTAGTCTCGGAACGCGTTGGATACTATGGAATAGTGCCTACTGTTTCTTCATCTGGCGCGATATTAGAGAGGAAGCACTTTACTCACTCAGGGTGAACGATTAAGTCCGGATGGAGTGCGATAACTAAGTGAAAACGGCCTTGACTGGATCTCCCATGCTGATGTGTTGAAGAAGCTCTGAATCCTTCTCGTTTGCTATTCGTTTCGCAGATATTCTGTAGCCGAGACCATGCAGAAAAGCTTAGCAGTCAACAGAGTCGATAGAACGGAGTCTTATGAGACTAGCTATTTGTTGATCGCGAAGACCTCTTTACAACTACTCCGAGGAACGAGATATTTAGTTTTCATCATATAAGTACTCTATCCTTCGTACTGAAACCCGTAAGCGGATTCCCGTACAAGGTAGAAGTTGTGAGCCTATTGAGACTCGTGACGGGTTCAAGAGATGAGAATTCTGAGAAGAGAGTATGTGGTATGGTTATGATAATACATGGCCACCATCCACCGTCTATTGTCTGCGATGTGGAACATCGAAGAGGTTCTGTTCGTGAGAAGGTGGTATGATAGCGGTTCGAAGAGCATGCTAAGCTAAGGGTTAGATATATCTCGCTTTCTGTGACACAGCCAGGCTTTCTGCGCGAGGTATCTTCTCGTTTGAGCAATTATATTCTTACTACTGCAGGGAGGCCTTTGATGGACGCTCAATTGTTTGCCTACACAAGTCTCTGAATTGCCCAAGATATTGCGAAGTTGAGAACGCTATTTAGAACAAGCACTAGGAATTATTGCTGTAGCTTCGCTAGTAATAACGAAGTGCAATACTTCTTGAATCCGAAAACAGTTGCTTTGGTATCATTGATTTTTCTATCATTGAGGTTCTGATGCACTTGCATGCAAAGTTCGGCTGTCTCGTCAGCTTACCAATGCAACTCCTTGTACAGCAGTTAAGAATACGCTTAAGGTGGAAAGACCCAGCGTCGTCTTCTCAGTAGCAAGTTAGAAGCATGTGATTAGTTGATCACTCAGCTCAACTTGAAACACATTTATAGTGACCGACCACGCTTCAGCCCTTTTGTTCGTGATCAGACTATCCAGCGTCGAGGACGTGCCAGCCCCTCGGACTGCACCTTTCTTGGGCCTATCGGGGTCTAGGATTTCGGCTTCGTTGTTCTGAACAAAGTCCCTATAGGATTTAGGATACATTAGTACTCAGAGCTCAAACCGCTACAGCGCTGTCGGAACAACCTTGCTTGCAGCACTTAAGTGCCAAGTGATGCGAGATCAAGCGAACCCGTGCGGTTGTTGCATTAGTGGGGGTTGAGTGCGGGAGACCGGACGGTTGGTAGTATAGTCATTGCATTCATAGGCTAGCATTGAGGGTGGCAATGTCTCGCTTCATTCTGCGGCTGATAGACATTGTGCTGATGATTTGAAGATGTCTCTGCCATGCAGCAGGATCGGGGTTCTACAGACTAGGCGTAGTTCGAAGTAATGAGACAACTAATTTGCTTCGTTTTGTTTCATGCGAGTCAAACTCTGCGTGGCATTACTGAACATGTCTTCGATATCAATAAAGCCCGTGGTCGTTCCTTGTCAAGCACATGGTCTTAAGTTAAGCTTGAGCTGGCGGGGGAGTCATGTTTACCGACGCCTCATGGTTCCTCCTAACCTCACCTGCGCCGACGGCCGAGTCTAGGCCAACTGTTAGCGTGAAGATATGGATTGACCTGCGTCGTTGTCGTTGCATAGTTTGCAAGGATAACCCGAGCTGACCCGAGCTATGAAGTCAAAGGTCACGTCGAAAGGGAAGACTTGACTAGACGGCTTATATCTGGCGAGTTTAATTGTTATCCCCAGTTGGAGCACTAGCTATCCAAGACAAGACCTAAAAAGGAAGGGAAACGTGCGATAGGTATGGGGAGTCTCAGTTATTATTGATGTATAATAGCTCTGCAACGTGTTAGGAGAGCAAGGTGTCTGAATGTTTGATCGTCGGTTCCAGGTTTTGGTAGCAAAAATAGTTGAAACCCCGACAGTAGATGGTTTGAGACAAAGTATTTATGGTGAGGAATGGGTGACAACATTTACCTACTAGAAGCTTTCAAAGCTCACTGCTGCACTTGCTCAGTGCAGTTTAAGCCGTAGAACTCCAGTCTCGTTACACGCGATAAACACCGGCCGATAGAGCTGAGACTGTTACAAGTGACGTGTAGCCAAAACGTCCGAGAAAGAGGGGTATTTCATTTCATAAATCCCGGGTGACCGTTTTAATAATTGTGGCTGATAACGAGCCTCCCATGTCATTCGGACCTGTGTTGCCACGCAATAACATCCATCCTGGTCCTCGGAAAGTTGTGAGGGAGCTGATCGAGAAGCACTCGTGATTGGCTAATAACTCTTATGTACCGGGATTGATCTGATCAAAATGTGGGATGTGGGATCATCGATACTAGCAAAACTATCAAAGCTGAAACGCTTTCTACACTTGTTGTGCTAACAGGTGCTCAATTTGAATCATGCGTCGTTATGCGAGCAGAAAATGTCGCCAGGGCACCTTCGGGCATGTAAAGGTATTTTAAAGCGGTCGGAGGGTATATCACTATACTTCCTAACACAACCGCGTCGAGGGCAATTTGTTACTTTGACCAGTCTGTGGGTTTGTTTGGCGATGAGTTTAGATAAACTGAAAAAGAAGTACACTAAGGAGCGAAATTGTATCGTAAAAGAAAGTCAGTTTTGGCAAGATGAAACTACCGCCAAGGTGATTTGTGCATGATAGGTGCAGTAGTCTTGCAGATAAGTTGCCATACCATGCATGTGGATTAAGGTATACACTTCCGACTCGAAACTCCGTATCTAGGTAGTGTATAGTACCGTAGTATGACTATTGAAGCCCATAATACTACTTTTGTAGTTGGGTATGCGTGAGTTCCGGTGCCTCCCTGCTCGTACGATAGGATGAGATACTATCTACTCAAGAGTGCGACGCATGGAGCAAGGGGTTGTCTTTAGCACGCGCGAGATACAATATTGAGGTTGTAAGACACAACATAGCGTTCACTGCATCATGGCCATAGTGTAAGAGTACGTATTGCTGTGCGGCAAAGTGGTTGAAATGCAGTGACCCCGAGGTATTGGATTGCCACGCCATGTCGTTGCACCACAAGTTCTGATGATTCGACCGGCCGTGTGGCCAAATTTCAAAGAGGGGAACATTAACCGCTCATCCCAATACAAACAAATCAGTCCTTTACCACGGAATTGGTATTGTCTAGTGTAGTGTAGGTGTTTCTCCTCGTCAGCATCCGCACCCGAAGTGACATGTAGTGTACGCTACAAACAACGGGGAGGCATCCTCGCTAGCGTAGAAGCCCTTTCCGAATGAGAACCTAATGTAGTACGAATAAATAAGTAGTGAAACCTAAACATAGCCGACATGCCTCAAGATGCGGACGCCCGTTGAAACTTTACCATTCTACAGATGTCGGCATTGTTGATCGATAAAGTCCAATTCTTAATTAACACAATGATTTCAATACTATGTATTTCCTTTCCCTTTTCTTTGACCCTCGATTCAAAGTTCAACAAGAGCAATCGGGAGTGTACTTGTAGTGTAATGGCAGTCAGTACCCGTCAAAGTCCGGTGCTTCAGAAAAGCGACGGCGGCTTTTTAAAAGCTGACAGAATTCCCCCCCCCAATGTTGCTCAATTGTCAAATTGGGTCGAGCCCCTTTCCACACTGTCGAGAGTGGGGATGTACCTAATCTAAAGACAGCCCATCATTGGTTGGTGTATGGAATGTGGTGGGGCCCTGGTGGGACTTTCCGAAATTTCTCGTGTGCAAGGATTCCGACGCCCTGCATTAGCGCTACCGGGGCGTTCCAGTCCCTGAGCCTCAGAGCTCAAGTACCTGAAAGATGGTCCAGTCATAGGACATCGCGTTAGTGATATTTCCTGCAACTCCTGCATATTGGCCGCCATGGTCCTGCCGTAGTACCCAATTGTGATAACAGAGTTCATGATAGGTTTATCAATGTTGCAGTACCGGATACCCAAATATCCATTGCCCGTTTGAGCTTGGAGCTCCAGTATTCCCTGCAGCGCTAGCTCGAGCACAGATCATCGTGCACCTCTCCCCCGGTGCTCCCCTGCCCTACCCCTGCTTTCGATATGGAAACGAAGATTGAGCAAAGAGTTGCCGCACAGTCTGGAATGTTGCTTCGCTTCACTGTGACCCTCCATCTTCGTCCCCTCAATTGCAAGTCCTCAGCAGTGAACCACTTCCAGTCCCTACATCCACCCTACAGTGCATGGGAATAGTACACACGCTCATTAACTTTGCAGTAGAGCTTCTTCACCCACATTCTCTTCCCAATCCCATCCCACCCGACCAGAACCCGACCAGACCCAGCACTAAGCAGACCATCGGTTCCATAGCCCTTGACAATCTTCCCTTCTCATCACTAGGACTCGGCGCACACTCCCCTTCTCGAACATCCTCGCCGCGGTGTTTTCCCTCGCCCTGTCTGTTTGGTATCCATCCCTGGGCCTATCCTATCTTTCGTTGTCCTTCCCTTTCCCAAGTGTACCATCTCTCTTTCGGCCCCCCTTCTTCTACCTTTGACTTTCCCTCCTAGCGACCTGAAGTAGCTGCAGCGAGTCTGACGCTTCTTCTACGCGTGGGTTGCAACAGACGACAATTGCTCGCTTGGTCACCTGGTCATGTTTCGTGTCTTTTGTTAGGCTACCCGTTTCGACGAAGACAGCCATCACCAGCCAGTTGAAATATATAGTATCGAATCTAATCTTTCTTTTCGACCTCGATCGTTTACGCCCGGTCCACGGCTTCTCTTCATCCTACGGCTGGTGCCGCCCAAGCTTGTTCGGTTTCCGAGTGAAGTAACACACATACCTCACCCAGGACGCAGGATTATACAATCATAGCGACCATGGCACCGTCCCTTAACACCCATTCCTCGTTTACGCGACCGCGTACCGGCGACCGAGATGCTCGACCGAGTACCCGCGACCAAGGGGACAACAACCTGATCATACCTAGTCGGACGTCCTCTCTTCACTCGCGCATCACACAGCCCATTCCGGGCACTCTCAATGGCAAGCCGCAGCAGCGAACGCCAAAGACTCTTACTCATGCTTATATGGTATGTGGTGTCGGCCGCGAGCCTTCGCAATGGGTCAAGGCTCCTGCTCCATCTCAGGGAAAGATTGGGCACATGAAGGGCGCTGTCGGCCAATTCTGGCTACCAGAGATCCTTGGTAGCAGCCCGCGTCTGGAACAGGATAACGATATCGCCAGAGCTCTGCATGCTGCTATGCGCGTATGTGAATACCCGTGTTATCGATCGAGTATTGGCCATTTTAACTTTTCTGTAGGCTTGCTTCCCGCACGATGTCGAGATCTGCACTGGCCGTAGCCAACCTCACTGTGTCCACCACGCCTTCGTCCTCCAGCAAGATTCGTCACATACTCTGTACGGGATTTCATTGCGTGTATGGTCACGAGCCGATGAAAAGAGAGCCGAAACGATTCGAGACCTGCGGAAGCGTACCGAGCCCGATTTCTATGACAACCCAGACGAGACGTACTGGATTCCTTATTGCTTGTCTTTCCTCTCCCGATATCCCATATACAACCTCCTCGGAGACTACCTTCGAGGAATGTGGATTCACTGGAACAAGGCGACAAATCTTTTCCATGCCGAAGAGGTCTCTCGCATTCTCAGCTTCCCTGCGCCTCGGCTAAACGACTTGGTTCGCATTGACATGAAAGATTATGCTCTTTGCTACCAATTTCCCTCGTCGCCCACTGGCTTCCAGAACTTTGCCATGTGGCCGCTCTGGAGCTGCTTGTCAGTCCCTAACATTGTTGGTGTGGTCGAGGCAGCGATGTCCCCTACTCGACGCATCATCTTTGTCAGTCATTACCCTGCAATGTTGACGATGGCTGCTGAGACCGTTCGATTCTGTGTTCGAGTTTACGAGTGGAGTGGTCTGTATGTTCCAGTGGTCCATGCTCGTCATGCGAAGGATCTTGTCCAGGAACCTGGTCCATATATCCTGGGCATTACGGCTGAGTGCCGCACGCTCTTTACCGCGCCTACCGACGCTCTTGTTGTTGATCTCGATCGCAATTTCGTCCTTACCTCAAGCCCACCTACTGCCCTAAACCCCGGCCAACGTAACAAGTTTGTTACTCGGCTGACTCAAGCTTTGAACGGTGACGTGACTCCTTCTGGCGTCCCACATCACCTTCGATCTGCTTATGGTGGTGGGAAGCTTGTTCCTGCGGGGCAAATCATTGTCATGCGTGGTGAGGTCGAATCGATTCAGGATCCGGAGTGGTGGAATCAAGATGCCATCATGGCTGTGATGGACCACGTGTGTGAAAAGATGGTAAGGCTTTCTATCAAATTGGACATGCTTTAATATAGTGCTAATATGTGTGTAGGGACGCAATACTGGGCTGAAGGCGGTTTTCGGTGGCTCTGTTAAGAAGCCTCTGATGACGAAGGTGTCTATGAGACATCTCAACGAAATCGTCCGAGAGCGGAATCAGTACTCGCGAGATGCTATGGAGGCATGGCAAGACTTCATTAACCTGAAGGGTCGTATGGATACGGAACTTGCCAAAGTTACGAAAAGAAATAATTATTTGGTTGAGGAGCTTGAGAGCTGGAAGCAACAGGTTAGGCTTAACATCGGTACGACCTATATACCACTTGCTGACTTTCTTTCACAGTTCCTCAAATTTCAGGCTTTCGCCGAGCAGCTCACCAAAGAAACACAAGACCTCAAAACTAAGATTGAGACCCACAAGAGGGAAAACCGCCGTTTGGCCGGTCTCGTTGATCAACAGAAGGATGATAACACTCGTCTCACTGTTCGCTTAACTGGCACTGAGAAGCAGCGTGATGATGCTCTTGAAGCACTTGTGCTCCAGCAAGAAATTGCCGAGGAGCTCGAGCGGGAGCGCAAGCGCAACAAGAAGGAGCTGGCCGCACTTCAACAGACAAATGCCACTATGGTTCGGCAGCGAGACGAAGCCCGCCGTGTGGTCCTGCATCTACGCAGCTTGATTGGAGGCCAATCTCATCACATGGAACATCTCGTGCGCTCCCTTACAACTCCAGATGATCTGATAAGTGAGCTTGGAGAAGCCTTCGACGAGGAGGACGAGGAGGAAGTTGATTCTAATGGTAAGCGATTGTATGTGCGTCAGGCTGGAACAAATACTCATTTATCTCCAGGTCGCCTTACCACTCCTAGCCGGGGTAACGCGAAGCGTGTTTCAGCTGCCAGCTTCAAAGATGTGGCAGACCGCCATCTTAAGGATAAGACTGATGCTATTGCTCACATTATTAGAAATATTGCTGAGCAATGCCAGGCTGCCGTGGAGGGTCTGCAGCTCGCCCATGATGCTGAAAGTGAGCGGTCTAGGCCTAGATCATCCAGGTCATCCAGGTCATCGCGCCGCACTAGCAACATGTCAGCTACCCATAGCGAAGATGGCCATGATCACTCAACTGCCAATTCTGAGGCTGGAGACGACAGTCTCCTCCATCCTTCTGGGCGGTTCTCCAGTATTCCTCCCACTCCGGATTTAATCCCCAACCGCAGCAGCACTTCTATGTCGTTTGCTTCGACGATGACGACTCCTGAGCGATCAAGCCAGCAATACAACATCTCGAGCGAAATTCCAACGAAAATTGTTGAGGATGACGAGGATGACTTGGCTAACCGAAGTGAGAGCGACGTAATTCCTCAGGAGCCTGGAGTCTTGAGCAAGCATAGTTTACTTCATCGAGCCTCGGGTGCTCGCATCAGCGCCTTTGGCGGCACTCGGTAGATCTGATGCATTTCCCCGCATTAGAGGAGTCCTCGGAAGGAATGTGAAGGTGTTTTCAGGGCAGTCGTGAGCCCTAGAGTGGATGAGCGTCCTCGTACCCCCCCTTTTCTCTGTATATTGGATGTGTTCTACTTTTGTTGTGCTGTTATACCTTGCAAGCCGGCACCTGGCGTTGTCCTGACTGGACTGGCTTTTCTATTTTGTCTGCTTCTCTTTGCCATTTCATGGCCTCTAGCCGACATTAATTTTTTCGTCCACATTCGAAACGATGAGAGCACATGGTGTGGCGATCAGATTCCTAGAGGGACTGACACATAAATGTCTGCGAGGGAAATGAATTGAATATGTATGGGTATTTTGAAGAGATGAACCCACATCTGTCTCTTTTCCCTGAATACCATTATTCACTACCTGTAGCTCAAAATACTATTGGTGTTTGGTAGATATTTCAGTTCACGTCGCTCCCTCGCTCAATTTCAACGCATGGAATACCTCGACGTCATTCAACCCAAGCATTCCCTCTATCAATTGTGACAGCTTGGATAGAAGGCCTTGTTCTATGTAAGCCTGCCCGTAGTTTCTTTATGGCCCTTCGCCATCCAAATAAGTGTGGCATTGAAGCGATAGACAAACCAACTCAACAAGTCTATATCATGAAGATTTACTTTTAGGTCGCATCATGGCTTATTGTAATTCCCGTTGTGTATTTTTCGTCTACTGTTCCCAGTGAATTCCACAGCATCCGAATCTCTAGTACCTCGTATCTAACGGTAATCATGTTCGAGTTCCAAGTGTGTAAAAAGTGTTATTCGATAAACTACCGGGTCCTTGCTGTATCAAAGCCCTTTGTCACTTGCCAGACAAACGAGGTACATCTAAACAATGGCAAATGAAACAAATCGATTGTTCCATAACTCCGGTCTAGGTTCCACATGGCACAAAGAAAGCCAGCATGCTACATTCAGGCTTTTACCATATCCCTTATTCTATACGATTAATCTACAATGATCGAGGAACTCTTACCAAGTTTTTTACTGAAGCCAAATATCACTCTAGGTAATGGATATGAGATCCACTACCAAGCCGAAGGGAAACAAGCAAGAAGGAGCATTGTCCAATACGAAACCGACGACGAGTCTCTCGGATCTGCAGAAGAGTCTTAGGTTGCCTGGCGAAGCTGAGATGTTGGCGTTGTTGAAAACTGATCAGCTGAAGGAGGCTTTCCGGTTATATCGCAACCGCTGTCTTGTCTCCCAGCACATGAAAGCGGTGGATTTGCCGGATTGGAAGGAGGTTGATGGGTGGTTATATGAACTGAAACTCGATCCTGAGTTGAGACGGTACTTGCGTACAGCAATATCAACATCACCATCAACACCAACAACAACAAATGGTGAGGACGGAAAGGGGAATGTGAAGGGTGGTGTGAAGTTGGGCATGAAGACGATTGATGATTATTTAGCTAGGGTTTGCCACGACAAGCCGTATGAGCTGATGCCGCATGTTGCTATGTTTGTACTGAGGGTCGGTGGGTTCTTGAAGAGTGAGCTGGGAGAGGAGTTTGATGTTGGCAGAGAAGATGGTAGAGGGGTTAGTAATGGGGGGGAGAGGAGTGAGGGGAGTAAGAGGAGGAGAGAGAGGGAATTTGATCGGGCTTTGAGGATTATGAGGATTCTTCAATCTTTGGTCGCGAGAGATATTGGATAGAAGGAGAAAAATAAAGGAACTTAGGTTGGATGCTGCGAGACTGTAAAGTGACTTACGGTTGCTCTTTGGGGAGCTCGTGATTCTCTGATTATTAATTGAGTTAGGAATAAGGCATAACGAGATGGATGAGTGTCCTTTGCCTGTTCTATTCGCCTATACTGTTGACGCGACGCCCAGCATGTCAGCCGGTGCAGTGATATCAAAGAGCGAAACTTTACAATTCGCACACTCAAAAAAGATGTCATGACACAAATGACATTGGTCCGCCAGTCCAGAATCCCTAAGTGTGTACACAATATCGCTGTTTTCTTGATATTCTGTTTGAAATCTTAAGTGTCCTGTACACTAGAAATTCTTATAAGCACTGTATCTGTGAGTGACTGTGTCAGGAGATTGAGGTAAGGGGGAAGTACTAGGTCTTCACTAACAGCTCATAGGATAGGGGTAACTGCCCGTTGATATTGATTCTCGAGTTTCTACCAACCAGGCGGGAGGGCTTTTGGCCTTATATTACCCCGTTAGGGCACAAATGACCCTTGTATGAGCCTCATGCTTTACAGCCTGCCTCAGGACACAATGAGGGAAGCATCGATGCTCTACTTGCACCACAACAGCTATAGTCAGCGATAATTTCTCTATTCAAGTGAGATCACACTACGTACACCAATATGGAGTCTCCGCAGATAAGACGGAGCTGGCTTGGGGTCTCCGTCGAGCCAACTTTCATCGGGCCCATGAAGCGAGTCTCGTCTTTGAAAATCCTCATGCCTTTCGCGCAGAAGCAAAGGTCAGCTTTGCCATAATGTTGCACTCATGTAATGGGGAAGTATATGATGCTATCCCTCACATGAGACTTGGGAAGTAAACAGGAACTCGTATTTTCTGCCGGAGGCGCTGCCTCAAAAGTACTGTAATAAGAAGTCATTGGGACAAAGTATGTCGTCTTGTGTACCGCGGTGACTCATTTGTCTAGGTTTTAGCGAGCCTCGTAACAGGTGCTGTTCTTGTCCAGATTCATCTCGAAGCTGGGCGTGATCACATTCATGTTTCTGTTTAGTTTGCCTGTGAAGGTCCGGTTGTCGTTGGTGTTCCTGCGAAGCTGAGGTGTGACCTAGTTACCCGCGGAAAGCCCGGCGTGCTTATAGACAGACATTCATCTCCATCTTCCTACTCCTCCTCACTCCTGCACCGTCGTTTGGATTCACCTGAGCTAATTGCTACCATCGTTTCCATGCTCGTAGTACCTGGTCGTTGTAGCGTGGTAAGCCCAGTGCCTTAACCGAACTGGCCTGTTGAAAGGAACTGGAGGAAATAGGTAGATGTTGATTACGAGCTTAGTCATTAGGCACGTCGACTGTCGAATGGGCCATTTAGCCAAGAGTTGAATTATATAGTAGTTATTAGCGCCACAACGGTATGTAACTTAGAGATTCTCTTTGCTTTATTCGTTCCATCCTTTGAGGGAAAACCCACAACCTGCCTCAATGGCATATTAGGTATAGATCATGTTGTAAACAGATTTCGAAACGCGTTAGAGAAGCTGCTGTGACTTTCGCCAGTTCCATGCTAAGAGACCACAGCCCTCATTACCCATAGCCATGCCTTGCATTCCGGACCAATGTTTTCGGCGAGCTGCCTTAAACTCCAATTAGCCACCAGATTTAGCATTTAAACCCACTTCAATTGCTGATATATCTACCATCGACTTGCTTCCACAATTCTTCACTCTTCTGTCACTAATTATTATATGGGCTTTTAGGCACTAGATAGTTGATGTTTAGCGTACTCAATTGTTAATTTATTGGGTAGGCTTTCCGTTACCAGACCATCCGTATCGTAAGTAATATGGACGCCGCAATTTCCGCACTTGTAACAAGCTATACATGAAAGTTCTCGTGTGATTTTCATTGCTGTGCTTTTCAGTAAAGTTTCAGCGTAAAGGACTAGTGAATTTTAATTTGACTGGGAACCTAAGGACTCTCCATAACGGCCCATGCCATCTAATTCTGATGGAACCTAACAGCCAACATGAATTCGACTAGACAAGACAATGATGGAATGATTTCCTGTCTAAACGTGAGATATGTTCAGCCACAAGTAGCGCGCATCTAGCAACTCAGAAGCAAGTTTCTTGAGCCGGAAGCTACGGATCATCTCTGGTACAATCTCTGGCACTCGAAAAAAACCAAAAGCCAGATTATGCGGATGGCATGTCAAAAAGTGCCACTTTTCCATAGTTTGTGTGGTATATTTAGCTTCGCAATTAATTCCTGGGCGTCTCTAGCCGCTGACTCAGTAAAACGGGTTCTAGCTGTTCGGACGCTACGAATCTGACCTTAAATTCTCTTATGAACTATCGAGTTCTGGTGTTGAGATTGTTGATTGTCATATGCGGAGTGGCTGTGGGAAAGGGGTTGCGATAACTCGAAAATTTCAGGAACTACCTAGGTAGAGATAGGAACAAGTGAAAACATATAATGGTAGTCTGACGCGGAGTTACACTATAGTAGGCGTTATATGAGAATGGAGGGTTACTCTCACCATGTTGGCCATGTTCCTCAGGCTCTTCATCAAAGTCCCATTCTGTTGATACAGCAAAAAGGGTTAGGTTTGGCGACAGTGGTTTTAGCCAAGTCGACAGACAGGTGATGATAACGTGTGAATTGGTCCGTGCATAGTCTACAACCGAGCTCATGATATTAAAAAGCAGAGAGGATGTTGGTGGCTGGCTTGCAAGCATTAACCCCTGCCGCTAACCTACATAGCTCTAGCTGCTATTTCTCGCTCTACACAGCTACATTACAATGCCCATCCTGTCGACCTGTATGGTTGAGCCTACTAGTCTAATATGCAAATCGACCAGGGCCTCCTCCTACATCGGTCAACGGCAGGTTGATAAGTGGTTCCCTATCGAGAGACGGAAACAAAAATTTACGCGAACTTGTTTAAAATACTCTTGCTAGCACCCTTACCTATCGACATCATGCTATGTTCCATATGTAAGCAAGTTTTCCAGGAGCCAGCCAAGGTCAATAACGACGGAGACTTTTCCGCTGAATGTAAATGCGAAACCACGTTTTCGGCTATCTGTGCAAGTGCGGGATCTTGCTTCGGCTGCCACATTACCTGGCGGCGACTACGCTTTGTTAATTTCAGGAATGGTGGCAAGGATCCCACGCTCGTTTTAACGTTCGTGCTGAAATCGACCGACTCCTCGTCGAAGAGGAATATAACTCTCAAGATTGTCACTAGACATGAACCGTCCGAACGGGATTTCTGGGTTGAGGCGCTTGTAGAGGAATATTCTCAGGAATCAAAACGCCTATATGCGGTAACTACCAACAGTACTGGATCTGAGGAGGCCCTCCGCTTCGTCAAGGAGAGGCTGAAGGAGTGTGAGGCCTCTCATCACGCATGTCGGCTCTCGACGGCTTCCTCGGTAACATGGTACCCAACGCGTCTTATCCAACTTACAGCGTCGGGTCCACGTCTTATTGAAACTAAAGACCATGTATTAGTAGTACGCATTCCAGAGCCGCAAGTTTCGGGCTTGTTGCTCCATCCTCCTGAGACCCTACTAATTTATTTACTATTTACGGCAATTGCTGACTCCTGGCCTTGGACAGGGGCCATATGCCACTCTCAGCCACCGCTGGGGCGGCTCCGATATCATGACATGCACCAAGGACACGAAAGGGGATCTTGAGGCTGGAATAAGTCCCTCATTCCTGACGCAGACCTTTCGGGATGCTCTGTACGCTATCGAGAAGCTCGGAATCAAGTATATATGGATTGATTCACTGTGCATTATCCAGGACGCGGCCGAAGACTGGGCTCGTGAAGCCCTTACGATGGGGAAGGTGTACCGGTACGCATACGTCAACTTGTCTGCCACTTGGGCGGAGAGTAGCCAGACAGGTCTCTTTGCGCCGCGGAATCCGGATCTAATGAGCTCGGCGCCTTTTCGCATAGATAATGGGGCCCTCTCAGGTGACTTTGTAGCCGTCGAAGACGCCCTGGGGACCAATTGGGGTTACTGGGACCGCGAAGTCCAGCTCGCTCCGCTAAATACCCGCGGCTGGGTTATGCAAGAGCGTCTCTTGTCGCCCCGCGTTGTGCATTTTGCATCCGAGCAGGTCTTCTGGGACTGTGCCGGGTTGACGGCGTCCGAGACGCTACCCACGGGTCCGACTACGGCGCAGAGGACCATGTGGATTGAGTACAAACAGTCTTCGAGCTTGTTCATTCCAAACCCTGATGAGGCCGAACGAGAAAAGATATTCGGTGAATGGTCCATTATCGTCAATGCGTACAGTAACTGCCACTTCACCTTTAACTCGGACAAGCTCATCGCCCTGGAGGGCATAGCGGAGCACCTGCGCAATGTTTTGGGGTATGAGTACCTCTCGGGGATATGGCGATGGCAAATCGAGCTTCAGCTGTGCTGGTTCGTGGCGCGCAAAGAACCACTCGTCACGCGGAACCCCATCGCGCCTTCATGGTCTTGGGCGTCTGTGGATGGGCTCACAGAGATGCTGGCGCAACATTGTTACCAGACTAGCTTTCCTAAGCGTCTTCTTGCCACGGTTACTGATGCAGCCGTTGAGCAGATACAGAGTCAACGCGGCGGTGTCTATGTGGGCCATATAAAGATGCGCTGTTTCCTCAATCGCGTGGGCATAGAAGCAGTACATCCTGATCGTCGCGATAAGTGTGTCTGCGCCCGACTAACCGGTGCGGGAGCAGAGTATGCAAAACAGGTCGATGTGGACACCTCCGACGCTATTGGGGCCGAGGGTCTATTCTTGGTCCCCATATTCGAGCTTCCAATACGGCACATAATGAAGCGTAATTGCCTCTATTCAGAGATCAGGGCCCTACTCCTAAGGGTCGTGGACGAGGCAACAGGGACATTTGAGCGCTGCGGTCACGTCATGTTGAAAGCGTCTAACTTTCCCACTGGGACGTTCAACGAGAGCTGGCTAGGCTTAATGACTCCTGAGGGAAAAGAAGAGTTGCCTTGCATCGAGTATGATGAAGGGACTGGGCATCTGATTAGGATTGTGTGAGTATGCCTTTATAACGGAACTAATTGACGATAGCTTTTTCTCCCTATTAATCGATGTATTTGCAATAAGGGATATAGAACAAATTCATTCAAAGTTACAGTCTAAGTCCGTTTAGACTACGAATCGCGCTTTGAGTGCTAATTAAACTCCAATGGCTTTCCAGCAGGTTCAACTAACAAGCAACGGAGAAATGGAAACTATTTCGAGAGTGCTATATGCTGCTAAGTCAAGTGCCTAAGCTACAGTACACACGGTAGTACAGCAATATGAACGCCATAATTTCTGCACTTGTAACAAGCCATCTATGAAAGTTCTCGTGTGATTCTCATTGTTGTGCTTTTCGGTAAAGTTCCAACTGAAAGGACTGATGAGTCTAGCCTACTATAGCACTGTAATATGATGCCTATTATAATTAAAACGTGCAGTTTTTTTTTATATTAATAAAAACTAGGCTATTTTATATTGTTCTTTAAAGGAGTTCTTCTTGGAGGGGAGAGTGTTCAACACCACCGGTTTCTTGGCTCATGGGTTTGGCCATGATCTGGCGCACATCGGTGGTAGCAGGTGAACTGAACCGGCTCGATACAAAGACGAGCCGCGGTGTAGGCGCCTCACGGATTAAGGGCGGGAATATATCTGTGACGCTCACATAGCGGACCATGTTGGTGGCAAAGGATGTCGCCAGCCACCTGCCGAGGCTCGCCGTGCATGGAGATGCTAGTGTTTCTTATAAGTACATCTAGGCGTCCTCTTCACCAGTAGCGCGGCTACATCCATCGAGGCGTTATCAGTAGCATCCAGTCGGAGGGCCGAGACAGTTTTTTCAAGTTGGATCCGCTAAGAAAGCCTTCATAGCCACCTCGCCTCTGGAAAAATGACAGAATATACCTGATTTTGCATACAAATGTTAAAGTGTTGGTGTGGGAAGCCTTTATAAATGGAGGTTCTGGCTTCCGAAATTGGAGTCCCTTGTACCACGTTTGCCCCACAGGGCAGAGACTTTTGCATACTGTATTCCTTATTTCACGAGACATCTACAGCACATAACAAGGCACACACATGCGGCGACTTAGGTAGGTAATACTTGTATTAAGGGGAGCGTGAGCCTTTTCGGCTAGCTTTCTGCACGAGGCCGGTGCCAGTACGAGATAGCCAAAAGTTTCAACGCAAAAAAAAATATCTAACGCCAAAACGAATCTCTAGTTTGTTTAAGGAGGTGGGCTACAAAAGAAAACTTGTACGCATTAACTGATGAATGAACAGGCTAACCTAGGGGCCTAATCATTCTGGCGAACTGGATGAACACATCCCGCACTTGCCCGGCTGCGATACTCTAGTAGGAGTTGGTCTGCAGGACAATATTTAGAGTCGATAATTACCTATTATAGCTAGAAATGCACTTTTAAAACATGTCTTACAAGCAGTTTTAAGAGTGCATGCTTTTATATATTAGTATGTTTTAGTTATTTAGGTCTATATTATTTTTATAGTTGTTTAGTCTGTAAGCTTATGTTTTTGTTGAATATGCTATTAGAAGTTTCTGTTCGTTATAGTTGTATATAAGCAACCTTTTTTTAAGTATTCGAAATATCTAGCCCTGTATACTCCTTAAATATGCTTTTAGAAGCTTTCGTTTATTGTAGTTATATATAAGCAACCTTTTTTTAGGTATTTGAAATCTTTAGCCTCGTGTACTTCTTAAATATGCTTTTAAAGATTTTAGTTCGTTATAGTTATATATAAGCAACTTTTTTTTAAGTATTTAAAATTTTTAGCTCCGTGTACGCTTTAAATATAATTTTAAAAGTTTTTGTTTATTATAGTTATATATAAGCAACTCTCTTTTAGGTATTTAAAATCTTTAGCCTTATATACTCCTTAAATATGCTTTTAAAGGTTTTTGTTCGTTATAGTTATATATAAACAACCTTTTTTTAAGCATTTAAAATCTTTAGCTTTATATACTCTTTAAATATAATTTTAAAGGTTTTTATTCGTTATAATTATATATAAACAACCTTTTTTTAAGTATTTAAAATTTTTAGCCCTGTATACTTCTTAAATATACTTTTAAAGGCTTTTATTTGTTATAGTTATATATAAGCAATTTTTTATTAAACATTTAAAATGCTTAAATTTATGCACTTTTTTTTTATATACAAAAAACCTATAGCAAAACTAAAACGAATTTTTGCATTAATTATATTTAAAATATTTTTTTAGTTTTTAATAATCACGTTATATATAAATATTAAATATTAATTTAAAGTAAAACGTTTTAGTGTAGTTTTTATATTTATATATATAAAGTTTAAGTTTTTTATAAAAAACAGTTAAATAAAGCTATAATATTTTTTATAAACTAATAATTATATTATAATTTTTAACTAAGTAATAAAACGAAAGATTTTTATAGCTTTTTTAAATTTTTATTATTATTTGTTTTTACTAGTAAGTTTAAACTACTTAAAGTTAATTAAAAAAAAATAAAACGTTGTTATTATAATGCGAAATAATCTATAAATATAAAAACTAGCATAAATAGAACTTATAAAAATGCTAAATATAGCTTTTTAAGTTATTTATTATTTTATATATATTATATTTAAAGCAGTTAAATAAGCTATAAAAGTTCTTAATAAAATCTAGTTATTATATATAAAAAAGTATAAAAATGTTTAAATCTATTAAAAGCTTAAGTTAAATAAGCTAGACGTTTTTAATTTAGTAATCTTTAAATCTTTAAACTATATTATTGTAAAAATAGTTAACTTTTTAAAAAAAATGTTTTAAAAATATAAATAATATATAAGTATAAATTATTTTATGCTTTTTAAGATTATAATTATAGTATATATTATTTATAAATATTGCTGTAAAAGTTAACGTATACAAAACTTAATTAAAGTTTTAAACTAAATTAAAGTTTTAATAGCTAGAATATTTTATTAAACTAGATATTATTACGATTTTATAGTTATATTTCTTATATAATACTGTAAATAATAAATACTTACAAAATAAAACATAAAAAAAGCTAAATTTGTTTAAAATAACTTTATTTAGTTTAAACGCGAATATGTTAACTTTTAACTGTTTTTTTTTAAAGTTATATATTATAATAATAAACAGCTTCATTTTATTTAGTTTAAGCTTGCCTAGCCTATACTTTTTAATATATTTATTATAATTAAACTATATTTAAATTAATATATTTTTATACTATAAAAATAGATTTTTTTACTTATATTTTATTTTTATAAGTAATAAGCGATATTTAAAAAAGAATAAATAGAATATCTAGTTATTAAACAGATCTAAAATAATATAAAGCTAAATAAACTACTTATAAGTAATATAATAAGTAATTATAACCTTTAAAAAATAATAAATAAGCAGTTTTTATATTTTTAGTATAATAATAAAAACTAGCTTATTATTTTTTAATCTTTACTTTATTTAGTTTTAATAATCTTGCTAGCATATTATTAAATATAATAACTTTTTTTTGTTTTTTTTAAATACTTGTTCGCGGTAAAAAAAGTATTTTAGCAAGTTCTACCCGGTTAAAAAAACATGTTATAACTTTTTTACATTAAATTTTAACTACGAAACTAGTTATTATATATAGCGTTATATGCTATTTATAACGTATTATATAAACGTAATATTAATTATTATATAAAATAATTACTACTAGTTTTTTTGTTTTTTAGTAAAATTTGTTTATAAAAAAGCTATTATAAGTAGAAAAATTATTAAGATCTAGTTTTTTTTAGCTTAGTTTAAATAATTTTTAATAAACTTAAAGTTAGTTTTTAAATAATAATTTAACTAATACTGCTTACTTGTTTAATTTTAAAGATTAAATAAAACGTATAACGTTTTAAAAAAAACTACTAATAACTTAAATATTTATAAAAGCGATATACTAGTATAAGCGTTAAAAGCAATATAAAACAGTTTATTATTATAATTATATAGATTTTTTTTAAGTTTATAAAAAAAGCTATTAGTAAACTTAAATTACTTGTACGTGCATTTTAGTAAATGCTTAAAAAAAGTTTTATTTTTATATAATTTAATAGCGCGCTATATTAAGTTCTAGTTATAAAAACTAATATTTTTGCACTTTTAAAGCAATATTTATTTAGTTTATGTTTTTAAAGCGAGCAATACTTAAATGCTTAGTAGTTATAGCTGCATACTTATATAAATAACGTGGACTTTTTATTTATTTTTAAATATAAACGTGTTATTATATAGCTTAATAACTTAAGCTACTAAAGCTTAAACTAACAAGCTTTTATATATATCGTTTTTAAAAATTACTAAATATTAGTTATAAATCTTATATTAACCAGCAAGCATAGATATAAACGTAATTTTAATAAGCAACTTAAAGTGCTTTAAATTATTAATATTTATAAGCTTAAAAAAAGTTATTAACTTAAAGTTTTTTAAGTTATCGATATTTATAAGCTTTAAGCCGGCTATAACAAAGTTATTAACGTTTTATTAATTTATAATTTAAATTAATAGCTTAATATAAAAAACAGCTATATAATAAAAAAAGTTTAAAAGATTAAATAAAGCATAAGTAAAAGTAATAATAAATAAATAAGTTATAATGTTAAAATAAGCTTGTTAAAAAAAAAAAAGTTTATTAAAACTTGTATAAATATTTAAATATAGTTTTTTTTTTAGTTATTAATAATAAAAATAAACTATGTTTTAAATAAAAAACGTTATATTTAAATTATATTAAAAAATATAATTATACTTAAAAAAATTATTAGCTTTTTTTTAGAACAATTTTATAACATAAAAAGTGTTAGTGTATAATAAAGCAAGCGCTAGCGTTTATTTCTTATTATATTAAATGCTAAAACCTGATAATATATAACTAAAAATGCTTACTATAATAAAAAATAGTTATATTATACTTATAAATATATAATTTAAAGTATTTACTATTAATATATAAGTATTTATTTAAAAAGTAAATAATAATATCTTAGCTTAATTATTACTAATGCAGGTTCTTATAACTAAAATAAGTTTAATAAGTAAAAACAGCCTTTTTATAATAAATACCCAATATAATTTAAACGGATAATAAAAGCAAAAGCTTATTTATATATTAATATATTATTAAGCTACGTACTATATAGTTTCTGCTTATTATATTAAAAAGATCTATAAAGTAGTAACCTATATTAACAATACAATATAATATAATATAATATAATATAATACAATATAATACAGTACATATATTTTATTTCTTTATAAATAAAGTCTAGTTATAAATTACAAGTATATCTCATGTTAGTTTTCTTAATATATAACTAAACATTAAATTAAGACCTAACCTGCTATATACCCATAATATTACCGTTAATTAGCCGCATTATTAAAATCTAAAGCCTAAAACGTACTTGTTAACCAAACAGCCTTAAGAGCTTTTTATTTGCTAGTAACAAGCAGTTTAAACAATAACTTAATAAATAATTATAACTGTAAAGGAATTTAATTCTGTTTATTTTACTAAAATATAATATTTCTAAATAAGGTGAGATATTTCTTAGCTAGCAAACAATACACTTTAAAATAAAGAGTTAAGGTCTTCTAAATTTTACTAGTTATTCTAAGTACAATCATTAAATAAAACATGTTTTGTTAATATTACTATCTACCCCTTTTACAAAAAAAAGCTGTTAAAAACGTAATAAAAGTAGTTAATAATATATAATTAATAAGTATTCTATTATATTTATAATTAGCTTTTTCTTACTTACTTTATAAAGCAAGCAAGTAGGATATTATGCTTATATGCCCTAGGTTCTATTTTTTATTTTTAATACATATTTAAATAACGCTATAAAACTTATTACAATAGGCCTTAAGTCCTAACAATATTTACGCGCTTATATCCCTTTATATTAAAAAAACTTTTGATCTTTTTAAGCCTAGTCTTTATATTTACTACTATATATGCTTATGTTTATTTCTTACTTTTTTAGATTATATTTCCTGTTTTAATTACGTTATTAATTTTTTGCTACTGCTAACCTTTCTGCTAATAAACTTAGCTTACTTACTATATTTTTATTTTATTATCCGATACTACTGCCGCTTATAGCTAAAAACCAGCTTATAGAGGCGGCTAATGCTTTATAAGTCTCTAATAATATCTAGGTTATTTGTAAGATTTATTTTAAAGCTTTTTATTAAAATTATTTATAAAAAAGTTAATAATAAGCTATATAGTTTATAATGTTCTAGACTATAGCTTAAATTAAAAGTTATTCTAGTACAGCTGTATATATAAATTATAGTTTATATAAGTATTAGTTCTAAGCAAGCTATTTAGTTAGTGCTTTATAATACTATATAATATACAGTTACTAAAAAAGCATAGTTTTTTACTGTATAAAGCTAATAAATAGGACTTTTATTATAAGCTTAGATTAAAATACTCGATTTATTAGAAAATATTATATACTAACTAGAGTTAGTATTAATATAATATATATTATAAAAAAGCGATCTTATGTTTTATACTTAAATATTATAAAGTTTTCTTTATTTAAAAAGTAAAAAACGCTTATATTATGAGTATAACTTATATAACAGCATAAAAAAATAATATAATACTTTTCGACTTAAAAAATAACCTACACTAACATTTTCGTAGATAAGGATAATAAAAACTAGCAGCTACATAATAGTAATATATATTACAGCTAGTTAAAAGTAAACGGCTATAACACTATGTTTATTACTATTAAAAAAGCAAGTAGTTTTAATATGGACAGTTTTACGGTTAAGTGTTAAATAGTTTATATAACCGCTAATTACTTGCAAAAATAGATGGAAAATTATGAGAAGATATTTAAGTTTTAAGAAAAAAAGTGTTTTATTTAAATAGAAAAGAGCAATTTTTAAGGAGCTGCTGTATAAAAGGCTAATATATAGGAAGCTGATATATAGAAAGCTGATATATAGAAGTACGGTCTAGAAAACTACAACTTCTAAGAGTACGATTTATAAAGCGATCATATTTAGTTCTTATAAAAGTAGGATTTATAGATGTTCTTTTTTAAGAAAATAGGTATTTAAGAACTGGCTTTTAAAATCGTAAACTAAAACACTTACATTATTATGCATATAATAGAAAAAAACGTTTTCTTGCTTTTAACTTGTAATTTTTTTTTAAACCTAGTTAAACTATATTAAAACTAAGCTTAAAAATTATACTTATTTATTACTAGTTAATTAATATAATAGCACTAAAACAAGAATTAGTTATTATAAAGTAACTATAGTAGCAAGCGCTGCTAAATAATTATTATACATTTAAAGAATATTTTATCGTGATCTAGCTATACTAACTTAAAATTACTTATAGTTTATTAATAAAAAACTACTTATTTAGCTAGCAAAAATTTTAAAAAAATAAGAATCTAACCTGTTTATTATTTTAGATATTTATACACCTTCTTGTTGCTTTTTTTATAAAATCTTGCAGTAAATAAAAAAGCTCTGCCTAAATAGGTCTATAAGCTATAACTGTTCTTTTAACTTTTACGTCCTTAAAATATTAAAAGCAGGTTTATTAAATAATTAGTTTAACTTTTTATCTATCCTTTTTTTTATTTTTAATTATTTTCTAGTTTTTTAGTAATTTTAAGTTAGTACTATTTGTTTTCGTTTAATTTTTATACTAAAAAAAGTATATTATAACTAGCGTAACCTTTAAAAAAGCTGCTAGTATAGTTATTTTTATTAATAAAATTAAAATAATTTATATATATTACTATTATATATTTTATTTGTTCTTGCTTTGTTTTAAACGTTAATATAAAATTATATATAAACTATAATAAAAACTTTACTGACTTTATTTATTTTATCGTAGAAAACGTTTATAGCAGTAGTTTTTACTTATTAATTTTTAGTTGTTTTAATAATATTAAGCTAGTTTTTTACGATATAAACATTAAGTCTAGCATTAATATAAAAAACGTTATATTTTATAAATTTATTAAAGTTATTTTATATAAAAAAGTTTAGTTCGCGCTAAATAAGTACTTAATTAATATGTACTGTTTATAATTTAAAGTATAATATATTAGTAATAAATTTAAATATAAAATAAGCTTTAAAAAAAAAACAGAAGTTCACGCTAAAATATTTTATTAAATTAAAACAAAGCTTAAAAAATAGGATAGTAATAAAAACATAATAAATAATAAAGAACATTATAAAAAACAGTAATACTAGTAAAAAAAAAGTATAAAAAAAGTGCAAATAGTAATAAAGTTGCTGATAATATCGTTATATATTTTATTTTGTTATTATTATATAGTTTAATAAATTAACTTATTTTATTACTTTGTTTTATTCTCGTTATTATTTATTTTATTGTTTAAATATAGCTAAGTAGTTATAATATTAATACTGTTTACTTATTAAATAAATTAGCTAATTATTTTAAGTAGTTTACTAGTTTGTTTTATTTTTATTGTACTAGTATTTAATCTAGTAGTTTATAATTAGATTTTATAATAACTATACTTTTATTTATATTATTTTTGTTAGTTATTATATTTTAAAAAAATCTTTTAGTTTTTTATTATACTTTTTATTAATAATGTTTTAAAAGCTTTAATTATTATTAATATAATAAGTAATATTATTTATAAAAATGTATAAAATGTTATTAAATATTTAAATGAGTAAAAAAAGCTATATAAAATAGTTAATAGCTTGTTTTAAGCTGTTATTATAGTTTAATAAAAGTGTAAAGCTTTTAAAATATAATTTAGCGAAATATATGAGCTTATTATTAATAAACGCTATTAAGTAAACGATAATTATAGTATTTTCGCGTTTTAAAAAAAAGCGAACGCTTAAGTAAGCGAGCTTACCGCGTGAAGTAAGAAATTATGTGATCAGCGCAAAAAAGCTGTTAAGAACTTTATTTTGTTTAGTTTTAAGAGTTTAAAATTTAACTATTTAATTAATATAAAGTTAAAAAGTTTTTTAAAAATAGTACTAGTATAAATAAAAGTATACTTGTTTTTATACCTGTTTATTTGTTTATTAATAAATCTAGTAGTTTATTAGTATATTATTATTTTTAGCAGATAGTAAAAAGTGTAATGTACGTTAAAAATTTAAACGTTTAATTTAAAAAATCTTAATACTGTTATATATTAAGTTTTTAAATAGTATAAGCTTGTTAACGCTAATATTAAAATAAGTTTTTATAGCTTTTTAATAAAACGAGGCTTTGTTAATGTAATAGTAATTATTGTAAACTTAAAGTTTAATAATATTATTATTTATTTTAAATAAGAATAAAAAAGTGTAAACTAGCTAGTAAAATATAAATAGTTAAATAAGTTAGTATTTATTAAAAAGAAAAAATAGTAAGAAGCAGATATTAAAAATAAAAAAAAGCAGTATAATGTTAATAAAAACGTTTTTATTAAATATTAAAAGTTTATTTTTATTATTATTTGCTTATGTTTAAATTTAGTTTTATAAACGTTTAAAAATAAGATTAATAAGCTTAAAGTTAATAGCTACTTTAAAGTAGTTTAAAACATATAGTTAAAGCTAATTAAAGTAAAGAACATTTTTTGCTTTTATTATTATTAAATTATATTAGTTTACGGTTTTAGTATAAAAAAGCTAATATATTTTATAGATTATAAATATTTTGTTTAAAACTTGCATAAGAAAATAAAACAGTTAATGATTTATACTTATAACGAAAAAAACTTGCAGTAATATAACGTTTATAAAAATAACTTAAAAAGTTTTATTTAAAAAAAGCTTTATTTTATTTATATTTTTAAACTAAACAGTACTACTAAAAAATTAATAAAAAAAAAAGCGAAAAGTAAGATCGTATTTATAGCTTAGTATAAGAAGAATTAATAATTTTTTAAATGTTTTTACGTATTTAGATTGTATAAATAGTATTTTTTTGGGCAAGCTGTAGCTAGGAAAATAGTTAAAATATGATTTTATTAATAGTTTACGATATTTTAGCTTTTTATATATATATAGCTGAAATATAAACTAACTTAATATTTTTTATTATATAAAAAGTAGTAAAATATAAGATTTTTATTATATACTATAAGAAATATAAGTTTAATTTATTTAAGTTTGTTATAAACTTAATAAGTGTTTATAAAAATAGTTTATTAATATATTAACTAGTAGAACAATATTAACTTGTTTTTTATTTTTTTATAGTAAAAAAAAAAATTCTGTTATTTATATGTTATATTTATATAAGTATATAAGGCAGTTTATTATTTTTAGGATAACTTGTATGAGATATTTATATATATACTGTATATTTAAAATATGTAGTTTTTTTTATTTTTAAGTTTAAACAGTATTTTAAACCGTTTTATCTTTTTTTAAAGTAATTAGTAAAGCTTTACTTAATTATTATTATAAGCTGATATATTAACTATATTGTAATATTTTTAGATAATATTTATATAATATTTTTTATTTGTTATTATATTTTTTTAATTTATTATTAATACGTTTACGTTTTTTTTTAAGCTTTCTGTTTGTTTTATATTGTTTATATTAAGCTTAAAAAGCTTTTACGAATATATAAAGCATTTAAGTATTTGTATAATGTTTAGTTATAGTTTTAAATATACTAATATAAAAACAGTTATTATTATAGTTTTAATTATATTTAAGTAATATTTAAATAAATAAGTCGGTATAAAAAAGATTTTTTAAGATATTTTTAGTTATAAGAACGATATTATATAAGTGCGCGTTAAGCGATTTAATATATTTAGCTATATTATTATAGCTAAAAAACTTTTTTAATAATATTTAAATATAAGCAGTTTTTATTTTTTTAAATAACTATTAATTTATTTTAATTATAAAACAAAAAAAGTTTTTTATATTTAACGTTAAAAAATTTACAAGTATATTTTCTAGTAATAATAAAAAGAATAATAAACCTTGATTTTTTATGTTATAAAATAAACAGCGTGCTAGTTAAAAATTAGAATAAAACAGTGAGAACGTTAATAAAAAACAGGCACGTAAATAATTAAAACATTTAAAAACTAGTATTTTAAGTAGCGGGAAATATATACTTATAGTTATAAATAGTTTTATTAGCTTTTAAACAGTAATTAGTTAGTTTTTTAATTTATTATTTAGTAGTTTATTATAACTTATATTTATTTTCGTGGCTATTTAATACTAGTGGTATATATAGAGCGAATAGTTTTTAAAAAGTGATAATTTTTAATTAGCACGTAAGTAGCTATAAAAAAACATAGTGTATAAATATAAAATGTTTGTTTTAAAAATTAATACTAATTATGATTAGATTATAAAATAGTTTAGTAATAAATATTAAAATAAATTAAAGAAATAATAGTATATACTGTTAACTACTATAAAATTATATTTAAAAAGATATATTATTAAGCGTATTTATAAAGTTTTTAAATAAACGAAATAATAATTTATTAAAAGCTGTATATAATAATTAATTTATGCGTGTTATGTTCTTTTTACTAGGTAAAAATAAGAGAAAATAATATATAAGTAACTTTGTATTATAGTTGTTCTGATTATATGGATCTGTTTTAGTAGTATTAAGCTTGTGTGCTATTGTTTATATTTGAAATATATGTTTTAAAACTTATTTATTTTTATAATATAGGTAAGATATAAAACTTATTAAAGCATTATAAAAAAGATAATCGATTTAAACATTTTATAGTAGTATTTTTTTAAATAAGTTTATTATATATATTTTATTAAAGATTTTACTTTATTATTATATTTTAATAAAAGTTTTTTTGTAAAATATTAGCTAGTATAAAAAAAGTTAAGTTATTTAGATTATATTAGGTTTTTGTAAATTTAGCTGTTTTAAAATACTTTTACTAGATTTTTGCTGTTTAATAAACTTTTTTAGTTTTGGTTTTGTTGTTTTTATTATATTAGTACTTATAAACTATATAATTTTAAAAAGCTACGATATTAAAGAAGAACTTAATATAAATATAAAAATAGTAAACTAAATTAAGCTTTTTAAGTTTTTATATAATAGTAGGTTTTTTATAAGTATTAAGTAGCGCAAAATATAATGTTTATTTATTATTAATAAACTTAAGTAAAAGCTAGGATTTAAGCGTTAAAAACAGATACTAGTAAAAATAAAGAGGGTTAAGTATATTAAGAAAACTGTTAGCTTAGTAGAATATATAGTACTAAATAAAGCAACTTTTATATACGGTAAAAACTGCATGCTGCTTATTATTAGCTATAAAATATATAACGTATATTATAATAGTACTGTTTATATTTAAAATATTTAACGTTATTAAAATAATTTTAAAAGTTGCTTTTTATTTATATTAAATAGAAAGGTTTGTATAAGTAATATTTAATTAAGATATATTAGTTATATTGTTATAAAAAACGCGCGCTTTTTTAATATTGCTTTCAGTTCTAGTTATATTAAGATAGCTTAAAAATAATATGCTTAAAGTTTATATATAAAAAGCTGTAATATAGATATAATCTATTATTATATTAAAAAGGACTATATTTAAAAAAGTTGTTAAGTTGGGCTTTATTTTACGGTTAATTTTTATTTTTAAACTATTTAATAGCCCTTAATAAAAAAGTAATATAATCGGTATATTTATAAGTTTATACTGTTAATTTCTGTTTATATTTTAATGCTGGGCTAATATACTGAACGTTTTAATTTAATAAAGGGCTTGTTTTTAAAAGTTAATATATTAACAATTATTTAAGGTTTAAACGTTATTTAGTTTTACGGTTATATAATACACGTTTTAATATTATTAAGCTTTAAGCTTTATAAATTTATTAGGATTTTTATATAGCTGTTAAAGTTATTTTTTTTTGCTTACAATAGTTATTTAAGCGCTTGCAGCTAGCGCGGATAGATTTTCGATCGTTTAATTTAGTATATAAGCATGATTTTATTAAATTATAACTGTTTTAAGCATTTTTTTTAAATATTAAATAAACTTGTATTATTGTTATTTTTTTGTAATTATTTTAACGTGAGCTTAATACGCTTGTTTTTTTAAACACGGTAAGATGTAAGAGTAAAGTTCGCGATTAAAAGCATTTTAAAGTTAAAAAATAGTAGTATAAAACGTAAAAGTTTACAAAGCAGTTTTATTACGCTAAAAAGTTACTATCTTTATATATTTAAAATAAAGAAAAAACTTAGCATGTATATTATTAAAAATAAGTTTTAAATATAAAATAATAATATAAGTTTATTTAAAAAGCTTACGTTAATAAGATTTATTAATGCTTATATTATTTTTCTGTTTTTTAATATAGTAGTTTTTAGTATATTTTATTATAAAGCTAATCAAGCGGCTTTTTTTTGTTTTATAAAGAAATAGCTGTTCTAGTTACTTAAGTTTATAAATAAAGGATTTATTGCTTAAAACTTTATTATTTAAACTTAATATTATATTTATATATATTATTTAAAGTTTATATATTAGCTAAAAATTTTATTACAAGTTTTATTTTTTTTTTTTATTATATAGTATAAATATTAGTAAAACTAGTATTAGTTAAGATCTAATAATATTTTGCTTTTTTTTTAAAAGCGTTTTGTTTACTATTACTGCATATTTTAAAAAAAAAATAAAAATTAGAAAGTTAAAATATTAAAAAAAAGCGCGTCCTAAACAGTGCTTACTTATATATTTTTTATATAGCTTTTTTTATAAACTTTCGCGCGCTTAGTTAATTTTAAACATATATAAACTGTTTATAATAGTTACTATTATATCCAGGACTTAACTTTCTAACATATTTAAATGTTTTTACTATTATAATATATTTTCTTATTTTTATAAAAAAATATATATATTATTATTTATCGATTAAAAAATAAAGATTATAATCGTTTAAAACTAGATTAAAAACTTATACTAAACAACTTTAAGTTTTACTAAGATTAGTTTATAACTTTAATAAATTATAAAAAAAGTTTAAATTAAAAGTTTAAATAGTATTATTTATTAATTATAACGAGCTAAAATAAAACAAGTAAATAGTAGTATATAATACGTTATATTTTAATATTAAAACTTTATTTTAAATATTAAAACACTTTAATATTATCCGTGCTAGTATAGTACTATTATATTCAGCTATAATATAAACTACTATTTATACTAGAACTTAATAAGTATTACTAGTAAATATATAAACAGTATTATTAACACTATATAATATATACAAAATAAGTATTAATAAAGCGCAAATATATTAATAATTATTATTACTTGTTTAATTTTTACTAATATAAGATTAACTAAGTTTTATGTTTATAGTTTATTAAATTATAAAATTATAAAGCTAACTAAGCTTTATAATCTTATAATTTAATAATAAACTATTTTTATATTCTTATCGCTTATATTCGCTTTTTTATATTTATAGTTCTTTAATAATTAAATCACGTGTTTTTTTTATATAGTTTTATTATTTAAAATTATGCTAAGCACGTTTATATCTATAAAATCTACTTTTTAATTTCTAGTGTCTACTAAAAAAACTATTAAGAAAATATTATAATAAGCTTATTCTTAAAAATAGTTATAAGCAGAATTAAGCGCTAGAAAATACAGCATAGGATGCTTTTTTATAAAAAAGTTATTTTCTAAGTATTATGTATTTATTATCTTATAAAAAATTAAGCTAGCATACAATTTAAAACTATAAAAACAAGCGATTTTTAGTTAGCTAAGCTAAAAAAACGCTCTTACCTTATAATAACTTATAATAAACCAAACTACAAGCGCATTATAAAAATATACTTGTTACTATTTTATAATTGTTTATAAATTTATACAGCGCGTAATAACTGCTTATATAACTACTACTAAGTATAGTTTAGCTAACGCTAGTAGCAGAACTACTAAGAAAGTTACGATTTATTTAATATTTTAACTTTTAACAATATTAGTTTAATTTTAATAAAACTTAGTTAATATTTTCCTATTAAAAGAACTAAAGATTATATTTATATACTATTAAGCTAATAATAATAATAAACTGTTTAAGATTATACAGTAATTTATTCAGCGTAAACTAATATATAAAAGTTATATAAGCTTTTAACTAATTTATTATTAAACTACCGGTTAAGTATAAATATTTCTTGTTTTTTTATAAACGTTAGTTTATAAGTATGTTTATAATTAATATAAAGAGTTATATATTAACAAAATAAATAAAATAATTATAAATAATTATAAAGCTTAAATATAATATAAGTATAACCGATATTTCTAAAGTTTAAAAATTATAAACTAAACTTTACTTTATATAAATTATTTTTATTTTTATTAATTATTATAACAAATAACTAACTTTTTTTTAAAATAGTTTAAACTAAAATTAAGCGTTTTTAAAACTAGTATATAAAATAATCTAGTTTATAAAAAGTTTAAATAAAATAAAGCAGATCTGCTAAAGCTACTTCTTATTACAGATTATAAAATATACTTTTATAAAAATAACAACTTTTTAGCTGCTTAATAGCTAGCTAAAACTTGTATTAATTTAAAGCTTTAATAAATATGTTTTATATAATTATTTGGTTTTTTTGCTTTAGTAATTAATATAACTAAACAGTTTTATTTAAAGCTATAAAAATATTCTTTAAGTTTTTAGACTTAAAGTTAAAGATTATTAGTTTAAATATTATAGCTTAATACTTTACAATATTTTTTTAAACATTAATTACTTTATAAAAAAAAGCTTTATAAAAGTAAGTAAAACTGTTTTAATAACTAAATCTGTTGTTTTTTAAGCTAATCTAGCTAAAGTTGCTTAAATACTTGTTATAACCGAATTAAACTATAGTTAAGATTTTAGCCGCTTTTTTTAAACTTAATAGTTTTAATAGCGAAGCTTTTATATTAACTAGATCGTATAGGATTTTTTATAATTACGATATAGCTACTTTTAAAGCAAGGAATATAGCTTATTAGTTACTAGTTATATAAAATACTAGTAAAAATATAATAAAGCTTAAGTTAATTATTAAGAAATATATATAGTTAATAGAAATATTTAATATTTTAAAAAATATAATATAATAGTTTATTATTTTAATAAAGGGTATAATAAAACTTAATCTTATTAAACGAACAAAAAAGGTTAGCGCGTTTATTAGGTTAAGTTATAAAGCTAGAATATTTAGCGATATATTTAAGTATTTTAAAGATTTTTACTTAAAAAGTTATAATTTTAGTTTATTACGTTTTTAAACTAGTAAAAAAATGTTTATAGTAAATAATAGTATTTTTTAATTTAAAAAATTATTTAATAAAGTTTTTTATAAATTAATAAAAAAGCTAAAAGCTTAAGTATTTTTATTATACTATTAAGAATTTCTTAATTGTTTTTTTGTTATGATAATAAAACTAGCTATTAACGGTTTGTTTTATACAATCTAGCGTTTTTTTTTTTAAGTACTAGTATTAAAATAACGATTAGCAGTTTTTAAAGCGCAGTAAAAATCACGTTTTTAGAAAACGTGTTTAATACTGCGCTATTCTTTTAAAATTTAGTTAGCTATTTTACTACTTAAAATAGTTATTGTACAGCTTTACTTAATAATATATAAATATTAAAAATATTTTCGCGATCTTTAATATTTGTTTTAATATAAAACTGTATTAAAAGTTTTAAAGAAATTATTATTAATAATATAAAGCTAACTATTATTTCGTTTATTATTAAGTTTATTAATATAGTTTTAAAAATAACTCTATAACGTTTTAAATATTTTTAAGCTTTAGTTAAAAATAGTATTTAATAATACTTAAGTTTTTACAACTTTTTTTTATATGCTTAAGCTACTACTTAGTTTTAATACAACGCTAAAATAAACACGAAATAAAAAATAATTACTAATATTATTAAGAATATTAAGCAGAAGAAATTAGTAATAGTTAAAGCTTTAAAAAAAGTGGACTAAAAAAAAGAAAAATTAATTATTTTGTATAATAAGCTAGCTAAAACTATGCAAAAGTTTAATAAAGCTAAAAAAAAGCTTACTAAGCTTTTATACCGCTTGTTTATACTATTATAAAAAACGACTAATTATTTTTATAGTAAACAAATATTATTTTTTATACTTTTTATTATTTAAATACTGTAATATTTACTTATTTTTTTTAAAACTATATTTTATAGTTATTAATATAGTAATTGTTTATTGTTTTTAGTTACATGTATAGTTTATAATATAATATAATTATTATTTAAGCTAAAATATTTGTAAGCATATTATTAAAGTAGTAGTACGCGGCTTTTAATAAGTACTAGGTTTATAATTATATATTTTTAAATAACTAATAATTTAACCCGCTATAAAACTAGTTTATAGCATAATATATATAAAAATATAGATTATAGTACTTAACTTGTTTTTTTACTATAGTTTTTTGTTTAATGTTTTATTTAAAAATTATAATAAGGTATTTTTAAATATTATTTTATATTTTGTTTTATTTATTAATAAACAGTTTAAATATTTGTTTATTAAATAAATAAGTAATAACGGATATTAACTTGTTATAGCTAGCTTAACAAAATTAACAAGCGCTTAGCAGTTTTTTTAAAAGTAATTTATTCTGTTTTTATAGCTTCTTGTTAATTTTTTTAATAAAACTATAATAAAGCTAAAAAAAATTACGCACTTACTAGGTATTGAAGTTTTTAAGACTAATAAAAATTTAAAAAATACAGAACTTATTATAAAAATATATATACGCTATATAAAGCTATTAAAACTTATTATTATTAAAATCTTACTAGATTTTGTAAATACTTATAAAAATACGAAAAAGAATATATTAAAGCTTGCTTAATATTTTAAACAAAGTATTTTAAGCTTTTATATATTTATTTTATAGTAGATTTTTATTTATTATTAACAAGTTAAATTTTAAAAAGCGTTAATTACGTTTAAAAAAACTTAAACAATATAAAACATAGTAGATTTAAAATATACTTTTATAAGTTATACTGTTTTATTATTAACTAGTAAAGTTTATAACAAGATTTTAACTATTAGATCTAAAAAACAGCTTTATTATCGCGATAACGTCTTTTATTATTTTAGCGAGCAAAACATTGTAATATTAGTTAAAACAAGCAGTTTAAAAAGTATAAATAAATATAAAACGTTATAATATCTTTATATATAAACTTACGGTTTAAATAAACGAAAATATTTATAAGCGTGTTTTTTTTTATTATTATTTATAAAAAGCTAACTCCACGTATTAGTTTAGTTATAATATGTTTTTATTAACAAGCTAAAAATAAACTATAACTATATTTTATAACAAGTTTTTTTTAAACATATTATAAACATTTAAAAAAAAAAATTTAATAACAGTACTAGGTTTTTTTAAGTTTTATAGTTAATTATGCTTATAACTTAACTATAAAAGTTATTTTTTTTACTTAAACTATAAATAATTAGTAAGTGCTTAATAAGCTTAAAATAATATAAAATATCAATTATTAATTTTATTATATAACCGTTTTATTAAATAAAAACTTAAAGCAAACAACGTTTATTATTATTTTTAAAATAAAATATCCTTTATTAAAACGTTATAAATAATAAATCTTATAACTTATAAACAAGCGGCTACTACTACTGCTTATTTAGTAATATTATTATTTTTACGTTATCTAATTATAAAAACTATACTAAATAAAACTTTTGTTATTTACTCTATTAAAGCTTAAACGATAAAATTACTTGTAATTATAGTTAAAATTTCGGTTAAAATTTTAACCGCAACTACGTCTCTATTTTTTATTATAAAAACTTTTTAACTTAAGCGAAATTTATAACGAGTTAATTAAATATAAAAACAGCTAAACTTTAAAAGTACTTATATAGTTAACTTTATAACTAAATAACGTTATATTAATTAAGCTCGAGTTAATCAGCACTTTTTTAATATTGTAATAAAGTTAAAAAAGTAGGAAACGTATTTAGAATTAAGTTTAGAGCTACTATCAGAAAAAAGTTAACTTATTATATTTTAAGCGCTAATTAAACGTTTAGCTTTAAACTTAAAAAATAAGATATAGTTTAAATAAGTTTATTCTATAAGATTTATATGTTTGTTTAAATCGATCTTTTTTTTAAAATAAACTTTTAAAACACTTATTTAAAATAAACAGTTACTTAATAATAGAACTAAAGCTACTACTTTAAAGGGGTTAAATATATATAAGCATAGAGCTCCCGTTATACTTTTAAAACAGTGTCTTTAAAGTAAAACTCTTACTTAAATAAGAAAAACGAAGCATTATAATGATAAGAAAACGTCCTTACCCTTACAGCTGGGCCCGTGTCGAACAGCGGTATTAACTGTGCAGCCGCATTCGGCGATGTAGATAAGCGTTACGCAGGCCATGATTGAAGTTGTTAAGTCTTGAAAAGGAGGTGTCTTTAGACTAGTTTGGTGATTCGTGTTTATGGTAATGTAAGAGCTGATGATTGTTTTCCTTAGCGTATGGATGCTTGTTTATTGAAAAGTTAGGTAAGAGGCGATTCTTAAGCACACTTATATAGTCTACTGGTAGTTGCAAACAGCTAATATGTATTGGTTGTTTCTGTTAGATCAATAGAACATGTATGGTCGTATATAAAGAGACTTAACGAACAGTTTTTTTCTCCTGTTGTGTATTGTAAGAAACAAAGACATTGTTCTTATTATTCCAGAAAGCTTTCATTATTGATAGAAATACTAGGCATAAGGGTGGCATTCTTTAGAGAAAAAGCAGCAGGCCGAGGCGGGTTGATTGTTCCGTTTTTCGATACGTTTCGATGTGCCAGTATAGTAGAAGGCGCCACGATAAGTCAGCAGACCCTTGCGTGCTGAGTTACCAATATTGCATTTACGTCATTTACCATATCCAAGCTTCAACCTCGCGACACAGGTCATAGGATGGCATTAGTCATACTAGAGTAAATATCTGGACCTGTAACCCCATATCCAGAGCCTCACCCCCCATGATCCCATGAACATAAGTCTCTCCAACAAGTTTGAACCTTCCAGATGTTGGTATATCTTGGAGGAGGAATGGCGTCTTGCCACCATCAAGTACAGCGATGACATCTCCAATTTTCACATTCCACGGTGCCAGGCCTATAAACCCCTTCTCAGTGACATACAGCGCGCGATGCCCCGAAGCCTTGAAGATGCTTCTCGCCACATCAGCGTACCTCTTGTGGTCATGCGCTTTGAACCATCTCTTAATTGCCTTCTTCTCAAGTTCCTCGGATGAGAGCTCTCCTGCATTAATTTTTCTTTCATACCCGGAGCTTAACAAGTCCATCAAGTGCGAGTGCATTTTTGTGTCCACATGCGTGTACTCGGTTTCAAGTCGAGCCACCTGCCAGATACCCTTACCCCGCAAGTCTTCATAGGTCGGTCTTTTGACCGCCCAGCCTATTCGATCGTACCAACACTCGACGAGCCACCGGTCCTGGGGTGGTGATGCCCTCAAGCCAGGCGCGTCGGCTAGATGCGTTCGCCACAGAGCCTCGATTCTCCCTTTCTTGCCTCCGTATGGGCATTTTTCTACATCTCCTAGCGCTAGTGTCTCCCAGCTACTTAAAACGGCGATGTCTTTCCGCGATATCGGTGGAAAGTCGTTTTCAGGATGCCATGGCTCGGCTAGCTGTGCAATGCGATCAAAGCTGATTCCACTGAGGCTTAACAAGTCTTCGTTTTGAGTGTTCCCTGTCCGGATCCTGTCTTTACCACCGGCGTAGAAGCGAGGCTCTTTCCCACCATCCAAGAGAGGCAGAGGATCCATATGAGTCGGCTTTGACCAATTGGGGACCCAGGTCGGTAATTTGAACTTCTGAAGGACTGGAGTTTCCACACTCTCAGTTGGCTCTTGCAAGCCGTAGAACACACGGTGTCGGCCCTGATTATCCCACTTCTTGTTCCAGCCAGGCGGACAGATCTTCTGTTCCCCAATATGCTGCGCGGGGGAGGGTGGCTGACCCTGAAAAGGACTTGACGGATACTCTTTTCCCTCCACCCAGTTGTAGTAGTATGCTTTCTTATCCTTTTCTCTCCGTTCCCAGCTGTCTGGAAGTCTAGCCCAGGCTTTTCTGGGCTTTGCGCCGGCAGAATCAACGATATTTGCGTATGTGTCGTGGTACTTCGCTTGATCCAGCATGCTGAATGCACAAACTGGCTTCACCGGATTTTGAACATCTTTCCATTCTCGCTTGTAGTTCAGTACGTCCAGTGAGCCAGAGTGGTTGATCAGTGTAAGGGCGAACCCTCTATACACCTGTTTGGTCGAGTGACTATAGTTGGGCTTGAAATTCAGTTCGTTTGGCAAGGATGTGATACCAAGAAAAGCGTAGATCCTGTCCCGTTTATTGGCGAAGCCAAGATGACGAAATTGATATAGGAGATCCAAGATGGGCATCTCCCAATTCCTTTCTTGCCACCGTTCCCTAAAAGCCGAAAGGGTTTGGTAGAACTGGTCGAAGATCTCGTGCTCTGGAGGAGTGTCCAGCCCGAATGGGCTCGCTACTTCGGAGCCTGCAAACGTCTGTCTGGACCGCTTCTTCCATTGAGCCAGGTCGGCCCAATCGAAGACCTCATCTCCGACCAGGAAGACCGGCCGCCGACCCACAATGACTTCTTGAACGATCCAGCCACGACCCCACCACGGCCGGGACATCAGCTCGCGGATCTCGCCATTCTGAAACTCTGTAACTCGATTGCTAGCGTCTTGTAAGGAATCAAACATGCTTCGCATCGGCAGCATCAGCTTTCCGTGCTTTCGCCCCGTCCTCCAGAGATGCATGGTTGATCTAAAGGTCTGGTTGGTGTGCTTCAACCGGTCTATCGCCAGCATAGCACCTTCAGTCATTTCGCCAAGCCAGATGCACACTCTCCGAGCTTTCTCGTATATCTGAGTCATCATTGGTAGCTGCAGGGCCTTCTCCCCGTCGTCATTCTGGTTGATGCAAATAGCATCGATCCAGATGCGTCGATCTTGGTCGCTCGACCTTAGCCGCTGGAGCGCGGCTTCTGCATTCTCTCGCAGCTTGAACCCCTTTCCATCTACAATCAGAGGCTTCATGTTCTTGCGATCACCCCATGCGTACGAGAGGGCCTCGTACTCTCCGGGCGCAGCAAGTGAGATGTGTTGAAGAGAGCATCGAATAGGATCGTCGGCATTTCGTGCAGGATGAATGACAAGGATCCTGATTTCTCCGGCTGCGAGTGCGCTGTATTGGAACTCAACGTTGTCACGAATATGTTCGGAGCTCTTGTCCTCTGTATCACTGGGCTCGTCTTCTAAACCTGTCTTCTCGTTGATCGACTCTGCTACAGTACTGTGCTCCATACCATGTCTTGAAGCTATTATCGGAGCATGAGCGCCGTCCGCATTCAGGAGGCCCAAGTTTTCAAATCCCTCCGTCAAGTTCATATCTGCTTCGGGCGGCGCGCCATCCGGCAACGCGAGGTTGTAAGAAGCATAACGGGGAGGTTCCGGCCGATGACGAGGGTCACATTCAAGGTAGGATTCTGTATTTTTGTCGATAAACATCATACTTCCATCTGCTCGCTCAATCATGAGCCAGCCAGTTGGGAGCGGGCCCAGTCCGTCATCGGGTTTCACTATTGATGCATGTGCCGTCATGTACAGAGGTGAAGCAGGCCAAAATTTTGTTTGATTGATATTGTCGATCATCAAATACCGGAAATCTGGAGCCATACGGACTTCAATTCCATCGGGAAAGGGACCGAGCATAGAGGCCAATCTCTCGCATTCGCCGGGAAGTAGCCACTGTGTCGTACCAGAAGGCCCATGACAAAAGTAACGAGCCCCGTTGGCGTCCACGCACGATATCATGTTGTTTATATGCATGAGGGCGCCGAGATAGACTGTTCTTGATTCTTCTGGGTGCATTCTTTGCACCGTTCTGTTGCGATGGTCAATGAAAAGGAGTTCATCATTTTCGCCAACCTCTACACTCCAACCTTCTGGCAACGTGCCCACTACTTGCTCAACGATAGCGACATGATATGGATGTTGCCAATTCGTAGCATCTGCAATCCTTTCGGTTGAAGAAGGCCCAGGGCTGTCAAGACCATCACTTTGCGAGTTGGCATATTTGCGCAAACGACGAGGATCCACGAAGAAACCTCTACTGCTCGGGCCATGGTAGAAAAATGGGCGACCTTCGTTCCGCCATCTGAGCTCCCAGCCATTGGGAAGAGGACCGAGCTCGGCGATGTGATCTCCCGTTTCGTATAGATGCCACCAAGGATTGATGTTCGACGCTCTGCCGCTCGGGTCGATGAAGATTATGCGACCATATGCATCATGGCCATGGCGCCAGCCACAAGGGAGATCGGAACCTGCATTGCTCCCCGAAGTCATCATGTTTTGACGCAAGTTTCCGCTGTCGGGTAGGCCACACATGAGTTGAAGGAGTTCGGTAGAGAAATAACTGTTCTCATTGATGTGAACACATCCTGCACTGATGATAATGTTAATTGCAAGTCGACATGTAATTACTAGGCGATATGTGCAAGCCAAAAAGTTGCATAGCTCCAGAAAAATAAAGCCGAAGCTAATATCTCAGAGCCCGCGGCATCGTGTGTCGCTTATATACTTGGTATGGCCCCGGGCTATGATAGAGACCTGGACTCTAAGCTGAAACTCCGCAGCTGAATGCGTCGTCAAGCCACACACGGCTTGGCATCTCATTACATACTTGTGACGGTCTTTGGATCCAATAGGCTGGAATGATTGGTGTGATGTGTGTAAAAAGGGGTAGCTTAGTAAAGGCGGTATTATTCAGAGCAGGAGGAGCTGCATGTCCCGGCCGTTCCGGTATTTTGGTGGGGTTAATACGCCGATGGCAAAACGGAGGCCCGGACTGAGCGCAGTCAGGGCCCCGACGGCAGAACCGGTGGGACTGCCACACCGCTAAGATAAGTTATTAGACGCCTTCATACCGAGTGTTCACTATTGCTTCGCGAGGTAGGTTATAATCTAGGATAATATCTCGGCTTATGCACTAAATCATCTTGTATTGAAGACAACCTATAGACATCAGTTAACGCTATGGCCAATCCGCCTGTCTCAGGCGTATCAAACCTAGCACTATAACCTCTTCACATCTAAAACATGTTCAAATGCTCTTTAAATATCGCTAAAATGACTAGAAGCAGATTTTCGTCATTGGGGTCTACATGGTGATCTAGTAAAATACTGGCTATAACTACTCAACCCTGTTGTATCCCTTTGAAGGGCGTTACAGCAGCAACTTTTTAAGCCCGCTGGACCAGCCCACACTACCCCTACTAACAAAAAAAGGGTGCTAAACTAGCGGACAAATGTTATTGCCGATACTTCCGTTATCTACGAAATGCTATGTAAACAGATGTACTCTTAAACACATTGATTTTATTGGTCACATACCCTATATCTAATGGCTTAGCTGTTCTGCTGCTCAAACGCCCTTCAAAGGGATAGCTGTTATTAAAGCATTATTTTGGTGGCGAGAGCTTTGTCAACTAAGTATGCAAGTGTGATAGCTGATCTTCCTTCGTGTTGTGGGTGCTATTCCAGGGGGCGCCGACTGACGGTCTTGATAAACGAGGATTAAGAGTGGCTGCACACTTGCTAAGAGCATCTATGAACCAATGCGGAACCACCTCCTGCGATTGGGTTCTGCAGTATCCAGAGTAAGACAGTGAGAACAAGCGGGGACTGCATTTCGGAGTTATCAATACACGGCAGTTGCTCGACGTTTTATCTGTGGGGAGGCTGTTCTGGATCGTGTCAGACTGGAGCGGATACGATCATGCTGCATTCAGGATGGTGTCCTCAACTGACGTGGGGAAAACACGGCGATCAATTGCAATTGCTAGACTAGAAGGGAGTTGAAGGGCGAGGCATACGCATTTATCTTCTAGCATTCTCCATAATAGCAAGGCTTCCTTATTCATGACACTTACAAGATTGCTTACTATCAGCTAGATTACTCGCCGTGGATTAACCTACTGCGTACTCTTATCCTAAGCCGGGTCTTCATAATGTCGAGCGATATAATGTCGAGCGATAGTGCACACGAGAAGACGAGGCATACGTTAAATGCCAACGAGTCTCTTGAAGAAAATGCCGACTCCGATCAACAGAAGCTAGACAAGACGGGACTACCTTTGTCACCCCAGCCGACAGAACGCAAAGATGACCCTCTGGTGAGTTTGAAGCACACTAGGAATCTCAATGCGGGGATTCGTTCATAAGCTGACATGGCCATCTAGAACTGGTCTCGAGGACTTAAGTTCGCCATCTGCATACAAGTCTCATTTCTAGCATTCATCGGCCCGCTAGCAAGCGCCGTCGTCAACCCGGCGTTCGTGCAGCTGGCCAAAGCCTTCGACATCACGCCGGTGGAGGCGTCATACGAGTTGACCGTGTTCCTAGTGTTCGCGGCGACTGGCCCGCTGTTCGTTCTGCCCGTCGCGAACACGTACGGCCGACGGCCCCTCATGCTAACCGCAGCACTGCTGGCCGGGGTCACCAACATCGCGGCAGCGTATAGCCCAAGCTGGTCGGGCATCTTGGTCACGCGAGTCTTCAATGGCATCGCGACTGGTTGTCTGACGGCGCTCGGGCCCCCGATCATCTGCGACATTTACTTTCTTCATGAACGGGGGTTCTACATGGGCATATGGGCGCTCTTTGTGAATAATGGCGTACATGTGGCGCCCCTACTCGGTGGCCCCATCGCGCAGAATATCGGTTGGAGGTGGTGTTTTGGCATACCGGTAAGTCCGTCTGACCCCTTCCATGTTGGCGCGTCTCGTTGATTCTGGTATGTAATAGGGGTATATCCAATTAGGCGTCGCGGCGGTCGTAGCATGCTGCTTGCCCGAGACACTGTTTAGTAGGAGACCGCAGACTGGTGACATCAAGGAGCGGCCCCTTTTGGATCTATTCCTCTTCCGGTCTACTCCAGCACGAAGACGCATCGTTTGGCGTGATTTCACTCGCCCTTTCATCATGCTTCGTTATCTCGCCATATTGCTACCGGCCATCTACTACATGACCTGTCTTGCATACGGCTCTGTGCTTTTCGCGACTACTGGGTCGGTCGTGTACAGGGAGTTCTATGACTTCAGTATCATCCAGACCGGCCTGATCCTATCGATTCCCCTGATCGTTGGAAACCTCATTGGCGAGGCGGGTGCAGGCTGGTTCATCGATCGGCTTCTCTACCTACATGCCAAGAGACATGGCGGCAAGAGACCTCCTGAGGCACGGCTCGACGCGTTATGGTTTGCCCTCCTGCTTCCCATTGGGACGATTATCAACGGGATCAGCATCAGCCACTCGACGACGTCAAGCTGGGTTGGCAACGCGTTCGGCATGGCGATCGCGAACGTCGGGTTTCAGGTTTCAACAACTGTCGTGTATGCCTATTGTACCGATGTGAGTGTTCCCCTTGGAGGGCAGCTGTGAAGTTTTCTCCGCTGACTCGTACTCAAAAAAGTGCTACAAACCTCAGAGCGTCGAGGTCTCGGCCGTCTTCAACTTCTCCCGGCAAATCTTCAGCGGCCTCGTTTCCTTTTACGCGTAAGTGTGCCCGAGATGCTCGGATGTATATAGGGCAAGCCAAGGTCCGAGAGAGAGAGACAACGTCGCTAATTAGCTTTAATCCGTAGCCTCCCTCTTGCGAAGAGAATCGGGTTTCAGTATGCATGGCTTATTTTTGCTTTTATTAATATCGCCCTGCTTTTGCCACTGGCTGTGTTGCGATGGAGAGGGCGGCAGATTAGAGAAAGTGCCTGGCAGAAACCTCCGATGTTCCATAACGATATATAAACAAAGAAAGGGTGTGTCATTATCCCATTACAAACAATCAACCACCACTCCGCAAAAATAAATCAGTCAAGCTACAGTTACGTCCGAACCACGTTACCAGATCAGGTGGATCATCCTCGTGCACTGGGACGTGGAGCGGTTGTCGTAGTAATTATTTCCATTCTTCTGCTAACCGATTCCACCGGGAACATTCAGAAGTTTCTCTTCCACGCGTGGTATCATTGCCAACCAGTTGATGTCCGCGATGAGACCCTTCATGCTCATGTCCTTCCGGCTAACAGATGCGGAAACAAGATATAGAACCATAGAACGAGAATTCAGAGGTCGTCTATTCATTGAAGGTAGTACCTTTTAGCAATCGAAGCAGAGATAAAGCATGATATTCTAAAAATTCCATTTCCCTAAAAGATTTCTTGGATCTCATGACTCTAGGGACACTGTCTTTGGTATGCGGATGTCTCGACGCAGCAATTAGGAGCCTTCGCAGAGAAAATCGACACAGCCTGGATAGTCCATAACAAGGGTCGATATGCTTAGGCCGAAGTAGAAGACCGCCTCTTTTTATTTATATTTTTTAATTTTTTACCGAAGATTCTGGGATTGTACGATTACATGGTTTAATATTGTTGATGTGCATCTTTCTCTGTTTTCCCTTGCTTTCTAAGGACGTCAATTAGTAGGTAAAGGGGTTCGAGCCCATATGGTATAGTACCTCTCTCGTCCGTCGTGTTTCATGGCATAGTTCATCTTTGCATGGGCTTCCTTGACCATGTGGCCTCTCTCCGTACAATTATAGTAGGTTGGCATCCATGACTGTCTACGATCAATACCTACGATCAATACCTAGTGTAAAAAAAGAGTTTGTTATAGTGTAGGGGCACACTATAAACGGGGCAAGGGAGGGGAAAAAGAATGCATCAGCCGTGAATCGAACACGGGGCCCATCGATGGCAACGATGGATTTTACCACTAAACCACTGATGCTAACTATTATAGTCATGTGATATGTGAGAGCGACTGGTTAAAGTATATTATACCCAGAGGTGGTGGGGATTGGAGTCGTGTTGTACTAATACAGCAGGCGAAAAATACCTCAATGATAACGTTCTAGGCTTACTGAAAACTGTTCAGCTAATGTAGCGTCCATAGTGGGCCCTTTAAGATCTTACCAGTAGGTCTATAAGCAGCTTGTTTTCTTAGCTTCCCACTCCGTAGGGCAGTTATAGACCTGAAAGGTCACAGGGAAGACGACAACAATCTGTTTCAAAGCAAAGATTGAGAAAGCTATAAATAAGAAGATTGTCAGTTTTCGCAGAGGACTCTTAGTCCATTCGTATCCTTAGCCCGCATCATCGAAAGAAACTCTGCAAGCTGATACGTTGATGTTCTTGGGCAACTACTCGATTCTACAGTGTACTAATTTAGCGGAACTGGGTAAGAAGGTAGAGCGATTTGACATCTTTGGGACTTTAGATTCAACAGTCGTTTAGGCCTGTCTTCAGACCATTCCTAGGAAGAAGTGAATCGATACAGGCGAGTAGACGTACCGTCTCCACGGACTCGAACATCTCGACCGCCTTTCGAAATAGTTCACTATGCCTTGCATAACTGTATATAGATACCATAGAGGGTAGTACAGGGAAAGAAATATTGAGATGACTCACAAGGTAGATTGGTGCAATAAAGCATTGCACTCGAGAGCAGCATGCCACCAGGGGGAAGACACCCAGCTGAGGAAGCCCAACTTCAAGCGACCGCAGCCCACAATTTAAACGGGGAAATAAAGACAGAAGAGAGGGTGTTTTCGTTGTGTTGCCAGATAGAATAAGATTCCCGGGAAGGTCATCGAGTAGTTTGACTGAGCATTGTGTACTGTGTACATTATAATCTCGTCACAGAAGGGAGGTGTTGTGTGTGTCGCGTGCTGGACGTTGAGCATAGCATTGCAATAAAAGTGCAGGTGCACCGAAAATCAGAGGCCTGCACCGCCATCGCCGCAACTTCACTCGAATTCGCCGCCGCTCTGGCCAACACCATTTCTTGAAACCAAAGCCCTAGACAGATCGCAGTAGAGACATGCTAGAAGATGCGAGGAGCGGAGATGTGTGTTCACTGGGAGGCTGGGAGGTGCTGCTGGAAAATACGCCTAATTTCACGATGGACCTAGTCCGAACAACCCGAGGCCTGCCTGCGCGAGCAAGAGGTCGATGGCTACAGTCCTCACATACGATGACGAGGATCATAACCGACCCTGAGCAAAACGGCCCGAGCTGACGTACCGAGGTGTCGAGGTGATCGAGCTCTTTAATGATAACCAAGCGCTAAACCAAGAGCTAGAGACAGACAGTGCTACCGATAAACATGGCAGCCATGAGTTGAATACCGAATTCGGAGGTCGATACGCGAATCGTCACATTACTGAGGATTGGAAGAGGGTGTGCAAGATTGTCTAGAACCCAGTATGGCAGCGACTTCGGCTCAGTGTTCACGACCCAAGCCCTCTATATGCGGAGACATAGCGTCCGCCGACCACACCCAGACATTGTGATTGTTCTTTACGAAGACGTCGAACGACTGGAAAGCTTCCAATCTGCCTCAGTTTGGTCTAGCTAGAACGGCCAAGATACTGCATGGCGGGCTGTATCGATGTACGGACGAGATGGACGAGTGCGTAGAGTTGTCGTGGGTGACGAAGCGGCGGCGTTTCAAGGCGCTTCTCGTTACGGGATCTCTGACGGTTGTCCCAAATGGCAGGCGACGGGCGGGTCGGACAGTGACATACGGAAGAGTCAATATTACGCATTTTGGAGTCGACCACGTTAGAGGCGCGATTATCCCATATACTCAATTAGATACGAATGACCAGACTAGAGGAATGCATGCGTAGACGATGGTATCGTAAAGTAAGAAAGGAAGTGGTTGTGCGCGCACGTACGGGTGCACAGGCTAAGGCTGAGGCGGGAAGATAGTCGGGGAATAAAAGCCCTTCCCCTGCTAAAACAGCCGGCAAGCTACCTAGTAGATGTAGGATCTCTTCGTTTTATCAACTATAATCAACGCGACGTACCAATAGTTGGTTATCGGACCGTTATTTTAGCAGCTCTACTATTAACCCAACGCTCAGTAACGCATCGTCTCTTTTTTCTTGAATGAACCAACTGAAAGGGGTTGCAGGCGGTCTCAAGTGGCAAATCGCAACAACCTTGCAGCGAACCCCTACAATACCAATACTTTTCTATTTCTTTCCATTTTGTGTACAGTTTCTATATTGTCTGTAAAATCTTTAATCTTACAGCCGGTTTTGCTCCGTTATTCTCTTCCGAGACCTTTGATTAGCAGGGTCTTTCCTTGATACTAGACCTTACAGAGTGTCTGCAATCGACCTGATGAACTCTACATCGAAAGCATGACCTCAAAGGCAGCAGTTTCGCCAAGTAGAACTTCCTTAGAGAACGGTCCACCATCACCCACTAGTACGCTAACCATACTTGCCTTGTAGTCTACGACCACGCCAGCCCCAACGGCTTAGGCAGTAAAGCAGGTATAGATCACCTCATCTCCAACGGCGAACCTGTGCCTGTTAAGGAGCTTGAAAAACATGTCAATATTATACAGGGAAAGGGCGAATTTCTCGGGGGAGGGGCGACGGGACTTGTAGAACGTCTTAAGTCGGGAGATGTTATCAAGTCTCCTTGGACGGGCCGTCCAACAGCATCAGACTGCAGGCAAGAGATGGCGGTCGAGGCGCAGATATATGAAAGGCTGGGAGCACATCACCGACTAGTACAACTCAAACACTGGGATCCCGTCGACCACACATTGACACTGGAATACATGCCTCACGGCAATCTCATGGAATATGTTAAGAAGCATGGACAAGAGATATCGCCAGCCCTGAGGCAACAGTGGGTCATGGAGGCCACTGAGGGTATTGAGCTTCTACACTCCCACGGCGTTATTCAGGGCGATGTCGGGCCGCACAATTTTCTGCTAGACGTCAATCTTGGTCTCAAGATCTGTGACTTCGGCGGGTCTTCTTTGGATGGCTCACGGGCCACGGTTGCTCCGGGAGTGCGATACAGGCTGCCGAGCCTGGCTGGGCGACACGTTCAGCCGGCGTCGATCAAAGAGGACCTTTTCGCTTTGGGCTCGACAATCTATTTCATCGCCACCGGGCATGCGCCGTATAACGAGCTGACTGACGAAGACGAGGTGGAGAAACTTTATCGAGATGGAGTGTTTCCGGAACTGAACGACGTGCCCTTCGCAGAGATTATCGCATTATGTTGGAGACAGGAAGCCGTATCGGCCAAGGCGATCATTGAACTTATCAGGCTTTCGTCGACCCAAGCTATCCCATATATACAGTAAAAACGTCAACAGAATAACGAGGATAAAGAACAAGAAGAAGGTCGTAAGGTATACTTGTAATAACATTAACAGGCTAGCGGCGGCGCCATGCCCGAAGTAGAAGGCGGCAAAAGCCAATTTGCAGGCACTGACTTTATACAGGAAACAGACAGACAAGAAGTTGATGGCAACACTACGAGGGCTCTCTGAAAGGTACAGGTCGTAGTCAGTGACGCTTCAGTTCCTATTCAAGATATAAACCGGTTACAGGATAGGGGGTTTTCAGAAGTGAATCTCGTTGGTGATCTCCATTCAAGTTTGGCAAATATACGCATATACGTATATACGTTCAACGGTCAGGTAGTTGCGCAGATCAGATCTTACTGAATAATTATGAGGATGGTGTAGAATCATCTTGTCCTAAGAGACTTGATCTGATGAATCAAAGCATGAATGACTGAGATGCAAGCTGAGGACGAATTTCTAGAGAGCTCGTCGCGTTTCTGATAGGAAAAGTCACATATGGATCTCGTAGGTGTAACTTAAAGAGGCAGTGCCTACCCAGCCTCCAGGTGGATAGTCAGCCGATTGCATATCGCAATGGATGCTGAAGAGACTGCCTTGAAGAACACAGCCCCTGATTCTATGCTTACTCTGCCGATCAAGAAGTCAGAAACTTAGGAGAATGCGAGCAGCGCAACAACAATTTCCAAAGTTCCTTTCAGTATCATCGATTCCAACGATCGTGATGCATCACTAGCCTCCCTCTTTCGTCTTTCCCTAACTAATAGGTGTATCAAGGTCTATCTGCTTACTTAAGGATGTAGTTAGCGACCTCATACCTGGCTGTTTATAGTGCTAAGAAAGAGAAACTTCTGCCACTAAGGCGAAATAAGGGCGTTATCTTTGGACCGAGCCTAAGCATGGTATAGGACCAAAACCACGTGCGCCAAGTGCCAAATTCGTTGGACAACGAGAGCCATAGGTATATGACACTCAGCCTCTATACAAGATAGCATAAACCGTGTCTCCGGTCTACTTAACATTAGCGCCACTGTTATTTCTCGGTGGCTCTGGTATCTCAAAAAAGGTCACAGGTCCAAGATGTGTAGGTGTTACGCGAAAAAAGGAAGTAAATCTGCCTTACAAGATTTACAAGCTGTCTTCCCATATATCAATTGCTGGGTAGTGCTTATTATTATATTTAACCCGCCTATGTAATCAAGACTGTCTCTTGCACTTGAGACAAGCTTCAATCCCTCGGGCGAGCCTTTTGTAAGTGCAAGGCTAAGCATAGGCCTAAGCCCCGGTCAGATACGGCGTATACGGCGTATTTGGCATTGCTGGCTCCATGGTTATATGGTTGGCGGATCTGAATATGGTGAGGGGCACTCCAGCGGAGGAAATGACGGAATGAACTGACCGATTCTGGCTTATTACAGGACGGGCGTACTGAAGACCTATCGTCAAGGTGACACTGAACTACAATAAACTAGACAGTGGCGGCATACCTAATCGGGTAATGTTCTGGAACGATTCGATTGCTTCTTCCCATGTGGCTCAGATTATGGTTGTTGATCAACCTGCCAACCACGTTGCACAGTTGCTGCATGGTCAATGTGCTCGTCAGCCACGGAGGCACCGGTTGGTGAACTGGAAGGTTGACCTAGTGTGTGTAGCAGTCTTCCAGTTAGGTTGCACAATACCCGAAAGGACATCGAACTTGAAAAACTTATTGTCCTCGTGCTGCTCATGATATTACCCGCGTAGCCGGCAAACTCGGGATTTACCGGACAAACCAGCTTATCGACTATTTGAATAATAAGAGCTAGGTATTTTGAACAAGAGCTCTTCAATATGACAAGCCTCTGCACATTTTGAGGCGATGTCGCAAGTATAGGCTTAAAAGGGCAGTTTGCAGAGTGCTTAGCATGTTAGATCTTGCCACATCCATCGGGCGTTACAGTAGACGATGACATGTTTGGGGCTGTGTTAAAGTCATGCGATCCACCAAGAGCGTCGAGAAATGTTGTTGACGATCCTAACGCTATTCCCTGGTTCGACTACAGCTATCGGTCCTACGGTCTAGCTGCTCTGAATGGGCCTTTGAAGATATTCTAGCTTGGACGGCGACCGCTTGATGATAGCTTTCATTTGTATGGTTTGTCAAATCTATTAGCTTACCTACTAGTTATTCAAAACCGATTCGTCATGCATATGAAGGTTGGATCACTACGTTGGGCAAAAGCCTGTCAAATGCCAAGCCGACCCTCGATTTCGGTGCTAACTCGCCAAGACTGGCCCGGCAAAGCGGCACAGTTTGAGGTTGGAATTGTGTTTCTCACGAGACATTCGTCATAGTTGCATGGAAGGATGTCCATGACAACCACGCATTCCAAAGAGGAATAACGGATTATTGATGCGGATTCGGTACCAGTATTATCCCTCGTTGTAGCATTGTCTGTGCTGACCCTGTGCGCAATTATCAGACCTGATCCAAAAAAAATCCCCCAGAAAAGGACGCAAAGTTCAAAGCTGCCCGGCAATCAGCCTAACCGGTGATTATTTGTGGTAGTCGTATTTCGTGTTCAATAATACGTGGGTAATTAGAGACACAATAAAGTACTTGATGAGTAGTAGGTACATACTAGGAGGAGCTTCAGGGAATAAGCATCAGCAGCTCTGCTTCCAGGTGCTCATTCCCCATCCCCCTCATTGAGCCCCTGCACGGGCCCTCACTAGTGCGGAGGTCGCAGCGGCCCCATTGGCTTGGAAGGTGAAGAAGGAGCTACTGCAGCTACTGCAGCCACGGCCGGGGCACTTAGGACTCGCTCTTGCAGAAGCTCTAAGTCCCATCTGGGGTACTTGTTGCGGGCGCCATTGCTGGCTGTGCTACATTAAAATTACATCACACCACCGCGGGCACTCACTCATCAGCAACGGTGAAAGCAGTTTCCGCCTTGAGCTTTGCTTGAGGTACAAGCTTACAAGGTACCTACCTCTGAATATGCGTCTCCAATTTGTATGTGTATGACTGGTCAGCTGCAGCTGTAGCTACAACATTTCAGGTTCTCATCTCCATCTGAACCTGAACCTGAACCTGAACCTAAACAACTCAAATACAAATACAAAGCCATTTATCTCGTCCCCTCCCCTTCATCATTCATCAACCATCCGTCGTTATCGCGGTTGTAGTATAAACAGTAATTAATTCTCTACCTATCCTCATCTCTTACAGATAGTAATCTTTCATTATTGCTCAGGCTGGCCGCTAACAACAGCTCAACCCACCTCATACTACCGTCATCATCTTCAATGGACACGCATACTGAGAGCAGCGCAATGTCGACCGCCGCAGGGAAGAGTAAAGACGGCAGCCAGACTAATGGTTCTTCGTCCACGCCGGCCGGCTTCCGCACTCAAGGCCCTATGACCGTCGAGCGTCCGCGCCGGGAGGATTTACAGCAGAGTTATGCCCAAATTGTCGACAGCGATGCCAGCCCTAGGGGTTGGTACGGTTCCATGATCAATGCCTTCGGTGCCTGCATCGGAACCCTCGGCGCTGTCCCCTGCTGTATCTGCTGCCCCAACCCCTATAAACAGGTGCACCAGGGCAACGTCGGTCTCGTCACCAAGTTCGGCAAATTCTACAAGGCCGTCGACCCTGGTCTTGTCAAGATCAACCCTCTTAGCGAACGTCTTATCCAGGTCGATGTTAAGATTCAGATTGCCGGTATGTTGTAACCTTTCCTGCCCGTCTTTGGTCGAAAAACACTCCCAACCGTCCTGGTGTGCGTTGATGACCGACTAATCCATGTCACAGAGGTCCCCAGACAGGTCTGCATGACCAAGGACAACGTCACCGTCGACCTTACTTCCGTCATCTACTACCACGTCACACGACCGCATCAGGTCGCCTTCGGCATCTCGAACGTGAAGCAGGCACTCATGGAGCGTACTCAGACGACCCTACGCCACGTGGTCGGCGCCCGCGTCCTGCAAGACGTCATCGAGCGTCGCGAGGAGATCGCCCAGAGCATCAGTGAGATCATCGAGGACGTCGCCTCGGGCTGGGGTGTCAAGGTCGAGAGCATGCTCATCAAGGATATCGTTTTCAGTCAGGAGCTGCAGGGCTCCTTGTCCATGGCCGCCCAGAGCAAGCGTATCGGTGAGAGCAAGATCATCTCGGCCAAGGCCGAGGTCGAGAGCGCCAAGCTCATGCGCCAGGCCGCCGACATCTTGAGCTCCGCGCCCGCCATGCAAATCCGTTACCTCGAGGCTATGCAGGCTATGGCCAAGTCAGCCAACTCCAAGGTCATCTTTCTACCCGCCGCCAATCAGACCGCGGCCTTCAATGCCTCCATGGCCGACGCAACCAAGAACTTCGGCGAGTCCAGCGCTGATGCTACCGAATTCAATACGAATGACAATGGCTTCCAGCAGGCCATGAATGCGCGCGTTGTCGAGAATATCTAATATTCTATTGATATGACAACCGACAACCTTCTGGATGTTCTTTTCTCGATCGCTTCCGAGCAAACATTGGAGGGGACTAAAAAAAGCGAGGGTGATGGATGGTGGAACGAAACTAATGTTACTCTTACTGATGGGACGCACGCTGGTTTCTGGTACTTGACTTCTGGGGGACTCGGGTCGGATTAAAATACCCCCTGCTTTTTTGTTGCAACAACGGATACCCATACCCTGTTACGTGGATTACCCAATATCGTTCGCTTGAAGAGGAGGCAGTTAGTGACGGAGGAAATGCCACCCGGACATGAAATGACCGTGTAGTACTTCCACACTATAGATATTAATGACTTTGGATGAAATCTGCCTCTAGATGTCATCTCTACCGTGAAGCATGCAAGTTATTTAGAAAGAGGCTGATAACACACAATAGCAGGTGCCTGTCTATTCATCAAGCATTCTTTTCTATTTCAACACATGGATATCATAGTGACGAATCCCACCTCTTCAAGATCCTCTGCCGTAATCCCCCCTCAATCAAAGCCCTCAAAATCATCACCTCCGCCATCAACTTCCGCCTGCGCATCCTTGGCGTATTTCTCTTGATTTTGCTTCCTGATGGCAGCCAGCATCTTTGCGAGGTCCATATCTTGCGCCTTCTCTGCCTCCGTCATCTTCTCCTTGCGCTCGGCTTCGCGCTTCTTCTGCTTCTTTTCCCGGCGCGCGGTCCTTGTCTCCTCTTGCTCGTGCTTGCCGCTCCAGGCCTCTGTATTGCGCTTCCGCTTCGCCCGGTACGCCTCCGCCTCCGCTGGATCGGCGGGGGCGGTGTTCAACGCCTCTAGACGCTGCTTCTCTCGCGTCTTGTTCTGGTATGCGAAGTTATCCCAGTCTATATCGCATCCTAGGGAACGATCCCCACGGAAGTGTTTAGCTTCGGGCATTTTAGGGAGGCGCAGTAATCTTTCAAGTTTATGTCAGCCATTATGTTCATAGGGGAAAAATGAGTTCAAAAGTTACCCCCATCCATTGCCCAATGCCGCCCAGTCTAAATCTCCTGTTCGAAAGATACTGGTTTCTCAATAAGCAATCTGCATTTCAGCACCAGGCGGGATAGAAGCGAATACCTGCTAGCTGTGTGTTTGCTATAACTAATTCTAAAATTAGTCTTGATGATCGGAATTAACAGGGACTTTTGAGGCTCGGAAACTTCTTTGTCAGGCAATGAGCCCAAACGGACGTTCTTGCTCTTGACCACAACCTAAAAATGGGGGAGAAATGACTTCTGGCCTCTACTAACCTTCTAACCCAACTAACAAAGGCCTTTTGTGCTTTGTCATACAGCGCCCTATCTTCTCTAACCATTTCTCGTATCCGCGTCGTCGTTTCATCTGCTTCAGAGTCTGAAATTGTGACATCGAATTGCAAAAAGGGCGTGATTGGTGTTTTTCTGACATCCAAGAATGGAATGTAATCGCTCTCGTTGGGCTGTAAAAGAACTGAACAAGCAGTCAGTATTCTTACCTTCAGCAATGTTTAAAGAATCCCATGTGGCACTGAAACAAACCGAGCTAGGAGAAAACAGGCGTTGGCCTTAACCTAAAAAGGAAAGAGAGAAATGAAATGAAAGACTACTAACCAACTGAAAGCCCTCTTCTGCCAGCACGCCCTGCTCGTCCGCAACGATGGAGAAACGTCTTGGCGTCTATATAGGAAACAATAGTCAGTATTATCGTTCATTGTAAAAAATTTCAAGAATTTTGGGGGCTTGCAGGAGTAGCAAGGGCAGTGAATTCTTGATTAGACAACCCTGCTCTATAAGCGCGCAAAAGGGGAATAAAGGAGTCCAGAATGCTAACCTGTAGGGGGGTCTATCTGCAATACAAAGTCGACGGCAGGGAAATCAAGTCCTAAAAACAACACGAGTCAGTAATTGCTGTTTATGGTCGAAGTTTTAGAGGCTCGGTAAATGTAGGTTTTAATGAAGGTGCAAACTTGTGTGTTCAAGCGGTCGTCTTCTAAAACACGCTGAGAAAGGAAATAAAAGACATCTCGAACCTCTTGCTGCGACATCAGTGGTCAGAAGTATAGATGGCTCTGTAGCGTTTAGAAACTTCGAAACCCCCCTTTCTCTAACTTTGGCGTCTTGTTTTCCATGTAGTATATTGAGTTGAAAGCCTTCTGGGAGAAGCGCTGGCAGGATAGGGGAGAAATAGTCTACTGCAGCGCATGTCGATAGGAAAAGAATGCTTCGTAGTGGCCTAGGTTCTAGGTTCTTAAGCAGTCGAATGACCGTCGGTAGTTTTGTCTGTGGCGGAGTTATGAGATAAGTCATTTGCAGGCTTGCGGGCGTTTTCCGCTCCTCTATGACGTCTCCCGATTTCGTTTTTACTCGGACTGAGATTTTCACGGGATTTCTTAGGCCAACTCGAATAATTTCGGAAACCGCTTCCCCAACACTTGCCGAAAAGAGTCCAGTCCTCCTTTGTTTCGGTAATCGCGAGAGAATCCCCTGAAGGTCTGTCTTAAATCCCAAATCTAATAGACGATCTGCTATTAATTAGTACACTGCGCTAAGTCACGACTGCCCTTTTTCTGGATTGTCTGCGGCGCAAGTCCCTGACCCCTAGATATAACGATGGGATCAACTTACTGCGAGAATGTTAGCTCATACTCGATGCGTTGTTCAAGAAACAAGAACAGGGAATCAGATGAAGGATGTTTTCGTACGTACCCTGCCTCATCTAAAACAAGCATTTCAAAACTTGATTGGGGACAGTGAACATGGGGTGAAGAGAGGAAATCGTTAAGCCGTCCAGGAGTTGAGATTATTACATTAGGTGAATGCCTCAAGAAGAAGCTTAGATCCTGAGCGGGCGATATGGCGCTACCCCTGCCGCCGGCAAGCAACTGAGGGACTATGGAGGGCGAACTGGTGCTAGGGCGTTTTTCCTCGTCGGAGGAGAGATAGGGGGCCACTTCAGCTGAAGCAGGATGAAACGCGACCAAATCGGTGAGAGTCTTATGAATTTGGATAGCGAGCTCCCGAGTCGGTGCCACGACTATAGCTGCTATGTGGTGCTTCTTCGTCGGCTCCTCAAGACGGAGGATGCGATACGCTAGAGGAATTAAAAAAGCGAGAGTCTTTCCGGATCCAGTTACGGCTTCGACAACCTACGACCGTCAGTGCTTGAAACTTCATAGACGTGCCCGCATACAGAATTCAGCATCAGTTCCAAGGGGGATACAAACCACATCCTTGTTTCCTGTGCCCATTAATGGCCAAACACCTATAATAGTAAGCATATAGTTATAGTTGATGAAGGTGGTAAGTCTTTACATACTCGCTTGGACTGGTGTCGCCCTGGCGAATCCCATTGATGAGACAGCATCCAGCGACCATCCTGGAAAGCCTAGCGAGCTCCAAGCTCGCGGGTCGCTCTTCGTGGGCTTTGTTTCAGTCCCCATATCTTATGCTAAGCTCAAAGAAAATGAGCAAATGGCACTGCACTTATGTTCAGCCTCCAGTATTAAATTAGACGTACCAACTGGATAAGCACTGATTTGCCTGATAGCGGGATGAGGTGCCGGCATGAGTTGCGTACTGGCGGGATTGACAGCTGGGTCTGGGGGAAATTTAAGCGGTCTGGAGGGGCAGTATGCTCTATCAGTTCCATTATCTAAGCTTCCAACACGGCCCCATCTGAAAACCCCGGCCTTATCTCCGTATCTCCCGATCAATCAATAAACTACTTATCTAGAAATACCATATGATTGGCAACAAGGAACGAGACGGCTGCGCATTTCAGTCAAAACACATATGATACAACCTGTTCGGTAAGGTATTGGTCTTCAGCGCTCCGTTATTTCGCGTTCCAAGTACGAAACACTACCTACCTAGGTAGGTACCAACGCAAAGCACAGGTGAAGATGGTCAGCCAAGCTGCTGGGCAATGCAGAACGAGCACCGGACTGAGTCACCGGCGATATGCGGGTATGGCTGGGGCCGGCCCCACACGCCGGACTATGGGACTGCCCGTCTGGACATTAAGCTGGACAGCAGACTAGACAACACTTATAGTCCTGCTACGTCCGCGGTTCTCTTCATGGACGAAGATTGTTGCCCAGAAGTTCATGATTCGTCTATCTCCCGAACATATCAAGTGACAAGGCTCGAAATATACCAACCCCACTAGTTCACTATGTCCGCACCCGCACCCGCACCCGCCTCCGCCTTACACGAAGAATCCATCGCCGCCTGGGGCACGAATGCCGCCTACTGGGACGACGGCATCGGCCAGAATGGGAACAAGTACTGGAAGCGGCTGCAACAACCCGTGCTCGAGCGCATGATCCCCTTCCATCCTGGGAAGGAAACGCGAGTTCTGGAGCTGGCGACTGGAAACGGCCTCGTGGCACGCTGGCTTGCGAGTAAAGGGGCCTCGGTCCTGGCTACGGACGTCAGCAAGGAGATGTTGGAGCTTGCGGGACGCCGCGAGATGCCCGAGCATAAGGGCAAGATCGTGTATCGGCAGCTAGATGCTACGAGTTCGGCAGCGCTGGGCGCGTTAGCGCGGGATGGTGCTACGGTAAGTATATTTATACCAAGCCTCAGAAAGAGGAATTAAGCATAAGCCAAGTCAGGCTTGGTTGGATAGAAGGCTGAAATGATATGACGGGTTTCACCAGGCCGGCGGTTTCGACGTCGTTATCATGAACATGGCAATCATGGACGTCTCCACCATCGAACCGCTTGCCGGTGCGCTTCCGAAGCTACTTAAAAAGGATGGCGTGTAAGTCTTATACCCTATATTGTTACTTCTAGCCTTCTGGTAGAGCTGGGTGTGAGGTTGTTACTTTAACTTGTTGAAGAAAGCAAGGGTACATGACATGACATGCCTTTCAATCCCCTCTAATACACTCTCTCTTATTACTTAGCTTCGTCGCCACGTTGCTGCATCCTGTCTTCTTCGCAAGCGGCGCACGACGAAGCATCCAAGTCGTAGATGATGGACCAGACGGTTACCCCGAGATCATCCGCGCGAAGGTAATCGATAAATACCTCGACATACCGCCCTACCATAGCGTCGCGCTGTATGGCCAGCCAGCCCAGCAGGTAAGAGACCCAGTGACACCCAGCCCTCAGCCCGACACAATATCCCTCTCTCTGGTTCTAGGAGGAAGAAAGCGATATTGATTCGTTGCAGCTATACTACCACCGTCCGCTACACGAACTGTTCACCACGTTCTTTACGGCCGGGTTCGTTATGGACGCTATGGAGGAGCCAGCCTTTACTACAGAAGATGCTGTGCCTGAACACATTCAAAGTTCTTCTAACTACACGCAGCTTCCTGCTCTGCTTGCTTTTCGGATGCGGACGGTTCTGTAAATAAGCTGTATAGCTATAGAAGAGAATCAACGAAGCTGGAGAAGAGGGTCAAAGCCTGACTAGTGTGAGATCGGTCCAAGTCGTGAACAGTATTTCAGCGTACTGCTAGAGATGGAAGACTGGAGCTTATCTATCCCTCTGAACGTGAAGCCTGGGTCTTTCGAGTTCTGTGAGAGTCCGTAGTTTTCAGAGCGACTGGATACGTCTTGTGCGCCTTAGAGGGAGTGGGCTAAGGTTGATTCGTTACTCAAAAGATGCCAAGGCATCTGAAAGCTTGCCAAGGCCAGTTTAATTCATCAATGATACATTATATTTCTTGAACATCATACATTATATGCCACTTAATCTTGTCGGGCATCTCTAATTTGGGTCGTCATTATATCCCAACCATTCTTGGCACAGACAATGCCAAAGCCCCTTTTCAAGTTGCAGAGCTTCATACCATTTCCGGTTTAAGGCTTGGTCCCGCTCGTCCGCTCATCCGCACATTTGGTAGATACGAGGATTGATTTCATCTGCAACAGTTCTAGTCAATCACTCATACCTATCGCCCAGTATTTAGGCTAAACTCACAATGTTCAGCTGCTATGATCAAGTATCCAAAGCGACCAAACCTAGCTAATAGCCAATTCAGCTATCACACTATGTGATTATCTCTTCCCACCACTCGCGTGTTGAAAGGTTTCACCTTGGCTCTTGGTGACTCTGTTTATCCTTGGATGACATCTCACTATCCCCGAGTTCGTAAATCTCACTATCCCCAAGTTCGTATCTGATAGAAATCGCAGGATCGGGCATAGTAAACGGGGATGGATTATGGAATTCAACTCTAGGTGCCGGGAGCGGAATAGCTGGGCTTGGGAGCTGGACGACTCCAAGGCCCACTCCCTCGCTAATGCTGTGCTGCGGGGTCGACGTCTGGCTCGTGATCGGCGATCCAAAATAGGACATAGAACCTGGGTTTGGGCTGTGCGAGTCGGTATCTGATCCGAAGGTTCCTCTCGTAATGCTGTGTTGCGGGATCGACGTCTGGCTCGCCATCAGCGATCCAAAAGAGGACATAGGACCTGGGTTTGGGCTGTGCGAGTCGGTATCTGATCCGAAGGTTCCTCTCGATGATGTCCGGGTACCTAGGTGGTGAGATTCCCAGCATGCGTTGATGAACTTCTTAAGGACTGGTGAAGGTCTGTCAGAATGTGACCATGATGGATCGTTTTCAGAAGTATACTCACGATCTGGAGACTGGAATCTAATGTCTAGATAACCGAGATTTTGCACATGTTTTGGAGGCGGCTTGCCCTTTTGCTCATACAAAACCGTAGGGCTACTGCCTATAGATGGCGTACTCGACCCATAAGACGCATTCGAACCCGAGGACATTCTCCTCCTGATGTCTCGGAAGACTGAGTTTCTCCTACTGGAGTCATCCAAGCTAGCCGGTCCATAACCGAGATCGGTATCTTCCGAGTAAGGCTGCAATATCAACCGCGTGTCCTCTTTCACCTCTGGGTCCCTTTTGAACCAGCGTATCATGTACTCGACGTGATGGTATGGCCCGTTCTTGCCAAGCCACGCAAAGGAAAATGTCGGCTCTTCATCCTTATCGTCCCGTCGCCAGATCTTTAAGTGAACATCTATCGCGATGTTCTTCTCCACTGACGTGTGTATCTTTAACACTTGCACTACTTCCAGATACTGGCGGACACGCACTCGGCGCTGGAACACCTCGCGATCCGACTTGTGCGTGAATTGGTATCGAATTTCGTCGCTTATCGTCTTGGGGCCGCATGCTGTCGGGATCTCGAACTCATGCTTTGAACCTCGAGGTAGAAACATAACGCTCATTTTGAGATCATTGGGCTTCGTATAGGGAATTCGATTCGTATAGGGGATTCGATTGTTTACCGATGGTACTGATTCGGCCGGGTTAGCATTTACTCTTTCATTGCAAGGAGTTTATATCTACCAATGTGTCGGACTCTTATCGGAGGGCTATCCCAATCAATTATCCGCCTGGTTTCGTCTTCATATACTCGATAGGCATCAGCGCTGAAATGATACTCCTGCTTGGTTGCCGGTAGTATCCTGTCACATAATTAGTATCAAAGCCATTTGGATACCAGCGGTGACACCAACAGCGTTACAGAATGCCTAGAGAAAGGTACGCTCAATAAGGAGGAGGATCCTGAAGCTGATCCTACGCTGCCGTCATGGCTACGTCTCTTAAGTATGCCATTCACAGGCCCGCTTTCAGTAGTAAAGCTGCGCCTATTAGTATGAAGAGTCGAGCCGAGTGCAATGGGGGATTCCGGTATTGCAGCTGGCGGAAGTTCGGGGATGGAAATCAGTGACGGGCTTCGAGGTTGTGGTCTTATAACTGGCGAGGTGCGAAGCGTCGGTGATAGCCACTGCTGGTCTGGCGATAACTCAACTAGTGTTTCAGAGCTTTTGGATTCAAGGTCTGGTATTGTATAGCCTGGACTAAGACCTTTGTAAGGTGGTGTATGGTTTGTTGGAATAGCTGGTATGGGACCTGACAAGGAGGTAATACTATATTTCTGTTTAACCCACAGGACGAACGAATGCAGTTTCGGATTCTTGCACTTACAACGAGTGTAGGTCATGTACCATATCAGCCAGATCCCCTATCTGCCATTGTTCAAGCTCGGCGTGATGTTGATCGATCTTCTTATGGAACTCATCAATTCGCGAGGCACCTGGTCCTACCGCAAGCCACACCCGCCGCGCTGCAGTGCCGATACCTCGAGCATCTGATAGTATAGATCTGTACTGCTCGAGAAACGCTTTGCACTCACTCAGCGTCTTTAATATAGAGACAGACCCGGGAAAATCAGTCGTCGATAGCTTGTCAGGTGAACCGGGTTGCTTAAGGATCTTCTCAAGAAACGTATTAAGTATTTGAAGACGAGTGTTAAGATGCTTGAGCTTCTCAGGAGTCTTTTCTGGACCGAAGAATTCAAATGAAATCTCACGTCCAAGTTTGAGAACGGACGCAGATAATTGGACAACTGCTAGTATCGTTCCAGGGTCCATCCTGGAAACCATACAAGATAGATCAGCAGCGCGGGAACCGTCGAAATATGATGTATTATAGTAATACAATCCCGTACAAGTAGAAGATAATGTGGGGGGGGGGAAGGCATCCCCTGACTTCAAGTCGCGTGGCAGCGAGCTAGAGGTCAGTGCCATAACGTCGCATTTCTTATTTCCACGTTTTAACTGTACAACGTGAGCTAATCTATTCCGACTTATTCAGGCTTATCTAGGACGAACAGGGGTACTCTTTAAGCACCAATAGTAGATCTTATTCTGACCACGTGCAAGCCAATATACTCCAAGCTGAACCTTTTGTTGCAATATTTAATGTCAGGAGTCTATACCAAGGCGCCGGACTCTCTCGAACGGGGCGATGCAACACATCTTGGTCAGAATTAGGATGCTACAATGCTACCTTATCGCACACACCCAAGATTGCCCAAAATATAGGCAGCAATGACATGGGCGAGTCCAGGCCTGCCAGGGCAGAATTATATACGTCCTACATAACGAGGCTGAACGACTCAGTACTGATATAAATACATTCAATGTCTAAATACGACTTACTCTCACGTGAGAGTCTAATGGCAAATACTTAATCTGGAATCGCTGCTTAATACGTTACGGCAACCATACACTATGGGAGGCTACTTTTCCACTCTCAATGCTGGGGCACGACGTGTCGCAGATGAGATTGAATATGTGAGTCACAAATTGCACTTCCCTAGTATTGGAGGAATCAAAATTGACGCAGAGCAAAATAGGACCCTCACGATCCGGACGCCGCGATACATGCGATACAAGCAGTCATAGATCGCCGCGGCTTAGACGGCTTTCAATGGCGGGTATGGTGGGTTGCCGCGTCGGGCTTTTTCACGACATCGTATAGCATCTTTGCCGTAAACATAATCAGTCCAGCACTGAACTATGTCTATCCGGACCCGGATTGCTCGTCCAGTTGGCCAGGGAGTTCGCTAACCATCAACCTGACGACTCTAATTGGTACCATCTTTGGTGCTGTAGTCTTCGGCTTCTTAGCTGACAGGCATGGCCGCAAAGCTGTCTACGGGATAGAATTGGTCATCGTCATCGTGGCTACCATAGGAAGTATGACTTTTGGAGTTTCTTTCCTCCATTTTGTGAAACACGGACCAGAAATTGCCTAATCGGGAGATCTCTAGTCCCGCTTACTCCTGCATGCTGCCCAACCTCTGAATAGTTCACGTGAACACAATTACTGACCCTTAACTTCTGACAGTGACAACTGCCTCTGCCGGAGTCAATAATGAGTCTATGAATGTCTATGGGTGGATTGGATTCTGGCGTACCCTGTTGGGGGTGGGTCTGGGTGCAGAGGTCGGCAGTGTCTCTATCAATTGTTTAACTCTCATGACGCAGTTCTCTAATGATACTTCAGTATCCGCTTTCTGCAATAATAGCCGCAGAATGGTCTTCTACGAAGTCTCGTGGCCGAATGATGGCAGCTGTCTTCTTGATGCAATCTGTAGGACAGCTCGCGGCATACGGCTTTGGACTCGCAATACTGGTTGGTGTAAGCAAGAATCTGGGTTTATCGCCCCATGAAACGGACCCAAAAGTTGCAATTGTCAAGATTGATGCAATCTGGAGGATCATTATTGGCGTAGGAGCCTTCCCAGCACTTGTATCGCTGGTCCTGAGGCGAACAATTCCCGAAACACCGTACTATTTGGTGGAGTCCGGACGGGTCACTGATGCCGTCAACGCTACTGGTCAAGTGTATGCCCCCGAATTCATTCTACAGCCGACCGGACAGAACGAAATATCTCCCATCCAGACTATGTCAAATGGGCCAGACGAGAAAGGGAAGGAGCGCAAGGAAACTTGGTGGAGCAATATGATCCAATACATCCGCGAAATCAGAGACCACCTTGCCCAGAAAAGTCGTTGGCGTGCGCTTTTAGGTGTAATGTTGACTTGGTGGTTGTTAGATCTGGCATTCTGTAAGTTATTTCCACGAGTCCCTCCAATCGCTTCTCTGTGGCTTTAGATAGCCATTGGCTGTGTCTCAGAACTGTGGTGGCTAACTTGTTCGCTAAGACGGCTTGGGTCTCGATAATCCAAAGACTATCCATGCAATCTGGCTGTCCGACGACCCTTTCGCAAAGACCAATCCCTACTCGAACTCCACTCTACAATGTAGTACTGATCCAACTCAGCAGAACACTACGATATACTACATGCTTCGGGACAACATAGTCCGAAATATCGTCACAATCTCCAGTGGTACTCTACCGGGCAGCATCATAATTCTACTCGCAATCGACTACGTACCAAGGGTCACATGGATGGGGTGGACATTCGTAGCACTGGCCGCATTATTTGCAGTCAACGGAGGCACCTTTTTCGTAGCCTTCGAGACGGACACGCATGCGTTGACAATAACCTTATACGTCTTGGCCCAAGTCATATTCAATCTTGGGCCGAACACCATGACGTTTATCCTCCCAGCCGAGCTCTTCGGGACTAAATACCGGGGCACATTCTACGGACTGGCCGCAGCTTCGGGAAAGCTCGGGGCCATCACGATCCTGCTAATCGTCAACTTTGGGGTATACCAAGGAAAGCAATTCCTCATGTCAAGTCATCAGTTCGCCGGCACTCTTCTTGGCTTCAGCCCGGCTATGTTGCTGGGGGCTTTCATCTCCTGGGCCTGGATCCCAGAGGTGCAGTTTCCGCGTGGACACCACGACGAAATTGTACGAGACGAAAATGCGTCAGATGACGGGTTGGACCATGATATGCACGAGGCCACGTTCAGGGAAAAGCTGAAGTTGCCTAACCGACCGCTGGCGCATATTGCGCAAAATCCCGGGGAGGGACAGATCCTCGGATTCAGACGGAACTTGCGACGACTCTTTCGACGTAGAAGAGGTGGTCACACGGGAGCCGAGACAGGCTCTCTGATGGAGTCCGGCGCCAATGGGGTTTCTAGAAGAGAGAGTGCGTTAACGGCGCACTACCAGATGAATTCGCGGCAATTCGGTGAGCTCGGGGATGAAGTGCATCCAGGTGACCTGGGAATGAGAACTCTGAGCCCAGAACAGCTCGGAATTCAGGTGAGCGATCGTTATAGTTATGAAGCCGCAATAAATCACAGGTAAGGTGTGTGATTAGTACATTAGGAGTTATGCGGTCCTGGCTTTTGGAAGACCAGGTGTATTTACGGGGTATAGATGGAAAGGCTACTTCACGTTCGACGATTCGCACCTTTCTCACCATGTATCAGTATTAAATGTCCAACTACGTAATGAATTTCTGTTTTTAGATTTCAGACTTATTTTGGTACGTGCCAATGATTTCGCAAGAGACTTTGATGGTGCCCTGATGAAGATCGTTTGCGGTGTACATTCGGTCAAGAGCGTGCCGAGGACCAAGACTTATCCCAAGACCAGCTACCCTAGAGAACCCTACCCTGTACCATCACAGTGCTATTCAGCACGGTTATACTGTCCTTATGCGTCATTCGTCCAATAACCATCCCACCTCACAAAGGCAGACACTCCAATATCTGTTCATGGCGACACTGAGGCTATCTTGTATACCCCTACCTGAAATCTCACTATAAAACGACAACCTGAAAATCATGCCTCTGTAAGTACTACAATCCGTCCATATCCCAAACACCCAGAAAAAGTACTGATGACCACGGACCAACAGACACCTGCTCGGCAAGAAATCATGGAACGTCTATAACCCAGCCAACATCGCGCGCGTGAAGCGCGACGAGGCAGAAGCGCGAGCCCGCGCCGAAGCCGAAGAACAGCGGCAACAAGAACTCGACGCGGAGCGACGACTCGCGATCCTGCGCGGCGAAGTCCCGCCTCCTCTACTATCCCCACCCTCAAACTCCGAAACATCCACCCACCGAAAGCGTGAGCGTGACGATGGCGGATCGGGATTTCGAGAGCGCAAGAAGCGCAAGCGTTTCGGAGAAGATGACACGGACTTCGAGATGCGCGTGGCGCGGGAGCGCACAGCTGCTGCTGCTGACCCCGCTGCTGCGAGTACGAGACTGAGTAGTTCCGTTAGCAAGACCAGCAACGCCCCACTCGTTGATTCGAGAGGTCATATTGCGCTTTTTCCCGAGGGAGAGGGGGAGGGGAAAGAGAAGGGGAAAGGGAAACAGGGCCAGAAGAACGAGGACGCGGAGCGCGAGGCAGCGAAAAAGCGTCAGGAACTCGAGGACCAGTACACGATGCGCTTCGCGAACGCGGCGGGCAGAGACGGCGTCGGCGTCACGGGTTCAGGGCCTTGGTATGTGTCCAACCGTGGTGATTCGACGGGTGTCCAGGCGCAGATACCCGGGAAGGACGTCTGGGGCAACGAAGACCTGAAGCGCAAGACACGGGATGCCGCGAGGGTCGTCGCCGGTGATCCGTTGGCGATGATGAAGAGAGGCGCGGCGAAGGTGCGTGATGTGGAACAGGAGAGGCGGGCTTTGAACGAGGAGAAGGCTAGGGAGCTCAGGCAGCTACGCAAGGAGGAGAAGAGGCACGAGAAGAGACGGAGACATCATCGCCATGATGATGTCGATGAGCTTGAAGGCTTTACTCTTGATGGACAATCTGCAAGTGGCGAGGATAGAAAGCGTGGTAATGGTCATCGTGAACATCAATCTAGATCAAGCAATCGAGATGAGCGTGATAAGCACCGACATCGCCATAGGTCTGACCACGACGATGATCGCGAGCGTCATCGCCGCGAGCGCCATAGGCACGAGAGCAGCAGTCACCAGAGTGGCTATAGGGAAGATTGCGGAGATCGGGAGGGTCATTCATGGGGACAAAGTCGGCGACGGTCGGCAAAAACGGACCATTATTAGACTTGCATGGCTTCACAGCATGGCGTTAAGGAACAAGCATTAGATACCCCTGGTGATGCCCTTCTGGGCAGTATTATGAATTAGAAGCTATATCTCTTTGTTCACATGCAAGTAAATAACGCAATGCAATGCTTCTTGTTCAATGGGTATCACATCCTCCTCTAGTATCGACTCTTTTCTTCCGCAAAGGCAAAGATGGGTATCTCGCAGTGAAATCATTTCGAATTCTCCTTCCACGGCAAATTAATGGCGACCTCCATCATCTTCTTCTCAACAAGCTGCACCAGCTTCGGAGCCTCGAGCTGCTTCAGCGCCTTGATGATATCGTCTGCTGTCTCCTTGCTCAGCCCTTCCTTCCGATCACTGTAGAGATCAACTCCTTCCTCGGTGAACAACGTAGGCGCAAACCAGGTCACAGCCCAGCGCTCAACGCCTTCTCCGCTTGCCAAAGGCCGTTCGCCCCAGCCGAGAACCTCCCAATGACTACTCGCGATAGCCAGCCAGCCCTTGCCGCGCCAGTTCCAGGCGCCGGGGGCCTTGGGGTCGGGCTTCTCCACGCCGAGCACGCTCCTGACGCGACCCTTGCCATTTTTCTTCTCGTATTCCACGATGTTGTCGTTCACAGTTGGGTCGGTCGTGGAATTGTTGGGCTTGTGAGGCGCGTAGGTTATTCGCACGTTCTGTGCTGATCGCCACATGGATAGTGTCGAGTGCGTGACGGTCCATGTATCCCAAAGCCACTGGTTAGACGGGGCGACGAAGGTCTCGGATGTGGTTGTTGTCGCTTTTGAAGGATTGGAGAGGTATTTGGAGGGCGCGCGTAGACTGATGGGGTTGGGTAATGCGCCTGTCGGAGCAGCCATGGCGGTTGCTGTGTTGTTGGACATTGCGAAACTTTGAGCCATATACAGGTAAGAAATGAAGCGTTTCTATGTTTTGAGACAGAAGCTTAAAAGTTGAAGCTCCCCTGAGCTTGTCGGAATGTCAAGCATCCGGATTAGCGTTCAGGGGACCAATGATGTCACATCAAAGGTCCCAATTGAGATTGGGCAGCGAACCAACCACTGACCAACATGTGACGGGCATGACGGGGAACGCCAGTACATCGGCAACCAGCGGCTGTTGGTTAATATAATTGCAACTAATTCCATGCGCGAAATCCTGAATCCTGACCGCTTGTTCCAGTACTGAAGATTAGAAGGTAAGGAGGCAAGATGGGAATTTCCATGCAAAAAAGTGAAAGTGGTAAATACTTACATACATATATATGCTTACCCAGGCTCTGCCCAGGTACGAAAAAAGATACATAGGTACCCAAGCCTACCCAAGGAAGCCACATTCTCCCCAGGCAGTATGTACCCCTGTCCCGGCACTTGCCTATCATGAAATCTACCTAGGTACCTCGGTACCTAGGCAGCTACAATATGTAGATTAGGCAGGTAACGCTAACACCTTTCTAGGGTAACCGCCGCCCACTTACCTGTACCTGTCCAAACTTCAAACTCTCCAGACGGGGAGAACAGCGCCGTTCCGTTCCGTTTGCCAGTCTGGACCAGACACTACCTAGGTAGACTGACTATGTAGTTCTGCATTTCACCTCGCCTACTACTTCGCAATAAACCACCGCAATTCGACCCGTACATATCCTTACTTCTCACCGCTACCCAACTCTCAGGTCGCTGCCAGCTCCGAAAGGTGCACCGCCATGCAGTTGTAAGGAAGCTTGGGTTACTTGACAGTTCCCCCATATTACCATCACCAGTATCGCATTCGGCACAAATACTGTCCGAGGGCACCATCGCTCGTATATCGTGCTTTACTTGACCTAAAGCCCTTAGTCTGCACAGCTCGTGGTTTGTCGTACGCTTGTACCGAAAATGTCCGACGACGAAGACACCGCCGCCGCTATGGCTGCGGCTATGGGATTTTCCAGCTTCGGTGCCCAAAAGTCCAACAAGCGCCGCAAGTTTAACCCCAGCACCGATGCTGTCGTCGACGAGGCAGCATCCACCGGTTCCAACATGATCCCGCTAGGCATGAGAAAGAAAAATACGGACGAAGTCGATTTGGACGATGATGATGTTGAGGAGGAACATACAGCTTCAGTCAGCCAAGCAGCCCAAGGGACCACGACAGACCATGACGATGAAGACCCCGAGCCTCAGTACCTCGACACCTCGCGTCCGCCAGCGCCTATCGTCCCCGAACCCACCGACGAACTTCAGTCCATGATTGATACTATAGTCGGTAGCTCGGCAGATACAAATCCTCCACCACAGGTGTCTTCTTCGGTAGTCAGTAGCGGGCTTTCGATTCGAGGTGGTCGCGGAGGACGCCAACGCAATATGAACCGAGATGGTCGACCAGGGACAAAGTGGTGGGAGGGTTACTACGACCCCGCCTTCATTACCAACCCTTGGGAGAAGCTTGAAAAGTCCATTGGCTTGGAACCCCGTGGACCTTGGGTATCTTGGGAAGAGGCGAAGGCAGCACAAGTCTGATAGTTGTCATGCCTATGCCGGGTCAGCTTTGGTTACTGCTTTTGTTTTTGCTTTTGCTCTCGGTCTGTTGAAGCAGCTTCGAACCTTAACACATAATCAGTTGGGTCTTGGATGAGTCCATGGATAGGGGTCAACCTACTAACCTATCTTTACTCACCCCAACGAGGTTAATCCTGGAAACCCCACATTGTTTATGACCAGGTCATTTGACCTAACCGGCAAAAACCTTCGTTCCTAAGACATCACGAGGTCACGTGACCACCTTCAACACATACGATGGCGTTCCACTCCGCATACGGTTGGACAACCTCCACGCCCCCTGTGCATAGATGAGATGACCCCTACATGCACCCCCTACCCTCGCTAAGGGCCGAAGAGCATATCGAAAGTACAGGTACCTTCACAGTGCTTACAACGCGCAGGTACATTGAAGCTACGTTGGGACTGTCGCCAAAAAGGGGAATCAGTGTATTACTACCGCCGGAAGCAACGCCGTCTATCCAATCACGAGGATCGAAGGGAAGCCTCCAATCATCCAAGACCGTTACCGCCTACGCTGTTGTTGCCCATACGAAATAGGGAAGCCCACAACCCCCGAAGGGGAATGGTGTCATCCTCTCATGGGGCGTGACTTATTTACAAGAGATACCCTGTCCATCGTTCGCCCCGAGTGTGCCTCTAAGACACTCATCCCACCATCTGGGCCCTACCCGCGTGCCCTGCTGGGTCTCGGTTACCCAACCGCAGACGTACCAGCCCTGGACACCACACCGGTCGCACGCACGTCATGCTGTCTCGCATACGTGCCTACGCCCCTGCCAGATACCAAGATCATGTACATTTAGCCCATGTAGTCCCCTGAATGATGCCACACCGTCCAATCATAAGTCATGGTCCCGTCAAAGTTATCCTCCCTGTCTTCGCTAGCTTACCCGGCCCGCTCACTGTACGTCAGCACGTGTCTAACCACTGTCTGTCTATGGATGTGGGGAGCAGGACGCAGGAACAGATGTAACTCTCCCGTTCCCTGCTGCTGTTGCTGCCCACACACCCAGGCGATGTACCACGCTACTGGCCGCTGCATAAAGCAGCGATGCAGGTGGGCGTCTATTTGCCGCGCTGCCGCCCAACGTCAAACCACAGCCTGTGAGCGCGCCCATGGCACACTCGCACCCAACCAACCGTGACTGAGGGCGTGTGCAGATCCGAAAATGGCAGGAAACCGGGAAACAATAACTGGGAAAGGAGGGGCGTGTGCATTCGGGGACACATCCCACGCACGTGGTAGAAAGCAGTGTGATCGCGCACGCGGCAGATCTTGCATATTGAGATCTTGCATACTTCGTCCACCCGCCCTTTGCATTAGGGCCCGTTTGTTTTTCCCCATAAAGAACCAGGCAGATGCCAGAACGCCGCTAGGAAATTTAAATCCGTGGTTGCAATCAAACGACAAGGGTAGAAAAGGTAGACTTTTGTTTTCCCGCACTTCCATGCTTCCCCGTTTTTGAGGCTCTGCTGTGTTGTGCATTGCGGCTCATAATCTCCTGCAAATATGAAGACGAGAACAGAGCACTGGTGAGCGACCTAGTACTCGGGCGACGGATACCGATCCCGCGCCTTCTGGTACTCTTTCGAGTGCTTCTTCTCGGCCTTCTTCTTCATGGACCTGTTTTTTTATGTTAGTTAGAAAATTTGCACATTTCCTCTTACGAGTTCTCGTAATGCAGAGGGGACAAACTCACGAGACTTTCTTGGACGTCCACTCAAGATTCGTCCGCACTTCCTGCGCGTCGCGCAGACCGTCGGCAAAGCGGGCGCGCGACTTGGCTAGACGCGCCTGCGCCTTTGCCTGCAACTCCATGAGTTCACGCTGCTTGGCGTTGAGGGTGCCGGAACTGTTGATTTTGCGTTAGTGGTTTCTTTTATCAATTTCTTCCAAGGAAAAGACTCACGTCTGCGCTTGCGTAACCAGGCTCCTGTCTAGAGGCAAAGGGTCGAAAGCGTCGGCGAAGCGATCTTGCATGTACTCGTTGAAGTCGACGCCGCTGGCAGATGCGGCGCTGTCGCTGCTGTAATAGTAGCAGTCATCGGCGCCGTGTGGCGCGGCGTGTCCATGGTAGGCGGCTGAGGATCTTGAGGCGGACGAGACGCCTGCCGCACTACTACTGCCGTACGAATAAGTTGGGCCGCCCGATGACGCAACAGATGGATCCGTCGTCTCGGGTGGCGAGACGCTGTACGAGGAGCTATTATAACCATAAGGGTATGTGTATGAGGCGTCTGCGTCCTTGGATGGGATCGACACACCGCTGGTGTAGTACTGTGAAGAGTAGGCAGCCATCTTGGATGAGGTTGTGGCTTTGTGCGGAAAGGTATGTGGGTAAGGGTTTTCTTGGGGTGGAGATTTGAGTTCAGATGGCGTAGCTAGGGTGCTAGTACTATGAAGTAGATAGGTACTAAGCAGGAAGAGCAATATCAAGTGTATGAGGTGCAAGACTTGGAGTCTTTGTGTTGCATGTATGTATGTGTGTATGTCTTGTGTGTTGGTTGGTCTTTGTCTTGAACTTTGACTGAGGGTGAAGTCGAAAAAGCTCTTCGAGATATGATGAAGAGAGGAGATCAAGGTGTCTTTCTTGAGAAGATGAGAAAGTGATAGAGAAGAAAGAAGAAAGAAATGATTCCAACCTGTCGAGAACTCATCCTTTTATACTTTTTTCAAGAGCTATCATGACTTACAAAAAACGTGACTTGACTACCAAACGCTTGTTCGAGGACGAGGGCAGATACCTACGATACCTTGAGAAAGATACATCCCCTGTACCCCTTGTCCCTATTCGTCCGATCTAGGGACGGCATAGTATAGGACGGGGGAGGGGGGGTGTACGGGATATCACAGAGTGTGTATACGTATGTCAGGGAAAGGGCAAAGAGGCGAACGGAGCCGGTGAAGAAAAAACCACTCTAGAACACACACCCCCGCTCTTCGCTTCTGGTTGTTTGCTTCGCTCGCTCTACCCTGTCTCTTGGTAGGGTTAGAGTAAGTAAGTAAGGAGTTGGTGAGAGGGAAAGTGATGAGATACCAAAGATAGATGCCGTAAGTAGAGCCGAGCGTGAAGGGGGGCAAGGGGACTAGGGGGCAAGGATGGCAAGAGATACACACAGACACACACACATATACATGAACACATATACATATACACTGGGAGTTCAAAATACATTCTCGGGAGATACGTGACATACATAGGATAGGGAAACATGGGGGAGGGGGGGGGGATACCCGGTACGAGTGACAAAGGACAGGATTAACTGATTTGTGTTCGGCGCGCAGCAACAACATGGCGGATCCTTAACCTAACCTAGTCCTTGCACTTTGTAACCGTGTGCTCGGGATCCTAGAAAGCAGGTGAAGGAAAAAATAATATTTTTTGAAAGATAATCATCAAGACGAATTACATGACGTGGATACGGAGGCTACGTTTCTCGTATGGGGGTTCGGAAACACCCTGGACTTTCTACTTGGGGGTTTCCGTAATACCACCTACTTTACTTGGCACGTCTTTTTGGTTTTGGTAATGTGCTTGCTTATCATGAGTATAGTAGGTAGGTAGGTAGATAGGTGTGTGTCTACACGAGTCGGTCTGGCCTTCATTATTATTATTCTCAACCCGTATTGCCTGCTATTACCTTGCTGTGGGGGAAAGGGGGCACGTGGGAATAAATACTACACCCCAGTACGCTCTCTTTCGTCGAGTTCCAGGGGGGAGAAACCGTTGGGAAAAGGAGATGCAGTGTGGCGTGGTGTGTGTTATAGTTGGGCCATGGAAAACGTCACCCCGGTCGAGTATATCTTACTAACTATGAGGACTAGCCCCGGTTTGCCTCCTAGTCTGTAGGATGTGAAGAGCTTGTTTCCGTTGAATAGTAGTCTAGTATCCACTCCGGTGCCATGTTCACAGTACAGGCCGGAATGACATGTTTCTGCCTTGGGAGAGACGAGTAGACATGGTAGACTTCTCCATACTCCCACAGTATGGAGGGGGGGGGGCGTATAGTTATCAGCAATGTATACCAGGAAACCTGCATTAGCACTTAAAGATCGTGGAACGGCGATCGGGGGTGTGTGTGGTAGCAATGGGGAAACTTGGACCTGGACATCGCCAAGTACATAGTGCAGAAGAACCGGGACTTCCTTACGAAGTACTCTGGTGTACCATCTGACCAGACCAGGAAGGGCCGACGAATGACAATATGCATGGCATGGTGGATAAAACAATTAGACGAATAGATTGTAACCGACATGGGGAGCCTTTTCCGGCTACATACGTCCCAAGGATCTCCGGGAGGGGGACAAGCAGGCTTACGAGGATGAAGTTCATACATATACAGGGCTTCTCTTTATACACCGCGGGTGAGCCTTAGAAGGAGAGGAGAGGAGAAGAGAGCGGTGATTTTCTAACGGATCACCACGTGGTACTTGGAGAACTTGAGCGTGGAACTCATCAAGGGTCATGTCGGGGTTCGGCGGGATCAGTACTTGTCGGAGGGCTTTTATGTCGAAAGGGGGTGTGCCGTGAAAGGATGGTGGGTTGATATCGACAATGTCTAGATTCCACCGCCTCCGGATCATCCAATTCGTGTGTCTCATCTAACGCACAAGGACCCGTAGATGCGCAACAAGCGCGCTGACGCTAAAATGCCAGAGACGGATTGCAAAAGCAGCGACATATTTCTCATACCGCGACTTTGAGGGGGTGGGAGCATCAAATAGCTCTCCGTCTTATTACACACTAAGCGAGAAAGCCTATTGGAGGTACGTCAAGGACGAGACCGGGAAGAAGGAGGGAGACGGATGAGCCATAAGACGTCAGAATGGATGTCTAAAGTGCCAAAGCTATCGGTTACTGGTCAGGTTAGGCAGAGGTGCAGGATGTTAGGCATTTGGGTGTCATGATGTGTTGTCAGGCCGAGGGCCAGCCAACTAGATTCATCAGCTATGCCGAATAGCTCTCTGCACAAAATTCCCATCGATTGCCGGGACCGGGCAGTCCAGAGATAAATAGAAGAGGCGTCCGTCCTTTGCCTGACAGAGATGCTCCAAAAACACATTGTTTGATCAGCCTGAGCTGAAGGATTGTCCTCCCGTTGGGTTAAACAAGTGGAAATTCCCAGAATGCCATAAATGCATTTTTCTGATTGGTCGAAAATCGAGGAAATTCACCCCAAGAAAGACAAGACAATCCTATACCGATAAGGTATAGACGAATGCGCTGATGCAGATATGCAGGTCTGAACTGGAAAAGGAGCCGTTATTAGTCGCATAGTTCATGAACTCTGGCTGACCCCCGCTTCAATTATTTAGCCCCTCCTCCATCATGTTGTCTTCAGGGTAAGCGGTCTGCCCCGCCACCAAGCCCAGGTTGAATTCCACATGTGTTGGTTGCACGGCGTTCATCTGAAAAAGCCAAACTCCCGGAATCAGTGTGTTTTTGTCATGGTACGCGAATCTAACGCGCAGAGCGTTGCCATCCCCAAGGGTGTGGGTTTTCACCACCGGTATTTGGGGTTTGTACTCTGTTGCCTTTCTCGGTATCCAGACTGCCTTGTGGTTCTTGGACGTGAAGGAATCGCAAGGGCAATCAAACAACAGATGCGCTGGCTGCGGCATCTTTTGACGTGTCTAAATCCAGCGTTTACTTGGACAACTTATAACTGATTGGCCGTAAAGACATCGATCACCACCTGTCTAGTCCACATTTGGTCATGCAACTGCCCAGGCAAGGAGAACTGCAGGTCGGACATCTGGGCCGGCTACTCGCGAGGTCATGAAAATGGGCCAGTGTCAACGTATTGACGTGGCAGGGCGCTTGAACCAAATTGAATGCCCTTCATAGCGCTAACATCACAATAACAGTAAGTAAACACATATCAAACAGGCTCTGGCCGCGCGCGCCAGCCTGGTGCAAACGAGCAACGTCATTGGTTGGGCAACAGGGTACCCTATTAGTTAAGTCCCATCGGCTTCTCGACCGCTAGTTCATTATGGCTCGGCTCGCATTAGCATGGTGTGTTGGTGTTGATGATGATGATGATGGGCGTGGCCATCGCATCATCATCCTTGCTCGGGCGGCTCACAGGTACATACCATCTATCAAAAGTCCTGGGACATTGTGAACAGGGATAGATCAGACCTCATGTATACGGGTGCTGAGGAGTCAGGACTATGGCAAGAAGGACAAGACGGTCTTTTCTATTCCGAAGAAAAATATACGGTGCACAAGTCAAACCTCGACAATGGCTGGATCGCCTGCAAGATATTGCAAAAACAACTTGGAATGGTGTAGTGGAGTAGGATGACTTGCAGTCCGGCAAAGGCGAGTCACATCAAGCAACCCAGCATCTTGGGTCCAGTCGATAACGTGACTAGTAGACTAGGTAGTAGTTGCAGTAGGTCCACGCCGATACAGTAATGGTGTCCTTGTTGGGTTTTCTAGCTCTTCTATAGTAGTTGTCAAGCGGAATGTTTTGAGGAGAAAGCTATGATAATCAAACTCGAAAGACAAATGGTCTCCATAGTACAATGAGGTAGATGTATTTCGACATGTTAACTGATAGCCCCCATAATTTAGTAAGCCCACAACCGGAATACTGCCGTGCCGCAGCGCCTCGTCTGATGGGGGAGGAACGCCGTACAGAAGGTAGAAAAATAGCTGATCGATTTGCGAACAGAGAGCTGATGACAAAGGCAATTCGGGAAGTGGAGTGGCGGCATAGCTATGGAAGTTGACTGTCTTGGATGTCGAATAACTTGCAGGGCCTAACTGGCTTGTTGATGATGGGGCATCTTCTCATAGGACGCCAGACATAGCCGGACATGCCTAGACAGAACCCGAGGGGTGGTTTGCTCCTGAACGTGGCGGATTATGACCGATAATCGGTACCTCCAAGTTCTTTGTTGTTCATAATGCCGAGCAATGTGCATGCAGGGAAATGGATTCACGACCTTCCCATTTATAGAAAGTGGCAGTTCATCCCGGCCGTTGAAGTTCTTGGCTGAGGTAGCCTAGAATACAGGTAGCCCATACTTCATGTCGTGTAATCATGAGTAAATAATAGGCTACCGCGCTGTACGCCTCCATATGCAAGGCTTAATTTGTTCATCGCGTCAACACCATGTAGCCACGCTTGTGGCAGGTCGGCAAGACGCAACGCGTAACGAATCCTCTTATGTCACCTTTTGCGGGATGGCGGGCTTTTTCAGGAGAGTTGACATGTTTTGAGGGTCAATATGGTAATGCTTCACCAAGAACGACATCTTGTCAGCTCCATGGTCAGTAGTACATGGAATCTGTGAGTCATGTGATGAGTTGAATGTGTTCGTATCGGTCGACGTGTCTAAAATCCCTGAGCCATTGATCAAGGGATGCAATCCAGAACCCTTGTATTGCCTTAGGATGCCAATTGGTAGCCCAATCGCCTAATGATCCAATGTTTCGCGAACGTGGTCGCAATCTAATCTGTTTTGTCATCTAGCCGAAAATTTTCAAGAAACCCCAAATGCCCACGCCGCTGAGCACCGGTATCGTCAAGTTATCATCCCATCCGAACATATCAATTACTTCGCTTCCCGCTGCTACCAATCCTGACCATAAACTCATAACACCGAGCGCGGGAACCCCTTTCAGGACCGCCGACTCGTCAAGTCCAAGGGTATTGGACAAGAATGTAGGTAATCGTAATATACCTTGAAACATGAAAGGATGTTGGTCATCCCCAGGAAAAGGTCCGGTCTTAGGCGCCAGAATTCCCCAGAACCAGCCGGCAGTTGCAACTCCCACGAGGAAGGCGGCAAAAGACCCTGCCAAAGACTTGCCACGTCGAATCCTGGGGGTATATCTTCCATACAGTCGTCCAAACGTACTAGCAGCCGTATCACACCAGCTCAGTAACATGACTGCTACGACCGAAACATCCTTCGGGAAGAAACGCAGGACTATCCAAGCCCCCAGGAGATAGAATACAACGCCATTCCAGCCTGCGTATTCAGTCTCGCGCATCAAAGCGCCAAGATACTTCACATAAAAACGATTCAACGAGGCGTACTTGTGGCGCAGATAGTCAACACTCGCAATAGGTACGAGAGCCGCCATGAGGAAGGGCGGTACTGAGGATGTCTGCGTGCCAGTGACGTAAAGCCAATAGACAAAGAACCCTATCGAGACATGCAAGACTTTCCTCGGCACCTCGTGCTTGTGGATCAAAGTTTTGAAATGGCGATGGATCGGGATAAGTCCAAGAGGACTCGGACTACGGCTGAAGTCGCGCCAGTTCCACCCCGTAGCTGAGCCGATCGCAAGAGATGGTGGGGCCAACAGACCATTAGAAGACTTTGTCGCACCGTTAGTCAAATCCGCAGCATCATCTACTGGGTTCGGGCCGGCATTTGGTTCAATGTCAACCTTGGCCATTGCGAGGGTATGGGCCTTGCGCGCCTTTATAGGGCTTCGTGATCGGGTCCGGGCTCTCCGAAGCTCTGGGTCTGACTCTTCATCTGGGGTCTCAGGTATGGGAAACTGTGGTGTGACGTTGCCAGTCTGGCGGCGCCGGGCTGCGGACCGCGTAACAGGGCCAAGATAGCTACTACTGCCATCGTGCGAGCGCTCGGTGGAGTCGGAGGGTGTAGGGCTCGGGGAGATGACTCGAGGTGTGGCGGGAACTCCTCGCCTGGCGCGAGAAGACATGGCGTAAGGATATGGAGGGAGGACGGGAGCAGAAACTGTGCCGGTGAAGATGTGTCGTAAGTCGTAAAATCGTAGAGGCCAATAGGCAGAATGGAGATGGCTATCCCTCCTCGAGTCACGCGTGGCGGTCGAGAAAGGCTGGGCGAGGAGGGCAGCGAAGAGTGCTATCGAATCCAGGTTGAAAGATGGTGGTGATGCAGCAGAGGGAATCTCCACTGCATTGTGCTGTTCTCGCGTTCTCGGTCTCTGAAATGCGGGATGTATGTATGCGGATGCGGATGATGAGGTAATATTGGCTGGATGGTATGTGCCCGCGCAGTCACTTGATAACCAACGAACCTTGATATACAATGGCTGGGATGTCTGGAATGGGTATAGATAGCTGACTGCAATATTTGATCGTGCAGATAGAGGGTTGTATACCGGTAGTGTATCGACTTGTCTCACTGAACAGGTTTATTAACGATGGGCGCGATTAGACGGCCAGAGAATTTCTCGACAAGCCCGACAAGCCCGACAAAGCCACAAGGGCAATCAATAATGACATACCTAGCATCAGCCCGCCCCACATCCCTACCTAACCTACCTAGGTTAGTGGATCATATGTATGGGCCCGATGCATGTGGGGTCTCCACCTGTCACTTACCTACATACTCGCCTACTTGCCTACCTACGCTAAAGCTGAATAGTTTCAATATGCAATATAGTGCTCTACAAGGTAAATGCAAGAGCGCGATATTTTCCATGTGATCTCGTCATCTCACCAATTGATTCAACTCCCCCGGTCACTTCTGAGATGCAGTTTGCTGGCAGCTTTCGGGTGACGTAGACACTCATGGTAGCTACGCTCTCAAAGAGTTGAAGTCAGTCTCATTATGGAATCATCCGACCTTGAGGCTTCTATATCATATCGTTATAAAGCACGCGAAATTGATCATACACATTTCCCAGGTAGCAATGAAGTATTTAGGAACTGATACAGAGACGGAATTCATCACAGTCGTAGCAAGATTAACCATTCGCTCCACACTAACAAACACATTATGTGTGACTCAATTCGAGCCCGCCTCTATTCCCAAAGCCAGAGTCTGGACTACGGTAGCTAACTTCGTTGTGACATTCGGCAGTGCTGTCTTGCACATCTTGCTGTGAAGGTGTGGCAAAGGTGTGGCACAGGCGTGGCAAATCAGCTCTTGATTGGCGAGGCATTCACTTCTCTAAGCCTGCCTAGTTAGATCCGCCCAAGGATGCCTTCTCCCGCAACAGTTACCGATGAGCCACCGAAGTCTCCATGCGGAGTCGCCTCTGCTGCCTAGCTGATCGACCTTGGAACTATGCAGGACACTGTACTGAATACCAATGAATCCGTGGTGACTCAACAGGAGGAGCTTTTGCCACGGTGTGCCGGGATTAGATGGTGCGCGGCCCCTTGCACAAGGCGAAATCATGGCATACGCGGGGAAAGAGGAAGCTCCTACAACCTCTGCCAAGACATCTTGTCTCGAGCATATAAAGAGGTGAATTTCTCGATAATCTTGCGAGTGATTTAGAAAGCTTTGAGGGCGTCATCCATTTCAAGTACTTATCCTTAGAGTCAGTCATATCCCGTAGCTGCCCCATCAACAGACAAGATGGCGCGAAGTGATGATTTCGAGATCGTCCCTCAGGTTCATTCTATCCCAGACTCAGGCTCGCGCACCGAAACAACCGATAATGGTAATGACCAGGAAGATATTCTTGAGCAGATGAAATGTCAGGTGAAGGAGTATGTAGCGCGCTACGACCATGATGGTACTCGAGCCGTCAAGGAAGTCGTGTTCGATCAAGACGCGGACGTCAAGGATGAAGGCAAATTCGCTATGCGGTACTGGAAATGGGTAGGTTCCCGGCTGCTCATTCTCAATCGGGTTCTGGTCTGACCTAGACTTTCAACTGACATCTTGAATGGTAGTATAACAAAGAAGGCAAAATCGAAAAGGTGAATCTCGAGATTCGATCGCCTTATATTCGGGACGCATTGCGGAACATCATCGGCAGCTATCCAGGACAAAATCTCACCGGTAACATTACTTTGACCGGTAATATGGAGTCAACGACGCTTGCCTGCCTGTTCCACTATAGGAAAGAACTCAAGAACCACAGGGACACTCTTCAAGATCCATCCGCACAGCGACATTTGTCGCTCCTCGTCTACTTGTTCGAAAGGGAGCTCCGAAGGAAAATTCAACGGTTCGAGGCCAACATCCAATGTGAGACGCCTTCTGTAGAGTTCAAGGACCTCTGGATGCTCTTCAAACCCGGAGACCACATGTTTGGTGGTGAATCCTGCAGCCAGTTCATCAACGAAGTCGTCAGGGTAGCTTTTAACTTCGGAAACGCCAGCTGTCCATCAAAATGGACGATTACTTCCCATGCACTTACCCATGATGGTTCATCGTACGGCTACATCAGTCGAAGCCATGAAATTTTCAACTTCGAGGGTGTCAGCCCAGTCGCTGTTCTGCCATTCCATCCAGTTAAATATCACCCCAATAAGTATGCCTTACAGAAATATCTAGTATATCGAGGGAGAAAATACTGTAGTCTCACGGGTGTGCAATACAAAGGATATGCGGGCAGCGCCATCGCTGTTGACAAGCTTCGGACTGTGTCCTTCAACGGAAAGGCAAGCAACACGTATCCACGGGAAGATGTTCAGGTAAATGCCCCGTTCCTATCTCATCAATCTTAGTGCGAAACTGACACAATCAAAGATCGCCGGCCGCATCATGTTAGACGCCAAAGCATTCGTCGACGAACGCTGCGATGGCGATATTAAGTTCAGTGAAGTCAAGAGCTGTGAGACTTCTGATCTTACCGACGAGGATTTCATGATGTTCCACTTTGCCATGCCCGGATTTTCTCTATCGGAGAAGCGGTGGTGCTGGTTCTCAGTCGACTCTGTGACTGAGATTACCTTCGACGATGGGGCCTTTGACGCCCTATTGCTTCCGACGAAGCAGAAACGCCTCATTCGGGCGCTCACTACCAAGCACACCAACTCCGAGAAAGACTCTTTCGATGATCTCATTCAAGGGAAAGGTCAAGGCTGCATTTTCCTCTTGCACGGAGAACCTGGTATTGGGAAGACATTTACAGCCGAGGGCATCGCCGACGATATTCGTCGCCCTCTGTATGTCATGATGTCGGGCGAATTAGGATCGGACGTCAAGACGGTGGACGACAGGCTTAGGAGAGTCTTAAGGCTTGCTACGAAATGGAATGCCGTCCTTCTAATTGACGAAGCAGACGTCTTCTTGGAGAAACGTTCTTCGCACGACTTGGCCCGCAATAGTCTCGTCTCAAGTAGGTCCCACCTCTCAATGCTCATCAAGGTTTAGGTTTTGAACACCCACTGACAAAAGCCACAGTCTTCCTCAGAACATTGGAGTATTTCTCAGGCGTCCTGTTCCTGACAACCAATCGCATCAACTCCTTCGACCTCGCCTTCCAGTCTAGGATTCATCTAGCCCTGAAGTACCACGGGCTCGACGCTAACTCTAGAGAGACGCTATGGAAACTCTTTCTCAAGAGGACTTCGAACTTTGACGAGAAGGACTGGCCAGCAGAGATTATGCAGGAGCTCGCAGCTGCCAAGATCAATGGACGACAAATCAAGAACACCGTGCGCACTGCGCACACCCTCGCGCTGGCTGAGAAAGAGAAGTTCAACATTGAGCACATCCGCGACGTCCTCCAGACGGTCAGCGAATTCCAGGCCGACTTCAGCCGCGAGACTCAAGCACGTGAAAATCTCGCCATGGAGCCTGCGACTTTGAATAAGCTGGAAGCTGTCACACAACCTGGCGTGCCGGAGATGGAGATGTAGATCACCTTATGTTGTTCTCCGTCGTAGCCCTAGATTAGCGAGAATCAATCCGCCCATTCCTGTAGGGATAGGCAAGCTGAATATCGGCCATTAAGCTATTAAACTCTAAACCACCATGTCAACCAGTGCAATATTAACATAATAGTGACTGTCAAAGGGTCGCTGCTCTCTTATGTAGCTCTAGGTTCCACTGCCTTTATCCTTCATTCTTTGTCCTCGTGATATCCTCATCTTCACTAGCCTTTATTACTTTCACCATGATTTTAGTAAAGAAAGCAGTGTGAATCCCCTGACCATCCCAATTGGACTCGGCCCTCCGTTTTAGCTCCTCTCTGATGGCGTTAGATCTAGGATCGTCCCCAAGGTCTGCACCTGGTGCTACTTCCCGTGGGTACGCGCTTTTCTCCTCCTCTGTCAGACAAGTATATAAAAAAACAATGTTCGTCTCTGGGCCACCTAGAAACATCTCATAAATGAAACGCAACTGGAACGGTTTACTAAGGAACATGTCGAAACCGGCGGCGAAAACGTTGAACGGCATTGGATAGAGGCCATTGTGAGCCGTTAGGCCAACTATGAGAGTATGGCGACGAGCAGGCTGGGTGGACTCGAAGGCACGGATTAGACGGGTGGCCTCGAAACCGTCCATGATCGGCATCGCGAGATCTTGCTTATCTCTTTAGAACGCGTTTCTGGCACGTGGAGACAGGAAGACAAACGACTCACCCATGAGGATAACTGGGAAGCGTCCAGGATTCGATTTGTACACCTCAAGAGCCTGGTGCCCGTTTTCTGTCATGACGTGATCTTGTCCGAACTTGCCCAGCAGCTTAGAGAGCAACTAGACAAGCACCCAGGCACGTCAGTAGCTGTACGGGAAACTGGACGGTACCGCAGTGAATATAACCGCCTGGAGCTATGCTTCAAATTACGGGTGAAAGGGTCCCATACCCTTTGGCAGACCCTATTGTCTTCAGCACACAGGATCGTGTATCCCGGACTAGTACAAGGTTGCAATTCCTCTCCTTCAACAGCCTTGAATGTGAACGTAATCGTCGTACTAAGTCCTTCGACGACTTGTGCGACATCTTCGATAGGCGCTATCTTGCGATCTGACGTAACTGCATCTGGATCTAGAGAGTCGTCTTCGCCTATCGTATCTGGGCCGCTGAGAGAAGGGAGCCTTCTGAATACAGTCCCGCCTCGAAGTAATGACATCAGTTACCCCTTTCTAGATTTTTTTGACAGATGATAATTATGGTTGTCTTGAAAACGAGACCATTCGCATTTGCTGGGACTTGGCCGGGGAGTAACTATTGGCTTGAGTTTTGGAGACTGCTCACGCTTTGTTTTTGCCTGCTAGTCGCACTAGTTTCCCACATCAGACTTGCCTCAATTCCTCACATTGAAGCAGGTGGTTGTAAAAGCTACCGCAAAAATCTGAAAGCAGGCACGTAAGTTGGACAAAGAAGAAGTTATGGGTGAGAACTTCCTCAAAATGGTCTCTATCCTACCTTGTTTGGGAAATAAGAGACCCCAATTGAAGTCGAATCAATCGTAGGATCCCTGCCGCGTTAGGTACATGGGTATGCTGTATTTATGGGCCAATATGCACAAAAACAAGAATGCACCAAACAAGACATTCCCCGAGAACATAGAACGAGAGTTTGACCTCATATATTGAACTATATATAGCGAAATGCTACTCCTTCTGATCCTTGTGCCGCGCCTGACCAGCTTCCTGACCCAGCTTTTCTAGAGCTGTCTCGTACGCAGCCACTTTATCATTGAAAGCGTCTTCTTTCTCTTCTGTAACCCTGACACGTTCGACTGGTTTGCTGCGTTGTATCACCTTCTGACTTGCGACTTCGTTCCAGAACCATCTTGCCTCTGAATTAGTGAAGAGCGTCCAGGATTTACCCGTGTTCCCAGCTCGAGCTGTCCGCCCAACTCGATGTACATATGATGCTATGCTAGATGGCATGTCGTAGTTGATGACATGGTTCAGAGAGGGTAAATCAATACCACGAGCAACTAGGTCAGATGCGACAATAATTCGGAGTTTGCCAGCATTGAAGGATCTGAATGTGTCACGGCGGGTTGTATAAGGCGTCGTTGAGGTGAGCGTGCCAATAAGGGGTTCCAAGTTTGGCGCAAGCAAAGCCAGTAGACGCGACAGACGCAGCGTCGTCTCGTTCGACTTGGTGAAGATCAATACAGTGGGTGTCTTCTCTTGGAGTTTTGCCGTATCTTTGGAAGATCTGATGAGTTTCCTTGAGCCCTCCTCAGATTCCGAATCCGACGCTGAGTCTGATCCAGATGAAGAAGTATAGTCGTCGTCGTCTTCTAATTCTTTCTTATAGGCATTACCAGCATCGTTCAGAATATAATGGCTTCGAAGCAAGTCGACAAGGAACAAAGGTTTTAGGTTGGGATCGCCAACTTTAAGTGCGGTTTCCTCGAGCAATCCAGGCAGTACGTGCTCGGTCTGACTGTTGTTATCTCTGACTTCGTCCTGAAGCTTGGAGCCTTCTAGTACGACGAGTTTTGGTCGGCGAAGCTTGAGGCCTTCCAGTTGATCTAAATCTCGGGTCATTGTGGCACTGAGGATGACCTTCCGTACGCCTGAAAGATTTGACTGTTTGTGGTTACGAGCACCCATTTGGTTATGGGTATGAAGTCGGGGAATAACGACGTCCAGCCACTGCTGGAAGTTCTGGCCGAGTAGCTTGTCGGCTTCATCGACAATGAGCCATCGGACAAAATCCAAAGAGAACCCTGGTGTAAACTTGATGTGCTCGACCAGTCTTCCTGGCGTGCAAATGAGAATATCCACTTTGGACTTATACGCGATGATATGATCCGATAAGGTCTGTACCTTGTCCTCTTTTCTGCGAATTGCTTCTCTCTCCTCGTCTTCAGTATTATATCCCGAGTCTTCATCCCCCTCATAGCCATCATTCTCATTGTACAGTCCATTCAAATGGGCTAAGCGATCCATCCGCTGCTTATACGCACCAGGGTTGTAGATTTCCTCTCTTTCAATAAGCGAAGTCTGCTCATGCTCAAATGACTGGCTCCCCATCGCCATTGCGATCCTGGGGCGCCGTTTCGCTCCATCAAGAGCAAAAACGCCGGCACAATCTTCACAGACTTGCTGCACTTGTTTGACCAATTCACGTGTAGGGAGCACTATTAACGCGCGTAACCTGGTGGTATGCCGGTTGCTTTGGCTTATGTCCCGGATCATGGGCAAAGTGTAAGCAAGTGTCTTGCCCGAGCCTGTTGCAGCGGAAACTAGCACGTCGCCTTGCATACTTTTACAGTGGTGAGGAAGGAGAAGTGGTATGACGCCGGTTTGTATTGCAAACGCATGCTTATAGCCTCTTGAAGCTAGCCGTTCCGCGATTTCAGAAGTGATCCCCAAGTCTGGCGTGAGCCCAAAATCGGTGAAAGGTGCAGATGAGTCCAGGGAGACCCGAGTTGGAGATGCTAGCCAAGGCGGTAAGGTCTCGTATAAAGGCGTGCTTGTGTCTGGTACCACTGGCTTTGGTTGAGGTATCGGCTCAAGCCCATGCAGTTCAATCTTAGGTGTCTTCTGTCGAGATGCATCGTCATCGGCCGTTGGGGAAGTATTATTCATGACAATATCTTGCGGCCTATGTTCGGGAGGTAGCTGTATCGACTTTGCTTTCTTCTCTAAGATAGCTTTATGGCGAAGGGGAGTGTCATATTCGATCTGGGTCGAGGACTCTTTATCATGCTTTGATTTCTTTTTCTTCTTTTTTTCTTTTCTTTTGCCGATCTCCTCCACCATACCCTCTTCTGTCGACGGAAAGGGTTCCTTTGCCTGTAAGGGTAGCTCTTCTGATATTTCTTGCATTTCAACATCTTCTGAAGTATTAGCTGTTTCTCCCTGGTCTCCTGTTTGCATTGTCACTTCCTCGACAGCATCGCCATTTACGGTAGCAGGACCATCAATTAAATCATTTTGTTTTATAGACTTGCGTTTCGTCTTCTTGGACTTCTTGGGCTTTTCCTGGTCTGAAGCATGCGTAGGAGCCCCTTCTTGTACTCGTTTGACTCTCTTCGCGGGTGGTTCCTCACGATGAACTTCCGCATCGTCGAATCGAACATGTTGTGTAGGTAAGTTGTGAGGTGCCCCTGACGAACCCGACTTCGGTGGTGGGACATATCGGGCGTATGCGGTCGGCTGTGGTTTCGAGAGGACCTGGGGGGGTGCTTGAGAAGAAGCAATTGGTTCCGTATTTGAGGAATTTGAACTTCCCTTTGGTGGCGGTATATAGCGGGAATACATGTTTAAGGTGTGGAGGCGGTACTTGGGAAATTATGCCATTGATTTATAGAAACGCTGACTAGATACAATAAGTCTCTCGCTACAACATGCATGAAAGAGGGAAGCTCTAATTCTGCCATCACAATAAAATTGACCGCCTTTGTTATCGGTTATCATCGACTATTAATTACTACCGTTATCGTTATCTTTATCGGTATCGGTATCGTTATCTTATCGTATCTCATAGACAGGGAACTGGATTGTCTGTTCCACTTTCTCCTGCCTTGGTACGCAATTTGATGCGACGCGCCCAGCTTTCCGTCATTCACATAGGTAGGTATCATTATATTCTGCCCCTGGTGGAGGAGACCTTTATCCTCATCTCGTGCCGCCTGAATAGGCAACATGCGAGTGAAAGGAAGCTGTGCTAATAGCTATTGAGAACTACGTGTTACACCTTTAGATGCGACTACTCACTTAACTCTTCATTAGTCTTCTGAACTACCCTTTCCAACGATCAGAGCACTATAATTGTCCTAGTTGAAAGGTTCGATAATAGTACATGTTGTACATGGTTCATAGTTCTCGAACATGACTCGATATATGCAGCGTTACTCTTGTCTTCCTTGCCATACCCAGCCGTCACGATGTCACGCCGCACGTACAATATCGCCATGGTCTGCGACTTCTTCTACCCCCAACCTGGAGGAGTTGAAAGCCATATCTACCAAGTCGCTACGAAGCTGATCGATCGAGGGCACAAGGTCATTATCATTACTCATGCCTACGACGATCGCAAGGGCATCCGATACTTGACCAACGGTGTTAAGGTCTATCATGTCCCCTTTGCCGTCATCTACCGCTCTTCAACCTTTCCTACCGTCTTCTCCTTCTTCCCACTCTTCCGCAACATTATGATTCGAGAACGGATAGAGATTGTACATGGCCATGCTACCATGAGCACTTTGTGTCAAGAGGCCATCCTTCATGGCAGGACTATGGGTCTACGCACCGTCTTTACTGATCATTCTCTGGTTGGCTTTGCCGATGCTGGCAGCATTTTGACCAACAAGCTGCTCAAGTTTACACTTAGTGACGTAGACCATGTCATTTGTGTTAGTCATACATGGTGAGCATTCTTCTTCCGCTCTCCTAACCTTTGTTGAGCTCACAGCTAAATATATGTTTGAAGTAAGGAGAATACCGTTCTGAGGGCGGCTCTTGACCCTCTGATGGTTTCCGTCATTCCCAATGCGCTCGTTTCCGAAGACTTCAAGCCATTACCGCGCCCTGAGCCAGGTAGTCTGCCCTTTGCTCAACACCCTCTGCCTGCCCATCCTCTCGGGCCTAATGACACCCTCACCATTGTTGTTGTTAGCCGTTTGTTCTATAATAAAGGGACGGACCTACTCACCGCAGCCATCCCCCGCATCCTCGAGAACCATCCGAATACCCGCTTCATAATCGCTGGCTCGGGGCCCAAAGCCATTGATCTGCAGCAAATGATCGAGCAGAATGTCTTGCAAGACAAAGTAGAAATCCTTGGGCCTGTGCGGCACGAAAATGTGCGCGACGTCATGGTCAGGGGTCATATATATCTCCATCCGAGCTTGACTGAGGCATTCGGTACCGTAATAGTCGAAGCTGCGAGTTGCGGTCTGTATGTGGTTTGCACAGCCGTCGGCGGTATTCCTGAAGTACTACCTTCACATATGACCGTCTTCGCAAAGCCCGAGGAAAATGACCTCGTGGCTGCCACAGGCAGAGCGATTGCAGCTCTCCGCGCTAACAAGGTTCGTACTGAAAGGTTTCACGAACAAGTCAAGACAATGTACTCCTGGACGAATGTAGCCAAGAGGACCGAGCGCGTGTACAGAGGAATCTCAGATGATATCAACGAAGATGAGTTCTATGGCACGGAGGTAGGCAATACCTCCCACTGGAGTGCCACGAGAGGACGTAACTTTGCTCTCATCGACCGCCTGAAGCGCTATTACGGATGCGGTGTGTGGGCTGGCAAGCTGTTTTGTCTCTGCGTTGTCATTGACTACTTGATATTTGTTTTTTGCGAGTACTGGTGGCCAAGTGACCAAATCGATATTGCGCGCGATTGGCCGCGGAAACCGCCTCCTTTGAGCGATGATGATGAATAACACAATCATAAACCTAGAGCATTGCTTTATATTGGCCTTGCAGTTTCATTAGGTCAGAGCGTGTCGAGAATAATGGAATAGGTACATGGCATACCTTCTGCGCTCAATAATCTGGAATAGCCTTGTAATGGCTCTTGAACTGACCACACCAGGTCGTGGCATTTCCCAATGTTTTGGTATTATCATCGACGATATGATGGTAACCCAATACATTACCGGAGCAAGCAGAGTTTTGCTATCACCGAACTGTGAGTTATGGCCTTGCGAAATTCTAACATGCTGATGAGGACGTTGAATGGGTGATAAATACGCTATGTAAGTCATAAGTAGTATGTACAGCAAACTTCATCCAATCTCTCTCGTATCATCCTTCAATTCTTGCCTAAATTGACTAACTCTGGAACACTAAGCCACAGGTGATGTTCCCATGTATTCTACAGCATTTCCAGTTGGCCTTCAAACAGCGCGAGTTCATCTAGCAGTCTGTTTTCATGTTGCTCGTTGTGCAGTACGTGCCGTCGGGTCCAGACCCAATCTTGGGAGGCTCTGCCCCGCTGCTGTTGCCCGTGTAGCGGTCGCAGTACTTCTCGTCGTCCTGGCACGAGTTTGAGATCTTGCACGTATCGCCATAGTTCGTGTTAATCCCGCAGAGCACACCGCCGTCGACGGCACGAATGTTGTCAACTGTCGCTTGTTAGTCTCAATGAAACGACATGATTGCTTTAATCAAGATAAAGTAGAAGTAGCTTAGGAAGGACGGTGGAGACGAAAGTGGAAAAGGGGTCTAGGGGAAATGGATGGCTACTCACAAATGAAGTTTCGCGGTCCACCATTGCCTGAGCAGTTTCCACAGCTTCGGGCAACTTTGCCATAGTCGTTCGCAAAGAAGTTCTTCACTTGCACCGTGCCGCGTCCGTTGAACTGGATGATCTTGTCGTCGGCTTTGAACGCGCCGCCACCGTTGATGTATGATGTGCCACTGGCCTGCTTGAATGTAATGGCGTCCTCGCAGACGTCCGCCCACCAGACATTGTTGATTGTGCTGCATTATTCCTCTTTATCAGTTTATGTATCGATACAAGGTTTGCAAGATGTGGTTGAAGGAATGTGACATCAAAGCATACCAAGTTCCTCGACAGTGGACACCCTCGGCCTGGCCAGCGCCGATGATCACGTTGGACAGTGTAGCGCCAGCTTCCAGGATGAACATGGCGTCCGCTTCGCCCGTCTCAGATTGCCCTTGGCACACATTGCCTGTTGCTTGTCGTTAGCGCTCGAGACATTCCTCACCTCGCACGTTGGGCGCGGAAACGTACCTGAGCGCTCATATCGCTTCATACCGCCATCGAAGCTGCCACTGACGGAGATAGCCGCAGCCGAAGTCACGGCGCCTGCGGAAGCCGGCAGCGTGGTTGTGAGGCCCGTTGGCGTAGCTCGTCTGTCGAGGACGGCATTCGTGGTCTTGGTAGCGAGGGTGGTGATGCCTTCACCTATTGTCTCATGTTAACAAGCATTCGACGGCTAAAGAGAGTAATGCGTCAACGGCAGTGGGAAAATTCCTGCCTCCAGTCCGGACAACGAAGGACGAGGTTGGATGGGTGCTTAGGACTTGTGCATACCGAGCTCAGTCTGGGCATGGGCCACAGCACAGAGGGCTAGAGTCGATAGGATGCCGTTGAACTTCATCTTGTCACCTTTGAGATGTCTGGGCTTAAGTTGATGGATGGTTGTCCATTTCACGAGGATAATCTTTCTGGAGCCCTCCCTTATATAGACAGAGCTCGCAGTGTCAATTTTCCTTACTGGTAGGTTGTCATGGCTATCACCACCTTCCCAGAGCTCTGTCCTAGAGCTTGGCGATGTGCTTTGATGCCAAATCTCAAATTGTTTCACTAAGTCATAAGGATAAGATCGTCGTGGGAACTGAGTCCGTGAGGTAAAAACAACCGTATTCGTGGAGAATATTCGCTTTCGACATCATCTATCTTACCATTGTAGCTATTAGCTCAGCCGGAGGGCTCGTATTGCCTGATTGGGACGTTGAAGTTATTCTCCACGAATGAGAACTAAGAGCGGACGACTAGGTTTTAGGTTTCATGCGCCCAATTTCTGTGACTAATGCTTTGGAGTATGGCAATATACATGCGCGGAATGATTAAATGAAAGTAACACTGGAATAACAGCCGTGAAGCGCCATTGGCGGATGCATTACAAATGTTGTATTCAGATAAACAAATGAGTTTACCTGGTACCATATGTCTTAGGTGCCCAAACAGTGCCGAAGGGTAACGGCAGCGCTAAGGCGAAAATGGAGTGAGTCTTTCATGACAGACGTATTTGGATATATCACCGAGGGAAATGGGCAGGACCTCGACAGAGAGTCCATTCGAGGTGCCAAGACGGACGGGCGTGCAGCAAAAGCTGGCTGTGACTATTTTGAGTGTAGACTGCCAGGATATACCTAGGTATATTCCAACGAGCAAGTAAGTCGACTCCGAGGTAATATTATATAAAACGAACATTATCCGTTAGTTACCTTACATGTGGCCGAGATGCCGGATCTACGCTGAATATTGTAAAAGTGTCTGAAATATTCCCAAGTTTCTCGAAATCTTTGTGTCCTTCATACCCTGTTTACTCGAGGCACTCTCAATTGATCAAGCACCGTAGCCGTCCGAGCGGTCGTAATAGGAATTGGCAACTAAGTGGCTCAAAATTTGTTGCTTAGCTTGCCAAGCAAGTCGAAGCGAGCTGCATGTGTCAAAGCGAGGGAGATCCTTCCAAGGTTCCCCAGCTGCAGGGTTCCGTCATAGTGGCAGCTTTATCTGGTGTGGAGACACGTCCGCTAGGCTCTTACAGTTGAAACAAAGTACCGTGGTCTAAAAGGTTCTGCTTGCATTTGGAATACCATAGATTCTTCTCATTATGCTGCATATTATCATCGAACTAGCTCATCATATTTGCTCAGTTATGGCGCTTGATGTGTGATTTATGAGGGGTGACAACTAAAGATATGATATACTCCTTGCTATTGACGTTATGCTAGCGATTAAATACTTATGTCTCATTTAGGTTCGCAGTAAGCTGAGTTTCTCCCTTTCCAGGATGGAATAAAGGTATATTAGATAATGCAGTTTAGCAAAAGATTCAAATAAGAAATCTGTTGTGATCTGGTTCAAAAAGTTTGGACTGGATCTTCGGACATACATTCCACTTAATCATCACCAGTTTAGAGGATATAATGTTGATGATTTGCTTTCTTCTCAATCATTTAGAACCCCGTTGTTCTCTATATGGAAACTGCGACGCTGTGTTGGAAATCGTCTTCTTGGCTTTCAGCGAGGTGGGGGGGGGGGGGGGGGGGGTGGCAAAGGGAGAAGTGCTGTCCGCCCCGTGGTTATTTGTAAGGAAGAATTGAAAGCCAGGCCCTTCCATGGGGTTTTCCGACCAGCTCAGTGCCCAGAGCCTGACTTCCGGACCCAAAAAGAGAAATATATGATCTTGCTATAATTCTCCTACTACGTGTACTCCTTGACCTTTGCCTCCCACCTGTCAAAGAACTCACTTGTCCGGCCAGAGCCTCCTCAGTCGGGATTTCTTAATGGCAAGACTTAATATATACGAGCAGTAACTTCTCTGTCTCGAAGAGTGTACGAACAGGTTTAGTGAACTCACAAGACTCAACATTTGAAAGCGGAAAGGGTATAATGAGTTCATGATCCTCCCGAAAATGTTTAGATAGATTGGAAATGAGCGGGTGCCCACGTACTACTGTAAGGTCGTCCATTGTCTCGTATGTCATCTGCCACTGCCATCGCAAATAGTATACAATCCACCTATGGCCTCTTCACAGGCCGCCCACTGTAAGAACACTATTCAGAAGTATGTTTTGGCGCCATCTTCAGGAGGAAGTAGTATTGGTATTCATACTTTGAAATGAAACATGCGTATTTGAAAGAGAAGCTGTTCGTTTCCAAAAGCTAAGTTTTAAACTGCAAGAGTACTTACGAGCAGGGTCTCTCGGTATCAAACAAAAGACATAGTATAACAGATCATTATACTACGTTAATCTCAAATCCCTATAATACGTTTCCGTCTTAGGACCTAAGCAACATGCTGTTTTAAAGTAAGGTATTAGTAAGTAAGCTAAGCTAGGCTAGGCTGCCCTAAGCTGACTAAGCAGAAGTCTACGAAAAGGAACAGCATAACTAATGCATAAGTTTAAGAATAAATATAAAAAGTAAACTATATTAATAAATAATTAATATTAATTTATTTATTTTTAAAATATAAATATATATTATTTATTTAAAAAAAAAATTAACATAAAGTAAAATAATAATTATTATATATATTATTTAAGTGAGTTAAAACGTTAAAATAAACAAGTTATATAAAATTAAACGTTAAAAGTGCGTGTAATAATAACTTTATAATTAAAGCTTAACTATATAAAATTTATAATGTACACTTTAAAGATAAAAGATATACTTATAAATAACGTTTTTATAGAAAATTCAGGGACGTATAAAGGATGCTATTTAGTTTATAGAAAACTGCGCGTAGATATATTGTTGACTTTAACTGGAAATTATTTGAGTACAGTGTACTATCGACGAAGTCTTCGTTTGCAAACGCTTGTTGGGCGGGCCATGTGTAATATGTTAACCTTTAACGCTGCATTGAATTAGTTGGAAAAGCCTAGATCTTCTTGTTTAGCGATAAAATTAACAATGACGTGCGGTTTCGTGCTGTTGCTGCTGCGGTTGCGGTTGAATATCCGAGTGTTTAGCTGCCGCGATACGTTTTTTTTGGTGGTATAGCTAAAACCGCCTTTAAATTGTTTATTGAAACCTTGATTTGCTGATCTATGCATGAAACGGTTATTTTGTAGTACACTGTTGCCTTTTTTTTTGGCGACGCTGGAGTCGGCTTCCTCCGCATACATTCCTTAAACGCCACAGTGAAGATGCTGTCATGACTTTTTTCCGTTTCGATAGCATCTCTCTGCAGCGACGAAGCGGTTGTTCCTTTTACTGCTGGCTTTAGCGGCGTTCTGTTAAGCGATATTTATTACAGTAACGATGCTGTCCTCTCTTGTACATGTCTAATCTAACGCCCTTCCTCTCTTGCAGCTAACTCTTTAGCTAAGAGGCTTCTTGTGACCTGATCCGACTTAATCACGTTCGGTCCCAGCATCGGATATAGCAGTGCTACTTAGCTACCCTGCCAAAGCGCGTACGCCCTCCAGACGCCGGGCTACTGATATACGGCTTACCAAGGTTATCGCATATCACGAGTTTCTATGTTGGAATTAACTGGTTTAAAGTTCTGTAGCTATACTTAGAGCAAGGTGATACGTATGGTATGATTACGAATGCTGACAGGCTGTGGAAGGAAAGGAGGTCTATCCACCAAATTACCATGATAGGATATGGCTTGGCCCTATATACAACCCATTTCTACTTGTATACGTATATGGCTGGAGGTTTCCTGTACTTACGTAGTAATAAGGTTTTTAAGGCTCTTGATCAGGTGCACCAGTCCTTATCAAAAGTGGACTATAGCATAGCTACAGCCACAGCCACATAACCACACAGCTACACAGCCAAAGGGCCGGCCATAAGTGGCAGGCGGGCTACATTTTCTGCAGGAAAGCGGTGCAGAGCCAGAACCGCGCCGAATCTACAGTGGGAGCAGAGACTAAAAAGATCGATCAACTCATTGCGAATTTTGGTGTCCTACAGCGACAGCAAATAATCCCCCCCGATCAATAGTGTGACGACATCCGTGTCGGCTAAGAGATATTGCCAACGGGCTGATCTACGGTAATACTACGGTTAGCCGGACTCGCAACCTGCCGGACAACTTGGGATGGAGTATTGGCGCAAGATAGCTGGAAGTAAGAATACGATTGCTGGGGGCCAATGGACAAGACGCAGGAGAATCTTTGATATGGGAGCAACTGAGATCGCTGGTTAGCATTTGTCACAGCAGCGACATAAGCCAGGGTAAATATGCCGTAGTGTATTTTTATACATAGTAGTGAGTATAGCCGTCATATAACCGTGTTTTATAATATCGTATTTCCGTAGCTTTTTTTTTTTTCCTCGCCTGTATTTTATAGTGACATTATAACGTTATCATGATTTCGACATTAAATCTCTCCCGTCCGAGGAACACATTTACCTTGATAGTTGCTTCGATCAAAACTGAAGATCCAGCGTCAGTTATCCATGTCAGAGAGCTAAATCTCCCAAGCGGCTGGAAGTTGGCCATATCGGGGGAGGCATTCCGTTCATCCTGTAGCCTGACTATATCAAAGACCCTTATTAGCCAATCTGTAGTGTCGAGCCCATCGGCCTCCTGGGCCGTCCCGTCGAGATTTCGGCAGACTTTGCAGAACGGGGCTTCGTTCTCGTCGTCTGCAATGTTCAGCGCGGGCCAGTCGGACCTGCGTCTTGCGCCCCGGAAAGTGCCCCAGATTATGAAGAACTCGCATTTTCCGTTTGAAATGCTTGCCGCTCCGTATACGTACGGCGGTGGCCCCTTTTCGCCACCAGAAGGTGTGGTGCGCCCGGACATAGGATATGGCCTAGGAAGGCTCGTATTTTCCCATGTTGGTGTGATTAGGTCGGGGACCTGTCTGCGAACGTAGTATCCTGGCATAAGCCCTCCCGGGAAGGTAAAACAGATGCGGCGGTCGATTGGAGCGCTGGTGGGCCGTCCGTCTTTTGTTTCGTGCAGCAGGATTCTGGATCTCACCATCTCTGACAACTCCGATTCTATTTGAAATGGAGCGGAGATGTCTTTGACCATGGTAGTAAAAACACCGACACTAGGGCTGACGAGGATGGGCGGGAAGCAATGGTCGCTCGCTCTCCCTAGGCGCCGAAATAACCTTGGCCCCACTGACATGGGCGGCGCATTTGTCTCTTCTAGGAGGATAGATACACAACAGAAATCATCCTTTACCTCGCTGCAATTAAGGACCGCAAGCCATACGTTTTGACAGTGGCCGAACAGGGGCTGAACAGTGCACGGTGCTAGGTAGACTTCGAGCTCGACGCCGCCGCTCCGTACCGTCGTTGTGAATTCTGAAAGGAGAGACGGGACCGCGCGGAAGCGATGGCCGTCTGAGAAACAGGCTGGATGTGCCGCAAAAATGGTATCCTTGCGGGAGCCCTCTCTCTTGCGGTACTGCCAAGCAAGGAAGGTCTGGTCGTTTGACTGATGCACGATCTCCTCCTGCAGGCGGCGAAACGCCTTGAGGCCCTCCCCATACAGAAGCGGCATGGCCACATCGAATATCCCCAGAAGACAGTAGGCGATATCCTCGACCCGTGTCGTTTCTCGGTGCGCAGCCCATGACATCCTCGTGCTGATTGAGCACGAGTTGAGCGACATCCTGGTCAGGGCCATCGCTTCGTGTGCGCAATTTTTGCAGCCCCTCTTGGATCCGCCTGACATGACTTGGTGGAAAGTGCAGGAGGATTTTCTGCGCAATAGCCCCTCGTCTATTACCGTGATGGCTGCGATTTGTGACGAGAGCGAACGGCGGTCACCGAAATGGGTCCAGCCCAAGTCGTAGAAATGGACCTCGAAAGGCGCGATGAGTTCCTGGAGGGTCCAGCCCCTCGTGAACCACCGACTCTCCGACAACTGGCCGTCGCGTGCCTTGTAGTCGGACAGGAAGGCGTAGCAGACTGATGAGAGCTGATACCAAGTGAACATGGAATTGATGGCCTCGGAGAGCTCAGCGCTACTTGATTTATCAATGCAGCACGTGTCAATCCAGATGTATTGGTAGCCATTCTGCGCGGCTACCTCTGCGCTCTTCAGAACCTTTTCCAGCCCGCTCTTTTTGCACTCATGCAGGCTGTCCTTGCCATTTCGAGCATCCTCGAAAAGAACCTCTTCAGAGCCCCAGGTGTGGGAGAGAATAGCATATTCGGGTTTATGCTCTGTAGCAAAGGACTCCAGCTGGAGGGTTTGTGTGTTCAGAAGTCTCATTTTGACTGCTGTGGTAACAAGCTGTGAGAGGTCCAAAGTAGGGTTGGGCTTAATCGCGTGATGCGTCAAAAGAACGATGTCAGCGGTCTATACGTCTATACAGCAGTCGTTCTAATAAGGTTACAGGGGCATCCCTTGGCTTGAGCTATGCGGATCTTACCCGACGGCAGATGAAATTCCGCGGTGATTGGTACGTAGCTCTACCCTACCTGGAAACCCTAGTTCAAAAAACACGGGTGGCATTTACGGAGGTAGCACATGGCGGGAGGTTAACTTATCTCAGCGGGAAGTCCAAGCTACTAACTTGGCGAGGGTTACGTGAGATATATGGGGCATATATATTATATTTAAACATTTTTTATATACATTTTTTTATTAAACTTTCAATATTTATAGTATGTTTTAAACATATATATATAATATATATTACACTTTTAAAATATCCTGTTTTTATAAGTATAGTTAGTTATCCTAAGCATATGTATAATATATAAACCTTCCCTTTAAAACGTTCGTTTTTTTTCCAACTTACTGTCAACATATGCTCTATATATCTCACGTACCCCTTACCAAGTCAGTGGCTTGGAACCCCCGCCAAGACGAGTCAACCCCCCCTCATCTGTAACCTCCATTTGCGCCATTGCTGACGGTCAATCTAATTCAGATGATATATCTTGTGAAGGCCTCCGGGACTATGAGGAGCACGTCGCAGGGGAGGACGCCAAGCGGCAGCCCCGAAGCCAGTATGCTGAAGAAAAGAGAACCCACTACAAGACCTGAGCATATGTGGAAGGCAGACCCAAACTCTGTTACTTTTAGCTAGGGCGCCACCGTCCACTTGCAGAATTTGAGCGATGTTAATATCGCCATCCTTTCAAGCATCATCAGGGATCTTGGTAATGATATAATAGAGCTGAAGTAGCTTCTATACCTAGTACTATCTGATGGTAATAACGAATGTGATCTTTAGTAACATTCCCCGCTTGAGGGAATCATCTGGCCTATTGCGCGCAATCCACGACAAATCTCAGCGAGAATTGAGTAGGAAGCTATGAGAAATGCTGCCAAACTTCACAGCTAATTGTGAGCTCGCTGTCCAAGGAGCTAAGAGATCCCCCACTTCCATATCCCTACGCCAACGAACGCAGCATGTGCCACCGGTCGCCCCCGGGCGGAAGATCTAATAGTTCACCCTTGTCAGACTCTTCGGAAGCCAGTGGAAGGGATCAGGCGAACCCGGGGGTCTCCGGACTTACTCAAACCTCAATGGCGACTGACTGGAAGTTGAGGGTGGAGGTCACGCCGGTGAACTTGATGAACACCGACACGGCAACGCCCTTGCCATCGTAGGTGGACTCGGCGGAGAGGATCTTGAGCGTGAAAGACTGTCCCCTCTGAAGCTTGTTCTTGGTGTAGATCTCGTTGTTGGCAAGGTAGACAGCCACGCCCTCAACGGTGGCTCCCTGGGTCGAAAAGTCGATGGCGAGGGTCTTCAAGTTCGGGTTGGTAACGGGCGGGCTAGGGATGACGAAGTGAAGCCAGCCGGTCAGTTGGTTCGCTTGCGTCGGCTTGACAACTGCCGAGCCCGACTCTGCCACAATGGAGAAGGTGGAGTCGCTGTCCTTAATGGCGCCAATTCCGTGCGTGGAGAGCCAAGTAGTCATTTTGCTAGGATGCTGCTAGTAGACTAAGGATTCCTGCCATGGCTGATGTCAGTCACATCTGTGGAACAGTTGAGATCCAGGGATGAGCCACTCTGGGTTCTTACTTATGTTGGATTTCTCGGATGGATTGACGAAGTTGGATGTAGATGGTAGATAGGTTAAGATGTTGCGGTGGGTGTCTGTTCGAGGAGACTTGTCTTTGGGTGGTTTGATGGGGAAAGAGTTCAAATATATATACGGGCAGGACCCTGAGAAGGCACCTCGTGTAAGCACTTTGTGTAGGTTTTCAAGCCAGCCAACCGGCCTGTTTACGTCGCCAACCTGCATAAGTGATGCTCCCAAATTCTCTTCTCTGCAGCTGATGCTTCTGGATGCAAGTCCACTTTACTCCAGAATACTAGCAATCTACTGGTCTTCGTCAAGTGTGCGGAGGTGCGGTTGTCATGCAGCCTCTCGGCGACTGCTAAGCTCATCATCAGCGACCCTATTCTACTTCCTTTTCGAGAAAAGAAGACATGGTGAGACTGCCTGCCTGCATACCTACCAAATGCTCCACCAAATGCAACGAGTCACGTAGCAGTAATCTAGACATGTCACTGCGTCGGACAAGGCTGTCTGCCCAGCATACCTACCCAATGATAACTTGCCTATCCAATAAGCCGCCACAGGTAATACATCATGTGGTATTGGCCCCCTTGTAGGGTGATTACAACTTAACTTGTCAATATCCCCTCAAGTGCGCCTTTTTCGCTAAAGACTGCCGGGTTTGGACACGCATTTCCAATGCAGCGAGCGCAGACGTTGCTTCCGCAATAGATCCGCATTGTAAGGCTTGCCTCAGCCAGCCATAGTCAGTCCGATATGACAAAACCCGCACCCCTCCGGGGGACGCTCAATAACCTGCCCCTTCTGCCAAAAGCCGCGAGTTTTAGGCACATATGTATTACGGATGACCCTACCAATAGAGTGCGCTCAAGGCTGTATTACTGCTACTTCAGTGCAACACAGATATGTATTATAATTTCAAAAGTTTGTATACCGAAACAAAGCAAAGAAATTCTCAGTTATTTGGCACTGTCAGATGGGGGGTTTCTGTTTGGGGGGGGGGGGGGGGGGGGGAGTGTCCGCGGTAGAGATGAAGTAATAGGGTCGCAGTAGCAAACCCCTTGAAATACGTTGCCGGCCTACAAGCCAACGGAACCCGAGTTTCTTGTTATAACCATTTGCTGGGCTGAAGTGCAGGATGGCAGTGCAATGATCTGTGCTAGCTGCTGTTTCCTTCGAGGTGTATAGACCTTCAGGTGGGTGTATTGTCTACGGAGCTCATAGGTCTTAACCCCGCTTTCTCTTACAATAAGTCCTCCTCAAAACTGTCTTTTCGACACTAGTAAGATTCCTTCTTTTACCGTGCGCTGAGGTTCCCGAGGTCACCGCGTGGAAAAAACCATCCCCGGTGCTGAGACAACATCTGGTTGCGCCACCCCCATCTCACTCGCCATCGACGCGTGCTCTGGGATGTGAGCAGTGTGCCGCGGAATGGAATGCCACTTATAATAGTTATATCCTTCTACTTCATCGCTGTACTAGAAGAGTCGTCCCATTTTAGAGTTCAGACTTCCTAAGGCAATATCACACCACCCACACGCCTCTTCTCAGGTATAACATCCCCACAAGACAGGCAAGTATCACTCTGTCAGATTTAGCTACATATACCAAGGGCTTGAGACCACATCAAATGGGTGAACTAACATAGCCTAATTCCAGGTGAAAAATCAGAATGAACTCGATCTGGGTGTCAACACACGGCGCCGCAGCCATCAATGACTCGGAGAGCACGCTCAAGATCACAACAAAGATCACTGGCGCATTTGTACAGCCCAGCACCGAAAACAATCTCAAGGGTACCGTCCTATTTCCCCTTTGTGGCCTACCGCGCGACGTTTCCGCTGTCACCAAGGTGGAGATCGACTTCATAGCCAATGCTGGACTGGTCACTGAGGTAGCGGTCATGTCCGGTGACGATCATTTATTCCGGAAGGAACATATGGGGAAGCCAGGCCCGTTCCAGATTAAAATAATGCCCAAGGATACTAAACCCCAACATCCCCGAAAAGGTCTCTTGGTGGCAGTGAGATTGACGTTCGCCGATCGCAAGGGGTATATTACGTTCCAGTCGGTCGGGGTGAAGGCTGAGATTGAGGATAAGGAGGATGAGGATGATGATGATGAGGATGATGAGGATGAGGATGAGGATGATGATGATAAGGATGATGATGATGACGAGTCTGATGCGTATGATTAATGGAGAGAACAAAATCTCCCGCGGTCGAGCCATCTATTAAATGCTTTAATTTGGACTGGCATACTGAACTCCACTGGATATTTAGGTTCTTCCTGCTCTGCTTTCTACCTCTAGTACCTAACATATAATACGTTTTGTTCTTGTTGAACTATAGCTTCTGAGTACCCTATGACTATAATACTATAGTGCCGTAGATCTGTTACCCCCAGGCTACTAGAATAGGGCTAACGGTTGCCTTATAGTTGTTACAACTAGGACAAACAGCGAAAACAAAGGATCTAGTCAATTTTACGCTTTATCAGCCTGTGATTTACTACGGTGAGCACAACAGAAACTCATTACTTACACTTTATCTATAGTTATAAAACTACACTAACCAATAGTAATTATAGACGACAGCAGCTTTATATCACGTTAAACACGAACCATCAGCAGAGAATATTAAGCGGTATATACACTATTCATATTACACGTCATCAACCCGAACGATATGTAGGTTGATTTTACTGTTCTCAGCCAGTCACCTTGGACACCTCTGATGGTCGTTCTTACAAGAGCCGGCCCCCAACTCTAACGGTTGAGCAATACGTGGGGATGCCCTACATACCTACTTCAGCCATGTAGCATCTACTCAAGGACATCGGGCATGAATCACACGTGTCCGAGGACAGGGGCCACACCGTCGAACAACCTACTGTGCTGTAGCTTTCAGCTCGTGACCAGCCCGGCGATATAACCCTTCCTGAAGGGTTTGCTTCATCGTCGACCAATGGGAAAGCCAGACGCAGACGGCTTCATGTAGGACTTTCTGCGTTGTAAACCTAGAGCAGCCTGCTTGCCTCATCCATGAATATTGGACAAGTCGCCAGCGTCGCATGGCTGCTTACATGAGAAAATTTAGTCGACGGCCCAACGAATGTAGTATTTGCGGCTCAAAAATGTGTAAGCTTTTCAGCTGCCGGCAGCAAGGATCTTCATGTAACGGTGCGGTTAGAACTGCACCTTGACGTGACGGTTGGAGTAGAGTCTCTGGGCGATCCGAGTGGTTAGCCCGGCCCCTCCCGGCAGGGGTCAGAATTAATGAGCCACCCCTACTATCTTCTCCTTTACTTTCAACAGAAAATAACTTATCTATCAGTATTATAAAAACTAAGATAAAAAGCATTTAAATATAATTTAACAAGTAGCAAATATATATACATATCTTTTTAGAATTCTTATACTAAGTACAATGCAGCGTAAATTTGTTGGTTAGTTCGAGTACAGTAGAAGTGCACGGACTTTGTGGCTGCAAGGCTTAGTCCTTCTTTTCCCCGCATGCTAGGGACCCGACATGGAGAAGAAGTGTGGGTCACATTTACTGCAAAGCCCATTACGCCAGTTCTGCACCAGGCCCTTATAAATTACAAGGAAGTGGTGATACCACTTCCTAAATGGGAACTTCAGCCAGCCTCAGACGTAGCCGAGCACAAAAAAGTGAGGGGACGCGAAATCGGACAGCTTCCCGAACTAGTGGATTTTGTGATACGCCTCGCAGCAGTCCTATGGAAGGGTTTGAGGAGACCAAAAGCGTAAATTCATACCAGGACTCTTAAATATTGATAAAGCATACATGGATGCCATGTGGCTTAGCATTAAACGAAGTGAATTTCCATTAGATCCTGCAGCTGATGCCTCAATATCCCCCTCCAAACTTAGGGCGAACCAATTATGTAGGTCAGAAATCAGGCCAGCGCCAGCAACACGAAGGATGCAACCACTCCTGACACAGATGCGAGGCTTAGCTTCTTTGTCGAAGAGCCCCCGGTGACGGGTGTTGGCTTGGGGGTGAGAACCTATATTACATAGACGGTATTAGCATCGAGCACCCGTAGAGTTTTGATTTACCCTTCATACTTCTCATTCGTATCTTATGACATGATATGAGCGAACCTACCTTATCAATAACGTGGGCGACGCCGTTTGCTAGCACAAGATTCGCCTGCGTGATTCGCGCGCCGTTGACATAGTATTGCCCTCCACGGACGCTAATGGCAAGAACCTCGCCACGCTGCGTCGTGAGACTCGAGCCGTCCTTGAGGTCTGGTAGATAACTGACAGTCCCGGCCACAACGTGGTTAGAGAGCAGTTCAGTTGTAGGTACTGACGTGTTACTCGACGAGAAAGCGGCGTTTGATGGGAGGAAGATCGTTACGGAGTGCGTCGATTCCAGCGTGTTGGTCATGTTGCTCTTTGCTAATAGGCCGGAAAAACTAGTCTGCCCAGTTGCTTGGGATGTGTTGCTAAGAGCCTCTGGTAAAGTGAAGTAGCTGTCGAATGACATATGTCAGGGGGCGTACTGCGCGGTATGATTCTACCAAATGACTTACCTGTCCGTAATATGGATCAGCCCACCATCAAACGGAATGTCCCCTTTGATGACATTAGAAGTATTGCCTAAGCCGGCCGTGATTCTGAGCAACGAAGGAGTGGCCGTGTCCGACTCCTGCCTCAAGGCAAGCGGCGAGTGCCAGCGTTTGGTGGGGCCAGTGACATTAGCTGGCCGTGTGTCGAAGACTATCCGCTGTCCTTTACCGTCGAGTAACGGGGACTTATCGAGTGTCTCGCCGGTAGAGCCGGGAACTGACTGACTTAAAATCCCTAGGCTATTCTCCCCTTTGATCCCTTGCATCCCAGCCCGTCGCGCCTCTTTTGGGGGGAGTATTCTTTCTTGAAGAGTGACATTATCCGAGACGGAGTCAGAAGGGGCAAAGACTGTCTGAATCTGACCAGACAGGTACAGTTGAAGCACATCTGGATCAGACTGAATGAAAGACGCGAACTTAGAGGCGCCCGATGCCACGAGGGCATCAATAAGTCCGAGGGAACCCTGAGATACCACTAGATTTGTGATACTCAACAGGAAAACTGCCGTAGCCCAAGGTCGTGAAAACATCTTAAGCTCAGTTCGAATCTGGAGTGAATGGGGAAAGCGAATGTAATGTGCTTACCCTAAGCCGAACGGAACAACTAGGGAGATCAATGGCAAGAAACAGTCCGGAATTGGGTGGGAGAGCGAGAGTGACCACGACAAGTGTATTATACTGCGGGAGGAAGATATTTATGTATCTTTCACGACATTAAAGAGCATCGTGTTAACGGGCTGGTGTGTCGGTGCGTTACCTGCTTCGATCAGCCAATTTATTTCTCAGTCCATTCCCGTCACTCAGCTTTGTGCCGATAATTGCGAGAGATGTAAGGTAATGGTAATATCTACCCATGTCGAAGGGAACACACCAAGGTACGACAATAATACGAGCTTCGGTTGGCTTTTACTTGATGCAGTCACGTACATGTGCATATGAACTTATTGCGTCGGGATGCTACCTCCAACGTAATGACCCGTTTCAACATATTATTCGCCACTTAAACCAGCTCGGGGACCAAAACCAGCACTGTCACAACAAATGCCAACTCACAACTCGAGCTCAGCTTGCCTCTTGCAGCCACATTGCCCCTCAGGCCGTTGGAGATAATCACGGCTTGACCAATAACACCCAGATTTTCGGGGACCTCATGCGGAACCAGGTCCATTTATCGAGCGCTGAGGAAGCCTCTCGGCAGATGAGACGACTCTAGGCCTCGGACATTGCACGGATGAGGCTCTGTAGGATTTGGGTGGTTTCAACCGCCCATCAGTTTTCCACCAGCTCTTTGGAGCGAGACGAGGGATTAGATCGAAACGGACAGAAATAACTCAGGCGTGTCTATTACTGTAGTAGTCTTCTTGTCTTTGTAATGATCTTTCCCTCCATAACTTTGCGTCCACGTCAAAGGCAGTTCCAAAGGCATATCTACGAGAATGGTTGTGTCAACAGCAAAACAGCTTGAGAGTACCTACCAGCTCTGGCAGCGCTTCAGCTTTCCTACAGAAAATCGATCCTGGGATGCTATCGCCGTACCCGCTTGGGTTGGTGATAAGCTTAATTCCGCCTACGCCATCATCATCTCGTTAGCTCTGGTACACTTTTGGACTATCATCATCAGTCTCATTCTGTACTTCTCCTTGAGAAGATACAAACATGATGCCTCCAAGCTTGACCCCCTCGCAGCCACTCTTTGGAACAAACGAGCCGACCTTGCCGATTCAGTGATCGAGACGATAGCTTTCAGCAAAACAGACTGGGCGCGGCCCTGGGTTCCTGTCACAGTATTCCTAGCCCTCACTGCTTGGGTTGCTCAGACCGCCACAGGGGTTGTGGTGCCGCCGCTCATTATCCTTGATCACGCAGCACCTGTCAATCCTGCGGCCATCTATGTCCCTGACCTTAGCGCAGACGACAGTTCAACGCAAGCTGCTCGGTTTGCTTTGGATGTGCCACGATATTTCCGCGCGCTTGGCAGCGCCGTAATTGACGAGGACCTGCGCGAGAAGGTTCGAGTGAGCCCGGTAGAGCGACTGGGACAGACCGATAATGGCGAGGAGATCTTACGCATTGATTACGGTTATCGAGTTACCGGGGCTGATTTCGGTATCCAGAAATACTTTGACCTTACTCTTGACGTCACTGGCTCTTGCGTTACGGAGTATGCATGGCATCAAAATACAGAAACAGCGGAATATCGCTCTAAACTACTCGCTATAGACTACTATTATGTCTTCAACGATCAAAGTATGGAGTTCTCAGCCTCTTTGTTTGACGGCACGCAACCATCAGCAACCTTCTTCCTCGGGGAACTGACTAAAGGCACCCTTGATACCAGCAACAATACATGGGCGGCTGTTGTGTCGTCCGTCAACCGAACGAGCTTCAGCGCTGGAACTGACCCTTGGTATCTTACCGAACCTGCGTCTGGAAATATGTTTTCAGTAGTCCCAGTACGGCCAGCACTGTCTTGCTGGCAAGACGACGTATGGTCTTACCGAGGCCATAATAGCACTAGTGACGTATTGACGAGCGATGCGCTCCCGGGCCTTGGCCTATCAGAGTCTCTTCAGGGACTCATAGCGCAGTATCTTGGTTCACCAATTATAGTCCCAGCGGGTTCACACCTTCGATCGTCTGCTCTCCTGTCATCGACAACGTCCCTCGGCCAGATATTCGACGCCGGCGCTAGCAGCATTTATAGCGACTTCGAACGTCTCGTGTTAGCCGCTTATGTGGCCACTACAAATATTCTGACAGATACAACTCTGTATCCTTCTGCCGCAGCGATGAACGTTCCCAACGGTGCGGTGGGAGATGACGGCAAAGTTTCACAAGACACGGCAGGTTTTGTTGTTTGGAGCCCCGAAGTCGCAACACTGTCCACGGTAATCATAATTGCCATCCCAACTGTATTCGTCGCTGTTTGGTCCCTCGCTCTCATATTGATCTATTATACCCCAATAAAGATTGTTACTCTCCTCGATTCAAGTTCTATGCAGGAGAACCTGAAGGAAAACAACCCAGTTGCCTTGAATTTCGGTGATGACGAGGAGGGTAGACAGCCTGAAGAAAAGTAAGATCAAACTTCTCGTAGTTTTTATCCAATTGCTAATGTTTAACTGGGGATAACAGATCGAGCTCAGCCACCAAGCCCGCACAGGGTGAGCCGCCTCAAAAATCGGAGGCAGTCGAATCATCAAAAAGCAAGGCGGACTCTAAAGAGATCTCTTAGAAACAGGAAGCGTCGTGCCAACTAGGGCGTAAGCTCTCCGATTTTCATGTTGCTAAGCTGTGAAAACAGTTGCTTCTATCTCTTTTATGTTTGGAGATAGCATTTACGGTATAGCAATGGTTCTTAGCCAAAGGCTCAGATTGTATTTGCCCCTTATGACAAGTTCTTCTAACTACAAGCCAGTCATTCACCATCTTGCAGGTAGCTGGTATAACATTGGCCTGGTGAGTGATTTGTGTTATGCGATCAGTCTCAACCATGTTCTTGTCCTCGTTTGGCCTCATGCTGATGCTGTCAACACCAATACCAGGTCAGCACCATTCATTAAAGTTGCCACTTTCTAGAACCACTACTGCACTATGCAGCAAACAGCTGATGAGGCTATTCGCCACTCATTATGTATATAAATTCAATCAATTTATGTAACCTAGGGAAGGAACCTTTTGTTTTTCGTCCCGATGTTTAATTAAAGATACTCTATACATTTCCGGCACCTCTCGTAGCCAAGGCTGTGAGAGTTATTAACCTTGGTGTCTCGTCTAAGATCACTCCGTATATTTACAACACTCAGTTTGATAGCTATCCTTAAACACCATCATTAACATGGTGAGTTCTATTAGTTCCCTAAAATTGAAGTTCCAAGGAATAAGAAATATAGCTATGACACGTCCTCGAAGTCCCTGACGCGCTAAATATCAAGGAATACGTCGATCCCAGCTTAGCCACACCTCCTATGGCACCAAAGTGCCCGAGTTCACCGCCTCCGTTGATAAAATATAACGCCGACGCTCGATGGCCTTCAGATCGGACAGATGGTCAGCTTAAGCGATAAACCACAGACGCCAAGTTCTGTATTATCAAGAAGAAGCGGCTCAAAGAACTTGATACTAAGGTCGAGAAGTTTAGCAGGGCAACCAAGGAGTTAGTCGATGTTTCCTGGCATCCTTTCATCAACACGCTCAAGAGCCCCCGAGCCAAAATTGATGCTCTTTAGCGCCAGTTGACACCACCAACGCCACTCCTCTGCCGAGAGATTTACGAGGAGTGGACCAGGCTCCGAGCGCATCATCAAGGGACAAGGCACAAGCTTGAGTCTAGGACTTCGAGAAGGTTTATTGACGATGTGATAAACATAGCACCATCGTCACTAACAAGTTCAACATACTGCTAGATATGCTCAACGCTATGGCACTATAGGAAAAGGACTTCGCCAAGCATCTTAGGCCAAGCATTCGGGACCGACAGTCCATGCTAGAGGGCATCGCCCTTATGATCAACCCTCTTGACCTAGCGAATCGCTTTAGAGAAGACCTTAAGCTTGATCGACCGAGTCGACTAGCCAATCCCCCTAGTGAGGGTACTCATCATATAGATACTGCCTTCGCAACCCTTCGAGGCCAGAATCTAGTGCTGGAATACATATGTGGCAACAGATACTGGTATAAGGAGTATCCCTATTACAACCTTGGGACCCGAAAAGAACGCTGGAAGCATAAGCTAGATTCCGGGAACTAACAAATTTAAACACATTGAATTTTTTTACACAAACCACATTTTAAAAGTTTACAAAAGTCATTTAAACGTTTAAAAACTTACCTTAACTAATATTAAGCGCTTATAAACTTAGGCTTTCAAGTTCTCAGCAGCAGGTTAGGCCGGCGAACTCTTTACAAGATGACCTAAATAGGTAGTGCACACGCGCGGTAACGATGTTTTCTTTCCAAACATTTCAGGAACAGCTAGATAGACATTATCCAAGGTTTTCGATTAAAAAAAAGATTCAATAGTCGCAACGTCACGTTTCTTGGTGCTGAGTTGCTCAGCATATCCAATTGATAAGCGAGTGACTTCAATTCGACAACTTAACAAAGCTACTTTCTGCTCGAAATGGAAATTAAAGAGCGACACAACAGATCAAAGACAAATCAACCATCCATATAGTGGAATAGAATCCTGCCAACCTAAATTCCATTCTGCTTCGTACTACCAGTCCCCCCTTCCCGTGGGTGATAGTCGTTGGTTTCATGGAAGCTCATATCGCTCTTTGTGATCGGGGTCAGGTGTGTCCCGTTGTAACAAGGTTCCAGTTCCTCTCAGTTTGGTTTAGAGGCCTCGCGCTTTTTGTAGTAACCTCCTATCTCAGACTCAGCAGTCTCACGCTTGTCGTAGTAGCCATCAGGTTTAGTGATCTCACGTTTGTCGTAGTAGCCATCAGGCTTAGTGATCTCACGTTTGTCGTAGTAGCCATCAGGCTCAGCGATCTCACGCTTGTCATAGTAGCCATCAGGCTCAGTGATCTCACGTTTGTCGTAGTAGCTATGCAACTGCCCAGACTCGCCTATCTCTAAAATGATTGAACTGTCAGTAATAAAAAGACAACGGAAGCGGGGGGAATACTCACCAATAGGCGATGCAATTGCAATACCGCAATAGAGGACGACCGCAAGAGCTGTAAAATTAGAGACGATCTTCATTATGGCGGGATATTGTTCTGAATGGAATGAAAAAAGAGTCTTCGAAAGTAGTAGTCTGTGAGCTTGATCAAAATATCATGGAGCTTGGCGTCGTGAGCCGTCCTTTATATAGAGGCGTAAACTTTTTGTACGGCTACCGATCTGTGTTTTACGTCCATTTAGGTTGAGATAGCCCATCTAAGAGCTCAAAATATGGACACATCCACATCCTGCGAATCAATGTCACAGTTCTCGCCATGCCTCCCCAGAATTGATGACGAAGGGACAGGAATTCTTTGCAGTGTGCAGCATGGTCGGTCCGACTACATATTTGTGTACATGCCCTCTTGGTATCTATAGCCAATTGTATACAACATATATCTGACAGCATGACTGCAGCTAATCGACCGCGTATGTACGGCCATGGGAACCTCCAATCAGCAGCAAGATCGATGTGAGTAGTTTAAGGATGAAGAAATTCTTGTTGCAGAAAAATCGAATGTTCACTGCATCTACTTGGTCACAAGCCCGAAGTATCATTTGAATCGAAGAACGGCGAACGCGAAACTACGCATTGCATATTTCCCCTGCACCTTTGTTACACTGCATTGTCATCTGACAAAACAGTTGATGATATGAGTGCCTAAGAGCTACCAGCTATTATGGTGACTACCCCAATACTTCTTCGATCAATTTACAGGGTCAAACTCTGTCCCATTGCAGTTATTTCTCAAAATCTAACGAGTTGGGATTAAGCACTCTCGCATGGACTTTCAATTACCTTTTCTAAACCGTTCACTTTCAGCTCCATCATCATGGCACTATTCACCAAATTCTGGTACAAATCAATTCGCTATGAGAAACTGAGTGCTCATGAGCTTGGGTCTTTAGAAAGAATGAATACACGAGACTCCAGGACATACCATTGGATTATCTGCTCATTAGTCCTTTTGTGTAGCTCGATCTTTTTGGTCCTAGCCTCCATCGCGTCCTATGATGCTGGCTCTTGCAACTGTCACGCACCATCAGACTGGTGTAAGATTTGGCCTTTGTAACATTATCAATCATAAGAAGGACTGACCTCCCAATAGCCACCCCGGGCTTCGAGAATTTCCCGCGTCAGAACGTCAAATTTGTGGGCAGCTTCGAGTCTGTGTCGCCGTACAGAGGACCCCCAAGCCCGGAAGTTGACGCTGCATGGGCCAGATTCACAGTCAGTGGTAAGTAGATCTACAGAGCGAATTCCACAAAGCACTGGAGTCCCAAGCACACACTGACAATTATTCTAGACTGGGTAGATGGCACGGCGGTGGTGCTTGGGGTAGGACGTGAAGAAGTTAGACACGCAGGAAAAGACAAAGAAGTGGAGTGGTTCAACTCCACGGTGCAGCTTGGTGATGAGAATGGCGGAGGAATGATGGCCAGTCTTGAGATATTTCACCAGCTGCACTGTCTTGTGAGGAAACGCAGGAGGCACATTTCATCGAGTCCGTTTACTAATATCTGTAGGACTTGGTGCGCAAATTCACGTTCTACAAATACGCCTACTACAAGACCACCGGTGGTGTCTTCGACAAGCCGCTTGAGATCCAGCAAAATCATATTGGTATGTACCGCCATAATTGTGAAGCACAGAACTAAGAAATGGTGGCATGTAGACCATTGTTTAGAGATCATCAGGCAGGTGTTAATGTGCAACGCCGACACAGGTCTGATCACATTTCACTGGATAGCAAATAATCCCGTTGCATATCCTGACTTCAACACCTGGCATTCTTGCAGAGATCCCGAGGAAGTTCTAGCACTGGCGAAGCATCACGCAGCACCGATGAGACAACAAGTGAGAAAAACGGAGAAGGATATTAATATGCCAGCACCACCGTAGTTCGGCAAATATTCAAAATCCTTCGGTGGATTCTCTGCTTGTTAATTGCTTGTTAATTAACTACACTCTGGTAGATATAATACTATGAAGTTAAAACTGCAAAACTGACTTCAATTTGATTACATGAGGTATCATAAATTCTAGTCAAACATTTCGTTTTGACATATGGAAGACCTATGTAACATTTCAGGTTTCATGCATCTCTCTCAACTCCCCATAATTTCAAATCAATCAGTTTACCTAGCCGGTGTAATCCTATTCGCTTCCCATGTGTAACGTTCGCCTCTGCTTATCATGACTGCCTCGATTGAAATTGAATTTGCCGTAAACTTTTAAGTGACTGCCGGCGAAGGCGGCATAAAACAGGTGGTGTCGCGTCAGTCATTGCTACGATTTTCGCTTGCAGTGTTTGGAATGATGTCAAATCTTTGAAACTTGATAAATTTGGCGAGAGTGGTTCAAATGCAGTTGACAGGCTTCATCTTGCAGACAATAACCATGGGTGGTGAATGCAGCAAGCCCTTTTCATCTATATGCCTTATCCATTCGAATCGCATTTTATTGTCTTTAAAGAATATACTGCTCGCGTGAGCTATTCTTAGCCAGTAAAATCAAGTTGAGGCATAAAAAGGTAACATGGTGCGATACCTCCATAGTATGGGTAAAAGAGCAGAATTCCATAAACCTGTATTTCCGTGTTTCACAGCATGAAGATGCAATATAACCTAGCACATTACGTGCTTAAGGTCCCTAGTAAATGTTGATTGGTGTTGCTCCTTTTGAACAAATCAATGATCGTCGTGAGGTGGCACAGTAAACTGCAGCTTTATCAATTAAGTGCTTATCCATTGTATCCCGCATTCGTGACAGGCGGCGGTGCTTCTAAGATAGGGAGCAACTCGTCATTGCTCTATCACATGCACAACTCAGACCTGGTTGCGGGGCTGCAGCTAGAATCTAGCAAAACATGTGAGTTAGGCATGATATCCCGGAGATATGCGTCTCACAGGTTTGTATTGCACCATGCAGTCAGAATGTGCAAGTGATAGGGTAACGAAAGTTACACAATGATACAGTCGGTTCCAATTAAGTCAACGACAGGAACAAAACATTCGTCGACCAGTGGTTATCCTGGATAGGCATGGCATTGCCCTTATCTCAAGTGTAGTAGAAGGAAATTACTCTTCCACATCGACATATACTGGTGGAGGCTGCAGCACTAGACCATGCCGCTTTGTCCACAGGTTGGTGTACCTCACCTCATAAGTCTTGTTTGATCCTGATTATATTTCCGTCGGCTCAAAAACTCTGGCTCTGTCCCATCCTCATATCGATTGTATTTCTAGTCGTTTCCGCTTACCACATCTCTCCTATCTCTTTTACCTAACATATTTCGAAGTATTTGACTATGTTCTCTAAAATGCATGAAGGCGAAGGCCGTAATGTCACCCCAGCCGTTGGCTCTAGGGAAGATAGCCAAAGTCTTCTTCCTCGATCATCGGACTCAACAGAGGCTGAGAGTTACATTTACGAGCGCCCCAATCATCTGAATCATACAAAGCGATATTGGTATATCGTACACCTCCTCCTACTCTATTCCATCATCATTGCAACCACCACCGCTCTCGTGGTGCGAGGTTCTAGGAAGAGCAAGGATCCTAGCCTGGCGTCGTATTGTACATACCAGTTCTTATCACCAAACGTCTGGCCCAAGATAAATCTAATTTCTCGCAGCACCTGCTCAGCGAGCCGTCACATACAAAACAATAACCCTCACTCCTAGTAAGTATCAAGGGCCACCGACTCCTGAGAGAAACGACATGTGGAGAGATCTCCACCATCGTATGTGGCGCCTGCAGATTCCGTAATACGATACAGGTCATGCGGGACTAAATCGAGCAATCCGTAGGTGGTGTTGTAACGCGAGTCTCGCCCGAAGAAGCAAGGGGCCTGTTAGTAAATAACAGCTTCGTGCTGAAAAACGGCGACCACACCATCGAGCTTGAGATGTTTCATCAACTGCACTGCCTGGTATGATAGACACAGCTATTTTTAAGGCGCAAGATAAGACTCTCGGCCACTGACAATATACTAGGATACCATCAGGTTCACTCTTTATAGCGCTGAATATCCCGCTTTCTCGCCATATGGAGCAGACGGGAAGCCAAAGAATGAAACATTTACGCACTTAGATCGTAAGTCGAGTCTTCGCGTTTATGTCTGAAATTACCTGCTTCAGTACTAAGCGAAATATCATTTATCAGACTGCGTCGACCGCCTTCTACAGGGCATCATGTGCGCGAGCAATATTGGTGCAGCGGCGATAGTTAAGGACGCAGGCGCATTCAAAGAAGGTGTTCCATTTGAGCAGCGGCTTAAGATTGACCCCCAGCCCATAATGACCTGTAGGAATTTCGAGGAGGTGCAGCAGTGGGCGTTCGACAGAGAGGTGAAAGGCTGGCAGACAGCAGAAGAAGGGGGTATCAAACTAGTAGAGTGAAGCGTATGTACTAGGGAATTATTATGAGTATGAATCTGACATTACAAGTCTTACCTACAGTACAGTCTGGGGGGCGTTTTGGGACGGCCAAGGTGATTTTTATAGACTTCCGGATTATTCTATTCGGTCCGTGACCACTCCTCACATTTTATGTTCTAAAAACCTTGCTACTCGAGCTGGTTGATGGCTCTGGCTAGAGCAATAAGAAGCAACGATTTGAGAAGGCGGCCAGAATGCATAGACAATGAGCACAGCCATGAAGTAGTGGTGGTGGCGATGTTGGTAGTGCTGGTGATGTTGACGTGAACACGAAATCTGCCGTCTCATGCGGTTGCTACTTTGTTCAGCATGGCCGATGATTTTACTCCGGGTGCCGTGAAGCTCTGGGTGTACTTTAAGTTCCTGTCTTTTTGTTATCCTATGCTTCAGCTAGTACTTGGGATTCCAAGGCTTTCGACATTCTGTAAGTGGCTATAAGGAACTTTTGAGAAGAAAGCTAAAGGCTGTAACGGATCTTGAAAGGCAATTATCCGGACTTGTTACCACCCATTTGCAAGTTTGAGTTTTTATGATTTACCTCTTGCTGATGAATAGTAGGTTAATGTTGTAGGGCTGCTGCCTAGGGCAGCAGCGCCAGCAAGGTACTTAGCCCACATCCACTGCCTGTAGCCACACCACACCAACTTAAACCAATACACCAAACATAGGTCTAGTTTACATGCTGTACCCTGCGATAGTTACATTGAACAACGTACAGCGTACCCTATATTTATATGTAAGGTCTAGATAGTGCCGTCAGCACAACACTAACATAACAGGCGATTGAACGCTGCGTCATCATCACACCATCATCGCACAGCCACCGCGCCATATCCTCTCAGCAAAGTATAACCGCTCTTCGAGGCGATCGAGCACTTCTGCTTCACGGACGACACAAAATTTATGTGTGATCAAGCCCCGCCCATCTTTCGCGGTATCATAGACTTTCAGATACAGCTAGGCAACGAAACGTAACGTATACTGCATAACCATAGAAAGACCTCGTTGAAACTAATCCATGCTGACTACCCCTTGTGACTGAGCGCTCTAATGACTTGGGCGAATGCGAGAGAGAGATGCTTTGACCAGCGTCTAATTATTCCTAGCTCACAAGAAAAGCCAATACGCCACTACCTCACATCGCCATCAATACGTCTTCTGCAAGTATTCTCTCCGGATGGCCATCAACGGCTAATCGTATGAAGTCCCGAGCTAAGTGATCAACGGCGATGAAGCCCGCCATTTTCGCCACTACGGACTTCAATCGGCCGCCCCCCTTCGCCAGGATACCGCCAGGGCGGGCGATTAGGACTTCGAGCCTGTCGTCATTTGCATCGGCGAGCTCACATAGGCTCTTTTCAACTTGACCCTTGATAGACAGCCGTATTAGTTAGCATTCTTGTAGATCCAATAGTAACGTAACGTCTTTTACAAACGAGCATTGGCTGCTGCTGCTTGAGACAGAGTTATGTCTTACCTTGATGTGTCTAGTATCGCTCAAGAAAGTGAGATGCTTCTTTTCATCCCACTCTGCGTATTTCCCGCTGCAAAAGACAAATCGAAACTTATGGCCTAGGGGCAGTTGGGGAGCAAGCTCGGCAAGAAACGTCTTCGCAGCGGCGAGGGTGTAGTCAACAGATACCTTCCTGGCAGTTTCAACGTCGGGAAACTGAGGTGCGCGACCTCCGATAGCCCTTGCAGGTAGACAGTCTCAGCGTGCGAAGTTTAATGAATATGTGCGGCGGGCGAGAGCGCGATGGACTCACCAGATGCATGCCTCAGCGCCTGCGAGTTGGCTGATAACTTCTTGTGGGTAAGTAGAGAAGTCGGCGTGCTCTATAATCGTGACCTTTTCGTTTTTTGAGATCTCATCTGGCAGTGCCTTGCGAGTTAGGACGAATGCGTGCTTGATCTTCTCGCTTGCGATGGCTTGCTGCACCACCTCCTTGCCCACGAACCCGGTGGCACCTGTGATGATGATGTTCATAGCTATTGAGGGTAGTGTTGGAACTGTAATTATTTTATAATTCTTCTTCTGCGATTATGTCTTTGACGTGCTCAATGTTTAGCATTTCATATCAGTTACTTTTTGAGTATGTACAGTTGTCGATGAAATCACCAACCATCTAAGGAACCTCGATGTACTTAGCGGGTAATTTCCTACCCCTGTTGCACGTGACTATCACTGCCTGTTTTGAGGCCAAATTGCAACCAAATTCCGGTTTTGCGAAGGCAAGAACAGGGTTCAATTGGCCGTATCTGGCTTAACCTACCCTAAACCACTAGGTATGTATGTAGGAGGAGAAGTCGACATGCCACTCTCTAGCAACCCCTTCCTAGCAGCTATTCTTGTAGACCCGACCATCCTTCATAACAAAGCTAACTCTCCTTAGAGCACCTAAGTCCCGGAGTAAGTCGCCATCGAGGGCAACAATGTCCGCCGCGAAACCCTTCTCTACAAGCCCAAACCTTCGACCGCAGAGATCACCTCCACAAGACTCCCAACCATGAAGCGTCGCAGCCTGTAGGACATCAAGGAGGGGAATGCCAGCTTCAACCATGAGCTCCATCTCACGCGCATTTTCCCCGTGGGCAAAAGCGCCTGTATCCCCACCACAGGCGAACTTGATACCCTTGTCATGTGCCGCCTTTGTGTGAGCAAGAATCTCTTGAAACTCTCGTACGCCACTCTCTGTGCGATTACTTCCTCGTCGAAATACCTCATCGAATACTGCAAGCGTGGGGACGAAAATGGTATTGTTCTCCTTCATCGCATCTAATGCCTCGTCGCTGGGTACGCAGCCATGCTCGATGGACGTCACACCGGCTTTCGCAGCCATGATAACTGCCTCTGGGATCTCAGCATGGGCAGCTATGGCCACTCTACTCATCTTCGCCTCTGCCACCATCGCATCCATCTCCTCTTGACTGAATAAGAGAAAATTGGGATTCTGTCCCCCAATGAAGACATCTTCGGAAGGCGGGAATTGAACCTCCTTTGCGCCAGGCCAAGCCTGCCCCGGATAACGTAGTCTGCGCTTTCCGTAATCTGCATAGAACTTGACGACATCAGCACCGGCCCCCAAGCGCCGACGCACGGCTGCGCGAACGCCATAGATGCCATCTGCTGGGTCGGAAATCCGGGGCGCAGTGGCGCCTATGCCAGGCAAGTTATTCTCCAGCCTTATCTCATAGCCGCTGCTAGAAGCAATGCATTCGGTTGCGACGAACATGCGGGGACCAGGGATGATACCACGGTTGATCGTGTCCCTGAACCTCGCATCAGCGTCGCGCAAACCCTCGGTTCCCAAGTCGCGATATGTCGTGTAGCCTGCCATCAGCGCGTCTTTCGCATGATTCGTCGCTCGCACGACTCTTTCCACCAGGCTCTCGTCGCGCATCTGATTCATAGATGGTGTCTCAGAGTAAGCGTGTAAGAAGATGTGAGTATGGGCATCGACTAGACCCGGAAGGACAGTGAGCCCTCGAAGGTCTATCGTCTTTGAATCCGAAACATTCTTATGAGGCAGTGGCTGGCTGCGTGTATAGGTTCTCGTTATAAGCCCTGTGCTAGTGTCGACATCAATTGAGACATCAGATGTGAAACGCTTGCTCTTTGAGTCAAAAAGACAAGATGTATGTATCGTTAAATGCTCGTCCGTCATCTCTGGTCTTAATTCCTTACGCATTGTAGATAGGATAATTACTTGCCCCTTTACAACAACTGACCGCTACTATGGTCGAGGTTCAAGATCTCAGGGACAAGCTCATTCGTTGGTCGGAGAATGAGGGGTGGCGATGCTATAATGCTTAGTTTCAAAGCCGCGATAACTCTCGAAGCTCATGCATGCATGCATGGTTTCGCGAGTATTGCAACTAAACGCACACATCAGAAGCGGTCAAATATCCTCTTCGGTCAAATCAACCTGCTGCTCCTTCATCTGTCTGCATATAGGTTAACACGCCACTTTACTTTGCTGCATAACTTTGATGTGCAACCATATGCAAAAGTCAATGGCAAAGTTCAAAAACCAAGTCAACCTCATACCTCAATCCTAAACAAGCATGGAATGGGTTTGGTTTGCGGAGGGTCAAGAAGCGTCTTAACTCACTCAAGCCGTCGCAATCATTAAAGGTGGTATTAGCCCAAAGCTACGTGATGTTATTATTAGATATATCTTCCATAGACCATCTAATCTCATCGTCAGGACTGCCTTAGACGAAGAAGACCTTCCCAAAGAACGGCGTCATGTGAAAGTTGGACATGTTCGTCGGGTTCCACGCGCCAAGACCCTGGTCGGGGAAGGTATCGGGCGAAACAATGGTCCGGAAGAAGTTCATCCTCCACTTCGTCCCCTTCGCCTGGCCATCATCTACATTAAAGAGACCAAGGGGGATACTCGCGTTCGAGACCCAGATCCCCGCATTCCTGTCCAGCGCAGTGCTAGTAACCAATCCATCAACGATGGGATTCGCCAGCATGCCGTTATCGAATGGCGCGCCAGTGGCTCGCACTTTGGAGGGGTTGTAGATGAAAGCCTGCCAGGTAATGTTGTTCGGGCTAACCTCAAATTCGAAATAGCTCTGGGGGTCATTGGTGCCGTGGTAGATGAATGCTTCCATCACCTCGTATTCGTAGAGGGGGTCATTGGTCGTCTGGCTCTCGTTGTAGAAGAAGTTCACCTCCTCAAGGGCTGTGAATGTGATCTTGATGTCGCTGTCCGTGTAGCAGAGATCGACTTTAGTGAGTGGAAACTTGCTCTCGCCATTTGGCACAGACTTGTTGTACTGCACGCTGCCTGTACCCTTATTGCAAGAAGGAACATTTAGAGATGGCACGTGGGATACTGTGTATTGGGCGCTAAATAGAGGAGCGCCCATAAGCAGGAGGAGATGTGTCCAGTGGTTCATCGTGAGAAGATCTGCTATTGTGATGTGGCTCTGCCGAATGGGGTTGGCTGGGTGAGCGATGAAGAATGTTAAGGGGCTTGCGCGAAGAACCGACAACTAATATGAGAAAAACAATTGACCTACCTGTACTATTTATATTGTTGTTATGGTATGTATCGCGGTTGCAGATACGATGTTGCAACGTAGACCAGGATATGACTTCCCCGAAGTGGCGTTAGGTGAATGATTGCCATTCTGTACCCCTGGCGATCATTCACCTTAGATGATTAACATATAGATAGACAGCTTTGACAGCACCTGTTCGCCCCGGACCTTTGGTCGCAAGGGACAGGATGAGCAAACACAACGATCCAGTGGGATGGGAACTTGCGTCCAATCTTCCAACCAACCATCGCTGATGGCTTGGCAATCGGATCTCACCCCAATTCAACTCACACGATTGGTCTGCGCCGCGTAGTGAAATCTGGAGACCCCTGACATTGCGGCATGTGGGTAAAGTGTAACGTTTGATTTAAATTCGGGCCGTGTGACGGGTTAACCTGCATTTGGAAATTCGTTGTTGTGTGAATGATTACATTTAAGGCTGAAGCCTGTGCTACCGCTAATCATGTGTGAGAGACACGTGCTTGAAAGCTATCAAGAAGAGTGGGAACTAAATGTTTTGTTTCTCACTCTCTTTTCCCTGTTAAAAGCGACAGAAATTGGAACTGAAAACACACTTTCGATTGCGCAATCAGGCCCAACAGTGCGGTTGCACGTATATCCGCCCTTGCTTATAGGTTGATCAAAGGACTGGCACAAGAAATTATTATTCAGCGGCATTCTCCGTCACTTATTAGACGACTCCCGAACTGACTGATCATCCAGTATAGATGACAAGGAGGTAAGGAACAAGACGGCCTAAGCATCTAATAGAAGTTCGGCTACGGCGTACGTAAAATGAAGCCTTGGCAAATAAATGTGAAGCTGCAGCACCACGATAATGAGTAGGCCAATGACCCCAAACTCTCTCACACACAGCAGCTCCTAGATTTATAATTATGCGATTTTTGTATACCAGTATTTACGTAAAAGCTATCAAGACAGAGTTCGGTATTCGAAAAGCCAATAAACTAAATGCCAAGCTGCGGCTGAGTCTGCTAGTCTGTAATCCAGCGGGTCCGGTACATCACTCACTGCGCCTGTTGCCCGTTTCTGGCGCCTCCAAAGGCAAATATAATATAAAGTTCTTAGGAGACAGACGCCACTTTACTCTAGCTAACTTCCGGGAACCAAAGTCCTGGTAATAGTGTGTTATAGAGATGTCCTACTGGCCACAACCCAGCCCCGGTGCCAGGAACGGACCATCTTATGGCACACCTCCGCTTCCGCCACGGCCGATAGCAACACAAGATTCGGCACCTCCTCCGCCTCTTCCACCCCGGCCTGCCAGCTTCCGGTATCAGCCTGCCCGGCATTCCAATCAACCGACTGGTCCGTCAGGTGCAATACAAAGGAAACCTGTTCCCAATAGCCACAACCATGGTATTCACGGCGCGATCTCGCCCACTCAGGACAGTCGTGTTGGCACATTAGAACAAGCCGGGACATCGGAACATGGTGTAAATTATCAATACCCTTCATCACGTTCTAGCATCTCACCAAACCAAACACAAGGCTACACGGATGTGTCTCACTTGTTTCCAGGTGGGAAAGTACCTCCTCCGCCTCCGATATCTGCTCGCCTAGGGGCCGACGCCAACAGTCAACCGCCCCTATCCCCGATTGTTCCTCAGCCAATTCCTCAGCCAGGAATTTTCACCAATGACAGCTCTCCGGGGACATACTCCAAGGGAGGCCCTTACCAGTCATATGCCACACATAACATGCCTGTATCGGGAGACACCCGTCAATGTACAGACGGCACTCCAGATTCTACTACAAACGCGAACGCTCATGCTACTTATAACAACTCCACTGAAGCAATTAGTACCTCACAGGAAGTTGGTAACTCTATGGTCATTAATGATATAACAGCGATAGACGAAGCTCTTCAAACCATGGGATTAGGTAGTTCCAATGAAGCCACGCCGGTCAACAATAATCATGAAACCATACCTCAGTATCGTGCGTACTCACCCCAACCGCCCTCAAAGCCATCCCCAGCCGTAAGAGAAAACGCTCCTCCTCCAACGCAACAGCCCCCGGTTACTCAGTCGCCCGTCACGACTTCAACACTAAAACAGCCTCAAGCAGCCAAGGAATGTACGAGCACTTACATGACGTTCGCCGCCACCTGGTACAATCACCCTCGAGCACCAGAGTACAATATCTGCTCCAGCTGCTACGAGGAGCACATCCGCAGCACTCGCTTCGCAGCCGAGTTCGAGGGGACGTTTCGGGACGACGGAACACCCCGGGGATGCCGATTCAGCAGTCCGCGCATGAAAGACGTTCTCTTCCAATCCGCTCTCGCTCGCGGCTCACTCGACGAGGTAGTTCAACACATGATCCTGCGTCCGTCCATAACCAACTGCGTCGGCCAAGGCGGCGTGCAGGGTAGTTCCGGGATCAAATGGTACAGAACTAAGAACAAAGATATTCCAGCCATGGTAGTGTGCCAGGCTTGCTACGAGGATCTCATCCTCGTACACCGCAGCTTTGGAGAAGAGCACTTCGAGCCTAGCACCGTCGAGCAAGCGGCGGACCAGACGTGGGCCTGCGATATCGCAGTGCCCTACATCTACAGGGAGTACAACCTGCGTGCCTCGACCAACGACTGGCGCTCATTCGTCGAGCAAGTGCCCGCCCGTCTGTCTTTACGGCCATGCCCGGGACCAAAAACCGTGTATCCTGACAAGAAATGGTTCACGCCCGTCAACGGGCCGCAGGGATTCCTCGTCTGCGTCGCCTGCTACTGCGACTACGTCCTGCTTACGGGCCAGGACAGCATGTGGCGCGACGCCGGCGACGACCTCGTCAACGTCTTCGGCGTCTCGGTCTCCTGCTGCTTCGGACAATTTAACCTGAAGGCCCTCGCGGCGCGGACACTAGACACGAATGATTTCGCGCAGTTCTGGAAGGCCGTCGACGTTGCGGGCCGCGAACCCATATGCAAGTCCCAGATGCAGGGCGGCACCTGGTACACGCTTCTCTCGAACCCCGACGGCTTCGAGATCTGCCGGACGTGCTACGTCACGATCGCCGAGCCCATGGGCGTCGGACACCACTTCATGCCCAAGCCCGGCATCGCCGCCGGGAGCGATACCGCCGTGACTTGCAGCTTCAACCCCGGGATTGCGCGGTTCGCCGTATACATGAGCAAGTTACTCGAGATGGTGTACAAGCAAGATCCCACGAGTCTCGAGCAGTTCGTCAAGGAATACGCGTTCATGCCCCTGTGCGGCCGGGACATGCGCGTCGAGAACAGGCGCTGGTTCGGCTGGAACGAATGCACCATCTGTCCCGAGTGCCATCACGAGTTCGTCCGGGGCACGGCGCTCGCGGAGAAGATGCCGCACCAGGGCGTCCTGGTCCAGGCCGGCATCATGTGCGAGATGTACAGTCCGCGCATGCGCAACCTGTACCTTGCGGCCTGCGCGGCGGACCCGCCGGATCCGACGCCGCTCCTCGAGTACAGCGTGCAGCGGCGCGCCGTGTTTGCCGAGACGATGCCGCGTGCGAGGCAGATCCTCAGCCAGATCATGGTGGGTATCGAGAGGCAGAAGGGGCTGATGAATCAGAGCATGTTCTACACGTGGTCTGGGAACCTGTGGCAGAATACCCTGCCGTTGGAGCAGGCTTCTGGGAATGCGGCTATTGGGTATGGCCATCATAATCGTAAGTAAATTGTTTGAGTCATTTTCTTTTCATTAATTAACCTTGAATGCTGCAGACATGCAAATCAAAGGCGCCGAGTATGGTGCACAGGCTACCGCTCTTGGGAATCAGATACGCGGCTCTCCAGCACATATCGCAGACGAGCTAGAGGCAAGGTGGAGAGCGGTCGAGTGAGCGTGTGTAGTGCGCTTAATATTTCAGTATCTCCCCTCGGGTGATGCGAGAGAATGTAACTTAGACCCTGTAATGACACTTGAGATATCGAGAGTCGAGAGGCAAAAGCACCGTCTTATTGTTGTGGTTAGGAGATTGAGGAGGGGGGTTTGAGGAGGTCCCACCTACCTTGCACTTACCCGGAAGTCACGGTGGAATAGACGACTTGAAGTTGTTATTCGCTTGTTAATATATATACGCTACTTAGATGATATATAGTAAATAGAGTGAAGAGTAGAAGAAAAGTCCACTCAGCTACTTCAGCTTTTTCTGCGCCAAGTCTTCTCCGATAAGCTTCATCATCTCCGGCATGCGGAACGTATTCCAGCAGACAGCATCAACGGCCCATTCGCCCAGTGTGTGTCCATACCACGCGACGCGCGCAAGTCCGCCGTACCAAAACCAATCGGGCCGTCCAAACAAGCTTCGCAACCATCCCGCTCTTTCTGGGCGAAGCGAGTCCGCGACGAGCTTCCTCGCAAATGTTGTCGTGTCCATCGTATTGTTATTCTGGCTGAACACAAGCCGCCATTCAAAAATGTGCTTCACCTTCTGGTAGAGGCTGTCCTCGGGCAGAACACGGTGGCCTTGACTCGCCGTGTTACTCTTGACGGTCCCTGTCATCGAAACCATGACGCGAACGCCGAAGGGCGCAAGTTCCATGCGCAGCGTCCGCGAGTAGGCGCTTACGGCGGCCTTGCTGGCGCAGTAGACTGACCCGAAGATATACGGCGTAATCGAAGAGAGCGATGAGATGTTAATGATCAGGCCCCTTGCCGCGATCAGCTGGTCGATGAAGGCTTGGACCATCGCCATGATGGCGAAGACGTTGGTCTCGAATGTTGTGCGGACATCAGGGAGTGAGATGTCTAATGCTGGGTGGGTGTGCGTGCGGCCTCTGTTGAGTTCATTGAGCATCCGGATCGAATAGAAATACTCTTCACGGCAACACTCATAGCCATTAGGAGGATGGAACGCGGCTACTCACGCATTGTTCACGAGAATGTCCAGCTTGCCGCCATTGATCTTAGCGACTTCTTCGTGGCACTTCTTGATGCTTTCGGCGTCGGTGACATCCAGCGCCACAGTGCTCATACCCAGCTCCGCCAACTCTGCAAGGACTTCAGGCCGACGCGCTGTGGCAATGACGTGCAACCCTAGTATCTGTTAATGAAGCGACCTTTATGGTTCAGCGCATCATCCAGATTGACTATGAGTAGATGGTAGTACCTTGTTTTTGATACTCCAAACATACGGCATGGCCAATACCCCCTGGCGTACAGCTGCAAGGGACGATATTAGCGGGGGATTGGGTATTCTGTTTGTTTACTGCGCGTACTCTCTCGGGTGCTCTAGCTTGAATTGACGTACCCAGTTACAAGCACCGTCTTTTGGCCTGGCTTAGGTCCTGTCATATCGCCACAGTGTGGGGTTCTGTCCGTGATAGGCAGATTCGATTTTTGAATGAATGAATGAATGTTCAAAGTGATTTTGTATGAGAGATTTTCATTTTGGGGTGAGCGAAAAGGATAAGGATCCTGAATGCGCCAGCGACAAAAGCCCCGCCCACGCTGATTCTCCCCGTGCCGAACGCGATACCGAGGTACCTTGATGAGATCTCTTCCACATGTTATCTTGATTCTGAGCATCAATTTCATCAGCGATGGCATAAATCGATGAATGCAGTGCAAACAGAAATACTGACTTTCTTTTTCTCGCAAATATTACGAATACAACCTCGCTCCGCACTAACCGTTCATGAATCACAACTAAAGATCAGTAAATAGAATAGCGGATTAGCAACTCCAATTCTAATTAGGGCCGCCGTCACTTCAGAGCGACTCGTCAGTATGGTCTTCTCATCTCACCTCACAGCTCTCAGCATTCTACCCAAACTCTTGGAACCTCAAACTAATTATGATTAGGGGGGTATAAACCCACGGCTCGGTTATTATGAGCACTGAAGCTGATACGCAACACGTTCCGCGTGTAGGCAGGCCACTGATGCTACGGCTATCGTATCTCAGCTCCGTGCACCCCGACACTGCTATGTACAGCGAAACACATATCATAGTATTGCTATATCGATATGCAACGCTTAATGTGCTATCAATTATCTGCTTATTTACTGCGTCGCAATAAGAATTAGCAGGTAGAGAGACGGTGCAACTCATATGCTCATTATGTCGACCGTTAAGACCAACGTGTCGGAAGCCTGCAGGGGTCTGTTTTCACAGGCACAATGAAAACGAAAGGACCCAACCCGAAAACTAATTGTTCCCAATTCATTTGCAACCAAATAGCAGACTGCATCACTAAATCGAGTTCATTGGATTATTTTCTTTGTTCAAGCAAGCCCCGCCGCTAAGCGAGCGCCGAGTGCCACGCAACGAGGCCACGGCCATTTTCTTTGTTCTCCTATCAACCCACCTTAGTTCGTCCCAAGGCTATATAAATACAATCGAATGTCTAGTACTTGGGAAACTTGGTATTCCACGTGCTTAAGTGTATTTACCTTCCAGATATCAAAATACACAATCTACAAACGTCACCTTTACCTCTTTAGCCACCTAGAAGTACATGCCCCTCAGAGTCTTTCGTAACCAATCAAGGGGATGCTACATCGTGGACCAGTGGCTGTCCCTCGTAGATACTCTCGGCTTGCTTTCGTAATTCTCAGTACTGTTCACTGCCAACAACACTTTTGTTGGCCTTCCAACCCGTAGTGCAGCCAACAGCCGAGTATCTTTAGACAAAGGAGTGGCACATTATAATACCCTCACCTCAGACCGTGATCTTGACATAAATTCTTCACGCGTTCCCAACCCGTCGCATCCATTTCTCTTCTCAATATCCACCCTTTCTAGAGCTGAACCTGCGTTTCATCTGCAACATTTATTCTGCCACGATATCATGAGAAAGCTGAGAGTCGGACTTGGAGATGGCGAGAAGCCTTACATGGAGCGCTCTTGTGTAAGACCCAAGAGCTCTCACTCCAAAGGCAATGATCAACAGGAACTCGATCATTACGAAGTAAGTCTTTGTCTCTGCGTCTCATGCATTTCGTACGTTCCGTTTGGCTTATCTAGAGTATTTATGAAGCGTCGTCCATCACGTGGAGCTCGAGAACGGGACTACTCTGCGCCCGATATACCAAGTGATTATGAACCACCGCCCATATCTCCTGGTTACCCTTGGCAAAGCGTAAGTCCAAGCTGCTACATCTCTTGTATTTCACACGTCCATTTTACTGATTCAGTATACTATCAAGCGGCATCCACCTACGCCAGGGATAGACAGTCGTTACAATAGTCCGCGATTGGCCAGACTTAATAATCACTACCTACAAAGAGTATGTCTAACTTGCCGCACCTCATTCATTTCATTTGTTCTATTTGGCTTATTCGGTATGTCATAAAGGAGTATGCACCATCAGCATCGGACTGGCCTCCACCGACGATGCCGAGGGATTATCATGGTCAACAGTCTTTCGTTTCTTCTAATGGCCCACCAAGAGAGACAGATTCCTGGCAACACCCTCCACGTTCCCCATTGCGGTTGTCGTCCCGCCCCCGTCGAGGCACTTCACCTACGAAGGAACGACCTCATATTACGACGACTAAGAAGCAGCAGAAGGGAGAGCCAAGCAACGTCAGTAGCCGAGAGCCCACAACGCCGAAGAGCAACCGTGAAGACACATACAGAAGTGGTTCAGTATCAGTAAAAGATAAGCTCGCCCATGATTATGATGGCCATTCACACAAAAAGCCCCCTAAACATAGCTCGCGACCAGTAGAGTCGTCACCCTCACGCTACTCCCGAGGCACATCATCTACGAGGGACCAACCCCGTAGCAAGACACCAAGAGAGAATCGAAAGGAAAACTTAAGCAATAGTACTAGTCGCAACCCCGTCGAACCAAACTCGCGACCGGTAAAATCGTCGTCCTCCCACCGCTCTCGACGTAATTCGTCTATTGGGGACCGGGCCCTTAGCCAGACGCCCAAAAAGGGAGACAAGAGAAGAACAGACAACAGTGCTAGCCAAAAGCCCACGGCGCCTCAGACGAACGACGAAGCCTCACGTGGAAAAGATATAGCGATACTAGAACCTAAGCGCGAAGCTACGGAGGATGATAGAAGACTCCATGGAATTCCACCAAACTTCGACGTCAGTAATTGGGATCCTAATGAAAAGCCTTTCACACTAGCCGAGGGCGTTTTCGATTGCCTCACTATTGGCAAGTGGATATACGACTCGACATCCAATACTTACGAACAATCCCGTCGTGAAGTAGAAGAGGCTGCTGAGCTCTGGCTGCTCCTGGTTTTCGTTTGTGAAAGTATCAAAATTTTCGAAAATGCGCTGCCTAAGTTTGAAGACGATAAATCTCAGGTGCTTCGCGAATATCTTCGATCGGGGCAGCAGCGCTTGCAAAGATTCCAACTGCTACTAAGCGACTGTGATGAACCACTTTTCGCCAAGCCGAAGTCCGAAGAGGAGAATCATAAGGCCGCCGTTGAATTTGTTCAAAACCTATTCAAGGAGACGGGTGACAAAACCAGAGGGCTCTTGGAATCAATGAGACAGCTTCGAGCTGAAATACTAAGAGACTGCCAGCCATATGTGGGGAAGGAACTTGATGGATTATTCTTGTACGATCAAGATGAGGACTCTCAGTCCTCGACTTAGCTACTGTTCGTCGGATCTCAGACTCTAGTTATAGTTGGTTTTTTGGAAGAATAGATTCTAAATTACACTCCCTGTCTTCTTTTTGTGACAATCACAGCCTCAAAGTGGCAACGAAGCTTCAGCACCTCCTGATAATAGTTGCTTGGCGAAATATTCAATGTGAAAGAGGTAGATTCGCTTATCAACATTTCGCTCGGAAGGGAGAGATTCCTAACTCTAGAATAATGGTTATGATTGAGAACATATCGCCGAATAAAATAATGCGTCAACATTTTGCAGCCCTCCTCCCAGTCCAGCTATTACCTATGACTATGCAATACAGCTTAGCTGAGGTCGCCTTACTTATTAGCCCCATATTGCTTGAGGGCAAACGCATATCTTCATATTCTATACCAAGCTTACTCCGATCGAATATCAATAACACATAACTTGAACGGACCATATAGTCCTTTGCTAAATACAAAACGCAAGGAACTTCTAGCGGGGAACAGTGCATTATTGAGCTTGGGTTGTCGAAACCTAAAGGATGAGGCTAACAGTCACGGGTCCGGTCAAAATTGGCCAACAATAGAGAAAGAAAAAGGGAGGTAGATATTAGTGTTGGTCCATCAAAAAAGTATCAAACCTCGTGGAGTAGGAAATATGACAGGCGAATGCACTGAACTACGTTTCGCCAGCAGACTACACTTTTCTCTTTGTTCTCGAAAGTCTGACGACCTTGCGGATGCCTACCCTCGGCCACTTATTCGTACCCCTTTTCCTCTCGACATTTATTAATTTACCCCAGTATGCATTCCTTTGTTGTACTAGTTTAGTATCACACCTGTCATCGTGTACATGGAAGACATGTGACCTAAAAAATCTTTGGGCCACGAAGTTTTTCTCATAGACGGTACATACAGATTTCAAAGTAACGGTAATGTAGCTATATGCTGCTTCGTTTAGACGATACAGTTAAGCGTACCTGCTCCCTGTCATAAGGCTCACCCACAAATTTTAGAACTCCCAGAGTACACCAGTGTATGTATTTTTGCCGTGTACAACAGAAAAGTCGGGTGATTTCAGGATCTGCTAGTCCTGTGACTACACAGGTTTCGACCAACAATTTAGAATTTCAACAAAGGGAACCATCGCAGTCAAAATGCACACAAGTCCGAACACCACCCACTTATTCCACCTCCAACTCTCCGTCCCTCTTACATACCATCCTCCTGATCTCTTATCACTCACACAACCAGCAAAGGAGATCCCGGATATTACCACGAAGACACATTATTGCTATCGCCATAAGCCGTCACGCAACTCAACGACAGACTTTCGGACCGGTATTTCTCAGGCTATCCTACAAGATGGCTGATCACTCATATAATAATGTTAGTGCATGCAATAAACCTGATATTAGTATTTTACATGCTTTCTTACACAGTTTTTCTTGTATTAGCTACCTTACTATTACTACTATCCACCAAATGACGAGTCGTTACTATACAACTACAACAGCATTGTGACGAGTATCAGGGATGCTGTTAGCCCACATTATGTAAGTCCATGCTCATGAAGGAAATGCTAGCTTTTCGGAGTTGTCTTACGCGTACCAGGCACCCTATGGTCAACAACAAAACCACCAGCCTCCATACAATAGCACTGTTACAAGTAACTCCTATAATCATCCCCAAAACCACCAGTCCCCACAGAACAGCGCTGTTATAAGTAACATAGATCCTCGTAGCCCATATCATGTTAGTCCATGCCTATACTCCTAATGCTAGCCATTTTCAGAGCTTTCTCACGCGAATTAGGCACCAGACGGCTACCTACTAAACGGGCCGTCGCCACGTCGTGCCATTGGACCAGTAGGTATCATCCAACAGAGGCACGTCTAAATGAGACTAATATATGTGTTCTCCCAGTCACTAGATAGTATGGCTCGGCAAGGCCCCTTCAGCACGCCACCCCCTGGTTTCCATCTTAACTCCAACGAACGGCACAAGAGTACTGCGAAGGATGCCAGCCCGCATGTCATAACTCAAGGATGTACTGACCTGAGATATTGGGATCCCACTCAAGAACCCATTCGTTTACTAGACGCCATATTCGACGGAGAATCCCTTAGCGAATGGATCTACTGCTGGGCTAAGATTCGGTATATTTCCGATGATGTTGCGCACAAGTTGAACATGGCCAGAGATCTCCGAGACATGCTCTGTAGTTTTTCGAAGAACATGCGTAGATGCCATGTAACGATTCCTGAAATCGAATCCTGTGATGGAAGGGAAGGAATTGCAGATATGATCGACTCCGGCGAAGAGATGCTGAAATTCTTACAAGATTTCCTGAAGAAACGCGAGTACAAATTGTTGTGTGGGGATGGACCCGCTGACCAGTTCCTGGAGGCCCTTTTCGGTTATTCGTATGCATCGGAATTTTGTTATACAGAAACGGAGAAGCAGATTGAAGATCTTCGCGCGTGGAATGAACTACTCGAGAAGTGTGAGCACATTCTGCAGGACCCGAAACACAACTAGCATCCAAAGTAATTAGCAATTATCTGAGACGGTTTCATCAAATTTGACCGGCACCTGAGGGGACACGTCTATCTCAAGATACTGTTCAGGACTGGCCGGATCCCAGATGTGTACACCAGCCTATCAAATCGCTAACGCACGTCCAAAGACGAGATGATATCGAAACGGCAGGTGGCTTCTCTAGGACAACATTCGAACAACTATCATCATACAATCAAGGAGAAACCGGGAGACTGGGAAGGCGAAGGGAGGAAGGCGGATAAGAGCTTACTGGGGCTTGGACGGTTAGTAGGGCAGTGTATTATCAGGTTGCACTATTCACTCATTCCTTCATTCGTTCGTTCATTATCATCAGCAAATTAATAGGCTATATGTAATCCATGCTTGCCTGATTTTTCTTGTCCTAGCAGGTGTCAAGCACCCTTACCGAGCTCAATAGTTCAGGGACTTTATATCAAGTCCATCAGTCCCGATGATCAGCAACCGTCATCTCCCAACGCTCCGTCAGATTCGCGCCCACAGTGATCCAAGCAATCAAGCCATCTTCCCAGTTCCGGGAGACAGGGATCCAGTAGACGAAGGGGTCGAAATCGGCGGCGGCCTCCTGGATCAAGAACCCATCATCTTTATTATATGTAAATGGCTGAGTGTTGGTATTATACGGCGACCTTTTCTCGATCTTAGTGATGAGATCCTGGTCAAAGTAGATCTGCGCCTTCATCGAGACAGTATTGTTGTTGACGGACCCGTCGGTCTCCTCGTGCGCATTCACGTGCACCGCGACGTGGATGTGCGGTGCGCGCCCGAAGTAATGTCCCGGGAAGATGGTGTCGAAGGAGACGATGCCCATGCCGTCAGTCTTCTGGAGACCACGGCCAAAGGTCTGGCCATGTAGGTTGCCGGTTCCGCTGTAAATACCCACCGCATTCGCATGTGTCGGGTTTTTAGAGAAAGTAATAGAAAGAAGGAAAGGAGACGGTTGTAACTAACGCCAGATCTCGACATATACATTCGGGATATCTGTACAGGTGGCAATGTCTTTTACTCGAATCTTGAGATGGAGGGGCACGCCGGTTTGGCCCTTTGTGAGGTCTGACCGCACGAGTTCGCCTTCGACGTCTTCAACATACGAGTCACTTAGTCATCGTTGTCTTTCACAGCAGGCAGTGAAGCGAAGGGTAGGTTGAGAAGAATCATACAGAATGGACCTTCAGTAGCATCAGGCGACAGAGCACAAGCAGGATAGTTTTGAAAGATATCATGCGGATTGGTAGCTGTGGTCCAAGTATCGTTGGTGTGGTGGTTGAATTCATAGTTTGATAAGTCTCGCTCTATGTTAAGCAAATTAGCAAATATTGGTGAGTGATATGTTATGTAGCCTCGCGTACTGGTTAGGTCATACTCCTCGTGGAGTTCACGGGCTAAGCGAAGGTAATGCTGTCGATCGTCAGCAGCTCCAGCTTCGCAGATGCTCCGAGCTCGGAGAATGTCCCAACCCTGCGCCTCCAGGAAATGGCGGCGATGAGCTACTTCGGTTGCTAAAGAACCACCATGGGCAGCCGAAAGGCCGAAAGCCAAGGAAATAAAAGCGATAATGGGGAGCGAATGCATCTTCACTCTTGAAAGCTAACGCTGTCTTAAATTAGATGCAAAGGGGTAGGTCAAGGCTTGATCAGTGTAAACTAAGAGAGGCGTTGATGCAACTAGAGGATATGGCCGATGACCACTGTTGGAATTTTGGTTGAGATAGCTGTGGGTGGATGCTGGTGGTGGCAGCAGATGTATGCTAAGTACCCAGTGCAGTAGTATATGGCTTTCCTAGACACGCAGTAGGTAGCTAAGAACACGCATAATAAAGTCTCATAAGGAGTTATATCGTGCAGTCTTATCAAGAATCGGCCGTAATTTCAGTTCAGATGACCGTATTGTTATGCATTCTGTAATTACCTCTGGCATGAACAATCTCACGCTATGTCCATTCTCTTACCAGAGTGAACAGATCGTTACAAGCCGTGAATACAAACATATCCTCCTGTGTGTTTAGTCCTGACATTCCCATTGACTTTAGTATCACAGTGATTTCATATAAACAAGAATGTTGAAAAACGTTGTGTGACGTTTGTACGATACACCACATATATTTGAAACCTCCTTTATTCAACGAATACTATTACGTTAACAAACACACTTCTAAATCAATCACCACTAACCCAGAGTGATTTTATATGTTATTTATACCTGGAACAACTAAATTTATTTCTCTGGTCTTTATCGAATCCATCTCTGTTAGTCCGTAGGCGTATCTGTCCGTAGCCCCTGTTTCCCGTGCATAGTGAATGAACACTCTATGACCTATCAGCGCATGATGAGATAAATATCAAATTTCTCTTTTGATTCCCTACGCTTTGAGGTTTTGGTACTCAGTACCACTATCCTCAGGGGATGTGGGATAAGCCAGGCTACAGCATATTATGCCTTAGGCACGGCAACCTCTTCTGCAAACACCGCAAAGAGTTCACGCTCTTGACCCTGGAATTTATGAACTAACAAGAAGGCCCTGCTCAAGTTAAGCCCTTCATCCAACTTCAAAGTGTAGATTAGAATATTTGTGGACGTGCTCTAGCTCGTCGCCTTCCATCTTTTCGACTGAGGTTCCTCTTCTTGCTAGCCTATACCTTAGTGCCTTGATAGGGTATGTAAAATAAATAAGGACTTTAATTTGCCTCGGTAGCTAATTTTAGCTACTCCAGAGCCGCTTATATGCGCGCCACAGCATTCTCCAACATCTCAGCGCAGATGGAATCAACAAATCCAGCATCCCAGAACTCTTTAATAGGGGGTTACCAAGAGCTCCCACCGCCAAATCAATGGTAGTCAGGTCCGAAATATCGATGGCAGCTCTTCAAGCCTTTTTTTTTATTATATATATAAAAACCCCCCTTCATTCACCCCATCAGACTTATCGGTGTTCATATAATATCACAAGTTTCCCACGTCGGAAGTGAGAATGTCACGGAAGAACCAAGCACAAAAACTAGTCAGATCCGCTCGTTTCCTACTTCGAACTAAATGGTTATGAGCGTATAACAGTCAGAGATCCTTCTAGAGCCAGCGTCAGCCGATTCAGGCATCACAATGGAAAAGCATTATATCAGTGGGTTTGCGCATCGATGATTCATTGATCTCACTGATAGCAGCTGCTTTGTTGAAGGGAGGATCCTAAATATCCACTCACATTCATGAAATACAAGGGAGAGGATATGCCTTTTCTTTCACCTTATGTAATAAACAATAGAGATCTAATATTAGGTTTTCAGAATACTTGGGTAATGCAAGCTGCAGGCGTAACATACAGAGACGCAGGATCGAGTGTCCAGTTCGAGCATAGACTTTGATGTACCCAAGACAATAGCTACCCCATAGCTGCGACCACACTGCCATAATTCTACAATGACGACATAGTATTGTTCGCCTATTTGAATGACCGACTCTCAGCTCTTCACTCCAGCTCATGAAATACATTCTCCATACGCAATTATTCATCGTTACCTAACTTATATTCCCAAAGTGATCATGATCCCACCATTTCTCCCCTATTCAAGCCGTCTCCTGCTTGCTCTTCTAGCTCCCTAGTCCCTTAACCATAGCAGCAACCGTTTCTTCAACAGGAATGGGCTTCAATCCAACACGATCCAACAATTTCTCAAATATGGGATCATCAACAAGACACTCGCCGTCCTCAAGTGCCTCATAAGTACTAACCCACCACTCAACAGCCGGCTTCGGCTTCCCTTGTTCCTCAACATAGTACCTCACATGCTCGTCCCTTCCAACAGTTTTAACCTGGACGTCTCTACCCCTCGCCTTGCCAACAAGCTGTGCGATTTCAGCCATCGTCTTCGCGGTCTCCGGGCGGGCAGATAGATAGAACGTCTTCCCCACGAACTCCTCATCTCCCAACCCAGACCCAGAAAGCACAAGCGCACTCGCAACCCCAAGATCATGAATAGCCGTCCAACAAACCTTCCCATCGCCGGCTAACGGGACAACATCCCTTTCAGCGTCCGCATGCTCAACATCGAAATACCCAAGGTAAAGCGGCCAAGACTCATTATACAGCCCTTCGCGGAGGATCGTGACGTCGACGCCGTGTTTCGCGCCAACGGAACGAAGGTACGCCTCGGTGCGCAGATGCGCGCGCATCACGCCCGCCTTGCTCTCATCCCCCGCTGCGTTCCTGGTAGACGAAAAGCCGAACGCCAAGCTCGAATACACGATATACTTCACGCCAGCTCTGACGGCCGCGTCGATGGCGTTTTTGTGGTGGCTTTCTCTTCCTCGTTTCTCATTTCCGCTCTCAGGTTCGTTTGTAGAGTCTGCCGTGCCGTCGTAATCCATCGCCACCCCAAAATCCAGCGCGATATTAGGTGTCGAGACGAGGAAGAACCTATCCACACCCTTCAGGGCAGTCTCGAACGATGCGGGGTCCTCGAACCGCGCGTGCCGGACTTGCACCCCTTCCCCGACGTTGGATAATTGAGCCCATGTCTGCGAGTCTGGCGTGGAAGACGTCAGGGCGATGACGTCGGACGGTGGTGCGAGTTTGTGCGTCAGGAGTGCGCGGAGCGTGGCCCCGCCTAGTTTGCCTGATGCACCGACGATGGCTAATTTTGGCATTTTGGTGTGTATGTGTGAGATTGTACAGCGAAGTGCGTTTGGTTGGGTCTGCTGCCTAGATATATGTAGGTGTTGCTGATTGCGTAGATAGATTGTGAGGCGAATAGTGACTATCTGTACTAAGTGGATAAGTAGATAGTCTAGATGTGTGGATAAATTGGTATAAATGGAGTGTATTGCGTGATGCAATTGACCTTGCCAGAGACGAGACTATCTACCTAGGTACCGATCGATCGATTGAAGCGGCGCAATCGCTCATATTTGTATTCCAACTCATTATTCGGTCGAGTACTTGGTGGATCAAAAAATAATTCTACTATTCAGCACTTATTTCAACATCATGATTTCTCCTAACTTCTTGAGATAGACTGGCGGCGTTGGCCTAGACAGATCTTCGTGATTGTTCAATTAGTGATCCTACACATACAAGAAAGCCATTACCAAGCATCCAAATCAGGAAACAAACCGCGAATGGAGAATTAGCGCCTCCACTTAAAGCGGCTCTACGTTAGGTGTTTTCTTGACAAACCAAGGTCTTTATGCTGGTTCTCCAATATCAGAAGGTGAGGAGGCTTTCGGCGATAGGCATTGTAGAGCACAATGGGTTGTAAACGCCGATAGCCTAAGAGAATAAGGTCTTGGCTAATATTCCCGCTTCTGCGACCGAGAACACTCACGAACACAGAATAAAGAAAACTAGGCAGATCTCTATCACTATAGCCGTCGTGGAGGCATAATACATCACCTAGGAAGACCAAAAGTATTTCGCCATTGTTAAGGTACGGTCAACCCATTTTCCTAGCCAACCAGGCTACGTATGCATCCAACATCAACAATCTGAGTTCTATGGTGAACCTAGAAAGGTATACAACCTAGAAATCTTCTATATGGCGATAAAGAAGCTCTTCTCGCCTTCTTTGGGGAGGACACGCGCTCGCTCCATGATTGGATCAACGCAGGACAATCTGATCCTCTCCGGGGTTGCGGGACTTTCGAGCCTCAACAAGCCATCGTCTTCACCACCTTCAGTGCCTAATTTGGCCTTGACACCATAGTCTGCCCGTGCGGCCTTGAGGGCATCCCGAATTGCGAAGAACACAGCACTTCCCATGAACAGGGGAGGTTCACCAACTCCTCGACTCCGCTGAATCGTGCGGAGATTCTCCCATGTCACGCCCTTAAGGAGACTGACATTAAAGACCTGCGGTATGTCGCGGAAGCCTGGGATCTTGTATGCACCTGGACCCTTGGTGAACAAGTTCCCGGCCAAGGGACCGTTGCGGAGCCATAAACTCTCCTCCATCGTGAAGAGACCCATGCCTTGGACAAATGCCCCCTCGATCTGGCCGTAGTCAATAGAGGGGTTAATTGAACGGCCGACATCCATCTTAATGTCAGCTCTCAAGCATGTCCAAGTTCCGGTGAGACAGTCGATCTCGACTTCTGCAGCCGTGACACCTTGCGTGAAATAGAAGAACATCTTGCCTGTGTTCTCACCCCATTTGTACCCAATCTCTGGGGTCTTATAGAAACCATTGGCACTCAAGTTCACACGGTCGAAATAAGCGGCGTGCGCGAGCTCTTTCATAGTCGCTTTCGGCCCAAGCTTTTCTCTGTACGGAGCTAGGCGAGCATTAATCTGCTCGCAGGCGTTCCACACCGCATATCCGTTCAAGTCAGATGATGCCGAAGCCGCCGTGGCTGACGAGTTTGCGACAGTATTTGTAGCAGTCTCTGAGATGAACACATCCTCCATAGGAACCTGCAGTGCCTCAGCAGCAAGAGTGATCATCTTAGTGTGAAGGCCTTGGCCCATCTCAGTTCCTCCGTGTGCGACGAGGACTGATCCATCGTGATAAATATGAACTAGTGCACCGGCTTGGTTGAACCAAAGCGCCGTGAAGGAAATGCCAAACTTCGTCGGGATAATGGCGAGCCCTCGCTTACGCCATTTGTTATTGTCGTTGAACGCCTGGACAGCTTTTCGCCGGTTGGCATAGTCCGACTCTTCTTTTACTTGCTTGTACATTAGTGGCACGTGCCAGTCAGTAATAGTTTGATTGAAGTGCGTCTGATCATCGATTTCGTAAAAGTTGATTTCGCGGAGATCCTCCACAGCCATGCCTAGTCGGTCGGCAACTTCAGACATCATTGACTCAGCGATGAACATGCCTTGAGGTCCTCCAAACCCACGAAAAGCCGTGTTTGACATCGTGTTGGTTTTGCATAAGCGGCCGCGAATGTGGACGTTGGGAAACTTGTAGCACCCGTCAATATGTGTCATGCAGCGTTCGCAGACAGCTGCGCTGAGATCAAAGGACCACCCAGCGTTGTTGAAGACGTCCACGTCGAGGGCTTGAAATTTACCGTCCTTATTGATACCAACTTTCCATTTCGCAAGGAAAGGATGGCGTTGCCCAGACATTGCCATGTCCTCATCTCGGTTGAGCATACACCTAACGGGACGCTTGGTTTTTTGTGCGGCCAAGGCCATCATAGTACTGAGCTGAACGCATCTCGTTTCCTTACCACCAAACCCTCCACCCAGTCGCTTGACTCGTGCTACGACTTTATTTGCCTGTACGCCAAGAATCTTTGCAGCATACACTTGACTGTATTTCTTTTAGCATGCAGCTTCATTCGGACTGGGTCAGGCTTAAACGTACCTCTCTGTTGGATTTTGGCTACTCGTCCAGATCTCCATCTCGCCATCTTCAGGTTTGGGTATCACAACACATGCATTCGTCTCAAGATAGAAATGTTCCTGACCGCCAATTCGCGTTATACCGGTAAATACGTGGTCGCATTTCTTGAAGGCCTCTTCTGTGTCGCCTTTCTTGATATAATTGAAATACTTGTGGAAGCTCTCTTTCTCGATTGCTTCTTCCATTGTGAAGATAGCTGGAAGATCCTCGTATTCGATCTTGACCGCGCGGACCGCCTCGTTTGCCCTGGCTTTTGAAGTGGCTAATATTATGGCGATGGGCTGACCCGCGGTGAACACCTCATCTTCAGCAAAGAAATAATCGTCAAAATGCGGCGCACCCCACCTGTTGTCCTCAGGTTTGTGAAGATCATTTTTATCGACGACATCAACAACCCCTGGCATATCTAGAGCGGCGGAGTAGTCAATGGACTTGATCTTTGCGTGCGCCCGAGGGGAGAAGACGATGGAGGCTTGGAGTTCGTTCTTCAAAGGGGGGATATCGTCGGTGTATTGTGCCTCTCCAGTCACTTGTTTCAAAGCAGCAACGTGGTTGGCAGCTTTTCCAAGGGACTCCTGAACATACTCGGTGGTAGCGGCATTATCTTTCCAACCTGTTGACAGTGCTCGCTCTAGTTCTTCGACGGCCTGGCTATCCCCATGCTTGCTTTCGGTGTTGATTTCCGACAGCACGTCGTGATAGAACCGGTAGAAGAACCCCAAGGCTAAGGATTTACGATAAGATGCCATACCTCCGGGGACACTAAACTGGAGGTCGAAGTCGGATTCGAGTGCGTTCATAGTACCCTCAAGCGTGTCCGGATGCGCTAACATCTTCCCTTTCAGGTACTCGTTCGCCTTTTTGGCCGCGACAGTGAATGGTGCCATGCCACCATATACGAGATTACAGTGCTCGACTGTACCTTTCCGGTCAACACTTACATGAAGCGCGCCGGTTACTATCGCGATATCGTCGTCCTTTCTCTTGGCCTGCTTGTAAGACCTGAAATAATCACCCTTTTCACTCATCAGCGGTATGCGGATAGAGGCAATAATGGCATCTGGGTCTAATGCTGTCCTGCGGTAACCTTTGAAAAAGGTCGCCATAGGTAACTCGGTTTCCTTCCCCCTGGATTTCGCAACGAGTATGCAGTTCGCTGCCAGGAACACGGGATTCAGATCAGATATCGGCGATGCTGTGGCCAGATTACCGGCTGGTGTCCCGACATTCCGAATCTGTCTCCCAGCGAAGTATTTGAGTTGCTTGTAAATAGCCTGGAAGACCTGACCCTTTGCTTCTCCGTAATGCTCAATAGCTTCTTGGCAAATAGCTTCAAGGTCTGTGAGAATAACATTTCCACCAATCTCGACATGGCCAGTCTCGAAAGAGTAGTGCCGCAACTCAGGAATGTCACCAACAAATACCGAGACCGGGTACTGCATCGCTTTGAACTTGATCTCGATCTGTGTCTCTGTACTCCCACCGATGATCTTGGCATTCGGGTGCAAACTCTTGATTTCCAAAAGCTGTTCCAATGTAACTGGGCGGTACCACCATTTTCTCTTATTCCCAAAAGCCAAGGGCTCGAACCCATGCTTCTTCAGCGACGGAGGGAAGATAAGCTCCGTATCTGGATTGTACTCGATGAAACCTGGAGGGGTGAACCGCTTGATTGGTTGATCGCCATCAAGACTCTTGTCTTTGCAGCACCCGCTGCCTGTGCTGCTACCTTTGTCCATGCAACAACCAGATCCGCCGTTTGTCGTGCTCTTCCCGCAAGCATTTTTCACATTAAACGTCTGAGCAGCGTCAAGAATAGGGCGGTACCCTGTGCAGCGGCAGAGGTTGCCATCAAATGCCTCCTCGATGTCATGCTCGCTGGGGCTTTCGTTATTTCGGAGTAGAGCGTACAGACTCATGACAATACCAGGCGTGCAGAAGCCGCACTGGCTGCCATTGCTCTTGGCTATCCGTTCCTGGGCTGGATGTGGTTGCTTGACATTGCCGATTCCTTCGATTGTTATGACATGTTTCCCATCGACGCTGGCGAGTGGTGCCAAACAAGCGTTCACACTGGCGTGATATATCTGCTTAGTTGTTGGGTTGTATTGGCTGATGACTACTGTGCAGGCACCACATCCACCTTCGGCACAGCCGCTATATCATCGTTGGTTAGAGACGCTTTAGAGAAGTGCGTCGGTTAATGGTAAGCAAGGACCTGACATACAGCTTCGTTCCTGTTAAGCCTATCCCGCGAAGATACTCTAGTAAGGTCACTTCAGGGTCGATCTCGTCCAGTACTACCCGGGTACCGTTGAGAAAGAAACGAAGTGTGTCGTGGTAGGTAGTCGTCAATGCAGAGGCATCGAAGCCAGGCTGCCTTTCTGAGGAGATAGCACTGGGAGCCATATTTGTGGACTAGTCGATCAATGTCGCATGTGTATTTTAAGAAGCTGGGGAAATATTGATTGATGGATTAGGGGGCAGAGAGGTGCCAGGGAAGTATGGGGGTAAGGTCCAGGTCCAAAAAGGTAGATTGGTTAGTCACAAGATTTATTTACTGTGTTCAAGACATTAAATGACGATGCTGATGTAGGGGAGTATAACCAAATTCCGTATAATCATATCGGTCACTATGACAAACACATAGGTACACAGCACATTTTCTTCCAGTTATGCCGTGAACTGTAGGTGTAGTAGTAAAGATGATATGTGAGAGTGAGACATGTATTGTAGGAGAAGGATGAAATAATTGCGGTGTGGCGAGGTGATGAATGGAGTTAACGAAGTTGGCACAGATCTGAGATGCAAGACTTACTTAGAGAGTCTAACTCTCCTTCGCCCGGCTCCGGTCTACTACACCTTTCAGGTAAGCTTACCCAGCCTGGACTGCTTAACATTTGCCCACACATAGCTAGAAACAGTGGCGAATCAGATAAGAACCATGTCTAATTAAGTTCCTAAAATGGATTGGGGTTTGCTTCAGATCATCAAGAAGCGTGAGAAAGAAAGGCGCTTGTACATTGGGTAGGTAGGAATGTGAAGTCGCCCCAGTGGCTATCAGAGGTAAGTTACAGGCGGTCGACGCGGGGTTAGGCCCCCACACATTCACATAAGCCAAGCAGAAACATCGTCGGCCGGCTCCGTTCCGACCCATTCATTATCCCTCACATGACAACCGCTTAGAAAGATATTGCTGCTTAACTCATCATCTCTATCTACATTCAAGGCTCATAGTGCGTCCAGTTTCGTTACCTACCTACCTATGTCTATTAAACAATGTTGAATGGTTTTCATACCGCATCAACTCCCAAATATATATTTACTTCCAGTAATATATGTATATAGTTGGTAGTTGAAACTTGCAGAGTCATAGTATGCCTATACTGCTTAATCTCTTCTCAAGCATATGTATCTGCAGGAGCTAAAGTTCGAGACCAAAGCTCCATTGTCCTGGACACCGGGATTTCACTGCGTCTGAGCATGGAACTTTGAGTTTGTACAATGTTGCACTTACACGACATCAATCTTTGAACTGCCGAGACTCATGATTGTCTCACGCACTCTCTTTAGAATGTAGTGAGCATCAGACTTTCCGCTTCTATATCACTTCGACTTCAAAATATTAACACCAGAGTAAGAGCTAGGAATAATAGCTGAAGCGCCAAGACACGAACGATCGCGGCTCAGATAAACCATGGCCCGATATCGCTTTGGCATGTTACCAGCTCGTTGGTCCAGGGGTAGGCCCATTCTCCAAGCTTGTCAATTAAGTGAGGTTACATCACAGCTGATTGAGTACAACAAGGAGAATGAGACTGCTGCAGGCGGACGGACAGGTCCCCTGCAAGTAGGTAGAAACGTGTGGTCTCGCCTTATTTCAGCCGCTAGGCTAGATCATGATGGAATGGAAACCGACTATCTGCCGAACATATATACCAAGGTGGTAGCCCCGGCTGTTCCTACCGGTTGAGCAAGTCTCGGCTGTTTTGCGTCCACTTGTGCGGCAACCCCTCACCTTATTATACCCATGATTATAACGTGGGAGATGCGGGGAGGATGGCGGATGGCGGATCTGACATCTGAATTGCTTTCTTGAAATGTCGCATACTAGTCGGATTATGCTCATTTTGTTACCACTTCACCCTCTACGTCTTGTATAAGCCTCACAAAGCCAGCATGCCTGCCGCGGTGTCAAACGGCGATTCGGCTCTCGCCTTTTACAACATCATCGATGGCAAACAGAGGGGTTCGGAAGTCAACGAGCAAGTGGTCGATCCACGGACGGAAGAGTTACTCTGGGATGTCCCCGTAGCCTCAGCTCAGGACCTCGATGACGCCGTCGACGCAGCCAACCGCGCCTTCAAGACCTGGAAATATGCCTCGCAAGCCGAGCGTCACAAGGTCCTCCAGAACGTCGCCGACTGTCTTCGTGCGAATGTTGATTCTCTATCGCATATTCAGATGAAAGAGACGGGCAAGTCGTTGGTCATGGCGAAAGCCGATGTCGAGGTCTCGGCTCTACACTTTGAGTATTACAGTACGTAGCCCTAGAGTCTCAGCTTATAGTCTCTGCACAGGAGCGATGGTTAGCTAAACGAATATTTAGAGGGCGTAACTCTCGAAGACGATGTGCAGTACGAAGACGACACCGTCAAAATTATAGGGACTTATGTGCCCATTGGCGTCTTAGCAGCCATCTCGCCGTGGAATTTTCCAATGATACTGAGCAGCGTGAAAGTAGTGTCTGCTCTAGCCACAGGCAACTGCGTGATAATCAAGCCGTCGCCCTTCACACCGTATTCGATCCTCAAGTTCTGCGAGCTCGCACAGTCCGTCCTGCCACCAGGCGTCTTCCAAGCGCTGAGCGGCGGCGCAGACCTCGGTGAGCGCATGACGCTGCACCCGGACATCCATCACATCAGCTTCACAGGCACTGTGGCCGTGGGTCAGCGTATTCTCCGGAACTGCGCCAAGACAATGAAGAAGGTGGTCCTCGAGCTGGCCGGCAACAACGCCGCCATCATCTGCGAGGACGCGGACCTCGAGCAAGTCGTTCCGAGCGTGGCGAGCGGGTGTTTCTTCCACGGCGGCCAAGTCTGCGTGGCCTCGAAGCGAGTCTATGTCCACGAATCTCTGTATGACAGGTTCATGGAGCTTTTCGTTGAAGAGGCGAAGAAATACACGCCAAGCAATATCCTGTACTCGCCACTCAGCAACCGGCCAAATTACGAGCGGGCGAAATCCTTTCTTGACGACTGCAAGAAAAATAACCACAATATCGTCGCTGGTGGCGAGGTCAAGAGCGATGAGAAGGGGTTCTGGCTCTCGCCTACGATTGTGGCGAAGCCGCCTGAGGACTCACTGCTTGTGCAAGAGGAGCAGTTTGGTAAGTATACACCGCGCATCCCCTTACCATAAAGGGGTTTATCATTTCTGTCTTCCCCTTCTCCGTTCAAGGGGAGAACCGATACGTACACGAACTAGGCTAATACCAATACTACCCCAGCGCCCATCGCACCGGTCTTGACCTGGTCAGACGAAGACGATGTAATCGCGCGCGCCAACCTTGATAATTCCGGGCTTGGCGCCTCCTTATACACGCCAGACCTAGCAAAGGCGCGCCGCATCGCCCAGAGACTTGAATCCGGTTCTGTATGGATCAACCGGTTCGAGCGCCCACACTACGGAGCGTATTTCAGCGGTTGGAAGCTGAGTGGGTTCGGTGGCGAACTCGGAAAGCACGGCTTGTACAATTATTGCCAGTTGCAATGCTTACATTTCCACAAGTAAGCGTACCGAAATTGTCGGTTGTCGGAAGGATTGTCCATATAGATAGTGATTGGATGTGAAGAGGAGCATCTACGGCACGTATATAACCAGTTAGACTAGTTGTAAACATACAAGTATATATGGCTAGATCCTAAAATTCAATAAGCGCATCCATCTCTTTGTGTTTCAGCTATCTTGCCATGAAAGATGCGTTGACATGCCAAGTTATAAGCAGCAATAAGGCATACCGCGCGATTGCACCTGCATAGTATGCGTGAAGTTGGCACCGGCCTTCGAGGTGTACAGATGCGTCTTCATGATGAACATTTTTATATGGGAAATAAGATGCAATAACTACAACCGAAGGCTATGTTTCAACAACAACTTAGTACTCAAGAGAAAAAAATTGCAAGATAAAGGCACCCCTGGTATGGTCCTGCGCATTTGGGATGGTAGTTACCTGCTGATCATGGGAACGGGCTCGAACAGGGATTCCAGTTGAAAAGAATCGATTAAACTTGGTGTAATGTAATGAACACAATCGCCGTACTTACGAAGTTTCATTCTTATGCAAAGTCCTTACGAACTCACCGAGACTGAAGCTAAGATGCATATCGAGCTCGTGGCCTATTACCGGCTCTTGAAGATCCACGGCCAGAATGAGAGCATGTACAAACACCTGACTACAAAAGTGTAAAAGGGCGACGGCACCGAGTCCTTCCTCATCAACCCATTCGATTTAAAATACAGCGAGATCACAGCCAGCAGTCTCATCAAGGTCGGCGCCAGCAGGTTGATCAAAGATGTGGGTGTGACGGGGAACGTGTTCAGCATCAATGATGTCAGGTTCGTTATCCATAGCGCCCGATGATTCAGTACGCGAACTGACTGACTGTTTATTTATAATAAACGTTTTTATCACCTTATCATGGTATGCAACAACAAGTTTTCCTGACTCTTTGATGTTGAAATAGTCATGCGCGCGCCGCCTGAAGAGCGTCATTGCACTGCCATTACCCCTCCGCAGCATGTGTATCTGCCACAAAGCACGGCTTCCTCGGGCTCGCGCAAACGGGCCTATCGCCTGTCACGACTACCACGGCACTGTGGTGGGCCAAGGCGAGCAGAAGAGTCTAGTCCAAACCCTCGGGGACAAGATTATTCTGTTCCCATACAACCACGGCGTCATCACGAGTGGGGAGTCCGTAGGTGCTGTATGGTACCTGGTGTATTAGCTACTCTACGCGACCGACCGCAATCGCATGCGGCGGCACACGCATTCGGTAGTCCGGAGAACTTGAATATCCCGTCAGAGGAGACTGCTGCCAATATGTTTGATGTTATGCAGAAGAAGGACTTTTCTAGAGCTTAGTATGGTGTTATGCTTATATGAGGTGGCTGAATTCCAAGGACGACTCTTATCGCAACTAATAACGTCATGGATGTATGAGAGTCGCGATCTGTCTGTATCCTATTATCCGTTGCCTTCTTCGCTGTAGTAAATAATTAAATATAGTGATGATAATATGGACGATCAGTCCTTGGGTCGCTTTCCGCTATATTGTTGTCATTGTCGTACGTAACGCCAGGGGCCAGTCACCGTATGTTATACACTACAGGTGTAGCTGCTTCAGCTAGAGCGTGCCAAGCTGCCAGCATTACGTACGAAAATCTAACATCAACTAACCCAACAAACCTCTACCAAGTCCAACGATAGAAGCTACAATCCGTTTGCACGCTTTACTTTCCAACACGAACAAAAGCGAAGAAAAAAATACGGGAAAAAGTGAATGCTTCAACGTTTAATGACTCCGAATCGGGGAATCGAACCCCGGGCCTGACGGCGCCTTTTCCCTTATGAAGGGATTGAGAGCGTCAAATGTTAACCCCTACACCAATTCGGATTTTTAACGCAATTGCCCACTAGCGGAATCGAACCGCTGATCTTGTCATGACACCTAGAGGGAAGTACTAGTGACACGCTATACCACTTAGCCAAGCGGGCTGTTTGATGAATTTTCGTTTGCAATAACCGACTCTATGCATAGTGCAGCAGTGGATGAGATTAGCATTTGGGGGATTCTAGTTTAAATCATATAAGAGTTTCAAAAAGTTATTGATGATTGAAGATTCTAGAGGTCATGCATTTAATAGTGACGATGTATGTGTCTATGTAAAGTAATAGCGTTGACACCGTCAAATGCCACGAGCATGGCTTGACGAAAATACTCTCTATCAAAAGCTTTTTTCCAATGGCTTTCTATATCGGCCCTGTCTTGGTAATCTACTCCCTTCTCATCTTCCATCTAACTCCCACGCGCAGCGCAGTGCAGCCCAACAGCTTAAGCCTAAGCCTCTATATACTTCTTTAAGCCCCTCAACCTCTCCTTCGCCGTTTCGAGGACCTCATCCTCCTTGCAGACCGCAAAGCGCATATAGTCCTCAGCGATCCATGTATTAGGATCGGTGTAGAACTCGGTGGGTGGGATAGCCGCGACGCCGACCTCATGAATCAAAAACCAGGCGAGCTTGAAGTCCCGCGGCCGGCTCGCGACGTGCGGCGGGAACGGGTAGTCCGCCGGCAGCTTGACCTTCGCCATGTTCACCATGACGAAGTAGCCGCCCTCTGGGTCCGTGTAGGGGAGTCCCAGCTCGTCCCAGATCGCGTTGAACCGCGTTATCTTCGCCTTCATGTCGTCTACCGACGTCTTCCAGAACCCTTCTGATTCGGCTTGTTCGAAACCTGAGTTTTGGAAATTAGTTTGTAATGCCGAAGAGTAAAATGGGTACATAGGCAGAAAATTACCAACGGCACAAGCTTCTTGTAGTGGTGATACAGAAGAGTAGCAAATGCGGGTGTGAGCTGCGGACACGTATTGGATCAGATGTGCCGGTCCCATCAGCCAGCCTAGGTATTTTGTCAGTTTCCAGTGTCGCTTTTATTGCACTAGATGCCGAAAATCTTGGTCGATATATATGTCGGAGACTTACCAACACGCCATCCCGTAGCGTAGAAGTTTTTGCCAGCCGAGCCAACTGTGATCGTCAAGTTCTCAATCTCCGGAGACAGCGTCGCAATTCTCGTGAAGGGCACATAGAACAACCGATCGTAGACCTCATCAGAGAGAATGATGATTTCATGCTTGACACAAAGATCTCCTATGCGCTGGAGCTCTCCCTTGGAAAAGACCTTGCCGACGGGGTTGTCTGTCACGTCATAATAAGCGATCTGTCTTTTAAATAAATGTTCAGCTGTGAAGTGTGACTAACGAGGCGTATTAAGGACGATCATCTTCGTCTTGGGCGTGATAGCTTTCTCCAACTGCTCGAAATCGACAGTCCATTCAGCAGACGAGGAAGTCCGCGTCGCCCCATCTTTGGGAGGGCTCATGGGCACGTAGACGATTTTACCGCCAGGCATCTCGATGTTGCTGATATACCTAGGCACAGTCCAATCAGCAGGGGTGAAGCCCTCACTTATAAGTCTGTATACACTGAGCTGAACATACTGGTCAAAAAAGGGCTCAAAGATAATGACCTCATCACCCGGCTCGATGAACGCCATAAAGGCGCTGAGCATGCCCTCGTTAGCACCAGTCGTGATGGTGATCTCAGTGTCTGGGTTAAGCTTGCGTCCCCAGAACGGCGCGTAGGCGTCGGAGATAGCCTTCTTTAGCCGCGGCCGCCCCTTGGTCGGGCTGTACTGGTTGCAATCCACGCGGTCCAGGGCCGACTTGGCTGCATTGAGGATGAACTCAGGTGGGTTATACCCGAAGAAACCCTGGCCCATGTTCACGATGGGCTGGACGGGCGAGGCCGCCGCGGCCTCGTTGATGATAGACCTATGGTTTCTGTCAGCATATCTGCATTCGGCATGACATGAGATATAACATAAGTGTCTCACCAGACATCCTGTCTCTGGCTAGCCACTCGGGCAGCGGGCTTCAGCTTCGCCGGGAGTTGGGCCGCCATGGGAGCATGAAATCTGCGGTATACTACCGAGTGTTGCTGTATTGTTGGAGATAAGTGTGGTATCTTGCCAAGTAAATTTATAGAACAGGACTTTAAGCCAAAAAGACCCATTTAAGCTGCCACTTATCAAGTCTCTCAAGTCTGACTCAACTTGTTGACCTTTAAAGTCTAATAAGTCCACGAACCAACCCCCACTTCATTAATATCGTTCTCTCTTCCGTGCTGTCTTCTCTTGTTTGACTGATTTCTCAGACCGGGAACAACAGAAGCTTCCCTCCTAAAACCGTAGTTCGTGACACAGCTTTCCGGGATCGGACTTGAGAATTAGTGGCAGGCAAACGCGAGACACAATAAAAGCACGTCATTTGCTGGGTAGTGCTTGTAGGTGACGCTGCTAAACGGGTAGACTAGGGTACGACAAATTGGGCTTAGCGCCCTCGCCGCCCAAGCTCACCACATCTTCAGTCAGGTGACCAAGCGCATACATTTATACCTGAATGGATCTGTCACGTGTCTGCATATACAAGGAACTAAACCACATTAGTCATCCACGCGGAAGGCCTAATCTAGCTGCGAGGCACGAACCACGTTACCTCCAACATGCCGCGCCAGCAGTGCTGTCGGGAACATGTTCGTCCAGAACGTGTCATCTTTTCCGAACGAGACTTGCTGCTTCACAGCGTCAGAGTGGTAGCCCTACCGCGCGAACATGGTCAGCGTGTGGTAGAAGATATACGATCCGCCCTGCACGCCTTAGTTACACCAAGGTACGCCATACCGTATCTTGTTGAGCGGGATCGAGAATGCTTGCCCGCCGCAGTAGTCGACTACATCGATGAGCATTCTTCGAACTTCTCTAGGCGCTGCGAGAGGTGGTAGGCTATCGACATGCCGGCCGCGCCGGCGCCGACAAGGAGAACGCGCTTGTGCCGCAGGGGCCATGTGTCTGCTGCCGGACGGGTGTTTGCGACTTCTTCGTTCGATGGCGCGGGCGTAGATACTGCTTGTAAGTAATTCACTGGGGACACATTACGATTTGGGACCGCTGGGATTCTCATGCATTCGGTCTGGCCTATGTGGGCATCACCTACAATGGGGGACATCGCGCTTACCTAGGGCTATAAATTGTTTCCAAAAAAATTCAGGTCTTTGTGCTTGTGTATCGTCGTGGGTGCTACATTGCCTTGAAAGACGTCGTCGATCTGGAAGTGTTAGTTAAGCATTTCAGCGCACCACGGGCAGAGTAGCGCGACGCCCACCTTAGGATCATATCAGATCTAGACCCAGAAGACGGAAAGGTATGAGCTACACTAAGCATCCTAACATGTCATCATCTTCTGAGCACTTGATGCAAGAGAATGGCCGCTTGTTTATTACATCTTCAAATCTATGGAATGATCAAGTCTTCAGAGTTAAGCCTGCACACCTTAGGTGAACAGCTTCCAACCACCAGGCACGCCCTTCTGGAACAGGCCTTTTGGGTCATACTTCTTGCTCGCCTCTTGCAGGAGCTTCTTATTCTTGCTCCCGTACGACCCAATGACGTCCTGATCTTCTGATGCATAGTTCATATACACATAGTCGACCTTCGTACCCTTCGAAGCGGCATCTTGGTCAATCCCCTGGAGGGCAATCTTCATTGCGCCCAAGATGGTGCCATCATCACTCGCATTCGACCAATAGGTGAGGAGAAGGAGGTTGACAAGAGAACCTGAGTTCGTGCCTTCTAGACCTAACACATCGCCGCCTTTGGATGCAGAGCTCTGTAGCAGGGACTCGGCGTATGGTTGAAAAGTTAGGGAGCAGATAAGACCTTCGGTAGCCTTAACAGGGTCTATAGCAGCTGTATAAATGTTAACAGCTGCCTGTAGTGTCGCTATGTCCGCTTTGACTGTTGCGTTCATATAGGCAACCCTGTTGATCTCACGTTTAGTTACTTCCCAGGTTCAAAAGCTCAAGGGGAATGTATTTTGCAAGTGGATATGAATACGTCACTACATACCTTTTTGCAACTTGCTGGTCCCCAGCTTGCTCATTCGCAGCTTCAGTTACATTAGGGATGAGTCTAATGGTATTGAGTGCGTCGATTTGGGGCTGGACTGAAGTGAACGGCTCCAAAACCTCTGGCTTCTCAACTGCTTGTGTATAGTAGACCTGATTCTGGCACATGGGGTCTGGACCAAACGGAGCTGCGAACCCAATGCTGATCATTAGGTGTGTCTCTGGGGTGGCATTCGGCTTTTGGAGCTCAGTCACCAATGCCTGTATCTCGCTTGGGAAGCTCGGTGCGAAGTAGAATAGGCTGCCTCCATAGAGGGCCCCTTGCTTGAAAGTCCTTAGGTCGAAACGAGTTACGACGCCGAAGTTATTGCCACCACCTCGCAAAGCTTTCCAGAGATCGGGATGGTCGTTGGCGTTCGCGTTCACGATTTCTCCAGACGCAAGCACAATCTGGTAGTTAACGACCTGTTCATCATCTTCGGGTTAGCCTCGGTATGAGTTACTCAAGGGTTTGATGTGCGTCTATACATTGTCGGCTATGAAACCTTCTCTTGAAGAAAAGAACGAGAGGCCGCCTATAACACATTAGCATTGCCTTATTTTCACGATTATATGCTTCTGCACGATGAACACAATGGATGGTTATGCGCCTACCTTGCAATGCAAGCCCGCCGATGCCATTCCTCGCCGACCGCCCACCGGCAACCGACAGCCCTAGGGGGTCGAGCTTTTCGTAAACGGCACCCCAGCGCTCACCTGCGGCAATTGACACGGTGTCATCCTTAATATCGATGCCAGTGAGGAGGCTCAAATTGAGAGTGATGCCGCCTTGGATATTATTGCACCCTAGAGCGGGCTGCTGGCCAGCCCCGAAAATAGCAAAGGGGGCCTGGCCGCTCAGAGCGAATGGACTTATGGTTCGCACAAAGATCGATACCTCAGTAGCGGACTTCGGGAGGAAGATAGCAGCAGGTTGAGTTTCGCTTGATCTGATCGATTGGTACGATCCATTCAACTGGTCATACTCTTGCGTACCCTGGATGGCGAGTTGCCCAGAAGGAAGCACTTTTGCGAGCGCATCGATAGCCTTCGACGCATCCATTCTGGCTTAAACGAAATTAATGGTAAGAATCCAGGAAACACCCTCCTGGAGCATGATGGTGGGAGTCGACTCAGGTCATCACGCGTTTGAGCCGAGTGGGGGAAAAGCAGCTGAAGGCTAGAGAGGCTGTGTAATTCATCTCGGTGGCTTTTTGTGCCAGCCTACCTGCCTAAGGTGGCGTCAAGGATGCTACAGCAACTTTGGGAATGTATCCAATTTGCGAACACGTGCAGGTGCCAGTCGTCCTTGAATTATCTCCTTGCTTGGTTACACCTGTAGGTACTTTTGCAGACTCGTAGTTTTTCGCGATTCCGTGACCGCTACGAACCATAAATATACCACTATCCAATTGGCTCTCGAACCCATCCCATTGAGTAACGGGTAAGTTGGCCGCCGGGTGCACGCAATGTGACGTCGGGCTTCAAGAGTTTAGTCTAGAACGTATGCACTCATCCCACTTTTACCCCAAATGCAACCAGTTGGAGAAGTTCGATACATCCAGAGTACTTTATGCACAGAACTTATTCTTGCGCTTATAGATACACACTTGGTGTGTATATGAAAGAAAAAGAAGAACACCGGCAGGAAATACACCATATCATGTCGCATATAGTTGCATTTTTCAAATACGTACCCTATTGGGTAGATTCTGCGCTACTACTATTCAGTCAAGCACCATGAAAGGAGCTGATGTCTCATGAAGAGCAGACAATACACGTCATGTGTCAAGAGCTACCGTTGGCAAAAGGGCATATGAGATAGAGACTAAATATATGATATTCCATAGCAGCTGACCCGTTTGTGCATGGTTCGTTTGATCTAAGGCATAACATTTTATGGTAACCACCGTAGCCAAATCATAGCCCACGATTCCTACTCTACTACTTGGCTTCACAATGTTGCAGTTTGTAGCGGCCAATTCTTCACTCATCCAAATGGGCCCGCTGATAGCGTTGGTACTACTGGTAATTTGCCTCTTTGGCTCGTATTACCTCTTCCATAGCAAGTCAGACACTGGGACTTCTCAGCTCACTGTTGGTCCTCGAAACGAGGCGTTTTCCTGGGTACGAGCCACACTTCGATCTCTATTTCAAACGCGAACGTGGGCCTTTGACGGCTATTACAAGGTATTATTGAATTGGACCCGCCAACTCCGCTATGTTGACAACCATAATTAGTATTCCAAGTCCAATTTGTATTTCACAATTCCAAGCATTGATCAAGGGGCCGTTGTTGTTATTCCTCCGCGATATATACGGGAAGTCTACAGCATCTCAGAGAAGCGACTCGATGTGCATGACACGGGCAATAAGACAATCCAAGCACAATGGACCATATGGGATAAGAACATATATGAAAACGCCTTCCACATCAATGTTATTCGTAATCATATCACAAAGAACCTTGACATTGTCACGCCTCCAATTGCTCTTGAACTCAAGCTTGCATTTGAGAGGGAATGGGGGACGACTACAAGCGAGTGGAAGGAAGTTCGTGCTTGGGATTCGTCTCTGAGAATCATCGCGGGAGCTGCGAATGGTGCTTTCTGTGGTCCGCCGCTGTGTGAGTATACCTTGATGGGATAAGATTCCAAAGAAGGGAGAGAGAGAGAGATGAAGCTGACCGATCCGCTATGCAGGTCGCAACCCAACATATTTAAAATGGCTTCAGCATCATGCCACATGCCTCTTTGGTGGCTCAATATTGATCAATTGCACTCCGAGGCCATTCAAGGCAGTGACTGGGGTAATGGTAGGGTGGGCAACCTACTACGCGTTTCGAAAAACTGCAAAAGAGTGCATGCCGATTGTACAAGAGAGGTTACGAAAGACGTCTTTGCTGAAAGCTGACCCTACATATGACTGGGTTCCACCGGTACAGTGCCCTGCTCTCTATATGCCCAGTCAGGCTATACATAGGTGACTAATGACCTTTCGCAGAAAGATGGTCTTCAATGGATCATTGACGAATGCTATAACACTGGAGACCCAAAGCAGTTGGAGCCTTTTGGTATTACCCATCGCCTCATTTTCCTTAACGATATTTCAATGTATTCCACAGCTTTCACTGTGCAGAACGCCATTCTAGACCTCGCAAGCGCCGATCCTTCGCTTGGGTACTTGGAAACTCTACGTGAAGAGTGCACAACTGTCCTCGAGAAGGCCGGGGGCTCTTGGACTAGAGAGGCAGTAACTCAACTAAAACTCGTTGATTCCACTATTCGAGAATCGATGAGACGCCGACCATTCTTTTCTGTTGGCGCACCAAGGACGGTAAGTTATTTATTGGCCCACATCAACTCATTACCATGCGGATCAATCTAATCTGCCGTTTTCGCCATCCACAGGTTATTGACCCCAAGGGTGTTACCGTGTCACAGGGTAATTCAAACCTGCATCTTCCTCTTGGAGCTCGTGTCGCCCTCCCAGTAGAGCCAATTCATCTTGATGAGTCAATCTACCAGGATGCTAAGGGTTTTCGCCCCTTTCGATTCGCTCAACCTGGGCCCATCCGCAGCATTTTCGACAACCAAGAATTTGGTGACCATGGACACTCACAGCCCACCATGGGTCAAGACCACAAGCCGAAGGCCAGCGTGACACTTGATGACTCATTCCTAGGATTTGGATTTGGGCGTTTTGCGTGCCCTGGCCGCTTCTTTGTCATGAACGAAGTGAAGATGTTTATGGCAGAAATGATACTAAACTACGACTTGGACTACCTGCGTGAAGGCCGGCCGGAAATGACTCCGGTGATCTGGTTGAATGTGCCCTTAAAGGACGGCAAGGTCCGTGTCCGTAGGCGAGTCTCTACTCCCAAGCCCTAAAGTCTACATTTGCTCTCGGGCAGCTACCGTGATAAGAAAATGGGACTAAGGGGTTGCGTGAAGGGCAGTGGCTATGGGAGCTCTCAACACTGTATTTTTTGGTATTGAAGCAGTAGGTATCAGATGAGGAGGGCGAGCGGTTATGAACAACTACCCCTCAATAGCCAGTTATGGCCGCTTACAGCTGAGGCTGTAGCAGACGGCCTGGTGCTCGGAACCCGGCATGGGCAGGAGGACGTATCCCTTTGAAGGTCGTTTCAGCAGCAACCTTTTTAAGCCCGATGGACTGGCCCACACTACCCCTACTAACAAGGAAAGGTGCTAAACCAGTGAACAAATATTATTATCGATACTTCCGTTATTACGAAATGCTATGTAAACAGATGTACTCTTATACGCTTATTGATCACCTACATATGTACTCTGTTTCTAGTGGTTTGGCTATTTTTGCTGCTCAAACAGCGGGCGATGGTAATTAGTAGCGCGCACTATAAGCCCCACTGCGCTGCAACCCCTTTTAGGTCGAGTGGTTACAAATTTGACAGCTGCCTTGCGACGTGTCGCAAGCAATAGATATATAAGTAAGGTGTTATAATTGCTTGACTGCTTTTACGCTGTAATAATAACCTGTATAATTATATATAACTACATTGTACCTAGGGAATTAGTAATAATTAGTTAAATTAGAATAACTAGGTAATTTATAATATTATTGCATAATACAACAATGCATTCCATAGCGATACGCTGCACAAGTAGCAAAGCGCTCTGGGGTAATGCAAATCCGCTGTATTGGTTGCAGTGTATTATACTGCTGTATAACGCTTAGGTTGTGTTTTTTTTACGACGATGCCTAAAAAGGAGGCTATGGTGCGATGGGGCTTACGTGCCGTGGTAATGCTAACAAACAACTACACTAATAACGAACAACTGCCACTTGAGTATTGCCGAGTTGCCTGCCCAGTCTTTGCCAAGACCCCGAAGTCTTAGAAATTTCGAGACCAGAGGCTCCTGGCGTACAATTCATAAAGCCACACGTACGTGATTGACAAACGCGGATTGTCTCATCGAGCGCCGTATGGCTGCGGCGTATTGGTTACTGGCGAGACTGGTACACTGTATGGACGTGGCGTATTGTGGTCAGACTTTAGTGAGGCACGCAAGGTAAACAACTATGGCATGGTTCGTCAGCAAACTCGTTGGGCGCCTATCTAGTTATTACCCCAATCTCCAACCGCAGAGGACGATCCATTCACCTGAGCTGGCAAGTAATTGCAAGGTCACATAAGGAACTCTCTTAACTTCAAGTTCTCGTGAACAAAGAGCCGCATAAAAGTACCTACTAAGTACCTAAGTGCTGCTGTACTTACCCCTAGGATAGATGGGGTAGGCTACTATACATGTAGACATATGTACTGCAGATATGGTAGCATCTGGAAACACTACCTGCCAAAGAATTGCCTAGATTACGTGAGCTGTTGTACAACCCGAGATAGATGAGGCAGGGTAAACACAGCCTGCTAGAGAAAGGGTTGCATAGAGTCCCCTGAAAGGATGTCACAAGGACTGAGGTCGATGCTCAATAGCCAAAACCAACAGTGCAGCACGCATTCTTTAGGCCCGTCTAACTGCCTGTCTTCAGCAGCCATCATCACATTTCCTGTCCTGATCAATCAATACGTGTTTGACGCGCCAAAGACGTGCGCTCTAACCCCTGAACTAATCGGTCGCTTCAATATGAGGTTCTTGACCCTTTGTTTGAGCCTAAAGATCTCTCCGCATTAGTCTCCTATTCACCCATCTTTGGAGCCTACCTGTCCCACTAGAACATCATGGCCGTGTCAGAGAATCCGGCGATCGAGAGCGGCGACTCAGGTGAAGGGTCGTCTTCATCGCCCAAATCCCCCAAAGGTATACGATTTTGGGGCGTCATTGCAGCACTATCCCTCTTATCCTTCATCTGTGCTCTTGATGTCGCTATAATCACCACCTCACTCCCCGCCATTGTATCCGCCATTGGAGGCGCTACGGAATACGTATGGATCGCCAATTCCTTCGTTGTGGCTTCTTCTGTCCTGCAGCCGCTTGTTGGCCAGGTGTCTGATCTTTTCGGCCGTTTCATACCTTTGATCACGTCGACGGCTCTGTTCCTTTTGGGCAGTGGTATCGCCGGTGGTGCCAAAAACCCTGCTATGCTCATCGGCGGACGCACCGTGCAAGGGATAGGCGCTGGCGGCCTCTATGTGTTACTGGACATTGTTTGCTGCGACTTGGTCCCTCTTCGCGAGCGTGGAAAGTATCTTGGTTTGATAAACTCCTTTGCAGCACTTGCGGCTGCTCTAGGCCCAGTCCTTGGGGGTGCCATAGCTCAATCAAAGTAAGCAGACCTCTTATATCCCACCATTCTCCCGCTTTCCTTTACGCCACATTGAACCGATTGGAGTGCTGACTCAATATGGTGTCTGACAGCTGGCGTTGGATATTCTACTTGAATATCCCACTCTGTAGTGTAGCGCTAGCCGTTGTGTTGACGTTTATGCGAGTAAAAACGGGCACACCGGATGGCAAAGGCTCGGTTCTTTCCCGAGTGGACTACCTTGGTAATCTTATCTTTATACCCAGCATGATTGCCATCCTGTTTGGACTCATCTCTGGTGGTATCGAATTTCCATGGTCTTCCTGGCGCGTTATTCTGCCTCTGGTTCTTGGAGCCGTTGGCTGGGTATCATTTCATATTCAACAACACTTTGCCCAACACCCCAGTATCCCCAGCCGCCTATTCAGCAACCGAACTTCGGCAGCAGGGTATCTACTTACATTCTTGTCTTCTGTTCTTGTCCAAGCGGTAGCCTACTTCATGCCCATTTATTTTCAAGCTGTACTAGGCACCTCAATTCTTCATTCTGGCCTGTACTTTCTTCCGTTTGCTATAGGCACTTTGCTGTTCGCTGTTGTCGGCGGGGTGCTTATGAGCACATTCGGGACATATCGACTGTTACACGCCACGTCATTCGCTTTCTCAGCGATTGGGTTAGGGTTATTTACCCTGCTCGACAGTCACTCATCAACAGCTCTCTGGGTAATCTTTCAGCTATTGGCCAGTGTAGGGCTGGGTATTACACAGTCCACACTACTTCCTGCAATCATGGCAGCGCTACCGGAAGCTAATGTCGCGTCCGCTACTGCCTTCTACGCATTTGTTCGAACCTTTGGCTATATCTGGGGTGTCACTATCGCGTCTGTCGTTTTCAATAGTCTTTTTGATGCAAACTTGCATCTTATCTCGGATCCGTCACTGAGAGATCAGCTCCAAAATGGTGCAGCCTACGCCTTTGCGAGTCGAGTACACCAAATCCGCAACATGTACTCACCAGAGACCTTAAGTCAGGTACAAGCCGTCTACGTAATAAGCCTTAGGGGCATTTGGTATATTGGTCTAGGGTTAAGTATACTGGGTTTTCTCATTGTAGGTTTGGAAAGAAGCTTGGAGCTCCGCAAAGATCTTGACACAGCTTATGGCCTTCAGGAGGCAGAGAAGGAGAAGAGTCAGGACATATCTTTAGTAGCTAGAGACAAACAGACCTCTGGTATGGTGAATGACACAGGGGTTTCAAATTGAAGCGCGCACGGCCAAACCACTTCGGTATTCATAATTATAAGGGTTACAGTTAGATCGGTTGTACATCTTTTGTCTTCACGGCTAGACGTCATTTACTTTGTACCACAAACTCACTATTTAGGAATATTCTACTTGGCCTAGGAATGGGGGACATAGACGGGTTGTGAAGAATGACTTAGTTAATAGATGTAATGTTTAACTGTGACTTTGCGCCTGCAAACACTGTCATAGTGCTCTAGGGATGAGGTGGCCTTGTCTATTACGCCAGTTAAGACAAATATAGTATGTTCTTGTCAGTAAAGACGTATTGGGGTTTAGATGCATTGCAGCAAGCACTTGAGGGCTCCCTTATCAGTCCATCTGTGTCCTCTGACTACTATCTGGTTTAGGGTTCGGGTTTTTGAGCCCAGGGGCTCTTGCCAAGAACCCATGGCCCCAAAAACGCCAGCCTATGAGCTTGTTTGGTTTCTTGGCAAAAGCTCATGGGCTCGAAATTCCGAGTCCTAATCTGGTTATCTCGAAGATCACTGCAGAGTACACTGCTAGGCGCATCGTACACTGTCCACATTGAAGCAATGAGATCAGCCAAGGCAATATACAAGCGATGAGTACTACGGTGTATGTTGACCCTTTTAAAATTGGTGACGCTTTACTTGTGCCGTATTAGAGCCTGGTATCTGAAACATTGGAGCTAATCACAAGCATGTTCAACGTGAGCCTCGGCAGAAGTATTGATCCCTCGCTCTTCGGGGCTTCTCGCCAGGTGGTTTGCCGATCTTCGCAGTGTTGGCATAAAACTTGTTTCGTGGCCTAGCAGGCGCTCAAGAGGAAAGGCCTGATCCCACGGCGAACGAATAAAGTATCAATAGTTTCGCAGTTTCCAAACTTGGACCCAATGCTATGGAACAACGTAACAGAATCCTGGGTGACGTTCAAGAAAGCTACAGTGACATGGGAACAGCTTGCAGACAGGGATGGGGTTCGGGTACTTGGTAAAACTAACCTACAAGTGTATACCTTGCCTCAAGTAGACTAAAGGCCGCTGTGGGGTTCCTGTTGTCGGCACGTCTCTGGCCTTACCTAGAGTGTCCTGCTTTTTGACTGGAGTGGCCGGGATCCCTACAAGATTGATAATTTCCCTGTCCCTTTGACTGGATGCACTTTGAGCATCTGACGTGAGCATCTATGCTGCAGATGGATACAACAGTGCTTGGCAAAATTTATGCTAAAACGGTAGTTAAAGGGATATATACCGTGTATATACCTATGCACTACCCTAATAAAACAAGCTTTGACCCTACACACTAAAAAGGATATGGATTCTTAACTATAAGTTGGGGTTGAAGTTAGTTTAAAGTATCAGGGCTAGTAGTAAAGTTGGGATTAGTGAGCTAGAAGTTGAGAAAGCGGTACAAGCTTCTCGATTGTGGATATGTTAAATTTGTGCTGTTATGATTAACGATGTTAAAGTGAAGATTCATGGTGTACGATGGTTGATCATCAAACGATGTAGAGATCCCGGCCATTCCAAGTGGGCGGGTGTCTGGCTACGTCGCAAGCTTCTATGGGTAATAGCCCTTTTTCGAGATTGTTAGGAAATGGTATGCCTTACTACCCGTCCTTCACGATTGGGGAACATGTGGCAAATGGGCATAGCACACTAAGAAGCTGAACCAGGACTAGAATACAACAATTCCGAAACAAAAGGCCATACTGAAAAAAAGGTCTTTGCATGTGCATACGCGAGCTTGCAATGCAATCCATAAAATAAGCTAACTCAGACTTGGCGAGTAAGTCAAACTCCTTATTGAAGGATCGTGCATCGCACTGGGTGTCAAGAGCCCGAGGAGCGTTTGAGCAAGCCTATGATAGTCGATAAGAGCTTGAGTCAATGGTTGTTACAACCCGGCATCCCAGCGGCACAGCCTGCATTATCTGATCCTGCAGTCATCAGCTCATCAGGATAAGTGTATCCTTGGGAGAACCAATAGCTGACGTGATCCTGCATGTCATCTCTGACACTCTTCACGTAGTAAGTTTGGGCTGCACCACTATTCGTGAGGGGGTGAGAAATGGACTGAGGAGGACCGTGGCGCAACCCTTTCAGCTGAATTGGGAATTCTAATCGAGTACCGATGTTGTCGAGGTCATGGAGATTAGCATTTCCTGTTTGACAGCGGCACAGCGACTTCCGATGTTCCAACGAACCGATGGGCCAGGAATTGGCACCATTTACGCCAAGGCCGTGATTGCAGCCAACCTGTTAAAGGTTGGACATTAGCCATGAGTATACTTATTCTACTACTACATAATGTGGAATAAATTCGGATAGAAATTAGTATAAAAAAATAAGGAAGTTACTTAAAATTTAAATAATAAGAAATAGTTTTATAAGTGTTAATTATTTTTTATCAAGTTTATTAATTTTATAGATTTTAATAATAAAGTAAACAGAAAATCTTCGTCAATTTAAAGGTTTATTTACCTTTAAATGCAACTTTAAATAGCCTAACTCTAAAATTAAGTCTAGTAAATCAACGTATTAATTCTTTAAGACACGGCGATGTGAAGCTGAGAACACTAAAATTCAATTGTTAAATTGTTGATGGGCACGGAGCATACCGATACATGGTTGAGCCCTTCTGAAAGTTAAAAGTCGTGTATGAAAAATCCTCCTACACGAGACTATTTTCTCACTTATCCAAAGATACTCTCCATCCTATATCTGAGAAGCCTTGATATCATGGTTTTCCAAAACAGTCCATACGCTCAGGTTAGGGTCTCCGAATTTCCTGGAGCTGGATAGTTTGTGGGGTGATGTAGTCTGGTCCGGCGGACTTGTTGATCGAGTCACCATCATGAATTACATCGTATCGATGCGTTACATAGATGCGATCTGTGCTGGCGCTGTGGCCATCCACTGAGGGATGGGATTGCTTGGGCTTCGTTGTTCTGAAGGACGTCGAGGAGAAACTTGACTTGATCTTGGAGTACAGCATAGACTTGACGACGAACAATGTCCAAAATGCCGCCAGAGACGGCACACATCCGACCGCAATGGCAATTGATATCTCAATGATACTAATCCTTCTATTAGTCGAGGTGTTTGGGGCTATTTCGTTGCTAAGTGTTGATTAACTTACGTGCTAATCATGGCGGCTTTAATATCAACTCCAGTTCCCGACCGAGACACCCATTTAAAGTACAGTGTAACGGCGCTGGCGACAATTGCGCTAAACGTAATGCACATACATCAGCATAGAAGTGGAAGGGAAGGGAGGAAATCCGGAGCCAACTCAACACCACTCACAAGATGCCATTTAGAAACACGATAGAGAGTCCTATCTTTTTGTGTAACGGAAGTTGCAGAGATAGGACCACTGGTATTGGGAGTATAAATATTATAGCGTCGGTGAAGGTCGAAAAGAATGAAGTGATGATGCCGGCAAGTGATCCTGCGTTTGCGCAACCCGCTAGGTAGTTGGGACCCAGGACATGAACATTTGGATTACACTGGGCGCCAACATAGGCATCGACAGCCAAGATGACAGCGAAGGAGACCACGAGGACGACATAAGATATCACTCGAAGCCACTTCTTAATGCCAAAGATACGTATGTAAAAGAAAAGGATCGGTGCCTTGGCTGTCCATGTCGATGCACCAGAAATGAAGTTACTCGCAGTAGCCAACTGCGATTTGCGAGTAATAATATCAATTAGAGTCCAATAAGATATAATTGATCAAAGAGGGATATTCACCTGGCCAAGCTGATATACCGAGGGTGTCGGATCCGCCAGTCCTATGAAGGTAAGTCGATCTTGCCTCTACAATATCCCAACGGAAGATAACCGAATCTATTCACCTTGGACCGTTGCAACAAACAATGCAAATGACGAGACCAGTAGAAGTATGGCCAGAATTGCGATGTCTATCATCAGTTGTTAACTTAAACTCCGCTTCCGAACCCAGTCACAGACATAAGTAAAGACGGGGTCGACTGCCTACAATCATCCAAGAGAAGCTTTCTTGAGTGAGCCACACTACCCACAAGACGAGCTGCGACAAATACAGAGCTGATAACGATGAGCGTTGTTCCGGTACCAATGAATGCTGCGAGGGATATCCCTCCCGCATGCATCAACTCGCTCATGTTGAAAAGGGTTGTTCGTAGATAATTGCGTGGCAAGCTCAAATTGTTTGAACTTCAAATGTCTAAGAGCCAGTTTTTTAATGAAGCTCAATGACAGTCTGAACAGTAATAAGCCTGTGTTAAACACAGGGATAAGTGGTGATAGCTGGCTGCTCGCACGCTTCGCGCCACTGATCGTAAAATTAAGCTGAAAGTAGTAAAATAATCAATTTCTTAATAATCACATTAGAGAGTGTTGCATTGATTATCTACTTAATACAACAGAGCATCTCATCGGCCCTACATCTGCCACTGGGGCACAGGAGTACAGCTGAAGGTGTGCCAGTCGTGCAGACGAGGCTCTGACAGACAAGGGCTTTTGTTCATCCCCCAACTGCAATATGTGATTGTGGCGTTAGAAGGAGCGCAAAATAGCGAACGGTAGTTGGATCTTCCATTTCTGTCATAATTACAAATCGCTTGACGTTTCGTCTGAAAACTCCATGTACATACAGCAGTAGACTAGTACGACTCGATTAAGGGAGGTAGGAGATGGCGGGGGGTCACTGGGCCTTGGCGGGGATGACGTGAGATATGTGGAAAATATGCTTTGCATATGCGAATAGAGTGTATAAAGATAAATAAAAATGAAAGTAAAAGTAAAAAAATACCAGTATTATCTTAAATACATTTATATTTTGTTTTTATTTTCATTTGTTGTATATTAAGTATGTATTTGTAGTAGGCTAATTTTATATATTTTTATTTTATTGTACACATATGCAAAGCATACTTTCCACCAATCTCACGTCACCCACGCCAAGGTCAAGGTCCCTTGGGGTCGTATGCATAATGCAGCAAGCTAGTTTTACAACTACACCCCAGCCGTTGCATTAAGATTTGTTACGCAAGCAGCAGAAGAGACACCCAGGACTTTGAGAATACCAAAGTCCAATGAGTGAATCAATGAGTCGGTGAATGAGTAAGTGAATAGACGAATAGAAGAGTTGGTCAGGTGGTAGTAAGAAGACGTTCTTGGGCATGTTCAATGATAAGGCTAGATGTTGACAGGAATCCAACAAAGTCTTTACTATCAAGTACATGAGTACTTATAGACTCTCCTTTAGATCACAGGTGGTATTGTACTTATATACTCCCGCTTCATCGCTATGCGGTAAGAAGCTAGAGACCCTATGCTTCCAAGAGTTTCTTTTTCTGACAGAAATCTCATTTATCTTTTTGAGCCAAATCCGAGCACGATGTTTAGCAACGACACCTTTGAACTTCCAACTTCGCAAGTGGTACCAAGTATCAGTATTACTAATGTCTTCATTGGTACTAGTCTCGTGCTACTTCTTGTACATTTGCTGGTCACCAAACAGAACATTGTAAGTCGGTTCAAGTATAAACATTAACAGGTAATGATGTAGTGTCCAATTGTGTTAACTTCACCAATATAAAAAGCTATTCAAGAATTCTGTCGTGAAAACATTGGCTAAGCGTATCTATACATGGAAATACCTGCTCAATGGCGCTGCTATCATACAGGCAGGCTTCGACAGAGTCAGTTATCATTAATGATTCATTGTCTTGGAATGTCACTGAACCTGTTTACTAGGCTGAGGGAAACCCATTCGAGGTCCTAGCTCCAGATGCGCGCTACATTTTTGTGTCTTCGATAGAACATATTAAAGAGGTTGACAACGCACCTGACACCGTACTCTCTCTCCAAGCAGCTTCTAAGCAGGCATGACACCCCTTCCCGATGTCCTGGATACAAATCTAATATCTCGAGAAGATGCTACAGCCGGTTTATACCATGTACGGCTTCGACTGGTTTGACCGAAGAGGCACTGAAGGAGTCGGCTTTGTCAGAACTTTGCGCACACTTTTGACGAACAATCTACCTTCTATAATGCCAGATCTGGCAACGTTGATTAGAGTTAACTTCCTGGAGTTGTATGATGGGAGCAAAATTATCAACGGTACGTAACAGTTCTTTCGTGCAGCGTATAATCAACGTGCTCACTTCGCGTAGGGCAAAAACATTCTCCTGTATATCCATTCATACTGAAGCTCGTGATTCTTTGCAATTCAAGGTCCTTCTTCGGCAAGGAGTTGTGTGAGTAACCGATTTAATTCTACGAAAGATATAAATTGCTAAGCTGAGTCACAGGCAACAATGAGCCATTCATGTTGGCGGCTCGCAATTATGTCGAGGAGACCTTGATATGCGCTGAAGTGGTGAAATTGGTGCCAAAGATTATGTCCCCGTATGTTTCATCCATTCGTATTTCTTCCATGCTGGCTGACACTGAAACTAAGTCTCATTGGGGGTGTAATGCGCCGCTATCTCAAGTCGCAACAAATAATATTTGATGCATTGCTTCCTGTGGCCGAACAGCGATGTCGCGAGAGAGATCTAGCAAATCTCGGGCATAAAGTACCACAACATGTAAGTATCACATGCGTTGATCGGTAGGATTCTAATGCTTCTCAGGCCGACTGTATACAATGGATTATGGAAACAGCACCTCGCCAGAAACCGTGGACAGGTAAGCGTGTCGTCCACGAGCTCATGGCCATCTGGTTCGGTTCAGTTCACGCGCTGTCAACTGTAATAAAGACCTACAGTCCGCAGATATGTTGGAATTATACGCTAATTTCGCGAGTTTTCCATCATAGACAATCACTTTTGCAATTCAGGACTTGTGTCTTCACCCAGAGTATAATGAGCCTTTGCGGGAAGAGCTCGTTTGCGAATACGCAGATTTCGAGAAAACGGCATTGGGCCTCCCTCTTCTTGACAGTTTTCTAAAAGAGTCTGCGCGTTTGACTCCCGTTGAATCTAGTATGTCACACACATAAAAATGATGGTTACCCTTCAATTTTGCAACGTACTTACACGATTTTGCGTAAGTGAGCACTCGCCGCTGTGCAACCAAGCCCTTTGAGCTCTCCGATGGCACAAAACTTGCTGTTGGCGACTGGGCATGCACCCCTGTTCGAGCCATTATGACCTCTCGAGAGTTCTACCCGGAGCCTACGATTTTTCATGGATTCCGGTTCGTGGACCAGAATCTTGTGCACCCTAAGGTTGCTCGCAAGTTCGCTTTTCTCCAGCCTAACCCGTCGAAAATAACTGACGCGAGCCAATCATGGCATGTTTGGGGCACCGGGCGCATGGTATGGTGAGTGCAACAGTCCTGCTTCGCTCGAACGTTCTCATGGGCTTACGGAGGTTTCAGCCCGGGCAGATTCTATGCCACTGCGGTGATGAAAATCATTGTGGGACATATTATCATGCATTATGATTGTCGCCTTACTGATGCTACTGCCAACCGCTGGTTTACTTGGCGATCAACTATGCTCCCCAAAGAACACACCATGGTGGTTTTCACGCCTATCGAGGACTCTACGCTGGCTTGACTGACCTTTGAATTGAATATACAATCTCTTTTTGCTGTTTTGGGAGATGTTCTCTTCTTTTGTTACTAGCTGTAGAGTTATGATGGTGGATGTGCTGGAGATTGACCATTATGCACAATCCCGTAAGCAGGGCTGGTGCCATGGCCTTCTGTTCATAGCTGCTTTTCGCTCAAGACTAGTTGACTAGCTTTCACTAGAATGGGAATACAGGTATTCCTCCATGACTTCTGCCCCTGTATAGTGCTTCACGGGAGACTCGCGATCTTGGCTTGTTGTTGCAGGGTGTTGGACCCAAGTAAGGGTGCGCCCCACCTGCAGGGCAGCCTTATATGGTAGCCTCTATTTAATTAGAGAATAGCTACCTGGGTTAGATCTGCAGTAGGCCGTGGGCTAGATCCATCTCTACAGTACCCATCCGTTTTGAATTGTAGCCAGCTGCGCCACAGTATAAGTTACTCCGCACCTAAACTTATATGACAAGTTACTTACCTAGCAGTATACACCACTTTTCAGTCAAGAACGTGCCTATCAGGTAATCATCCATCTATCGGTATACTGCTGTCGCATTGCACTGGCATCGTAAAGCATCTTCTCATACAATACCACACAATGTCTCCTTCCACAAGCCTAGACACCCTAAGCCTAAGATGACCTCGCCAACAGCACCCCCCAAATCCCCCCTCCTCCCACCAACCCCCTTACTCCTAACAATCCGCTTCAGCGCCTCTCTCCCCGACCTCGAGCTCGACATCCCTCGCCCGAGCTTAACGACCGTAGTCAGTCTCAAACACCTAATCCGCTCTCGCCTCGAAAAGTCTCACGCGCGAAAGCGAATACGCTTCATCCACGGCGGCAAGATCCTGCCCGACACAGCGGTGCTGAGCTCCGTATTACGCGCGCCTCCTCCACCACCTCCTTCCACATCTCTTCACGATGGGCGGAGCACAAGTACAATCCACAGGGGCAGCGCAGAGGACGGATCCCTAGGCGGGAAGGACGAGAGCGCAAGCAAGAACAAAAGCAAAGGCAAATCCATCCCCGGCCGTCCGGAGCCCTCGCCACGAATCTACGTAAACTGCAGCATCGGGGACGAGCTCTCCCCCAGCGAACTAGAAGCCGAAGCGCGCGCCGCCGCTCTACCTCCACCGGCCTCCTTCTCCTCCTCCCCCTCCCACCTCTCACACCCATCCCATCCCTCCTCGCAGCATCCCTCCTCAAGACCCGCTGGTTCAGGTTTAAGCGTAGCAACAACGACAACCGTACCCCGGGGTTTCGACCGCCTCTTATCGGCAGGCTTCACCGCATCCGAAGTGAACCAGCTCCGCCTGCAGTTCCGCAGCATCCATTCCTCGCGCTACACGCCCGACACGCTGCCGAGTCCCGACAGTTTCCGGCGCATGGAGGATTCGTGGATTGACGACAACGGCGCCGCCATGCCTACGTCCCTGACAAACTCCTCCAGCGTTAATAACGGCGGCGGCATGTTGGGGATGGGTGGAGGCGGAACGGACAGTGATGAGGTCGGTCTCGTGGCCATGGTCGATGTCTTGATCCGCGGTGTCATCACGGGGTTCATCTGGCCGCTCGGCAGCGCTGGTTGGCTGATCCGCGAGGAGGGCATGTCGAGCGATCGTTGGCGGTTTATGCTTGGTGTTGGCGTGATATTTAGTGTACTGATTGGTTTTATTCGTGCCATCTCCGGGGATAAGTAAATCTCCAAGAGGAATGGCTCTCAATTTGTTTGGCATCATTTTGTGTACCAAAGCCACGGTTCTGCATGGGAACGGCGTTTAGGCAAGAAGCATGGTAAGGCGTTCACATCGCTTATTTTGTACAGATTCTATAGACACAGCATACATATCACGTTGCAGAACGAAGAAAGACAGAAAGAGGTTTTGAGCATCGCCAACGACAGCGATGCTCAGTTTGTCTATCTAGATGGAACGCACCAGCAAGACATGAGGACAAGACGATATCCGCCTACAATAATACAGGACCACATTACCCCTTTCTCTCACCAAATTTTAGGAAACTCAAACGAAGTGGTATCCCGCCTTAACTCCATGAAAAGGCAGAAACATACCAATTTAGAACCAACAGGCGAAATGGAAGCACGTAGAGCCTACTACGTAGTGGTGGCAAACCACTAGTTCATAGACTTCTCATGCAAGCAGCTCCTGCTTTGTTCTGAGGTAATGCATGATATAGTCGGAAGCGAAAGACATTGGTTGTGTGTTTACAGGTACAGGGATTGAGCAGCCACGATGTCACGGCGGATCTTCGTCAAACTCTCCTCAAACTTGCCCTGTAGGTCTTCGCTGCCCATGACTTTAGCCGCCTGGGCCATCTGTCTCAGAAGCTCTTCGAGGCGACGGAATAGACGAATTAGAGAACCTTCGTAGGCACCGGTCATTTTGCTGTGACAATGTTAGTTGGTTGTAAATTCGAAGAGGGAAATCAGAACAGCTGAGATGAGAGGTCATTGCCGGTGACAACATCCACACGTTGTTTATTCCACTAAACGTAGAATGGCACCAATGCAATTACTTGAATGATTTTGGTGTTCTACTTGGGGGCATACGTACCAAACATCTGCAAAAGACTTGCCGTTGGCCCAGGCATAGACCGTTTCCATCAACTGGTACTTGAGGCTCTGGACGTATTCGTCTTCGTTGACTTCTAGTTTGCTTTCCTGGCTGACCTTGGCAATTATGCGAGCTTGAGCTTGGATTTGCGTATATGGCTTCATTAGTTCCTCTGGGAGAGCTGGAGCCTCGACCTTCTCCTCGAAGATGAACACACTGAGCACAGCAGCGATAAGCTCGGGTGATAATTCGTTAAAGAAACGATTGAACAACAACTCAGAGAGCAGAAGTTCGTGGCCTTCGGTTGACGAAATCTCGCAAGCGACACGAGCTTTCATTTGGACAACCTCGCCTTCGTTGATAAATCCAAGACGCCGCAGCACTCGTTTTCTCGATTTCAGTTCGTCCAACTGTGCAATAGAGTGAGCCTTGGCAATCTTTTTCTTCATCGCCTTGATCTGATCAGTCCGCGCAATCTTAGCCGAATATTGCTCCCACAAGCCAGGCAACAGTGGTGAGCCGTGTAGAGGGTTGGAGAGTAAGCGGGATTCTAATACTTCAATTTTGCGAAGCAACTTTTTGAAGGAGTCATCCGTAATGCCCATGTTCTCCATAGGATCCAGAATGGGCAAGCCGTCGGGAAAGCGTCGCTCGACCTCTTTCAAGGCTTTCAAGAGCTGCTCACGAACTCCTTCAATATCTTCTCGCGACGAGACATCCTTCGGCATGAATATTCTTATTTGACTTAGTGCCTTAATGCAAGTGAGCATACAAGGAACAGCCTCAAAAATGCTCTGCTTATTAGGATCGCTGGGTACAGCACCGGCTGGCATCTCGGTTGAAGGATTAGCAGGCCCGAATGGGTCGCAGTCAGGGGCAAGTCGAAGGAAGACATCGATGAAGTAGGACTCCTGCGGCTCGAATTCTTTCTCGCCAAATTTCGGATCCTTGCGTTTTGTGAAGTTGAGTACGACTCCCCAGCCAAAGTCTTTCCCGGTCTTCGGGTTCGCAATCTGGACTAGCCGTCCGGGTTGAAGGAACTCTACACAATGATTGGGGTGTTGAATTACGTGCAACATGTCCTTGGTGTATGTCGATATCTGTTGGCGGAGACCGTAGTAGTCTTTGACAGTAGCCTCGTCCGGAATAACCATCTCATCACGCTCCTTTTGTAACTTTATCAACTCGTGCTCGAGACTAGCGACGCCAGCCGTATTTTGAAACTGAAAGAAGCAGTTTTCTAACATGAAATCCGGAGAAATAGCCTCGATTCGGAGTAAATTCAAGACCATGTTGTAGCCGAGATGGAAGGCAGAGTTAAGACGGTCTTGCTGGCCAACAACAACACTCTTTGCCGTTTCCGGTTCTAGTTTTTCATCGACCATCATGATGACAATACCACGTTCGTCGAGACCTCGGCGACCAGCACGACCAGACATCTGGACATACTCAGACGGAGTGAGCGGACGGACGGATGTGCCATCAAACTTGGTGACCTTGGTAAAGACAACAGTCTTGGCAGGCATGTTCAAGCCAATAGAAAACGTTTCAGTCGCAAAGAGAACTTTGATCAACCCTTCCTGAAACAAGATTTCGATCGTCTCTTTCAAGATCGGTAGTAGACCGGAGTGATGAACACCAATACCCTTCTCTAAAAGGGGGAGGATATTTTGGATCTGAGGAAGCTCACGATCCTCTTCCGACAGGGACTCGATAGCACTAGTGAATACCTTGCGCACCATTGCCTTCTCGCTATCGTCGTTGAAGGCATACTTCGAGGTATGAACAGCGTACATCTCGCACTCTCTCTTGCTGAAACTGAATACGATGACCGGATTGAAATTCTTGCTCATAATCATCTTGACAATCTTTTGAATGTCCGCTTGCTCCTCGTTCTGTTTCCCCTTAAAGTTCTTCTTATTCTTTCCCTTGCCCTGCTGTTTGGCGTCGGGATCATTAGCCTGCGCCGCCTTTCGGTCCTCAATCAATTGCATCGTCCTGTTGAAATTGTGCTCTCGGAAGACACCCTTTTCATCGACGACTAAGAAGATACCCGATCCACCAGCTGGGAAGAAATAGTTTTGCAAAGGGGTAGGTCGGAAGTCGGTGTAAACGACGTGGCAGGCCTGACGATGGATCTTGGCAATCCATTCGGCAAACTGGAAGGCATTTGGAATTGTGGCTGACAGGAAGACGTAGCGCACTTTATCGGGTAGTAGAATGATGGTCTCCTCCCAGACTACACCACGCGATTTGTCTCGCATATAATGAATCTCGTCGAAAACAACCCAAGCCACTTCCCGCATGATCTCCGATCCTCGATACAACATGGACCGCAGAATTTCTGTGGTCATGACAAGGCAACTAGCTGTTGGGTTGATGGTGACATCACCTGTCATAAGACCGACATCTCCGAAAGCTTCATTGAACTCTCTGTATTTCTGGTTGCTCAACGCCTTGATCGGACTTGTATAGATAACACGCTGGTTCCTCTGGAGGCATTGTGCAATAGCATATTCTGCGACGACGGTCTTTCCGGCACTCGTGTGGGCCGACACAAGTACACTCTCGTCTCGTTCAATGGAGGAGATGGAGATGCGCTGGAAGGGATCGAGTGTGAAGGGCCAGGTTCGAGCGGGGTTCTCGGGCGCCTTGTGTTCTGAAAGTGGAACATATTCATAGTCCAGATCTGGCGGGAGTGCGACTTGATGCTGAATGTTGTGTGACAAAACAATCGAAGTCTCCTCCTTCGTGGCGGCAAACCCAGCGGCAGGGGCAACTTCTCTAGACTCGGCGGTTTCGAAGGTATCAGTCAATACGGGCTCCGCCGCGCCATCCTTTCGACGTCGCTTATTGTCGCCTTGTCCATCTGATACTGCATCTTCAGCGCCATCGTCTTCAGGGGATGTTGGCTCAACATCGTTCATGTCGACCTCGGGCACAGAGGGTGCCGGTGCGACGGTTTCGGAACCGTTTTTCATGCCACCATCAGCTTTGCGCTTCTTACTTTTCTTCTCCCTCTTTTTTGATTTCTGTGACTTTTCGGCGGGAGACTCGACTTCCTGAGCTCCGACCTTAGCCTTCTTGTCGGCCGGCTTCTCGTCGAAGACGTCGAAAAGGTCGTCCATGATGGCTGCGACCGGTTGGAAATTGGAGCTCAGACAAGACAGATCTTAGAGTGTGGAACACTTGTAAAACAGAAAATAGATGAGTCGTGACGGTAGGAAGATGCAGGGTATCCTCAGCAATCGTTCTACCAGCTCCTCTCAACTAAGCGTAGGTAGTTGAAGGTGTATGCTGTAGAGCGAACTTTTTCAAGGTTGGGAGACTGGCAGAAAAAGATGGATATGCAACGAACGCTAGCAAGATAACAAAAGTTCGGGATTGGGCGGTAAAATCGCGTTTAGCGGTACGTACCGATACAACAATACCTACATGTAGGTAGTTCCCCAGTTTCCTAGTCCATTACCGAGAATTACCCGAACCAGCCTAGCACTTCCGCCTGTACCAGCCGGACTCGTATGATGATTGATTCTCTGCGTTCCTCTGAAAAGCTCCTCCAAGCTTCAACCACCAACAAAGACATAGTACATCTCCGCTCCACCACACCTCCAAGAGGCATCACCAAGGTAATGCCCACAGCTCGACTTCCGACATGTGAAGCTTCAGGAAGCTAATTGGTCTATCCAGATGTCTCCCCAGGCCGCCATCGCCCGCGCCAGCCCGCGCACCACCTCGCTCATCAGCCGCCGTGCTTTCCACGCTACCCGTGCCCGTCTGTCGTCGCCCTACCACTACCCCGAGGGCCCCTACTCGAACTTGCCTTTCAACACCAAGACGCGCTTCTTCGCCTTCCGGTACTGGGCCTACTGCGTCACCGGCTTCTTCCTGCCCTTCGGCATTGCCAGTGCGTCAATTTCCACCTTTCCCTACGCCCCCACCCTCATTTGCCCTAAGACGCTTAGAGAAAAGAAGATGGAGAGTAGTTAGACGTAGACGTGGACATCATACTAACAGTTTGTTTCTTATAGTCTGGCAAGCCAAGAAGCCCAAGTCGTAAACGCTTCACGATTGAGTCGTTGTACTAGTGCTGGAGGGTTATGGACGAAGTCTTCAAGGTGGAGAGGATGGGTGAAGCAGCTGTACATATAGGAACGCTATAGACCAAAGAGGCCACCGCCGAAACCACAATTCCATTTGTCTGCCGAATCCTCGCACATGTCCGTGATCCGTTGACTGGTACTCCGCCCGCAGGTTGGCAAGCTTGAATAACCCCTGGTGTTTGGATGGTTTGATCCTAGCTGGAATTATCAGGTTGTTCAGGTCTTTTTCGGGATTAATACAGGCTTGTCACCACGCTCACTCATGGAGATCTGATGCTCGGTAGGGTTGTAGTATGCTTTTATTCTTGGTGTTCAATCTTAATATCCCCCCAACAACCACCCAAATAAACTTGCTACAATTAATCCAACGAGCCCAGATATCAAAGAGGCTTTCCTGGGTTTAGCAACATGTGGAGTCATTTTACATTCATTAGCAGCATAGCCACCTAGCACAGAGAGAGAGTAGCTATCCATACCGGTCAAAGGAAAGGCTAGAGCTTTGACCTGGCTTGGTGGTATTGAATCAACCTCTGATATTCCATGATCGTGTTTGAAGGTCCCCGTAACCTTGGCATTGATAGTAGACTATCGCCCTCAAAGTCTTTCCTGTCGTCAGGGCCAATACCTACAATATGAAGAGCTAGTTCAAGTCTACCATGAGACTTAGCTTTTATTTGTTAACAATTGCGGGTTTCTATTATATGTATATACAAGAGATAGTGGTATCACGTTTCTACATAGGCCGTTCAAGCCTGCTAGAATATACATTTTAGTCGTACATAATCAAAAATGCAGGTTCCTAGCCCTTCGTAACTCCTGCTATGTTACCCTAATGTAGTAGCCCACCGTGGTTTGGTGGGATGCAAGCCATCCTGCTTCAGAAGTTTCTGTAAATAATGCAGCATGTATTCGGAGTTTGTGTGATCCAATTCCCACCTAATCCGCAAGCACTCGTAGACGTCTAACATCTCGTCCCTAGTGGCATATCGCGCATGTGCCTTGAGAACTGCCATGGCCAACCACGTACTAATGTAAAGGCCGTCTGCTCCAGAGTCAACAGCCCCTAGGAAGGCGTCCCAAACGTTGTTGAGCCTCTGTGCGCTCCAGTCCGAACCCAGTCCGCCATGTAAAGAGAATGACTCAAACAGCGCTAAGAAAATACCTCCATGTACTGGAACGTTAAAAAGTTTCATCTCGTCGAGAAACTGGGCGACTTTGCTGAGATCGCCAAGCTGTACACCGTAGTGGGTTATGAGGATGCGATATGTTTGTAGGTCTGGTGACAACAACGCAGGTTTCTGAAATGTGGAGCGCATGCTAGGATGCTTTTTGCCGACTCGAGCGAACATCATGAGTACCTTGGTAATGGCCTTCGCCATGGTGTAGTTTCGATGTGGTATAACGGGAAGATCCTTATTAGATGCCTTCATCTTCTCATAAGTGCGCTCGGCCGAGTCTTCTTCTCCGCATCGAATGAAGCTGGCAATGACACAATTCAAGACAGTAGTATCAATAACCTCACCAGCCTTGACCATCTCTTTGTATGCAGCCCTGACACCACTAGAATCTTTCTGGAGGCCGAAGAAGTGAATCAAGCTAACGTGATGATATCGGTTGTATGCAAATCCACGACGCGTCATTTCTAGATGAATCATCTCGGCTAGGCTGAACTTGCCTGCCTTTGTTGCGGCATCAAAAAGGATATTGAACGTCACCTCGTTCGCCTTTACGCGGGCGTCCTTCTCCATCTGACGCCATAGTTGGAGAGCAGCCTCGACTTCGACCTCTGTCGTTGTATAAACGTACCGACTAGCGAATGACATGGCCGTATTCCATTGGTAAGTGGTCAAGGAGAACCCACAGTTCTTGACATCGGCTACGACGGCAAAGTACCTCAGCATCGATTTTTGGTCCTTACGTTCCACAGATGCCAGGGCAGCCATCAGTTTATGGCGCATTCGGGCGGTGATGTGTGTCGGCCGGGGTTCAGGAAGCGCTTGATAAAGTTCCCATATTGTGTCCAGGTTAACCTTAGCCGGATGCCGACTCCTAACATAAACTGCTATTCGCAAGTTCCGCGCTGGCTCGGATTCAAGTGGACTGCCGTTCTGGTCACCGTCGATGGTCTGAAGTTCAAGATCCTCCTTTTTATCAGAAATTGTAAGGTTGGGTCCATCTGCAGACGCATATCTCCGGAGATAGGGGTCTCTGTGAAATTGGAGATGCTCATCGACTGAAGAAGCATCATCGTACTGATCGACGAAATCGAGAATTTCGTCTTTGGGCTGTTCTACCAAATGCGGACTAAAGATGGTCGATTGTTTTAGTTGCTTCGGTCTTTCATTCGGCTCGGCGGTCTGGACGGCAGTGTGATTCCAACTACGAACACTCGTAGGGTGCGAGGTAAAGTAGTTTGAGCTCGGGAGCCGACCGCCGGCCGGTGCTACCGCTGCGCAGAAGGGTCTTCGGGGTATTGAGAGGCTAGGACAGTCCTTGTGTGTCCATTGCAGTTTTGCCAGACGGCTATGGCGTGATGAAGAAGAATGGAAGTCATTCGCGATGGACCTGGCACAGCCATTGCTTAGCCGTACTCGGGCAGCTCGAGAACGGGTTATTGAGGTGGCAGCCGGCGAGGGTTGGCTGAAGAGGACCGCGCCGTATCTCGACCCGTCTATTCTAGAGATGTTCATGAGCTGTCGTCCCGCATGGTGGTTTCGTCATCACAGCTTTCTTTTATATGTGTGACGACATTGGCGAGCTAAGAGGGTCGTGGTATTGGAGGTGAATATGGTTGTACTTGGTGATTCCAGCAAGTTGCTGGCGGGCTTCGAACTTTGGAGTCTCAAGAAAAAGGTTGAAAAAGCGTTCACAGCTACAGCATGTTGAATCCCTGCTTAGCTCCAACGCCAAAGGAGGGACCCAGTGCAGCAGCCAGCCAGTCCAGTGCTCGTATATGTAATTTATAGTGGGTCTCGGATCAACACGTTCTTCCTGACCAATTCAATTTCTACTTGGGTCGTTGGAGCTGGAACTAGAGCTGTAGATATTTTATTAAGGTACCCAGGTAGTTTGAACGACAGCGGCAACACGATCTGTGATACACCAACGACGACCGACCCTTAGGTCAATCGCTCGGTGTTTTCTTCCTGCCTCCCCGAAAGCCAGTCACATCGCTCATTCGTCACCATGGGCGGCCTACGACAGATCCGGCCTCGGCAGGTCTACCAGAACGCTACCAACTTGATGAACCACCGAATATGGCCCCATGTCCAAGTCCAGAAGCCCGTTTGGTATAACGTCGTCGAGTCGATACCGCCGTCCGAGGTCGTCACACGACCTTATCCACCCCAACATAAGAAACAAAACCCAAAGGCGCGGAGGCCGAGCAGACTATTCCAGCCGCAACAATTGGTATACGAGGAGGATGCGCTGCGACGCCAGTTCTACAAAGACCACCCCTGGGAGCTGGCTCGCCCGAGGATGATCATCGAGATGGACGGCAGAGATGCAGAGCGATACGACTGGTCTAGAGGGCTACGGCAACCCGGCATGCCTCTTTGCGGCGAGTGGTAGGTTTCGTTCTGCCTACTAAGGCGTTTTCGCCGAGAGCCACCAAGAAGCAATCAACTAACATGTAAACCCGCAGTGTCGTCCAGAGACAGTTATGGATGATGCACAACGTGGAAGGCATGACGCAAGAGAAGGCCTACGATATTGCACGGCGCGAATTCTACGCACTGCGACAAGAAGAGGATGTTGAGCGGCGGATAGCAAAGGAGGAGGCTATGAAGGTGGGCGCCTATTTTGGCAAGTCCCACATACAAGTTGGCCTGGAGCTCGAAGATCAGCAACATGAGAACTGGAAGAAGTGGGCTGGCAGACAGATTCAAGGTGTCCAAGCCGAGCAAGATGCCGCGTACACCAACTTTGGCGCCGCCGAAGAGGCCGACGTCGACAGCCTCGATGCAGATGTAGAGGAGGCGGTGGTGGAGACCATGACGACGGGCGGACCTGCGGCAGCTTCTCCGAATGCTGCTCCGAAGAGGTAGATTAATCTGCGGTGTGATTTTGTCTTAAGTGTAGCACTACTGTACAAATTCCCTGTGTATACCACCCAAAAAAAAAAAAAAAGCCACGCCCTGCGCACCCGGATTATGTTTGGAAATCAAGCGCTCATATGCCCCCTTTAACCATGCAAATGCCAAAATTTCAAGATTCGTAGTTCTCATGCCAATTGCTCGTATTACGCCGATCAAGCCCCTGCCAACAATCCATGTAGTTGTTCAATGCGGTCTGTGTAAGCCCGTCTCTAGTGTGATATCAATAAAATAGCTCTGAAATGGACTAAGCTCGACCACGAGCTGCGGTTCAACGTAGGACTTACAATGCCTCCCAGCTTATTCACAGCATTTCCATCAGAAACCCTGGCAATGACTCGATCTAACAGTTCAACGGCCTCGATATAATATTTTCGAGCACCATCGTGGTATTGGGCTTGGTCGAGCTGGACTGCGGTGCTGGCCTTGGCTAATGCTGCGGATAGCGTCGCTTTGGACGACATAGGGGTGCTCATGGTTGTTTTTGGGGGGGGGGGGGGGGGGGGGGGGGTTTCCTTTATTTTTTATATTTTTTGAGATTGGTTGAATTCGTCCGAACTCTGGCAAGAATAGAGAGCTGCAGGTCGGGCTTTATCAAGGGTGTTGTTGTCTGTTGTCGTTGGCTCGTGGTGGGCCTCGGAACTTCATCAATGTCTCAGCCCCTTGCTACGTGGAATGCTGCCAATGTTTAAAGAACGTGCGTCCAATGCGTTTATAGTTCTATGCCTGATGAGTTCCTAAATTATCTGCCCCTGTAGTGTTTCGTTTGTCTTGCTCAGGTTGTCGTTTCCTTCTAATTGGTGTCTGCCCATTGGGGCCTCGCGCAAAGATCAGCCGCATGTAGTTTCTCTCACGAACGTCATTCTATAGCTTTTGACAGACTAATGATCTCATGCGATACCTTGAGGGATGCAAATTCTCCCGGTCTTGTTTGTGAAGCTACAACACCTAGGTATCTATCTACCTTAAGGATGCGAGACTTCAAGATGTATCATTTGACACACGTAACTCCTTGCTTACCAGGGTTCAGAGGACTCTCTTCTGTTTACAGAGACTTACAAGACTTCATCATGCCACCATTGTTGACTAGTGTACTCTCCTTAAATAAACAACTGTGAAACGCAGTCCTTAAAACTATATCTATCATATCATAATCTTGCCAATATGTATCAAAGGCCTTAATAGTTTGGAATACCTAACCCTTTCGCCTTGGCATTGATATTAATTACCTAACCGAGCTTGTCAGATTATCGGATCGACTAACAGAACCAGGTATTCGTCTCACCACTTACAGTGTACACCGTTAGAACCAGTACCAGCTCACATCGTGTTTGATTATTTCTGTGTTTCCGTTTCCACACTATGAGCGCTGGCCAAGTCGGTGAGGCCTTATCACACACATTGCCTCCTTGTGTGTATGTACATGTGCATCCATCCCTATTTGTCAATTAGGTAGCTTGCAGGATGTGCCACGCCCAGCACCCCGCCTTAAACGCGCCACGGAAATGCCTGAGTCTGGATCCTGTCTGTCTGGGGTAGATCAGCAAACGGCTTACTTTCTTTCGAATTGGAAACTCTCAATTCAGTCCACGACAATCTTACATCTGCTATGCTTGAATTCGGGCATTCCAGTGCCCTATCACTCGTTTCTCACTACCTAGGCTAGATTCACGCCAAGTCAATCATCAAGAGCTTCAAAGCCCCTCGACTAAACTCCCCCACCATTCAGAGGGATTCCGTCTCTCGAAGCCTCACATCGAGCAGTTCATGAGAACAAGTGTAAAAGAAGAGAACATTGAACCTCGAGAGTAAAAGACAATCACCGAACCAATATTCTCTCACAATGGGCCGCTCAACCGTAGGCAAGTCCTACTTGCCCATAGTGCAAAATGCCGATAAGTAAGTACCTAAGCCCTACCCTCACTTCCAAGTGAACCCTTTACTATCAAAACCCCCCAAGCCGGCAAAGTCATAGTCATACTCACACGCCCCCCTCTTAAGCTTCCCCTATGACACAGACCCCCTAGAGATCTACTATCAGCTCCTGCTAGCAGGCGATCCCAAGCCGCACGGCTACCTGCGGCCCGAGACCGTCGCCAAGATGCCGTGGACGTCCTCATTCCAGATCTCGCACGCCTCCCCACGCACCGTGACAGTGCTAGATTCGTCGCAGGGGTCCGACAGCGCCGCGTCTTTCACGCGAGCGTTCGGCGAGCTGGTGGACCTCTGCATAGCGCAGGACACATTCCGTCTGATCGCCAAGAAGCACAGCGAGCCCTTCACAGTCCTGTCTTACCCGACCAGCCGAGATGGGGGCGGCACGGGGACCGGCACGGTGACGATGGAGCGCTTCATGGCGCCTCTCTTCGGCATCCTCCTGCAGGGCGCGCACATGATCGCCTACGTGCGCTCGCGCGCCACCGTCGACGACTGCGGCGTCATCTCGGGCCTCTGGATCCCGCGGCGCGCAAAGCACCTCTTCAGCAGCCCCAACATGCTCGACGCGAGCGTCGCGGGGGGGATAGCGATGGGTATATCGGCGGTGGAGACCATCATCAAGGAGGCCGGCGAGGAGGCCTCGCTCTCGCCCGAGTTCGTGCGCACGAGGGTGCGGTCCACCGGCCTGCTGTCGTACGTCAGCTCGACGGACGCGATCCACGGCTGGCCCGGCGAGTCGGGTCTCTTGTGTCCGGGCATCGTCTACACGTACGAAATGGAGTTGCCCGAGGATGTCATCCCGAAACCACATGACGGCGAGGTCGGGAGTTATTCGCTTATGAGCATAGGCGACGTGCAGGCGGCGCTGCTGAAGAACGAGTTCAAGCCCGATGCCGCGGTTGTCGTTATTGATTTCCTCATCCGCCATGGCGTCATAACCGCGGAGAACGAGCGGAACTTTGTCCGCATTAACGAGCATATACATCGCCGGTTGCCCTTTAGAGTCGCTGAAAGGCAATGAGGCGCTAGAGCGTTTGCCTTGGTCTTGTTTACCGTTTATAACGGAATAGAAAAGAGAGTGATAAACTTCGAGAGTAGGACGTCAGATACTACGCATGCCAAGCGTCGTTTTCTAGTTTACGATGTTACTCAGCTTCGGAGGCAAAATCACTTACCACCCAGCCAGGGAAGCTAGGGAATGTGCTTCCAGCTTGCTAGATACACCACCTTCGCAAGGTGTCGAGTAGTTACGTCGCCTAGTCACTTAGCTTCGCGTTATTCGCTCTGTTTTCACAAACATCACCGAGTTGAATTCTAGACATTTCAAAGCCTTGCAATCCATTTTCCTATGTCGTGACATGGCTGTAAAGAAACTATAAACGCCGAGCGGTGCCTACATGAACTATGTACAGGTGTGCTTCGGGATCCATCGATACGATCGAAAGCTCCCACGTCCGGCCTAGGAATCATCATCAGTGTGGTGCTGCTGGCATACCAGTGAAGAGGATGAGCTGTCCTCGTGCGTGAATGATATGCTGCAGCAAAATCAGCGTCAAGTCAAGTGCTGGCGATCTGCGCATGGGTAAAGGGAAAGCGACAAGTAACCATGGGCATGTCGCAAGGTCTGTGCCGTTTACCAAGTAGAAGGGTTTTGAGGGAGCCGGTAATCTGCGAGGTTTGGGTAATAGTGCGCGCCGTTAAGAAAGGCGACTTCAATAGAGCCTGTTCTGTGATTAGCCGCTGCATACTAAAACGATCAACGGATTGTGGGCTTACGGTCAAGTTTCCTAGGAGCAGAGAGGTCAGGCCAGTGATTAGCATCTTAAATAGCCTTGGTGCGAGAGAACAAACTGCTGTAGACTGCATCCACAACAGGCGCGGCGCTAATCATGCGACCTCCAAAATAACGGCCATTAAGACCCTTTATGGCGTTCTCGCCTCCTTGGACTTTATCGAATTTGAGATAAATATCGCCGTTTGAATTGGGGTCGAGCGAAATATGAACCACGTGGCCATATTTGTCTTCGGCTTCCTGTCTAACGTCATCCTCGAGTTCCTTGATCCAGCTTTCACCTTCTTCCCTATGTTCCGTGTTAGCAAAAGATTATTAACAATTGTCTTGGGACATAACGTACTCCGAGGTATCAAACATGTTGTGCAGGACTACACAGCGACTTGCCATGTTTACCTTGACAGGAAGGGGTTTAGTCTCGGTCTTGGGTTTAACAATCGGTCCTTCATTCTGAGTACCGTTGGAAGGTTCGTCTGTTCGTGCAAGTTTACGCATGAGAGCATCACGACTATAATTGTTAAAATTTACACCGGCAACATCAGTGTCGTCTAGGGCGCTGGCGCCCGTTGCCTTATCGTTGTCGCGGCCACCAGCTCGATCGAAGCCAGACGTTTGAGGGCCTCGTCCGCCAGCACCGGAGAAAGCGGATCCCTGATATGGTTGGTTTTGGCCTTGGAATCTCTGTAGGAGATTGGCAGTTGACTCAGGGGTAAACTTATCGTTTCCAAGACCAACACGGATTGGGCGACCAGCGAGGTCAAATCCATTCATTTTCTCGAGTGCTTCACGGGCTTGATCAGCGTCGCGGAATCTATTGAAAAGTTAGCAAGGTAGAGCTAGGTATAAACTAGAGAGTAAACTTACTGTACAAACCCATAGCCGCGGCTACGGCCAGTGTCGTCTTTCTGAAGTTGGACAAATTCGAGTTCGCCGAAAGGCTCGAAGACATTCTGCAAGTCTTGTTCGGTGATACTGAAATGGATATTTCCTACATATAGGCGGTGAAAGGGAACAGAGTTGCCGTGGCCGGAGCCATCGGTCGTGCGGACTTGGCGGTTCTTCTCAGCTTCCGTGAGCTGGACAATGACTGGGATACCTAGTAGTTTTTGACCTGTGAGCTGAAGGGCAGCAGTGACTGAATCTTCTTTCTTAAATTCAACGTAGCCAACTCTGTTAAACTTATCAGCGAGATTCAAGGACGAGGGGAAGGGGAGGAAGGAGCTGAGGTCACGCACCCTTTGGATCTACCACTGATTCTATCCTTGACAATCTGTGCCTCGTTGACAGGGCCGACTTTCTCGAAGAATTCTTTCAGCTCTTTGGTTCGCAGGCGAGCGGCTAGTTGTTGGACGAATACGGTACGTCGGTCGCGCTCATCCTCGGTCAGCACGGGCGTGGCATCGCGCTTGGGTGTACGTCCGCCGCGGTGTTTGTCCTCGTCTCTATTTCGGTATGAGCCACGGTCATCGCGGTCGCGGTGGTCATCCCTTGGACGATAATGCCGGCGAGGAGAACGAGAGCGCGAGCGTTCTCGGCCACCACGACCGCTACGGTAGAAATCTCCATCACCTCCTCTGTGACGGCGTGAGTGTCGGCGATCATCATCACGACTCCGGCTTCTGCGCCTACTCTTATGGCTACCCGCATCACTTCGGGGAGTAGCTTCTCGGTCATCACCTCTGTCACGTCGTCCACGGTCGCTGCTACGATCACGTTTTCTGGGGCTACGGTCGCGGTCGCGTCGGCCACGATCGCTACTACGATCGCGATCCTTACGGTCGCCTCGATCGGACTTCTCGCGGTCAACGGAATCGCGGGCCTGGCTCTCCTTCACGTCGTCATTTTTGCTTGCAGTCGCATCGAGCAGAGCCTCGACATCGAGTGTAGCCATCTTAGAGTTGTGTGTATTTCGAATGAAAGTATGCTAGCCTGTAGTTGAAGAGGAAGGCTGTTAGATGGTCTGTTCAGTGTTCAGTTTGCCCTCTTGACCGATGAAGAAGAGGAAACAGAGGGATTTGGTTTGCAGACGAAAGATTCAGGCTGCCTTAACTGGAAGCAACGTCGCCGAGTCAGTGTTGGAGAAGGCAAAGCGGAAGGCAGAGAGCTTGGACATCTGAAAGTGGCGGGCAGGTGGTTCGGCGTTAAGACGCTAAGTCGGTGTTTCCTCGGTAGAAGTTTACAACGACCTTGATAGCACAGTAGATATATGTATGCATACGGTGCGAAGTAGCGTCTGTACTCCTAAGGTATTTGTGTATGCACTTCGAACAGGATTTCTTAGTCACAATAGTCTGTTTCATACCCTCTGTGTGTTATCCACGCTTTAGAATGGCATATAGTCTTTGAGTAGGGTGACCTTGGTTATAAGCAGGCAGCTTTCTACACTCCCACCCCCCTGTAAGACTTCTCTTGTCAAGTACTATGGGGTTTGCCCACCCCACTTCATCTAGTGAATCCAACTAAAAAGTCAGATACATAAACAATTTATATGCGAATTTAATAGTAGTCTGTTTATTTAGTAATTTATATAGCCTTATCCACGTTGTAAATTTTTTAGCAGCGCTAGCTTAACGAGAGCTTAACGAAGGGTTTAATAGAGGGTTATTTGTAAGGGCTAGCAAACTGTTAAGCTTTTAGAATGACCTTCAGTTTTGCTATTATGAGTGTAGCGAGTAGCCAGAAGTACCTTTGCTGTCGAGGGTTGAAAAGCGATACTAAAATAGGTAAAGCTTTTCTAGCCCCTGTAGCGGAGGTACTTGGTGGGGGGGGTACAGTTTTACCCAACCCTAACTGCGTAGGACCTTTGAGGACGTGACAGGAATACCTAAGTCGCTCGAAGAACAGTTACAGCCAACTCAGTCCGAAATGTGTGCGTATATATGTGTGTGTGCGTGTGTATGTAAAATAAACATTAATTATATTATCTTGATGTAGGCTGAGTGTCTTTCCCAATTCTTGTTCAACTGTACAACACCGCTCCTGAAGGTTGAAATATTAATCCCCTTTTTGACCACGGCACTGCCCTAGGTTATATGTACAAGTAGAATACCACCACATTATAATCTTAGTCGTCATCGACCCTTCATTTCGCTTTGATCGCTGTTTGTAGCTCGGTGTTGAAAATGCGATCCCAGAAAGCACTGGTGACTCCGAAACCCAGTTCGTAGTCGAGGAAGTGGTGGGCGAGATGGTACTTCTTGAGACCTTTATACCAGAGTGGAAGATTCTGGTGATGGAGGAAGTAGTGTGTCATATCGTACATAACGTAACCGAAAATGCCGCCACAGTAGATGGCCGTTGCAAGGTGCCAGTTCCAGTAGAAGAGCGTGTGCGCCAACTTCCAGAATGGTGTCGCAAGCGCCACAAACAGGGTGGGCGGCATGACTAGACGATACTTGTCCATTGGCAGGTAGTGGTGAATGCCGTGAAGCAAGAAATGCAACGTAAGGCCTACTCTATTATCGGGAAGATACCTGCAAGTAGTAAATTAATATGAGTTGATACGAAACAAAACATAGAGTGCTGGTTGGCAACATACTGGTCAAGGTGAAAGAGGAATCGGTGCAGGATATACTCCACCAGAGTCCAAAGGAAGAGGCCAAACAGCCAGCTAACAACAAGACTACCATAGTCGTCAAAGCCTTCTGATGCCAGATAGGTTCCGTATGCAATTAGTGGTAGCCATATCATAGGAACCACCCACCAAGGGGTCAAACTGAGAGGCTCAAGGAAATTTCCAAACAGTGGTGCCGACGCGCCTCCCTTGTAGTGCCTCGGCCGATGGACCTGGTCCAGGTAGAACTCCTTGCTAAATCCTCCATTCCATACTTGCATCAGCAAGGGCCTGTTCAGGTCGAGGAACTTGTGTGTCTTGTAATCTTGGGTCAAGTCTGTGTCCTTGCTCAGATCCTCCTCGCAGGCCATACCGGTTCGGGGGTGGATTAAGGGCGTGACTTCGTCATTTATCTGGGAGTCATCGATCTTCTTCTGAACTTGTGCATTGGGCGCAAGCTTCTCGGTTACAAGAAATGCGACAAGAGATTCGTCCAAGACTTCGTAAGCAGCCTCAGAGTGAGCATGCGAGTCCTCGTCTTTGAGTATTTGGGCTATATCCTTTCCAGCATAATCAAGGATCAGGTCGGCACCACCGGGATGAGAATCGAGGAAGTCTGTCACATCGTAGACGTTGGTGCCTACAGTAACATAGCAGGATTTTGTAGATTTGTGTGACTCGACCTCGGCCTGAGTCAAAGTTGGGAGAGTTCGCCCAGGCATGATGCCGCAGGAATATTGAATCGAATAGACAAACGTAACCCAAGAAATCTTCAGGCTAAAATGAAGCGCCGTGTGCTTGAGGGTGTAGGTATAAGTAGAGAAAGCAGACGTAGAAATGGAAGAGCGCAGTCAATCGGGAATCTAAAGCTGATAAAGGAGGGACTGAATCGCGGTACGGTGTACCTGGTAGGTAATGTGATGAATTTGTCAGGGGCTAGAAAGTAAAATTAATAGCCTGCCTAGACGCTCATAAGGCTATCCGGCACTCCGCAGGCAGCAGACATAATCGACCCACAAAGCCTGACGGTGGCGTTACCCGTAACGGCTATCGAATGATACCGGTTATGCGGTTACCGGTGCAAACAATGAAAAGACCCCTCCGAGTCACCGACTTTTACGTCAGTCCCTAGATTCTACCCTAAGTCTTGAATGTGCTTCTTGGTCTAACCACTTTTGAGTGGAATCTAGGGCCTTTCGTAACTACTACTAGGGCTTAGATTGGTACTCGAATGTTGGTTACTATGAAGAAGGGAGCAAGGGAGGACTCTGATTTGGGTCAGGTCCGGTGGGATATGTACTTGTACAGCTAATTACAGTGGGGTTCGTCATGGTGCCCGGGGAGGCCACCCCGGGCGACCGTTGTGTGTTCCTCAGGGTGCCACATGAATACCCGGAAGCCCGACAAGATTGCCACAATGTTCATACTACCCGTGGACTGTACAAAAGTATAACGAGTAAAAAAACCCTTGTTGCTTTTATAACAACCCCCAATGCAGCACAGGTAGCAAAATCAAAGTAGATAGGCAATGATGGAAAATCTCCGACACGGCTCATCCAGTGTATGATTAACTTGTTTCGTCCCGTGATTTCCCTAATCCCCATGAGGAAGGGACAATGTGCATCTTGATATATATGATACTACACTTCCTCTTTCGCAGTAACTTGAAGCACTGCCGGGTATCTTGTGAACTGATCCTGTCCTTCCTTCAATGCTGAAATCTCATAACGCCATCCTATGCAACAAAATAAGACAACAATCCATGCCAGCGTAACTCCAACCCTCCTTTAGCCTCATCATCGCCTTAAAGTTCTATATTTCCTATGCAGCGCACAGACTTAGGCGAAGATATGCCACATGTGATGGATGATGATGCTTCCGAAGAGCATATTCCCATAAACGCTAGGTGACACCCATAGTGTGCTTCCTGACCATATACTGCACATAAGGACAATAACAACAATGACCTGAGCCAGTGCAAGGTTGGCAAAAGATGGTGTGAAAACTGACGGCCGCGTACCTTCTCGGATCTGATAATCAGCTTGCAGGTCTGCCGCCAATCTGATCGATACAATCAGACATATACAAATGGAGGACAGGGCTACACTTCGTCCATAATGCTCCCTGGAATCTAACGCAAAGATCCAGCCGCACAGAGCGGCGAGGAGGGCTACTAGCTCGGTGATGCGCGTTATGGTACGGTTCGGGATGGAATTAGATCCATGGGTCTGAGATTTTGTAGTGCCATGGTTTCGCGCATGCCTTTCAGCCTGCTCTTCTGGGCTCGGGCTGATGCTAAAGGAGTTCGCAAACATCCTCGATAGACCATCCCGAGGATCATCTCTCGGCAGGGGCGCAAAGAAAGTAGGCTGCGCCAAAGGCAAATCAGCTGAATTTGCCTGAGTTTTGCTCCCAAAGTCAAGGGGTTGCCGTCCTGTCGACTGGAAGAAAGTCTCCTGCTTCTCCTTTGGGCTCTCTCGAATTATAGGGCGCATAGGGGGGTTGCGCAACCTCTGAGCTGGGTTTGTAGGGGCCGGTGGTACCTTGTACCATATAGGCCCCGACTTCGGTTCAGTTGGCGTGTCGCTGAATCGCGGGTTGGTATTCTTAACTTTATAAGGATTATAAGAGCTGAATGCGCGATGCTGGGAAGCGGATGGAGACCAGTCCATTTCTTCGTCGTAATGTGGTGTGAGAGGCTCTTCTTTTCTTGAATCGTCCAATTCAGGTAGTGGTAAAGCTCCATTATTCACATGAGATGTGGAAATACCTGAAATCGTACCATCTCCTGTTCGGTGCCTCTGGCGACCTAAGGCAGGCGTAAGCGATGCTGAGTGCTGAGGCGATATTCGCACAGCTTGGTCTTGCTGTTTCGTGGGCGAATGTAATATCTCATCAAGGATATTGCCAAGGTCATTAGCGTCCTTCGTCGCGGATCTATCATCGGCCTCCGGGCGCAAACCAGCAGTCACTTTCGCCGGCTGCCGAAAGAGAGGAGTAGTGTCTGTGCGAATCGATTTTCTGGCTGTTCGGAAAACCTGTACCCTTTTAGCGACTATAGCCCTTACAATGTCTTGATAACTTACATAAACCATAAACAAAAGCATAACAAGTTGAGCGCCGAGTTGTGTCGACGCGGGGAGCCCTTGGGACTTGCTGTACTGCGCAATAGAGAGAGCAACAAAGCGCACGAGGAGAACGAGCAATTGGTAGGTATACCACTGTCTAAAGCCTAGTATATGCGCGGTGAAGCCGCGGATGGTTTGTTTGAAGCGTGGATTCCATGGAAATGAGCACATGCCAATATTTATTGCCCATTGCATGAGCCGATCGGTATATGGCAACATAGAGACAGTCATTCGATGGAATGCACCCAGGGCAACAGGCATCCAATGACCGTCCCTTGTGGAAGCATATGGATCAGTGAGGAGGAGGGAAAGTACAGTCAGATGCCACACAGCTTGAAGTGCAAAGCCAGCATACCAACTCAACTTGCCTAGGGCATCAATGACGTCCAGTGGGCCGCGTCGCTTGACTTCTGTCAGCTGTGATCGTGTACGGTCCACGACACGCCTAAGATGATCGGTTTTCGCTGTATAGTTCGCTTGATGGAGCTTTCGTTCGACTCTCGGCAGACATTCCTCACAGACTTGTGGATACCGTTTCTCGAGGTCCTTCCTGAGCGCGTAGTACTTGCGCTCCCTCGCAGCATATTCCGCGCTTGTAGATTCATCGGGCCACTCGAACTGCGCAAGAGAGCTGCTCAACATGTGTTGGTTACGAAGGCAAGTTGTGCAGAATATGGAGTCGCTAGTTTTATTTTCGGCCGCCGGGTCTAATAGTGACGGTGACGGCGAACGAACAGCGGCGGACTGAGATCGAGGGATGGCATATTGAAGATGGTTGCGCTCGAGGCTCTCGACTTCGGTAGGCGGGTCCGTAATCTCCCCATTCTATATATTTCGTCAACATAGTGAAATACCTAAAGGCATAGATAGCTTACTTGATCCAACCAGTTGGTTGCATCACAGTTGGAACAGTCAAACGATTCCTGAGCTTCAAACCGAATATTTGACCTCTGTCCACAATAGAAGCATCGCAGAAATTTCCTGGACCGAAGAGTCCCCATTGTGACCAGTACTGAGCACACAGAAGGTAGGCTCCCTGATCCCTATTTAACTCATCAAAAAGGCGTGCCTTATATTTGAGAAAGAAGCCTCCGAAATTCCGGGAATAATACTGTTGAGCCTGGTAACAGGAAGCAGTTTCTGCTGGGTGGTAAGGATTTATCGCCGCCAAGGCGTTGACGTGCCATGCGATAGCGGCGTATGATGTAGACAGGTCACAATCGATAAGGGTCCACTACTGTCTACCTGTAAGTAGCTCGACCCACATTTCCTGGTGGTTACGACAGGTACTGTACCACCAAGAGGTACAGTACAGTACCTAGCTACATGTAGGGACAGATACATACATGTATGTATTCTGGCATCACATTTAATGATTCTACCCTGCAGACAATCGTGATTATACACAACTCGAAATGCTTCGTCAAGACGCAACTGTGCCATTCCCAAGAAGATTAAACAAGGCACGATAAGCTCGGAAAATTCGAGGAAAATTCGATCACTCTCTGACTTCTCTTACACCACCAACGTCGAGCATCTCTTGTCCTTGCCAAGACATTACCTTACTCTCAAGGTCAACATTCATACACCCCAAAGGTAAGTAGACAATATTGTCTCTTTTAGGTTCTTAGTCTATCATTTGCACCTGTCAGGTTGTCAATGCAGAACTTCAAGCAGCAATGCTCATAATAGAGTGCCAAGACCGGTACTGTTCTGTTTCCGTGCATTGTCCTTCCCTCTCGAGAATTCACAGCACTCCTTGCCTACCATTTTCTAGGTGCTTGTCAAGACTCCCATTTTCCTGGTTGCGTTTATCATTTTGGTCCTGCACCATCTAGTAATTTGTAGTTGCACTATGCATCACAGGATATGTTCATCAAGTAACTTTCCTAAGTGTCTCATTGTTCTTAGTACCAGGAGTGGTCATATGCAGCCTTTGAACACCCCATCCCCTTCTCCCAGTTATCTGAGTTGAGTGAAGGAGTCACCTATCACATTATGCACTCCAGAAGATCATAGAATTTTTTTCATAGCAAAATCATTAAGAGGCACTTGTAGATGTGTTGTAGAATATTTTAATCAGTTGACAGCACCATAGTGGCTAACTTCGAGTAGGGATAAAATCAAATCGGTCTTCAGCTCCCCTGAGCAATTTCCCGGTATACATCACCGGTTATTTAGCCATAGAGCTCTTAGCTTTGAAGTATCGCAACCACATTTCATCAGGCTGCGGCTACAGCACCAAGTAACGCCAGCTTCACAGGACACATCGTTAGATACACTTCACCCGTGGAGCTTCGGATGACTCGTTGATGCAAATGCTGAGAAGCCGAGATATGACAGCCGCGTCATGACATATGTTGTTGACTACACAAGTACGCTGCGTATGACTACATCCTCACATAATCTCGTGTGAGGATATCTAAGACCACTGGTTATCCCTGCGAGCGTAGACAAGCAAGTGTGTACATCAAGGAAGCTTGGCGGTACCTCTTTCAATCCTGTCATCAGACAATGAAGCTTGGGCGCCCAAAGCTCCATTAAGTAGCCTTAAAGTGTTGAGGTACACACGAGTTTGAAATCAGACGAGCAACCCCGGAGACAGTGGCTCTGCGTATACTATTCCTTAGGCTGGATCACACGGTATTTCCATTACGGAGCCACCGGCTGCCTCACATTGCTGTTTGCCGTGTAACCTTGAACGCATCATCGGAGTCATAATATTGCTCGTTAGGGCTTTGGACGAAATCAGCGACAACAATGGAAGGAGACACGAAACGTGATATAGAGGTTTCTGATGGCTTCCGTCCTGGCCACAAATCCACCACCAGACTTACACACACATCTACTCTTCCCTCCCAACCAAGTCAGAAGCCTATGGACAACCAACGTTCTGATTCCCAAATAAATCATCCACATCGAGAAAGTCTTTTCGCTATGAACACCAATCGAGACCAAGCAGTCCAGGCTGCCATTGGCGGCTCTATTATCGATCTCATCAAGAATGGCGTCTTCCTAATTGGTGTTCTCGGAATTACCATTGTCGTTGCCACTGTCCTTATCAAGTTCATGGCCAGACATGATACCAACAACAGCACCATGCTGGGTATCATAGTCGCATCACTCTTCATCGCGGCTTACTTCGTTCTTGGGACGAGTGCAGGACCGGTATGTGCACAGTCAACTCACTACGTCTTGATTATATGTGGATCGGGTGGTCATACTGCCGAAATGATTCAAATGGTCGAACGGAGCATACGCTCTGAGAAATCATCACACCGCCGCTGGGCCGTTGGGAAGGACGATGAGAAGAGCTACGAAAAGGTCCTGACATTTGAACGTCGCCTTCTGGATCGTTTCTCGCACCACAACCTCGATAGTGGCACTTTTGACATTGTGCGCTTTGGACGTGCCCGCTACGTTCACCAAAGCTGGTTTACCACTCCCTCCACCGTTATCCTGAGCCTTCTCGACATTATCCGCATACTCGCTACCCCTCCGCGTCAACGGCCCCACCCCGGACTCCGTTACCCCGGCGTTATCGTCACTAACGGCCCCGGCACCGGTTTCCTCTTCCTTCTCGTTGCCCGAGCTCTTAAAGTTGTCCGTGTCGTGCCTGCGAGTCACATGCGGGCAATCTATGTCGAAAGTTGGGCACGCGTCAAATCTCTGAGCCTAACGGGGAAGCTCATTCGACGTTTGAAACTTGCTGATCTTTTTATTGTACAGTCCCGCTTCGTGACCGGTTCGAACGAAGTCCTTGCTGAGAACCTGCTGGTCATGCCTCAGCAGCCCCAGGCTCCCTTCAACACTTAGAATGGGTGTGGGCGGCGGCGGCGGCAACTTCTGTTGCCAGTTAGGAAAACTAGGTAGAGATGAGGGTAGGTTTGGTGGGTGTTCGCGCGTTGCTTTTTACCCGGAATAGGGCAGATAAATCGAAAAGGGATAGGAATAGAGTTGCGTTGATCAATAGTGATCTGACTGCCTAGTAGGACGACTTGATGTGATCTCACCCAGAAAAAGGGCTGCTCCCTTTTGTATGTTCCGCCACTTATATACTGCTCTCACCAGAGGCATCCTCTCCACAGGTTTCCTAATTCGACCTGGTGTATTTTCAAATCCCTGCCTTTAGCTGAGCACACATCATCAAGAATCCTCCCTAGTTCAGCAGTCTTTTGCACTCACCTCACGCCTGTGCACTTTATACCCACCAACAACTAGTTTCTAAATACGTGGGCGCTTTAGTATCTCGAATGCCTAGAGCAATACCCTATTTCTTGGCAATATCCTACGATGTAAGGCGCATTGTCGAGTAGCTTACCACAGTTGTCATAACCGATAACCTAGTAAACGTAGATCCGACACTCTGTAGGATCAACTTCAAGAATACACTAGCCATTTCTAACCCTTTAAACTGATAAACTGCTCGTTCTCCAGCTTATCAGACACGTTAATGCCCAACTATAGAATGTCTCAATATTGTGTCCAACATTAATTATCAAAAGGCTAATGCCTGGCTAAGTATTTTGTCATCCGCCCTATTTTTTCTGTTTACTTCCAAGCCGCCGGGGGATGCCTAGCCCTCGTTGCACGTTGTCATAGTATGCAAGGGACTGTACTCTGTTAGTCGAGTTATCCGTTCTGGAGGCATAGCTTAGGAGAAAGAGAGCATGACTTGATAGCGTAGGGCTTTGTTATGGCGGAGGAGCTCCACGAAGACGGCGAGGAAGAATTCTTCGTCGATCTATTGCTCTACAAGCTGGGTTTAGCAACATACCGAGAGGCACAAGGTAACACTATTGTTCCTCTCAGCGTCCTCGAAGAGTGGTACACTGGCATTGGCATTCACAGGCCGATGAATAACAGGCTGCTCACCCATTGGCTTTTTCCAAACTATAGCGTACCTTTTTTATACCATACAAGCAAGTCACGCCCTTGTGCATTTATCGAGCGGTAGTAAGCCATTAGGCTGTCCGGTTGTTCAAAGCCCTTAGTGAGAATAAATACAATAAGCATGCAGTCGTGACTGAAATTGACATAAAGCAGAGCATGTTGTAGTCTTCAAACAATGCTTTCATCATATCAATAAGTTTAACTAAAATCCATACCTGCTACCTGGGGAAGGTTAACTGTTATAGTAATGGTGGTGCACCTTATGCCAAAGGCAAACCATCTCAGCAATCCGAGATCCTGCCCTGCTCCCCTGCCGTCCTGCCCAGGGGCGAGCAAGACCCTGACCTTAAGACTGTGTCAATGTGATTGGTGTTTATGAGACTCCAAAGCTGGTTTCTGGTTGTCTTGCTCACTTGTGACGGTCTTTTGTAGCCCAGTGGCTGTACAGACTAACCAAAACCACGACATCTCACATACCAGGAGCACCTATCTAGAACTCCCATGGTATCAGCAGCAGTAGCAGCAATCTTTGGATCTCTTCAAAGTCTTTGGTGGGGGGAAGAGGAGAATTCAGGGAGTAATGAAAGAGGAAGTTGTAGTGCTAGGTGTTAACAGGGGAGATCTTTTATACTCGTATATCTTGAAGACAAGTGCTAGAACCCCCTGCTGCGCATATTTAAGGCATATCCCGGGAGCTAAAGCAGCGGCCTGAGTGACACGGAGGTGTGGAGCTCGCAAAAATCATGACATCGCCAACCTTGTCGTCGCCCCCGACGCCGTGTTTTCAAGCACGATGATGTCGACAGTCCATATAACTTGGACAGTGAACATCAAAGTAGTGCTCTTGGGCCCGCAATTATATCTCGAAAGTTTTGAATCGTGCTACATGAATCTCGCGGTAGTACCTGCTTTCTCTCTTCTTAAAACACTACTACTTCCTCTCTCCTCGCTCCCTGTCTCCTCCTCTTCTTCTTCCTCATCAACACCTTCGAAAAGGTCGAAGGATTGCTGCCACAGCTGCTACCGCTGCTACCACCAAGGTAAATGTTCTTTTATTTGCTTCTATCATTGCACCCTCATCATTTCCCTTGCTGCTCGCAATACGCACTGCTTTCCAAAGGTTTCTACAAGGCCGCACAACACATCACGCCTGCGCATAGCCTTGTTTTGACTACGTGTCACAACACCTCTTCCTCTAGCACTACCTCCCTTCCGTTTACAGTGGTTATAAGACTCGCATCTATCAGCATTCTACTTTTGTATCCTGTTCACTCATCCCTTTACGGAGCGAAGCTACCCGATAGTTACCCGAGTGTTCTTCAAGCCCTGCCATACAAACCATTTACATCATACCATACACACCATACACACTGTTTCATAAGCTAGGAACCACTTCCGATTATCACGGTTTATGACCAGGGAATTCCACTATCCTATACCTATGCATTCTTCATGCCATTCAGAACTCATCCACTCAGAATCTCGTCTCTATTTCTCTACAATATACTCTTGGCTCTCTACTCTGTGGAATAGGAGGCCAACTGGCCTCCTATTCTATCTACGATGGAGGTTTTGAAGAGATCTCGATTATATGGAGTCGACAGACGGAGCGGCCAACAGAAAAGCATACCCAAACATAGTTACTGTTTCCGAACAGTAACTTTCCTTTTGACGGACTGATGGACATATCGGTAGACTGCCCTAGTCTATTTCCCCCCTTTCCACATTATCTAACCACACCATGCCCGTTCTATACAGACAAGTACTAACCGAGGAAGATTATACAGACATTCGATAGACAATCTAGTGAGGGAAGATAATGAGCGACTCCGACGATCTCGCCAGTATGGCGGCGGAGTGGCGCCGCAAGGGAGACCTTGCGGTAGCCGAAGTCAAGAAACGGTACGTCAATATATTTATTTATATGTTCAGGTCTATACAGGGTAAGGCGCTGGCTGGATTCACCAAGATCCAACTGAATTTAGGATTGTGTCCTTCACTTAGGGTCAACACATTAAGTCGATATCAAGTGGATTCATCAGAGTCCTCGAGTTGAAGATTTATTCTCCACTTCAACTTCAGCTTATCAAGTCGAGTTCAGCTGCATTCACCAGAGTGCAATCGAGTTTAGAAGTTTATCCTTCACATAAAATTTAGTTAAGCAAGTCAATGTTGCTTATCTCGAACTCATTTGATGAGAAAGTCGGCCGACTTTAGTGGGAGTTGGTTCGCCTTCATCATCCCTCCACCTAATTACGCCTCCGGCAGCAAGACAGATTTTCATGGTTCTATATCATAATTTCTGGCCGGCGAGCTCTTATCGATACATTCGATGTCCACTTCGAACACAAAGTGCCGGCAAGCATTGCACCTCAGCCACTTACGGACAACTCTCTCCACCAGCCGCATTTCCTACCCACGCTTCAGCCGCAAGACTATTACTTCCCGTATAGTTCTATCCTTGAGCACCTCCGGGTCAACTTGTACATGGTACCTCCAGCTTTCTTCCGTATATGGAATGAAGAAATCAAAGTAGTCCCATCCATACCGGTAACCTCCTTTCCTAGAAGAATAGGACAATGGGACCAACCTCACTAATAATAGGCACCTAGCAGGACCTTTTCACACCTCGACTTAAGACGACCAACCCCCAAGTTCTCTACAACACCTTTTTTGTGGATTCCTTGCACTTCTCAATATCTTATACATCGGATGTTTCTCCATTGTGTAACATAAGTCCAACCAGCCTTGACTTCACCTCCTCCCCAACTTATATGGACCGACCAACTTCTTCATCCCAGGCAACATATTTATTTCTCTACCTACCTCGCGCCATTTGGGTTCTCACGTACTTAGGTACCCACATATGTGCACCCGCATTCATACAGTTACCATTGTCTCTCCTTCTATTCCCCCTGCACCTATTGTTGGAACTGGGACATTGAAGCTACCAACTACCACCTCCTTGCCAGTGAGATTCTTACACACTGGGTTATTCTTATATTTTCTTATCCATATCTAGAATTCAAATTAGGTTCTCTTGCAGTGCACACATACAAGTACCCACCCACCTTCCACCCACACCTCAACCTTCTACATCCCAACCTTCCATGCACACAATAACCACCATCCACCATTACATGCCACCTGACTTGACTTGGATTATATATCCTAATTGTTCTTTATCACGAAGAACTCTGCACATTGGCGTTTTGCCTCTTCCCTAATACACCTATGCACCTTGGTTTCCCCCTTGGAGCTCATCACACTACAACAGCTTTTACTAACCTGGTGCATCGAGCATCACTACCTGGGATCATTATTACTAGGCTTCTTCATTCTTATCTCTCGGGAAGGCGTTACTAGACCTGAACATTCTCACTACTGATATTTTACATTTCTAACCTGCAACATGCCCGCTGACATCTTTAGCAGCGACGACTCGGAGGGAGGCGCACTTCTGCATGGGGCCATGACCACACCTGTTGCTCCTCAGCATCAGACTGACGGAACCAAGTCTGAGTCTCCTTCTGACGAAGAGAAGGCTCTTGTTCGTGCTTCTGCGAACTTCGGGAGCCTCAAGGATCCCTTTGCCGAGACGCCCGGTGTTCCTCAATCTATCCCACCTGCGTCTTACCCTCTCCGCCCATCCGCGTTCCCTCAACCTACACCTAGCCGACCCAACAATGCATTCTCCCGTGGCGCAAACCCCCAGTCGGCAGGCAGATACCGCGCATCCACGGCGGCTAATCCTGGCTCTGTGCCTCGATTTCGCCATGGCCAGAACAACAGTGTTGCTTACAATAATGGCGCTCTTTATAATAATGGAACTGCTCATAACTATGGCGGTTCCTTCCCTAACGACTCGGAGGTATGTTATTGCGTACATGACATTTAACTGAATTGACATCAATCACCCCTGATACCACTGCAGAACTAACCAATTCAGCAGTCGGACCTTCACATTTCTCAGCAGCTCTTCGTCAACATCATGACAGCCAGTCAATATGTCCACGTTACCCCGGGCCTGTCGAGCCAGACTCAGACGCAGCTCAGCCGTCTTCTGCAAGATATTTCTCAGGGCGTTAGCACGGTTACTGTCCGCCTGCGCAAGCAACGCGATGAGGCCAACCGGGCCAGAGAGGAAGAGCATGAACGCTACAAGCGCGCATCGCATGAGTCGGACTTGTATAAAAAGTCTCTTGACGAGCTTGGTAGACTGAACACTGAGCTCGAGAACACGGTCGTCAATGTCGAGGAGCGCGAGAAGCTGCTTAAAAGCCACATTAAAGACTTGAAGCAACAGCTCAAGCATACCCAGAAGCAGTTGGAGACTCTCACCGCGGATGCCTTGCGCTTCCATGAACACCATGACAAGGTCATCAGTGATTACAAGCAGCAGGATGAGAAGCACTTTAAGGCCATTACGGTAAGTCAACTGGGAACAATTTTCATATCTCACATGTCCCCGGCTAATATTTTACTCTTAGGAACTTGAGAATGAGGTCAAATCTTTGCGCTCGGGTGCTAATAATTCGAATCCTGATGTTGGCGGCTTCTCTTCACCCACCCAGCCTGCGTCTGAGGCCAATGTCAATCCCGCGGATGATGCCAACTACGAGAGTCCACGATACCGCCGGAAGGGAAAGCTTACTGAAAAAGACTCCGCCATGCTCTTAGACGGCCTCAAGAAGTCTGCACGGAAGTCACAGAACGCTGAGCAGCAGTCGAAGAAGGTTAATTTCACTCCGAATCCCCAAGCGCCGGCCTGGGCACCTACAGGACATACTCCGATCTTGACCAATGCGAAGCCTGAACAGGAGCAAGAAGATTCATCGTCTGGAAACTCAGGTGATATCGTCCTCTACACCGGTCGCGGTAACAACACCGGCGGTCAGGACGTCATCCCGCGAGACAGACACAACACGAACACATCCATGGCGCCATACCGAGGGCCGTCGGGCGGCGGTGCCCCCTTCATCCGTACGCCGTTCGGCATCGTATACGGCGAGTACCCGACCGTTGAGGAGAACTCCCGTCTTCCCGGCGACAAGATGATTCCGCGTGACAAGGAGGAATGGGATGTGATAGACGTCCAGCGAGCGATTGCGCACCTCTATGACCTCTGCAAGGGCTACGTAGCCAATTGTCACATGCAGAGTCCCCCTAATGTGCCGTACGGCAAGCTGAAGGACGACCACTCGTACACGTGGCATTATTTGATGCAGCAGGTGTACAAGGACCCCAACCATGCCAACAACCATCTGGCCTATCTCCTGAGCACCAAAGCGTTCATCCCTTACATGCTTCAGCGTGTCTGCGTTGACTACATGCTGAAGAAGATCCTGACGCCCGAGGTCTTCATTGGCTTTTCCGACTCGAAGGACAATCATCTTCGGGCTCTACAGACTCAGCTCGGTGCCTATGCAGGTAAGTCTCTTCTCTTTCTTTCACCACCACCCTAATTGTATGCCTACCCATTGTTTTGCTAACGATATTCGCCTGCAGATAGCCGAGGAGCACCCAACCGCAACCGTCAGCGCGTCATCGAAGACCACGCGACCCTAGTCAAAGCCATCGCCGCAGCACCCGAAGTACACGAATTCCGCAAGAGAACAGTAGAGCGCCACGCTAACATGATGAGCGCGCTTCTCGACCCCTGCCGGTCCAAGGGTATATCGGAGCAGCAGGCCGCGAAATCGCTGAAGATCATGGTGGCTGCCTGCTGGGACATCAGCATCAAGATCTGGAGCAGTGGCAAGACGCTGCACTACGTGTTCCCCGAGTGCGCGACCAAATTTTCGCCAGGTACCATGGAGGCCCTAAATGGTCATCACATGGCCGGAAGTCCCGAGGGATTGGTGAATTCGCAATGTCGGGTTTCCCTCGTCGTCACGCCTACCATGACACTTCGCGATGATCGGGATGCCGCAAGGATGCAGTGCCATGCTATCCATAAGGCCCAGGTTTTGGCCATGAAATAACATTCATGGTACACACATACCCCTCAACACCACACACAGAGATGTGTTCGATTTGCGTCCTCTAATCGCCGGGTTTATCTTCCTCCCTCTGATTTTTTCAGTTATTGCGTCCTTCTTTCGTCTTCGCTCATGCTCAAGCCCGAGTCTATTGCCACGAAGTTGAGGCAATCTAGGCTCTAGGCTTCTTCATCACTTTCGTTCGGGTTTCACTTCCTTGCCAATAAGAGAAACCTCACTCCGGATTAAGAGATGAAGTCTTGCGTCACTACGGTTTTGCATTCTCTCTTCTCTTTCGGGGAGGGATCTTCTTCGCCATAGGACGTTGACGGGCATACGGTCATCGCTCTTTCATTTTCTTGTCTCCTCGTTCATTACGAACTGAAACAAGATCATGGTCATGAGCTACGAATGATACCTACTGCATTGCAGTTTTCGGTGATCCATTTGCTTCTAGGCATACTCTCGTCTTGGTTCCATTTGGCCTCGCTGCTTGCAGATGCAGAGTAGAGAAGCATTTCGTGGTCCAACATCGACATCAAAAGTACAGAAAATCCAAAAACATCAATAAAAGCACAAAACCCGGAACAAAAAAGGAAACTTCTTCTCTCTTGCTCTACCGGGAGGGCGAACAGGAGGGGAGCTTTTCAAGTTGGCAGTTCTCGAGAGGGAGCAAACAAAAACTCGGTGTGTAGTTTGGGGAGAGAGACATCTTGCCTTTCGTCATATGGCTTGCTTCAGTTTCTCGCTTAATACGTTTCATGGAAAAGTTTGGCTGGCAAAAAAGGGGAAGGGTTTTTTGGCCAACCAAATCATTGATGAACCGGAGACGAAATTTCCTTTTTTCCTTCACGTCTTCAGTCCTCATTTCTCGTCTACCACCAATCGACCGGTCACTCAAGTACGACAGAGCAGAGCAGGGCACGACAAAACTCTCTCTCGGTACCTTCTTGGTTTAGTTCGGTTCGATTCGGTATATCCATCCATCACCAGTCATCGGATTTGATTTCTCCTTGCCTTGTCCTGCCTTGTCTTGGCACAACTCGCCTCTTAACAAGAGATTGTTCGCCTCGCCTCGCCTCAAGTACCACAAGCTGAGAATCCAAAACCCGACAGATGATGAATAATAAGACGATGGAAACTTTCCTCCGACTAATAGGACCAGACTCCCATTCATGGGTTGTCTGTCTGTCTACTTCGGGTAGGGCAAGGACGACTCATTTCCTTTTCCTCATTTCATTTCAGCACAACAAAACGGGGTTCGGTTTGGTAAAGAAGACTCTTGAGAAATGTCATGAAGAATAAGTTGAACATCTCAGCTGCTTCGACCTTCTGAGTACTTCTCTCTTTCACCCCTCTTTTCTTCCTTCTCAAGTACATGTCCCCCTTTCTTCCTACGTTTGCCAACTTACTGCACTGGACGACCTACCTTTCCTCGACAAGGCCTTCTTGGTATAGTGTCAGGTTTGGAAGACAAGACAAAACCGGCTTGATAGATAATAACAGAGATCCTACTTTTCTGAAACCTTCAGGTTTGGTCGAAGTTTGGTTTGGTTTGGTTGGTGGGCAAGGGCTTTTGATCTTGATTTTCGCGCAAGGGACCTACACCAAAAAATTAGGAAGGAAGGAAAGAGTATCTGATTCTGGACAGTTTTTCTGACGCCGTTCTGATTTTCAGTAAGTGCAACGGAAGTCTAGATAGATAAGGATGGACTTGTTTGTCGGGTTTGAGTTGAGAAAATGGCTAGTCAGTCTAGTCTAGTCCAGAGACCTTAATACCGACCGACCCCGAGTGCTTCAAACTCCTCTTCTTCTCTAATGTAACTACTAATCGTGGCTCCAATAGTGAGTTTTCCGATTGTGATGCAGATATATACGAGGCTGTTGCTGTACTTTGTACATGTCGCCTTCCTAGCGTTGCGTGCTGGCGCTCCAAACTCTACTACAATTACCATTCACAAGTGATATCATAGATGGTGAGGGTCATTTTCCTCCTCTGCCAGTGGAAAAGGGAGGAACTGAAAAAATGGGGTAAATATGTTTGTTTCTGAGTTGACTTGTAAGCATGTACCATGTACCACGTATGCATGCACCCATACCAAGCTTTTACTACTCTCGTACCAGGTTGCACTGCAATTTTAGCCCGCACCGACGGGATGATTGAAAGATATACACAGCCTCAAATCTCCCGTCTCTTAGTACAAACATATTGCCAGATATAAAGGGGCTGGCTAGATTACACATCTTGAAGAACCGCAGGCTCCTGAGTTCTCTGCATATTTCGTTTTAGGCTCTACACCGCAGCCTAACGCCTTATCATATTCACAGGCACTGTAAAGGATGGCAAATTGGGGGGAATACCAACGTTAAATATCTTTCGATTTCTGTAATCGTTGGCTTCTGGACAGAAATCCATCCGGAGCAGTAGCACCTATCGTGTATTAAGCTTGGGAACACTAAGGATGAGCAGGTAATTATGGACCTAGGCAGGTATGGAGCCCCATGAAGCAAGGAAATAGGTTGTACCACAGCGATAGCGAGCTATATGGGTAACGAACGGATCAAGTATCGTATTGTTGGGACCGCGGGGCCGAAGTGTCTGTGCGACCCTCCCTTGCTCGCTGACGAAAAGGCATTACAAAGGCAACTGGGTATCCATGAAGCAAATATAATTTAGTCTCAGGACAGAGATCATGTCACATTGATACAAAACACAGGTCAAGAGGAAGGACGCGGCTTTGGTGCATATATTATAATAACATGCACATCGCGAGTTAATCTAATCCATTAAACCAGCTCTTTTATTACATCGTGGTAGAGAAGCACACCGTCAATTTGCCGAATTTGTCTAACCGTTCGCCTCTATCCGCAAGATGATTTTTCTCTACCCGCCCAACATTACGGTTGGACCCATCTGTTCTTTCGGAACCCTGCAACCCAAAGCCGTAGTAATAATACAAGCAAGAAGAGAAGTGGGAAACCATCCGAAGCATGGATGGTGAAGCGTCTCGAAAAGAGATGCTAAAAAGAAGAATTGCAAAGAAAGATCAAAAAGCCACCAACGCCTTCACACTGGCGAGTTCGTTGCCAACTCCATAGTGGTCGTCGCGTCCGCCGGAACGATAGTATGAGGGTATCTTAGGTGCGTCGGCCGAAAATCTGACTACGTATTCCCCTAGGTGCGGCTCTTCCCTTTAATCAGCACGCCTTCTTTCATGTTCTTATTGTCGAGGTGTTTGTTAACCGCCCCGAGAACGACTTTCAAGACGACATCGGCTGTTAATTGAGTACGACCATCTTTGGAAGGTAGTTGGTCATGGGTGATACAATCTACAATGTCGCGGAGCTCTTTCTCCCTGCGGAACTTCCCTAGGCCGTCATCGAGCTCACGCAGGTGGCGAGCGGCGGATTCGTCCTGTCCGACTTGAAAGAACTGAACACCTAGTTGGTGGTACGGAGCGCAGAGGGAGTCGAGCCTCTCAGCTTGCTCGATCAAGTTACAGCGAAGGACTTCAGGGTCACCGGCTGCCCCATCGGTTATGACGATAATATTGAGAGGCTTGGGAGGCTGCTGGCGGTTGGCTGCCCGCCTCTCGTAGCAGTTGACATATGTGTCCATGATTTCACCTAAGCGCCCGCCGGTAGGTGTACCCATTGAGGGGTCTCTTTTGTTGAATATTCTTCTGACAAGGTTGGGATCTCCGACGTTGAGGTATACATGGCTGGCTTTCCCTTCGTCATTGTCCCCTGACCTACTCCAGCACTTCTCATCCTTGTGGGGGTCCCCGTTAAAGTTCATTATGTAAGGGTCGTTGAGGAAGTAGATATCAATGCCGTCTTGGTCATAACGCATACAAACTGGTATGATTTGCTCGATGACCTCCCTAGTTTGGTCCCATCTACTGTTCTCGCTGGACCTGCGGCCACGCTCGCCCCCATCGGCCCATTTCATTGAACCGGAGTCGTCAATAAGAAAGACGGTGTCGAATTTGGCCAAGAACTCGAACTTGTCAACGTCTGTGCTAGTATTGCTCTTTGAGGTTCGCGAGCGATTGAAAATACTCGGAGAACGTGAAGCACTTCTGGATATACTTTGGCCAGCGGGTGCACTGTGACCAGAGCCCTCAGCCGTCGTTACGGTGTATGCAGGGGGAGGATCAGTAAAGGGGTTCGAGTTGGCGAGGCTCTCGGTAAGGGCCTCGGTCTCCTTCTCATTGCTAGCACCTCTCTCGGGGCTTTTGCCTTTGTTGGTACTGACTGCTCTTCTCATGGACTTCACGGTTCCGGAGAGCGAGAAAGAGGACCGTTTATCATTGCTGCCATCGTCGGGGTTTAACGACTGATCCTTTGACCTGAACATGTTGAAAGTTGTCTTATCAATTGCTGGTACTGGTGCTATTAAAAGTAATTCTTGCTTTGCGATGCGGATGGAATGCCTAGATTGTCGGGGAGATGGTATGCGGTTGGTGTATTAATAGAATATGAACCCAATAGGTACCTCAAAGGCGGGGAACCTTTCAAGGTGAAGCAATGTGGGAAAGTAGGTGAGGAAGATGTAAGCGGGTAGGTCCGGATCGGACCACGAACGGATAACTGCGTTTATTTGTAGGTTGCCACAGCTCGAAATTTAGGTGCCTGTACCTACTACCTAGTCTTTGTTTGCAAGAGGGGGGTGTGACCTCTGGAATGTCCCGTGGCCGGTAATAGCAGTTGTTGGTTGGATTCAATGTTCCTAACAATCACTTGTTTGTGTGATGCTTAACTGGTCGACTGATCAAGAGGCGTGTATAGTGAATCATTATTGTTGGTACTAGGTAACTAATTTAGACGGAGGTCCGTTCTCCCTCCATATATACTTCTACACGAGCCACAACCGGTGACCGTGTTTAGTATGTGACACTACTAACAATAAAATAGTTACATATCATGTGAAGGCAGTTTAACTCTAAGACAAACTTGCTCACCTAGAACGCCTCTAATTATGCCTATGGCAAAGCGGCTGATAGTCATCTACAAGAAACGGAGAAAACTTAAGCATTGTCCTGACTAAGTGTTATAAAGGACTATAAAGGAAAGGCTTTTAACTTAGAGCGTCACATCTAAGATGAAGTTCGTTCAAGCAGCTAGGTACCTGTATCATGCACGACATCCTGCAGTGGGCTGTGCGCAGTCCTAGCGCCAAGGCATACTGCACAGCCCTGTAGAGAGGGGTTGAAGGGAACCTCGGAAGGGGCCCAAAGACAGTGGCTGATGAGTATTCCCCACCCCCAATCCCCCCCTACAGCCCACCAGCAGAGCCCCCAATACTGCTGTACCTACATAGTATGCGAGGGACAGAATAACTAAGCCATGTAGCTATAAAGTGCGTGCACCTTTACTATACTTGAACTAATCAACAAATTTACGCTACATCAAAATTGATATTAAATTTCTTAAAAAAAATATATATATATAATTTTTCTACTTGTTTAAATATAGCCAAGTGTTTTTTATTAAAATTTCTTACTACTTATAGGTAGGTTATTCTTTATTGAAAATAAAGGATTAAATAGTTCCTAGCAGAGGTGGCTCATTTATCCTGATCCCTGCGGCCTATCTAGATGGCACGAGGCACGGGGGTACTGAGCCGCTAGTTAAATGCATCAGACCCACGAGACCCAAACCATGTAGTGTAGGTAGACTTCGCACCTTTCCCTCGGTACACTTCGGTGGCAAGGCTGTTAGGAAGGCTCTTTATGTTAAAAAAAAAGGCAGTCATGATTCCTCATTGGAACACTGCCTTGCTTAGCAAGCCTGCGTTGACAAGCTTCTATTGCGTTCTCGTGTTTCTAGAACCTCAGGGGTAAGAGGGGCAAGAGGCAATGGGGAATAGGGGCAAGTCTTCGTGATCACTATCACTACACGCGAATATCGTTGAGTTTAGAACACTTCAGTTGTTTCAATATAGTTCTTCATATAACTAGCTGTAGACCTAGCATCTCCCCCGAGTTGATGCCAGTGACTCTGATCTGATCTACTTATTTCAGATGAAGCGAAGACCTGTTACCACCCATCCCATTGCAAACTGCAACTTTATTTCACGTGAGGTTCAGGTGTTTGACTGAACACAGTAAACCTCTATTCGTACATTTTTGTAGACGTAGAGTACCGGAAAGGGCAAACAAGGGGCCCCAGAGTATAGTAGTACATGGCTGTCCAAATGCTGTATCTCTCCCTACGTCCCTTATGCCCAAAGAGGAGCTGTGACCTCGACCGCTCGCTCAACGACCGCCTTAACCCTATCCGCGAACACCTTCTGGTTGCATTCGACTTCAAGGTCTTCCAGCCACACCGTGGCCACCATTTTATCCACCGTAATAATAACGCCGGGCACCGGAATACCAATTTTGTGTAGTCGTTCTAGCTCCGCCTTTTGTCGTAACTCGAGGAGTCGCTCTTCCTCTTCCTCATCATCAGAGAGTTCCATGGACGCATCTGAGTCTGCACCGTCGCCTACGCCGACTTTCTTGGGCTTCTTGTCTCTCGTAAAGGGTGGCAATTTGGGCGTCGCCACTGGTGCTACAGCATCGGCGCCAAACTGCGCCTCTAGGAAGAGGAACAGACGTTCAAGTTTCTCTTGGGGCGTCAGGTTCGAATGAAGATTGCGCGAAGGGAGCTCAAGATCATGAGAGTGAGAATGCTTGCTCGCAGATCCTAGTTTTGTGTTAGCAATAGAACGTTCGCAATCAACGTAAATAACTTACTCTTGACAGCGGCAGGACTGCTCTCGGTTGATAACAAAACTGCCATGACAGCATCGGCTATGCCATCGTTCAGCATATTCCCCTCCCATTCTAGTTCCACTTCTCCATTACTGCGATACCGAACTGTCACGCAACCCATGATCAAGTAGGCAGCCACAAGATGAGCAACCTCTTCGTCCGCATCCGCCATTTCATTTTTACCGTTCTTCGTTTCACTGTCGCTGCTCATCCTCTTTGCTTTAGTCTCCGGGAGTTCCTCGATGCTGCCGAAAGTGCTCTCCAAGGCCCATTTGATTAGGTCGACACCCGCAGCGCTGAGTGTCAACCTCTGTCGACAAGCAATTGTCGAAGTGGTCAGACCTGCATACTCCCGCAAGTCCTCTGGGTCCATCAAGGACATTTTGAAATCGTTTTGAACGATAACACCAGCTATTAGCTCCGCTTCAGAGTCATCGAGACCGGGCAGCTGCCTGAGAGGGGGAATGGACGCAAGCTTTCCGACCACTTTGGCGACTTTATCTGTCTTGAATGGGATTCGGAGCTCTTCGCAGTTTCGGGGACTGTATACCTTGGTTTTATCAGTCTTGTTGGCGTTCAGTGAGAGTAGTTTGGATTTTAGTCGCATCATGTTGTGTTGTTCGCCGTGAACTAAGATCTCAACCTCAGTTAGCTTTGGTATCAATATCGCCGGTAAATAATACTCACTACAACGGGTGCGGCAATCTCCTCAATGAACTCCCTATTTTCCTGGCCGTCAACATGGGCAGCGAACGAGTACTCTGCAACACTACATCTTCGGGGTATCATAACTTTTTCGCTGTCCGCACCCGGGGCTCTCCTGATGGCATTAGTATTACGAGACATGACCGCTTGAATTTGGTCTGGCTCTTGAACAATATGCTTGGCCATAGTGCCTTCAACGCTGTAACCGGTGATTATGACACCATTCTTGTCACTCGGCGCCCATCTCTCTAAAAGCTCTCGGCTGACCCCGTTTTGTAGCATACCTGGACTGGCTAGCATGACGCAGCCACCAACATCGTCGAACCTGTCTAAGCTCTTGAGAGATCGAATGTACTTGAAGTCCCATGGACCCCCTTTTCCAGCCCCCTCTCCAGCAGCTTCCGCCTCGGCCATGCGCTCTCGAAACAAGCGTTTGATATTATCATTCATGGCACCAACGTACGTCTGGTATATTACCATGCACTTTCGGGCAAGGTTGCTTGCATAGTAGATGGGGAACTTTTGAAACTCTGAATGCTTCCCCCAATATTCGTCGAGAATTAACAACAGCTCCTGTGCTCGACCGAGCGCAAACACGGGCATGAGGACCCGCCCCCCTCGATTGAGGATGTTGGTAACAGATTTCATAAGTGCTTGCTCTCGTTCTAGGCGAGGGACGTGTGTTGACACGCCGTATGTAGATTCGGTGATGAGTACATCAACCCTGACCCCTCGAGGCACCTCTGCAGAAATCAGATGACGATCTTGCTCTCTGGAGTAGTCTCCTGTAAAGAAGATGTTGAGACCAGCGATCTCAATCAAGAACATGGCAGCACCTAAGACATGGCCGGCAGGGTAAGGCGTGATACGAATGGAAGATATGGTATGAGTGGTGTGGTAGTCGATCGCTTCAATCTGGGGAAAGCTGTTTAGATGATCTTGCTCGGTGTAGACAGGCTGCGAGGTTGGATGTGATGATGTGTTGCCAACCCTTATGCTGTCTTGGATGAGCCACTTGTAGATGGCCTTGGTGGGATGGGTCATGAAGACCCTGCCCCTGAAGTTAGTTTTGGTCAAAACATAAGGGAGAGACGCAGCATGGTCAATGTGAAAACTTGCAGCTTCGTTAGCATAGACTTCTTCAAGTACTCTGTAATACAAGGGCAAGAGCCATAGAAATCAAAGCATTGTCGTCACAGTCATGAGGGCTACTATCGGTTGGGAGATGGACAACTTCTTTGTATTGATAACTGGATACACGAAAGAGATGCGTAAGTGGTTATGCGACAACTCGACCACCGAGTAGCAAATGAACTCGATGATTCCTTTGATTCCAACCGATAGTGCCCAAGACTTCTCTACAGCTACGGAGAGGAAATACGCTTGGGAGACTTACTGGCTGATAAGAAGCACGTCTACTGTGCTTAAATCGAAGTCGTCAAAGAATGGGAGCGAAGCGAGTCCATCATACGCAGGATGCTGCCCCGCATCAAGCTGCAGTCGTAGCCATTAGATTCGTGTCTCTACTAGACTCAAGCCATCCAACAGCAACAGCAATAACATACCATAACTGTCTTTCCTTTGTATTGAATGATGTGACAGGATCGTCCGACCTCGTTTCCACCGCCCAAGCATAGAAACATCAGCTCATCGGATGGATCGACGGGTTCTTCCGAGACAGAAGCAGCCATGGCCGATGCCTTGCGCTTGGACGCCATGGTGTTGCTCTGTTGTTGCTATTCCATCTACTGATTATCGCGAACGAATGGTGGATAGGAGGAGCACAGCTCTCGACAAGGAATAGAATGGGGGCGATCGCGGTCGCGCTGCCGTCTTGTCGTAGTCGTAGGCTTCAATTAAGATGGGAATCAGTCAAACCAGCGCATTCTCTGATAAATATTTGGCAACAAGTTTGTCAAAGAATGCTTCGATGGAGAGGCAAAGGGTAGGAATGTTATTGTTAGCAGCAGTGATAAGGCTACAGGACTGCATGTGTAGCAGTTCGAATCATCAGGCGAGACGCGTTAAAGGGCCGTAATTGATTGAAAGATGTATGCTCTTAAAAGAGTGACTAGGTACCATGTTTTAATGCATGTGACATTGGGACCTATCTAGGTAACCTTTGATCTGGAGCTCAGTTGAAGCAGGTGGGGGCATATTTGTATCTACACAGGTACGTACCGCTAGGTACTACATGAGGTACATACCTAATGGGGTCTAGCGCTTGTCTTGGAGAGTTGGGGTCACGTCGGAGAGGCTCTGAGGCGCGAAAAGGTCCGTGCACGTGCAACACCAAAGATTTCCAATCGGGGGAAGCTGGCTGTAGTGCTGCACTCTGACTTGGCGGCAGAGACAAGAACAGTGCCTTCTGCTCCTCATACCTATCTATTCACATCACCACCACCACCGATTTTCATCACGACCAGTTGTGCGCCACCCTGCGCCGACCATTCTCGACGTCGCCCATTACACTCCCATCCGAACTCTGATGCGCAGATAGTTAATCGTTGCATGATTGGATCTACGATAGTCCTCCGCTGGGGCGCTCAACGTTGTCGTCGGATGGGTGTTGTCCAGTCCAGTGTGACAGGCTATGTGCCTGTCCAGCTGTTGTGGTGACTGCTTATTCACGAAGGCTTAAGACTCTAACATCGGCCGCTTTCTTATCTAGATCTCCTCTCCCTCTGCCCTTCTCTCTGTGCACACTCACTCACACTTTCTCATCTGGCGCGACATCACCCACGTACAATCACCACCACCACCACCAGCACACATACTGTCACCGATTCCGATTCCATCATCCACAGTCATTCAGTTACTAGTCACGATGTCGCATCCTCAGCCGAGCCTCACCCAGAGGCAGTTCTCGCCGCCTCAAGCATCGTCACCATCTCCGATTAACGCAGCAACGGCCGGTGGCTTCTCGCTCCCACCCTCTAAGCGACCCAAGGTTTCTCCTGGAGTTCCTCATTCACAGCCAAACTCGCCATATGCAAACTCAACACCTTATGCTCCCAGCCCACCATCCGGTGCCGCGACCCCAACGACAAGCACTGGGCTACCATCCCCGGCGCTTCCAGTAAATATGGTTGCCACTACCACTACCCAGGTTCCCCAGAGTTCTTACAATTCCTCGCACCAACCAAACGGTCGTTTCGCATCTATTGGACAAGCGCAGGCTACACACGCGGCGCAGGCTGCACAGACTGCACAGGCACACAGTTCCATGTCTACACAGATACACAGTCCCATGCCTACACCTTCTCAACCACCTGCTCAACCTTTACCTCAATATTCTCGACCACCGAACCAAGCTTCGACTCCTACCGTCACCCATACTCCTCCTATTAACCATACTTCATCGCAATACTCCAACGCTACGCTTGCACCAATGAGTACTTCGGCCCCTATGCCAGCGACTGGCAATACTGGCAACATGGGACCACCTGCGATCTACCCTTCCTCTTCCTTCTCGGCCGCGAACGATATCACAAGACAGAACCCGCGACCGGCTCCCTCAACTTCGAAAACCACGTCCTATGAAATGAATGATATGTTGATGGGTACAGGCATCGATTTGGAAGAAGAGGCGGAATACATGAACAATCTAGAAACGAGAACTGGATTTCCACACCTTCCTGCAGGCGGAAGAGATAGTCTCTACGGCGCTGGGCCAGCTAACCAGCCTACTGAGCCTACTGATGCGAAAACACAAGAGGAGCTCGCAGCACTAGCTGCGGATCGTGCCTGGAACGAGGCAGCTCATCGATTGGCTGTAACGCGAAGCCAAGAAATCCGCCAACACTTACTAGAACCAGGCATTGTTCATAGACGGTTGTATGAAGTGGCCTCAAAGTTCGGTCTTGGACTCAATCTAGATATCAAGCCAGACGGAAGGAGTCAGTACATTGGGAAGTTTGCTGCTCCTGCTGAATTCCCTAAGCCGGAATTAAAGATATCTTATCGACCGGGCCCAGACGGCAATGCTGCAATGATCAAGACGTGTGGATCATTTATTCCCAAGGAGTCATTCTTGGTCGACCAGATAGCGCTGCTCTCGATAGGGACTAAGGAGCGCCTGCGAGACCTGCTCAGCGATGCAAACAAGATTGCTGTAACGCGGCAAAAGAGTTCACATGGCACCATTCCTTCCGAATGGGTTGACGCAGCGGTACCGCAGTCACCGAAAGTGAATGGCTTACATGCTGAAGGCACACGGACGGGCGCGGAGAGTGCAGTTAGCCCCCGCACTAATCCACTCAAGAGTATGCAAGCATTATTCTTGATGTGGGATCTCACTCTTACTGACACATATTCCAGGGCCATTAGACGAAATCAGCAATAACGGACTACCTACACCGGTCTCCGAGGCACCTCCACCAAATTATCTGATTGAGAGTCTTCTTGAAGTCGGGAAACAGTCACAGAATCAGGAAGAAGGCCGCCTAAGAAAACGACAGAAGAGACTCGAGAAATTAGCCGAGAAGGACAAAGAGGGAGCGGAAGCTGGTTCGCGAAGTGGGTCCGTCGCCCCTGGGACTCCGGGTTCTGTTGCGCCCGAAGGGGGAGACTCTAAGACTTTGTCTAAGAAGGAGGGCAAGAAGGCAGCGGCGAAGGCAGCGGAGAGCAGCAGCGGTACGACTGTGAACGCAACACTCAGCCTATTCACCGGAGGCAAAAAGAAGAAGTACTCATGGATGAATTCGGGTGCTGGTAGTGGAGCTAGCACACCGAGGGCCCAGAGTAATAATAACTCTGGTGCCGCTGGCGGGACCGGGGGCACTCCTACCAGCAAAGCTGGACGTGGCCCTCTCACCAAAGCCAGTGTTACACATCTAGGACAGTTCCGTGAAGATTCCGAGAAGGGCAAGAACATCCAACTTCGAGATTGGGTTGTCGTCCTTGAAGACCGTGGCATGGACCCAAAAAGTCTACAGACGGCGTACGACAAGATTGACAAGTCCCACACTGGTGACAAGGTCATCACGGAGAAAGCATAGCGGCCCAGCGCTGTATTCGGTCCAGGAATTCAGATCTGAGGCGACTGGTTTAGCAATGAGTCTCAGGCGAGGACAACTACCAGTCATTCTAAAGGAGCGCATGACACATACCTTCCCGAAATGTATTGAATAATCGTTTTTTCCCATTCAGCCAGGCGTTGGCATCACGGGGGCATAGGGAGGCAGGGTTTTATGGCTTCTGCATGTTGATTTAATTTCTGCCTCACTCGCCATCAGGGACACGTAAGCGAGAGCACACATATGGTCTGACCTGACACTTCATCAGTGTGGGCAAAAAGAGATTTCTCGCGCTGATCTTCTCCAAAATATTATCTAGCTGCTACTGGCGTACACGACTCGGCATGATCCTAAGTCACTCGGCCAGCAAGTGTTGCAGCGCTGCGTTTTCTAACTTATTAGAGGATACGCAAATATGACTTAAAACAAATATAATAAGCGAAACTAAAACTTACATTTGAGATATACTTACGGTGAAATGATGATAATACGCCTTCAAGTCTCTACCCTAAGCTACGTTTTTCTAGCATTATCTTTTCGCTGCTTCCCTTTGACAACCAAAAAAACTGGGACAGAAATAACCTTAGATAGTAGCGCGAAAGCTCGAGCTATGATATATCTGTGTCTGTTAGCCTTTCTGCTGAGAGGCGTTTTTTCCAATTAACCCGCTCCCGCTATTATCCAACAATGCCTTGTCGGACCGAAGTGGAGTTAAGTCGTCGAGTTCGGAAAGCCCCCCGACCTGGCCCCGACCCGATGAATGAATGATGTCTCATCAGTTTCATCTCATGCAAGCAGATCTTCTCTTAGAATTGCAGTCAACTCGCTGATACGCCAATAGCATCCGAATCATTACTTGCGAGTTAACCCTTTTTTGTGTTTTTTGATTCGATAATCCACCTCATTCCGTCTCCTCTGATCTCATCTCACTCTACGTCACAACACACCACAACACAATTCAGCAGAATACGGTAAACTTGAAACGCTCAATATGGCGAAGGCGGTAAGTATCGCAAAGTTGATATAACATCGCGGAGGGAGTGTGAAATTATAAACTTGGTAATATCTATTAAGAAAGGATTTGTGCTAATCAGCTTTGTCTTCGCGAGGTTTAACAGGCCATCGGACAGATATGTTCCTCCAACTCGATGGCGCATAACCTGGCTCAGTGCGTGAAGCTCGTGGGCCAGGCTGCGAATGCCGGTGCGAAGGTGAGAAAGGCATATGCCATTATTCGTCTTGTCTTTTTGTGTTTGGTCGCCTTGGGATTTGGAGTTGGATTTGTTCCAATGCGAACTCTGAACTCGAGCAAGGAGAAGTATCCTACTACCGCCATGGGGAGACTTGGTGAGTCTTTCATCGGGGATATAGGTATTCGTTCGAGGCTGGTTGTTCAAAGTGGCATGAGTGAGAAAAGGAGTATGTGTCCATGTGCATTTGGAGATCGTCGTGGGCTTACACACAACGTGTAAAAACAAAATGAATATTCAGTGCAGACGTGTACAGCGCAAGCACAGTCTCAGATATTCCATCATCTTTATATCCAATATCACTAAAATATTATAAATCGAGAGGCTGACACGCCCACAGATCCTCTTCCTCCCAGAAGCATCCGACTACATTGGGACATCACCGCAGGAATCCCTATCCCTCGCGCGTCCCGTAGCGAGCTCGCCCTTCGTGACGGGGCTCCAGGCCGCGGCAGCCAAACACTCGGTCGCCGTGCACGTCGGGATCCACGTCCCTGTGACCGTGAAACCCATCGACAGTACCAACACCAACAAGACACCCCTCCCTAGAAAAGCGTCAAACCCCGTGGTCACATCGATTCCGCAATCATCCGAGGAGGGAGTCCCTAATACCAACCCCGATACCGACTCTAACAATACGGCACCCAGCAGCAGCACAACAACAAAACTCTACAACCGCACAATCTACATAACCCAAACCGGCACGATCCTCCCAACAGGATCCTACAACAAACTCCACCTCTTCGACTACGCCACCCTGCGAGAATCAGCCAGCACCCAAGCCGGGTCCTGTCTAATCCCACCGATCCCATCGCCCATCGGGCGGTTGGGGAGCCTAATATGCTTCGATATGCGGTTTCCCGAACCAGCGCTGCATCTCACGCGCCCCCCACATTCTTCCTCTCCTCACAACGATAAAACTACCGGATACAAGCCCATTGAAGAGGGCACTGGAGAAGCCGAGGGCGAGAGCAAAACCGAAACAGCCCCGGCTCAAATCCTCCTATACCCCTCGGCCTTCACCGTCCCTACAGGCCGCGCTCACTGGGATGTCCTGCTACGCGCCCGTGCCATCGAGACGCAGAGCTACGTCATAGCCGCAGCCCAAGTCGGTGCGCACAACATTACCGCCACTAAGAAGCCCCGTGTATCCTACGGCCACAGTTTGGTGATCGATCCATGGGGCAAGGTTGTCCTAGAAATGAAGGGCGTGCGCCCAGATTGGGATGGTGAGAGCGTGGACGAGGCTGCCGAAGAGGGTGCTATTGGAGAGCTGGGCGTCGTAGATATCGATCTTGTAGAGTGGGAGCGCGTCAGGGAGAAAATGCCGTTGATTCGGAGGACGTAAGTGCCCATTTATCTGTCTTCACTCCTTGCAAAATTTCAATCTTCTCTAGATTAGAATACGTGTGGGCGTGTTTTTTTTCTTATAACAGCTACTGATTCTTATTTAGTGACGTATATCCGGAGATATAGCTAGCTGTTCTAGATTAGGGCAGTATTGAATTTAGACCATCACTTAGCAAAGACAGGGGAATAGTAAGATAGGCTTGATGAATCTTGTATTAGCCAACATGGCTTGAAGACAGTATGCCTGAAGACATACTGTCTTCATCTGAGTTTGCGAACCATTGCATGTCGTCTATACCTGATTCTAGCCCTTCATCATTATTTTTTATCTTGGGACCATCGAGACATAACATGTGCTCTTTATCATCCCTTCCTTTATGCAACGCAGAGGCCCCTTCGTTGCATCTCTTGGATGCCACGTAGGAGGTATCCTTCCTGGGGAATAATCAACCTCCGCGGGGCCATCTCGATATGTAACTGGATCGTGATCGGACTCATGCCAGAAAAAACGATACCTAACGCCGTGGCGATAATCACTACGCCAATTTTGCCTCGACCGCCAAAGCCGCCTTATTGGCTATCGAGATACTGCAGAACCGCTCGCTTGAGAACCGACTCCTAACCATGAAAATGAAAACGGAATCGTGCGATTGTCATACTAATACAACTGTACAGTTATTGCGGGAGAGAAAATCGTTATTTGTTCGTGGGGCAGAGAACCCAGAGTCTCCTTACCATCGAGGCGAGAGAGTCGAGAGGGAGGCACTCGCCTATTGCTCCATGATAGACCTCGGTGAACGAAGGCTCGACGTAGGAAAGGTTGATCTTAGAAACCATAGCGTGTAAAGAGGAAGATTCGACGCAAGAACAATAAGTCCTACGTCTCCAGCCAAAGGCGGAGTCCATGAGCATAGCCGGGCCGGTTGTTGATTACTGGGTGGGATTGGGTTGAGCAAAGCCTCCTCGTCCTCGAGGTCCACCACGGCCACGCATGTTACCGCGTCCTCGGCCACGACCCCGACCACGGTAGCCACCACGATAGCCACCATCGACACTTCCTTGGCCAAAGGTTTCCATGTTCTTGCGTTGTTCTTCTCCGCGCCACTCTCGTCCACCGGGTTTATGACCACTATTCTCCGCGCGGTCTTTGGCCTCGCTGCTGATATTGTCGAAGAAAGATCTTGTCTTATTGTAGGCACCGTCTTCGAGCTCTGGAGTTTCGGAAGCGTTAACATTAGGAGTTTCAACCACAGGTGAGCTAGTAGTAGCTTCTTTTGCAACATCTTGCTTGTTGAACTTCGCGTTGGCCGTTTGGAAATCGAAGTCGACATCAGGAACCTCAACTTTGCCCTGGGCACCACCACGTCCTCCACGTCCACGCCCTCTACCAGAGCCACCTCTGGTAGCATTAACCCTCATCTCGTTCACTTTCTTAGTGAGATTATCCATAGCATTATTGGTCGCCGTACTTGGGGCAGCAAGACCCACGGTGGTATTAGGATTATCCAATTTGGCCATGGCTACAGCAACTGCTGCCTTTGCAGCTTGCGTGGCATCCCTCAGAGCCGCGGCACTAGGAGGGCCATTGGATGGCTCGCCAGCGGGCTTGACAGACGCAGTAGCAACTATAGCCTGAGCGCCGGCTCTCGAGGGGATAGCTGTAGGAATAGCTACAGGAATAGGTACGGCGGGAGTGACACGGCTGCTTTTGGGACCAGTCGGGACACTTTTTGGTGCTGCGTTGTTGGTCACAGGTTTCTTCGTTGAAAGCGAATCGGCAGTAGCCTTTACTTCTGCAACTGAAGGTTTGGATTCAATAGGAGGAGTGGGTGCCGCGTCTTTCAACACAGGCTGCGAAGGAGACTGTCCAAATGTCTTAGACTCAGGAGGCGACTCAACCGCAGGGATACCAACCGGTCTTTGCTTGTCGACACCAGCACCAATGGGCGTTGGTTTGTTATCTTGCTGGGGTGTGGCTCTCATACCCTGGCCAGGAGTACCAGGAGGGCCGTGGGGTCCTGGCGGGTATGCGCCAAAGTTATTCCAGGGACCCGGGCCAGCCGGAGGAAAGCCTTGACCAGGAGGAAACCATCCAGGAGGTGGTGGATAAGGCATTCCATTAAAGCCTTGACCTGGTACAGGTCCAGGTCCAGGTCCGCCACGTCCCCATTGGCCAGGAGGCGGAGGATAGAAATTTGGCGCATATGGGCTCTGACCGAAGCCAGCAGGACCTGGGCCTGGGCCTTGACCGGGTGGACCAGGAGGGACCGCGCCAGCTGGGCGAGTGCGAGCCTAAAGACCAATTAAGGTTAGCAATCTTAGACATTGCAGTGTATCAATATGTCAAAGAAAGCTCTTGAATCCAGTGTGGATCAGAAGGAAGGCAACGGAAAAATCAACATGGGGTTTGTTTGCGCAATTCAGTAAACATGTGTTTACATCCGAAATATTTCATCATAGTGGATTGATGTGGTGTTCTATGCCAAGCTAGACACGGGGCTGAAGGGGACTTACTCCAACGATCGCAGGATCATCAGGGACCTGAGGAGGCTGATTCTCTTTAGGAGCTGCGGGAGCTTGCTCGATACGCAGATCCTTCACGTCGCTACCTCGAAAAACGATGTATTCATAGATCTGATCTGACGCTGCTACCTCGTCTGAGGGATTTCCTCGCCGTCCTTCGGTGCCATAAGACTTGACATTTTCGAGGGAAACTGTCGATTCTTCACTATTTATCTCGTGTAGAACACCTGAATAGCTTGTCGAAGTCAGTCGATGGGCGCAAAGAAAGCAGACTGGTGTTAATTCGAAGCACTTACCGAATATCGCTCTTCGATATCAGAGATATCCGCGAGCTGTGTCAAGGCATGTTAGTCAATTCAGCCCGCCGTGGTTGAATGCTATCCACCAGCACACACGTACCCAAGGAATTCGGACATGGCTAGTAGATTGTGCGCGTCAAGCGCATGAAGAAAACAGAACGCAGAAAATGAGAAACGGAAATAAGGATAGATGTCCTCACAATTAAAGATAGAGAGAGCGCAAGCACCAATGGATGTTGCAGAGGGTGAGATGCATGAGGTAGGGTAGAAGATATGTGGGATGAAAAGCTGATGGTGGGAGGAGGAAGGCTGAAAATCGCCAAATGCACACCAGCCATTTGAATTGCGGCACGTTTGTGGGTCTAGCTTATTGGAGCTTGGTAGCTGCACGATTTCTCACCGCCCGGCAGAAATGGAAGAAGAAGGGGTTACTTGCAAATACTCGCTTATTTGCCTAGGTTAGATTAGGTACAACGACCCTGCTTTCACATGGATGCATAAATTGCAATACCTCGGTACCTCGGTACAACGAATGTCTCCTCCTTGGATGAAATTGCTTTAACCCAACAATGCCGATATTGCAATGGCAGCTGAAAGAGCTCGCTTGGTTCTATTTACATATACGGATGACATAGCGCCGCATGACACAGCTAGACTCCAAAGTTGATGAAAAGGAAGGCAGCGTATATCTCTTAGCCCAGGGTCAAAAATAACTGTAACTTGGGTAGGCAGGTAGGTATCATGTATCGTGACTTGGTTCAGCAGGTATATATTGGGTTAGTCTGACATCTCGGAATCAGATCCAGAGCTACTTGTGCTATCATCTGAAGTATTTAGGTCCATAACTTCACCATCCTCCTCTTCATTAGCCAACTCAGCTGAAATCTTGCCGCTTAACCCGTAGTCAACGAGTGGAGATGCCATCCGCTTCTTTGACGATTCCTTTCTAGGTATTTCTTCTATTATATATCCCTCGTCTAAACTGGCGCCGACTGGCAATGCGTAGATTGTCGGAAATTCAACAATTTCTTGGCCAGGAAGAATACTAGCCAGGTTTTCTGATGCTTTCAGTGGAATCAGCGTCTTGGGCCCCTTAATCGGTTTCCTTTGCCTAAGGAAAAAGAACCGATATTTATGCCTCGCTGTGTGGTGACCGTTTGTCTCTATTGGGACGCTCCAGGAGCCGTCGGTATGATTTTGCATCAGGCATGGCGAAGCTTGCCACGTATTTGTTGTTGGGTCTTGTGATCCTTGCCCTATTGCTTGCTGCTTTCGAAGCGCCCTTTTCTCTTCTGCTCGCTCACGATCACTGAGTTGTCTTAGCCGGTAATGCTCCAATGCCTCAGTAAAAGCGACATGGAGCGGTGTCTCATCGAGGGCTTTATGTAATATCCGAGTTGATTGAGGTTGGCCACCAACAGCAGTAGACAACTCTGTGTTGAAAAGTACCCATTCCACTTGCCAATTGATCGTTTTGGTTCGTCTATTCCAGCTCATCTTGTTCTCCTTGGAGCGTGTCATGCCATAGGGTACTGATGAAACATGTATTCCAAGCTCGCGCATTCTATTCATCACATTTCTGTCAAATTTCCGCGAGCCGTCGTCAACGGCGGTCCTGCCCCGGCTTTGACCTTTGTGGAGGCGTGACTTTTTGTGCGGCGGTGGTCTAGAGGCTTCGTCGGGGAGAATGTCTCTGTCTTCTCGCAATATACGCTCGGCTCGTTCGACAGATCTCTCGATCTTGGTGAGAAAGTTGTAGTCGTGATCAATACCAGCATCGGTTTTCAGCTTGTCCAGTTGGACAAAGGCCGTCGCGTCGCGTTCGCCGTTACACGACGACCAAGTCTTATGTTTTTTTACGCAAGACAGAGAACAGGTTCGTGCTCCACATCGTGGGCATTTGTATCTCGGCGCTTGAATATGGCAAATGGTGCAAAGTGAAGTCAGCAATGGATCTGCCATGGTCAGCCCCGGACTATGTGTTGGATATCGAGAGCAGTGGATTTGCACAGTCTTGGAGTAGTACCAGTGTGACAGTCGGAGAAAGGGTTTAAAATATACTAAGAAAATGGAGAGTGTTATTGATTCTAGGCCATAGTTATAAGTAATAATAGATGACTCCTTTTAGTTTGTGTTGTTAAGTAGACGGTCACAGACTGCTGCGACAACGAGAAGTATTTGGTAACCAGCTCTATCAACATCACTTTCAAGGCAGAAGCTCTTATCTTATCGATAGGTACCTAGCCGCTCCTTATCAGCTTACCTGCGGTATCTATCAAACCCCCTCTGTCCGCCTTAGCTTGGGATTGCTGCATATGCAGGCAAGATGCACGGCCAGTATCCATTTCTCTTGGCAAGTACCGTAGGTACCGTAGTATTTCGGCTTACCTAGGTATTACTTGTCCAGAGTGCTTCAACCTTCAACACCATGAAGTCCCAGGTATTCAAAAGGCTTGTTATCCTTCATTGGGCACAAGGTGCACGGAGGGGTTTAAAAACAAATCGCCGTTGAAAGAACTTGTTGGTTGCATAAGCGTCCAAACACGACTTCAGGAGCCCACCGCCAATAAGTCCATGACCTCTGAGATAGGTTTTACCGTCCTGAATCGGAATGGGAATCTCACCTGGACACTAATGGCTTCCCGCCGTAGCGCGCATGCATTTGGTCTATCTCACAGCCAACATTTAAATCACGTTACGGCAATATCTTCGTAGCCACCAACGGTTTGATCATGCCCCATCATGGAACCTTGACAGTCCCGTTGAGACTGATTGATCTATTGAATCTAGCCCTTCTTCCTTTATGAATATCACAGGCCGCTTCTCGACCTTTCCACAGCCCGACGCATTTGCATTGCCACGGTTGAAGCGGTCACTGACTGTGTACTAGCTATGGTGCGATTTTGGAATTGTGCCATTGCGGCATGCCCGAACGCTGCAGCCATCGACATTGGTGACTGCCAGCGATGTGAGTCCATGTATTGTGCCATACATATTGCGTCCGCGTTGCATACCTGCAAAGTAAGATGCCTTAGTATCTGTGAGTGGAGCGACTGATTTGACCCTCACTAAAAGAAGGAACCCCTCGATGACGATGCCTGGCTGGCAGCCCAGACAGCCGAGTTGGTCGCTCTCAGCCAGAAGACGAATCACGCGGCACTTTTACGGCGCGCGACAGAGCTTTCTGGCGGCTTAGCATGCCGTCTAGACGACGAGGACCTTCTGGGACGTCGTCAAATGGGCGGCATGCATGTTCATCTTCAGCTTATATTTGAAGATGGAACTGTCTGGCTAGCCCGAATTCTCCGCGAGCGGTACACGTCTTTCGACGACGAACTCAGCAACCAGATCTTGCTCAGCGAGTGCGCGACGCTACGGTGGTTAGAGTCTGTTGACGTACCGACACCGCGACTTCACGGGCACGGGCTGCGCGGCGATCCACGGAATGAAGTAGGTGTTGCCTACATGATTATTGACAAGCTGCCCGGCCAACCTTTCAACTCGTGGGCGGCCTCAAAAAATCAAAGGTTACAGGTGCTAGACCAATGGGCCAACATCCTTTGCACCTTATGCAAACACCCTCTCGACAAGATTGGATCCTTGACCTTCGACGCAGACGGAGCAATCCAAGTAGGCCCCATTGCGAGCGATAGGACAGGAACGCTGCCCTGCATAGGCCCCTTTAAAGATGCGAGAACCTTTTATAGCACCTGGGCCGAGACATATCTCAAACTTATTTCCGATGGTCAACTCTTCTCTCTATACTCAATCGATGCGTACCTAATGTTCAAATTCCTTGCGGAGCAGGCCAACGCAAGTACTTGGTTTAAGAAATGGCAGGACTTTAACTCGGGGCCTTTCTTCTTAGCACATACAGACGACAAAGGAGACCATATTCTAGTAGATGATGACTTTCGAATCACCGGCATTATCGACTGGAGTTTCGCGAGGGCAGTCCCCGCATACGAAGCTTTTGGTCCTTCACTCGTGTCTGCGAACAACAGCAGTCTCTTCTCCGGAGAACCAGGGCTGAGTGAAGAAGATTGGGCGTTGGGACGGGAGTTGCAACGTCGTGGGGCACCACACTGCTACTTTCACTCAGATGAGATGCGACGATTCCTCTTCGGTCTTGGAATGGGATTGGGTCTCACCCAAGATGAGGCCATTAACGTCTTCCGAGGTCTTGTGGCTACTTTCGACGGCACGACGCCCGACTGGCAAGAATGGCGGCGAGCCAACCTAAGTAAGTGGGCAAATGATGCTCGACTGGTCGCCATTTGCGAGGCATCGTAAGGGGGCATGCCACTCAATCCAAGGATTCATGCAGTGCCTATACTGAAGGTTCGTCGTTTCGCAACTTGCTCATTCTCAACTTGTGGCCGCCCAAGCATCCGTAGCCGAAGCTGCCAAAGGGGTGGGAGGACCTAGCGGGGTTTACCGGTGGAAGTGTACTTGTCAGGCGGTTCCACTTAGGACTTGCTTCAGGACTTTCGAGGGATGAAGCTCTGGGCAGGGTTGAAGCTGTGCTCGCTTTGCTTGACGGGAAGGCGCCTGAGAAGGGGTGGTATCAAGTAGCCGGTGACCCACGGCGTGAGAAAGTCGAGGAACTGATAGCAGAGCGAGAGAGAGATACGGCGACAGGTGCGGGATAGTCTGACCTATGGCAAGGGAATACCTAATTGGCGACCAGGCATTACGCAGATAGACACCTACCCTAGGGATGGATACATGTAAATTACGGTCCGTCAAATCGTGTTCTCTCATATGATGGTGAATTTAGTAAACCGGAACCGTTTTGAGGATCGTTCCGAGTAACGTTTTGTATGTAATATTTGCACAAATGCTGTTGCTCAGTCGCCTGACTAAGAACAGGCTGAGCCGAGTCTGGACAAAAGCGGCGACTACGCTATCTAATCCCGATCCGTTTGCCGGCACAGGAAATGGTAAAACCTACCTAGGTAAGAACCTCCTCCAAATCTCCCTGTCGGAACACGGGGGGGTAAAGTATGTAGATGTCATCCAATGGTGGGGTTACATCTCTAATAAGATCTCGGCCGTTTCTCCTGTCCCACCAGGTACAAAGTAGCTATTGCGCAAGCGTGCACGTTGCAAGTTGCTTGGTGGATAAGACATTCCGCTAATCAATGGCGTCAACAAGGCAGATCTTGATGCAGATGGCTTATCAATCTCAAAAATATACATACTTACCGATCTAGAAAAACTGCCGCCGATAGACTGATCGTTATATAGATGGTAATAACCGCCAAGTTAGCTGACAAAACGGTCATCTCCATCTCGAAACTTTCCTATTTCGAATGCCTATACAAAATTTCGCTTCTCATTTTCTTGGACTTTGTCTCCTGCTATAGGAGGTAGATATTATTTGCGGAGACCTCGCGATCACAGAGTCCCTTTATTTCCCGAGAGCCCCAGTCATCATGACGACAATTTCAGTAAACGAGGGGCAGCAGCAGTACGACCCCACCAAGATATGGACGACACTCCTAACCAACCGCGCCTACTTTGGCGGCCTGTTGGTGCTCGATCATTCGTTGCGCAAGTCGAACAGCCGCTACCAGCTCAAGGTCATGGTCACGCGCGATGTCGAAAAAGATGAGGAATACATGGGCGCCTTTGCCGCCGCCGGCATTCCCACCATCGTCGTCGACAAGATCGAGCCCGCACCCCGTGATGGCAAAGTCAATCGCGGTACCTGGGAGAAGCTGGCGCCGTGGTCCTTCACCGAGTACGAGGTAGGTTCTCGTCGTGATTCATCGTGCTTATTTACGTACCCGTTGTGCTTCGCTGCTTTTAGTCGGACGTATTTGTTCAGAACTCAGTCGCGGAGAATTTGACGATGCGCCAGCCCCAGTACACTATCAAAGTAATCACAATAGCCCAACACGAAAACCGTGACTGATGGCGCATTGTGCATTTGTGTCATATAGCGCGTTGTCCTCCTCGACAGCGACCAGATCATCCGTCAGAATATCGACTACATGATGGAGTTTGACCTCCCCGACGGTTGGATAGCCAGCACCCACGCCTGCACCTGTAACCCGCGCAAGCTACCGCATTATAGCAAGGATTGGTATGCTATATTCCTTCATCCCCAGATGCTATGATATATACCTTCGAGAGTACGGGCTTTCCCACATTCAACTGCGAACTGACATTCCGTCCATAACAGGGTCCCTGAGAACTGCGCCTTCACCGCGGCAAACCAAGAGACAGGCGAGCCCGCGCCCATTACGGAGTCAAGCCCCAATAATCACCACCTACTAAACAGTGGTACGGTAGTGTTGCGGCCATCCAAAGAACAATTCGATGCCTTGATCGATGCCATGAACACCCATCCCGATGTGCCCAACATGCTATTCTTCGACCAGGACCTACTGGCCATCATATACCGGGGCAAGTGGAAGCCATTGCCCTACAAATACAATGCGCTAAAGCCGATGCGTGATTGTCATGCTTCGCTGTGGCGGGACGAGGACGTCAAGATCCTACATTATATCCTCAACAAGCCTTGGAAGAGTCGGACTTACAACAATGACCGCATTGAGAGCACGCACAAGTTATGGTGGGATGAATACGCCGAGGTTGAGGAGGAGTGGGTAAGCAGTCCTGACCAGGAGAAGAGGGAGCTATGGAAGAACGTCGTTGTGCCTATCGTTGCGCAGGAATGATCTTCTCTCGGATCTCAAAGCGGGACTAGGAAGATCGTTGGATACAATATTTTAGATTATATGACATCTACGGCTACGAGTGAACGATCTCTATGCATTATTATGCGCGACAGGCATGCCAGAAAACATTATATAGAGCAAGCGGCGCATTCTCAACAGCAGACTGAGGACTTGGCTGCATCTGACTTGACTAGTAATCTTGCTTATATGCAATTCAGAGCCAACCCTGACTTCGATGACAACAGTCCATCACTAGTCCTGTCTTGTGTCTGTCTTGTGTCTGTCCTGTGCTTTCGTCTTATAGTATTTACTCCCCAGCAAGCGCCGTTTCCCATTTCTGTTCATCTGTCCCCCAACAGTACAAATAACCATAAAACTTTCACTCTTTAATCTTCGCCTCAGCCTTAGGAGGTCTCACGCCAAAAATCGTACTACCAACTCTAACCTCATCACTGCCCATAGTAATAGCGCCCTCGAAATCCTCGCTCATGCCCATACTAAGCTCCAATTTCCTCCCCCCTTCCTTCCCCCCACCACCATCCCCTAACTCTAAACCGAGTTCCTTAATCACCAGATCCCGCTGTTCTTTCAGGGCCAAGAAATCCTCGTTCTCGTTCTCGGGCGTCGTGGCCACAGACCGCGCGATGGCGCCAATGGTCATGAGGCCGAGAAGGTGGAGGTTGGGTGAGGCTTCGACGGCCTGGCAGAGGGCTACCGTCTCGGGACCGGGCGAACAGCCGGACTTGGAGGCTTCGCCGGAGGTGTTGACTTGGACGTGGATGTTGAGTTTTTCTGGTGCGGTGGAGGGGGAGGAGGAGGAGGAGGAGAAGGAAGAGATGAATTCTCCACGGTACCGGTCTAGGAGTTGGGCTTTTTTCAACGTGTCTACGCTGGACACGCACCAGAGGTTGGGGATCCTGGCGAGGTTTTTGCAGTGCCCTGTGGATGGATGTGGTTAGTAGGTGGATGATAGACTCGTGAGCAAGAGGTAGTGGGCTATTTAGTGAGCTAGGATATGTCGATATTGGTCCTCAGTCTTTGCGCGGGATATGAATCGCAACCAAATTCTTTGCCATCTCAACCTCTTCCGAGGAGGAGAGAGTGATATGCCATTCGGTAGTATCTTATACCCTGATCAATCTGAACCCAATGCCTAGGATCCAAGATGCCCAGTTGCGCGAACCACCACCCAGACCCTGGACATATACGCCAGGCGCTGTAACAGTACAGCACAGCACGGCGCATCTCACTCACCAGACTGTAAGCCACCGATGAAATGCCACTTAATATTCCTAGGCAGTAGCTCAGCCTTCTGGGCCAACTCCTGGGCATAATTCTCGCCAAAGTGCAGCTGCGGCTCTATGCCGGACCCTTTATGCGGTTGAGCGAGAGCCAGGATGTCGTTTGCGGGTTTGAGCTTTGAGACGGCTACCAGCCGGACCTGAGGATTACATTTCAGTATTGTGGTCTACATTCTTTTGTTAAGTTATACGGTGTATAAAGGAGTGGATATAAGAAAGAAAGAAAGAAAAAAAAAGGGGGGGGGGGGGGGGTTGTATGAAGAGCAGAGCATGAGAGTTTAAGGTACAGGTCGAACTTACGTTCCGGCCCTTGGCGGCGGCGGCAACACGCTCGCTCACGCCCTTGATCTGCGAGGCGAGCGCTGCGGCTCTAGAGGGATCGATCTTCATTTCTTCGACCTCTGTCATCGTCGTACTTTAAAGTAGCTTAAAAACATAAGAAGTTTTGCAGCCCTGACAGTGAGTCCTTAGGCGTGGATTGCGTCGGATACTGTGTCCATTTGGTGGCAAGTTCACAGAAATTTGGAGTACGGTGGAGGTGTCGTTACAGTGTATATACTGTGTGAAGCACTGTATGTCTGAGAATAAATGATCCCAATGAGCCGGCCACTACCCGAGCGGAAAAACCCATGAAATCTGGTGATCTTTTCTTAACATATAAAAAATTGTGGAAGATTATGAGTGTAGTAGAGTATCGTATCATCTTTTTTTTATAGTCCCATCACCGCTTCCCGTAATTTTGCTCTGGAAACGAGGGTGAGTAACTCACTCAGGAACCACTCTAAGTTCTAATGAGCGAGTTGTACTAGCATCTACGATACTAATTATAGCTATATAGTAAGGTGAAAATAAAATAAAAATAAAACCCAGTCGTGTATGCTAATGGACGAAACCCCAAAAGCGAGTAATTTCCGAGGACATACCAACAATTCCTGTTTCTCAGCTGGTTAGTTGTCTGCCATTTATCAAATTCTTGTCTTAGTCTATCATATGACATCTAGGAAACGGGCATATTCTGTGTTATTCTAGCCCTTTATGTGTTCTATTATCAGTTTTTAATGGTGCTGCGCGCGTATCGATTCAACATATGGGAGTTATCTTCCCAATATGTCAAATGCTATAGGTTCCAAGTCATCCATTAGGTTGATCAGCGACGAAATAGAAGTAGAGGCAATGTCGCTTCTTAAAGACTGGCAGGTCTTCTAAGAGGAGATACTTGACAGCAAATATAGGCAGTAATCCCTCATACCTGTTTCGGCATGTGTAAAGGTCGGACTACCAGTATTTAGCGGTAGAAATTACCAGATATCTCCATGGTTAATACTGAGATGTTTCAAGTCTCGGTTCGTGTCCTTCCTAGAACTAAACTACTCTGACTGCTAACTATTCAGTGCCGTGGGTCTCCACGACCACATCACTGGATACAGGGCTTCGTCGTAGCGTCATCTTGAAATAAGACACATCAACCAACACCACTTCTCAAAAGCCTAGAATGCCCGAGACTGTCTCAGGTTCGTCCACAAAGCCTGATGCAAAACAAGGAAAGACATGTACCTATAGGACAAGGTAACTGGATACACACCCAGCTCATGCCAATCGTCTGTATCCATGTGAATTGTAGTCCAACACGTCCAACAGTTCCATCTTCCGTTTTCAAGTCCCGATCTCTCAGGTTCATCAGTACATCAAATCCGAATACACCGTCAAACCAAAGCGGAACACTCAGATCTTCAGATCCAACGGCCTACCCCGAGGCGTATAACTACCAGCCCTTGCAGCCGCAGCAGTCACATTCGCGACCATCTCCAGCGCCAAAGTAAGAGTTCTGCGATGCTCAGCAATCATAGCGCGCTGGCTATCCAGGAGCTGCTTTTGCAAGCGGACAAGATCCACAGCAGAATCCAACTTCTTCTTGATTCTCACACAATTACACTCACGCTCCCTTACATCACTCCGGTCTTTCTCTTTCGGCAGGACTCTCCCAAGGCCGGGGAACGAGTTCCACAGAGACACGACGGTAAGCCGGACGGCGCTGAATGGATTTTTAGCACTGCTGGATGTGGCGGAAGAGGCCATAGCGGGTTGCGTGGAGAGCATTCCTGGCCCGTTGGTGTGTACGAGTGGACAGAGGGTGTAGATGTGTGGACGGCCTGTAAAGGAGCAGTACATGAGTCCCGTCATTATGTCGTAAGTTGTAGTTGTTGGTGCTGGGGTATTGGTATTGGTACTTGTGGGTGTCGTAAGACAGGCTGTACCGGTACAGGTGGAGAGGAATACAGTCGTCGTCACCGTTTTCAGCGACATATCCGTGTATACACTTGTCACCGTGAGAATGATCGTTTGTATGACAGTGATCTTCGCGAGATCTTCAGAGGTAGTTGTCAAGGCTGTCTCCGGATCTGTGGTAGGAAGAGGAAGGGCATGCGTGGAATCTGTAATTGTTAGCTATCTATCAATATGCAGATGGGCTTGTTTCTGGAGAAAATTGTATATGTACCATGAATTCGGATGTTGAGTTGTCCGGGTGGTGAAGTCTGTGTCGGCCAGCGGGTCTCACGATGATCTGGCGGTGCGGGTTGCTGTGTCGCAGGCTCGGTAGTCTCAGTTTTGTAGGCGAGGGTGTCTTTCGACAAGCCATACCAACCAACTATAAAGTATACACATTAATATTGGTGTCTAACTTTCCATGAAAATAACTATAGGCACTCACCTATGACCGAACCGAGGGCAATGAGAACTATGGCGAGAAACATGTGGCCAGCAAAGCGAAACACAGCAGGGGAAGCTCTCTTCTTGAAACCTAATCGCGAAAATTTGCATCAGCATTCCATGCAACCAACGCTCTAGCCACTTCGATGTAGGGAAAATACCGCGCCATTTATCCTTCCAGTGTTCAACCTTCATAGCCATGATGGAGTTGCGTTGAGCACTTGGATCATTTGGAGTCATGATCTTTCGAGTTTGAAGTGTTGGAGGCGGAGGCGTTACGGATTCTCTGCGAGCCCATAGTGTGGACTGATGGCGTAGGAGGACCTGGCGAGATGGAAGAGCTATTCTCAAGGAATTTAGATGGAGTAGGAATTGCGGCGAACCTTGCCTTCTCGGCGCATATTGAGAGCTATCGCTGCGGCGCCGGTCGTTGTGGTCGTGGGTTTTAGGCGGTGTGCATGGGATCCGCATCATGTCGGCGATTCACGCAACTGTGAAAGAAAGCAAGAAGATAATAGTATTGTTTCCTAGGGATAAAATGACAGTGGCTCGCATGTTGTGCACATACGTTCAAAAATGCGCACAGATCGTGCGGGAGAGGAACAACCGGGTGACTAGGAGACAACAGGTATGTAAGGTAGTGTAAGGTAAGCAGGATTTTTGATCAGAGCCGTGTGGCAGCACACAACCTGGAAATGTATACCTAAATGTCCAAGAATGCCAGTGGATTTGAATCGAAGATGAGCCAGGCATTCATTCTATGCCATTGTCAGGCAGCAGGTGCACTGTGCATTCCTGCTTAAACTTAGGTTATCCAGAAACCAGAAACCAGAAACCTGATGCCATGGCATGTGCTGCACCCCTTTCCCTAAGTTAACCGATCTGCTAAGGCTAAGGTAATGTAAGTTCGGACAACACCTAATTGTCCCTTCGAGCTCGAGTCGCAAGTTGATGGGGTTTTAGCTAGCAATATACCATCATTCCATGTAAGCCAAGGCGATATTAAAGTGGTTGATTCTCGTATCAATTATTTCTTACTATTCTACATGATAGTGACTTATTAGCCAAGCTGACGATTTGTGTCACACAGGAGTCCTACTACTAGACACGTTGCTGGCTTATCATCTCGCCAGACGCCTTTTTGCTTCGAGGGTCCTTGATGCGGGGGGTTTTGTTTGTTTATGCACTGGTTCTTATGTTCAAATTACCGTGGGTTGCCTATGTCACCAACACATTGCTAAAAGCCTCTGTAATCTCCTGACGCGTGGGCCCTTCCTGAATACCGGGTGCTCTCGAGATACCCGCAGACATTCTCTCCTCCATCAGTTTGAGCAGCACAGCAGGCACGCTCTCGTCTGTAGCCCTGATAGTAAGCCGGACCATCTGTGATACGTTAGCTGACATCATGAAGGGCACATGTTATTAGGAGATGTACCTGTGACGCGTAGTTCGGCTCTAACCTCAGCAAGCAGCCGAACTTGCCGCCTTCAGCAGTATGCAGAACGCTTGCGCCGACAAAATTCTTCGTGTTTGGATCAACTCTTTCTAGAATACCCCATCTGAACCCCTGAATCACCTTGCGAACAAACGATTCGTTAATCTCTCGGGTTGCTTCCTTTCCGCTCGCAAGTCCAATGATGGCCTGCGCTTCACGGGGCGCACCGCCAATTTGCTTCCACCTCTTAAAGAAGTCGTCTGCCGATAACTCGGCTGGATCCATAAACTTGTGCGCTGTCAAGGGTAGCTTCAATGTCAGTGCCTGGAGAGCTCCTGCAAGGTAACTGATTCTGATGGTAGGACTCTTGCTGAAGACCTTCTTGGACTCAAACATGATAACCTGTCTTGCTTGTCCTCCTTGGGCTATACTGCTATCAGGCAAACTCTTGACATCCCAGGTCAGATTAGTCTTCTCGCTATCGTCCAGGTCTAACGTAGTTGTGAACGAGCCGATGGTGGCAGGTGTCTTATTTAGGAAATATAGAATGAGGCAAGCCATTTGGCCACGGTATTCAGATCTGACGCCAACCTGGAGCTGCCCATCCTCGAAAAGAATACCATCGGCTTTGAGAAGCAGCTTGTTATACCCTGGCTCCCAACCAGGAGACAAATGAGCAGCGCTGGCTAAATTTGGTGCCTTTAAGAGCTTTTCAGCCATTGGCCCGGCGTTCATATCTAGACCAGCAAGATCATTAGAGGAACCATTAGTACCATTCGCAGTGCCGTTCGCAGGGCCATCACCATTTGACACCCCGTTAGAACTGAAGGCCCTCCTCAGTCCTGGCTGCTTGGCCATATTCAACTCTGAGGCATCCACATTGGCATCTTTGCCGCCCACGACCCAAGTCCGCTTATCGCTTGTACCAGCATGCTTCGAATGGAGTCGAGAGAGTAGCGCAGACTGGCGTTCGGGGAAAGGCGGCATTTCATCACAAACAGTTCGTAGAAGGTCGTCCGACGGAAGGCTTGCAAGAGTCAAGTATTCACATGCTCGCTGTTGCAGCTCAGAGTCCAACGTATGGGAGTAGATCTCGAAGACGTGAAGAAGCTGCGGCTTAATTTCGGGAAACAAGTTGACGAACTTGATGAATGATGATAAGATCATGGCACGCGTGCCAGAGGAACAAGCAGAGAGTTTTCCAGACAAGGTGATAAACTGCTCGATCGGGCTACAGCCTTTCTCCTCTGCAATCAAGTGGCCGAACTCGCCTAAAATGTATGCGCCGATCTTCACCAATGTCTCATGACAATGGTCTTGCTTGACATGTTGTAAAGTATTCTTTGCTGCATATACCTGTAACTCTTCGTTGTTTGTTACTATCTGGATGACGCGTTGCCAGACCTCGTCACTAAGATGATCACCGGCAACGGCCACGAGTCGCAGTGAAACGTTGATATACCACTGAATGTCGGTGGCGTACTTCTCTGTTAGGATCGCAATTTTTAAAGCCATCTCCTCGCGTATAGCAAAATCCGCATTCTGTAGATACTGGAGTAGCTCTGCCACGATTGGCCCAGAATTGGTCGAGTCGCACATACTATATAGCAAGTCAAGACCCTTTCGGCGCACACTGATGTCCCGATCTTTGAGTGAGCCCAGGATAACCTCTTGGTGCTGCTTGATGGGGCCTAAATTCTCAGCGCGTGCGGCAAGATGTGTCATGGCCTCCAGACCAAGATACCGAACATTCGTCTCCCGAGAAGTTATGAAGCGGCCAAGTCGGGACGATATCTGCTTCATCAAAGCATGTTCTGTATCTAGATGGATGATGAGATTGATCGCTTCGAACAGGACGGCATTCTGAGCGTTATTCTGCTGCACATTTTTATTTGATTCCATAGCCAGATTCAATATCTTCTGTAGTGACTCTCGAATCATTTCACGGACGTGACTGTCCTCTAGATCTTACGTTAGTGACTCTCGCAAATACCTCGAGGAAAACATACCTGAAGGCTGAAAGTATTGTAGCAGACGAAGTAGTTTGACCTGGATCCAAGGACAAGGAACTTTGTAGTACAGATAGTCATTCGAATAATCACCATCAACTATTATTCGCTTAAGACGCGATGCCGCCTTGACATATGCGCCTTTGTATTGATCAGGATTGTCTTGTGCGACAGCCATTACCAAAGATGTCACCGACAAAGCTACGCCAAGGTCGGCATCGTCCATTAGCGATATTATGCGTTCTGCCCACTGTGGCTGAATCATGTCAGGGTGTTTCCGGTAAAGACGAAGAAGAGTGAGCGCGGCCTTTTTCTTCACGAAAGCCTTGGATGTACTACGATTCTTGTCAGTCGCTGTCCGGAAGAGCAGAATGCCGCGACGTACGGTGAAATTAATAGTCTGTGGACTTCTCCACTCAAGGCTTCTCCCATCTCCCTGCCTCCCACGTTTGCAATTGCATGTAAAGCCAAGCAATTAAACAGCTCGTTGTGGTCCGTGAGGTCCTTTCGTATGCTATTGACAACCAAATGAAGCAGCTCATGCTTCTCGTGAAGGAACAGCGTCATTGCCAAGTACCCTATTTGCTTCTCGGAATATTTATTCGCTGAAATGAGGTTAACTGCTTCGAGGTGTCCGAAATCGACATTCCAACCTAGAATGTAGATATACAGGAGCTGCATAGGTTAGATCAAGAACATTAGTGCTAACATGAGGGTGTCATACCTTGCAGACGTATTTCTTCTTGTGGTAGCCGTTCAAGTTACCATCTAGATGACTAGGTTAGCATGCGCGTCCTTGCCTCGAGTTGTGTAGTCGATTATCAGAACAGACCCTTAAACTTCTGCCTGTTTGTGAGATTAATCGGTCAGCAAAGCATCCCACTGTCTAGAGTTACAACTACAGGAATTGTCACCAACCGAATGTTTGCCAGCTCCTTGTTGATTCTCTTCTCCTCCAGATCCCTTGCCCGGGCATTTCTGAGATCAGCGATGAATTGGACAAGGCCGCGCATGTTGGAATTATTGTTGCTCGACCGGCCGAGGAAGCCGGCTGCTGCTGACGAAGCCATGGCGCGAAGATGTAAGCGAAGACGTTTGCGACAGAGTCCTTTTCCTTTTCCTTTTCTTTAAAGCCAGGTTTATATCCCACCCTCACGTCCACCAATCAACACACCGCCAACTCCCAATGGGTATATAGTAATGGTAAAGGGTTGAAGAAGGTCTTTATTGTCCAATTCGGAGAGGTCCAGAAAGCGCGCTCAAATCTGCGGCTCTCATGGTAGGCCAGGTCAATCCACCAACATGATCAAGCCGGGTTGCCGAGTCAGTGGTTCGTTTTTGTTCGCGGTGTGACGGCGGATATAAAGTTTAGGGTCGTCGTCTGCAACAGCAAGTGTATGATGAGCGAGCGATCGGGGTACGTCGGGTCTGCTCGGGAGTGTGGTAATCGCAATATACGCACGTGAGTGGTGTGGTATGGTGAGTGTCGGGAAATATTGAAGGTCAGGCGCAAGGACAATAATGCTTATCGATGATCCTCGTTCGACCCGTTGAAGTACAAGCGGCAGATAGGGAGCATGCAGGACCTCAAGCACAGGCTGTTGAAGGATCTGGGCTTCTTGTCCGACTCGAGTTCAAGGGGCAGTCTTAATTAACTCCGTGCGCCGATGCGTCGTTAGCAACTGTGTACTAGATGTGTACTAGATAGAATGGAGCTTAAATGAGGGATCTTACCTAATGCATTAACCTCTAATCGATTCTAATCGATAGGCAACTAAAGCGATATTAAGCATACCTCGTTACCTCGGTAGCGTGACAGGGGTAGCTCCGACGTCACACATGCAACATTGAACTCTCCACGATAGCTCGATAGCTCGATAACTCCGAGAAAAGCTTCACTTGTCTCCCATTCCGATCAGTAGGTATGTGACAAACACCCACCGAGCTTGGGAGGATGGATTTCACTGCTCACCGAACGACTCAAATATGCCGATATATTTCTAATTCTAGGCTATCACCGTCCATTGCAAGCTCGACGCGTCGATCCTACGCCTTCCAAGCTTCCGCGCCGCCCATCCATCAAGTTTTCAACCGACGCACGAAATGGCTGCAAAAAGAGCGCGCAGCCGGTGATATTGAGAACAGCCGAATCGCTGACTATCTGAAAGATGAAGTTGCGACCCGTGTTTGCGAGAGATTATTAGTGAGTCATGATTCAGAGGCAGCTTATTTCTCTAGCCTCAGTCCATGCTAACTTACCATTCGAAGGACATTAAACGCCATTATCCTCATGTCCTTGATTTCGGTGCGAACTCATGCAACATTGCTCGAGCTCTAACTCGCGAGAACCCCGATCCAAACCCAGAGACGCTTGTTTCAGAACCAATCGCGAAAAGGGTTGGCCATCTGTTAGCTGTCGACTCTTCCGAGAGTATGCTCTACCGTGATGCCGACCTCGAGTTCAACAAACATATCAACATGACGAGGGAGATTCTGACGGATGAGGAGACACTACCCTACGATGCCAACTCCTTTGATCTAGTTCTGAGCTCTTTGAGCATGCATTGGATTAATGATCTACCCGGTGTGCTCGCGCAGATTAACAACATCCTAAAGCCGGATTGTGCCTTCATTGGTGCCATGTTCGGGGGTGATACTCTCTACGAGCTTCGAACGTCGCTTCAGCTAGCCGAACAGGAAAGACGGGGCGGTATCTCACCTCACGTTTCACCCCTAGCTGACACCCGCGACGTGGGCGGGCTGCTGCAGAAGGCCGGCTTCAAGATGTTGACAGTGGATGTGGACGACATTATTGTCGATTATCCGGACAGCTTCGCCTTGATGCAAGATATACAGGCGATGGGTGAGAACAATGCGGTTCTAGGCAGGGAGATGGGACCCATCCAGAGGGATGTGCTTCTAGCCACAGATGCAATCTACCGTGAACTCCATGGTAACGAGGATGGGACATTACCTGCTACATTCCGTTTGATCCACATGATTGGATGGAAAGAATCAAAGGACCAGGCTCAGCCACTGCCTCGCGGAAGTGGCGAGATCAACTTGAAAGATATCTTAGAGAATAAATGAATGTTCCTCAAATTTTAAATTTTAATCACCCAACGGAGAACGCTCGTCGAACCGTGACTTTCAGTGACTCATAGCAGCGTAATCCATCTTCGTCTCCGTATCATCTCGATCCAGCGGATGAGTTGTGTCGGCCAAGTCTCCCATTTGCCTGTCCCTATGGGCTACAGTGATGTATTGGCAATATTCTTATGACACTTTACTCTAAACCCTCCTAGTTTCTCAGCACAATAGCAATCGAAACAGAAATTTCATGCTGGCAAAACTAGGGTGGTTCAAGGAGATTCTTCCAATTTTTATCGTCCTTTTACCCCCCATGCCACAACCCTTCTTCATCATGAGTCTATCCACTAGTCGGTACGGCATGGTGGATGCGGCTTGGGCTGTGTTGACCCCCTAGTGGTAGCATTGTACTGCATTAAAGCAAACTTGTGTCCAAGTCTGGAGAGACTGAGCCATGGATGTTTTCTGGTATTGAAAAACCGAACCGTCGTCGAAAATCTGCATAGATGTGGAGCTAGTGTTTACCCCTTCATGCCTGGTACAAGTGCAAAGGAATTTGAGAGTAGCGCATATGGGAGTGGAACACCTCATGTACTGGAACTCTTGCCCCCAAAGAGTGAGAGAAGCAGTATGGCAACGCATGGTCCGACTATAATGCGTTTAGTCTACAGCTAAATCTAATCACCGCTTTCTAGAAGTGGACAATACAGCAGACAGTATATCTTCCGGCGCCGTGTCGTATGCATTACCTGCAAGAAAAACTTGTTGGTAGCATGTGTAACGCTTCTAGTTGGTCGGATAGTCTAACATTCACTGCGCTTGTTGGTAAGCACGCTTAGATGCTTTGAAGTACCCATGGGCTGATACAGATTGTATCGACAAGACAAACCTTAGCGAAGTTATCCGAGGCTACCTAGTCAACTCAATGTTTTCCTAGTAATGCCAACCCATAACTTGCTACGCATACCTAGAAGATGTTTCACCGATGAGCACTATTGAGTCCTCCATACGGTTGAGCCGCTTGTTTCGTCGCAGCTGGACACTGCAGGAGCGACTAGCCCCAAGGAACATGCATTTTTTTTTACATCTCACTAGATTCGAATGGGTAGCAGAATCAAACACCACCGCCTAATAGCAGAGATAATGGAAATATCTCCCAAAGTGCCTTCTGGGCGGGGGCTTGGATGGTGCCAGTGCCGCACAGAAGATATGCTAGATGTCTAAGCGAAAAACAACCAGAGTAGAAGATGCTGTCTATTTTATGCTTCGTTCGTTTGATTTGCACATCCCGTTGCTATATGGTGAAGGCAGCAAGGCGTTCACCAGGCTCCAATAAAATTTTATTCAATTCTCCGATAACCACGCCATATACTGCTGGAAAGTGGCTAATTACCTAAATACTTAACATAGTTTCTTAGTGAAGACCATCATATCCTAGTTGTCATTATAAATATTTCGCCCGACTAGCATTAGCGTACAAAAGGTTGTATTGGTATTTAATAATCCAAGGAAAGTTAACATAAATGCCTTCTTGATTTCTTGATAGGTCGCTGGGTTGGTCAAAATGTTCTGTAGTATAGTCACAATAGCTGCCGCGTTTGTGGCTCCGTGCAAGTTCTACCCCTGGGTACTCTGCTATAACATAATCATATCAGGGAGCCTTCTCTGCACATATCTGACGACGCTGTCTTGCATGGCCAGGAAGAAGTCCCTGTACTACGAAGTCAGTGCGTCTTCCAGGGATATACCTGTCCCTGTGGCTCGGACTACGCAATCCAGAGCTCCGCTAGGATTGTTAGCTTAAGATTCTATTCAAGGACATTTCAAGACTGCTATGGGGTTACAGCACAGATCGCAGCCTGTCTAGAGTAGTTTCGAAGGATGGCTTTGGCGATCACTGCAGTCCAAAAGGGTATCTTACAAAGGGCTGCAGCCCGAATATACGACGTTTTCAAGTCTACTTTGGCCTACCGACTTCACGGGGGTAAGAACTGAAGGGAAGTCAACGAAACCAAGCGACTTTTAAGCCCTGATCTCGAGGACTACTTATTCAAGGTTATTTTGGACCTTGAAAGGGCTGGCAGGACCCCCCACCGCTGGGAAGTCAAACAAATTGTTTCTCGTATGCTGAGAAAGCAAGGCTTGCCAGAAAAGATTGGGAAGCATTGGATGAGTCGGTTTTTAAGCCGTCATCCAGAACTAATAACGAAGCCCCAAGCCCCTCTGGAAACTCCAGGGCTGCAGAAGACCTTCCGGACCGGATTAATCGGGGTTTTGACCGCTTTGAGGCCCTTCAGCAAAAGCACCACTTCCAGGCCTGCCACATTGCCAATACGGACGAACATGGACTTCAAGAAGGCGAGTCTTCCAAAAAAAAAAAAAAAAAGGTAGTAGGGACTACTTTGACCAAGGTTAGCCCTCGTCAGCACTCGAAATCGACGGACTGGGTGTCTATTTTGGAAACAACCACAGCTAACGGAAGGGCCTTAACTCCAGCGGTCATCTTCTAGGGGGAATACCTCCAAAGGCAGTAGTTTCGGGAGCACTTTCTAAACTAGAAGTACGCAACTACTCCTACAGGGTAGTCTAACCATCCTAATAGCCCTAGGCAGGCTAAACGAGGTCTATTTGCAAGAAACGCAGCCTTTTGACCTCCGGCAATAGCGTTTGTTGATTATCGACAAACATAACACCTATATTAACGGCCACTTTATGTACGAAGCCAAGGTTAACAAGGTAGAACTATTATACCTACCCTCTTATAGCTCCCAAGTTAGTCAACCGGCTGACCTAGGGGTCTATTCGGCTTTGAAGCACTATTTTCGAACCGAGTTGACCCCCTTTGCCCATATGGCTGTTTCGATACCCTATTTAAAGCGCCGTTTTTTACAGTGTTACGAAATAGCCCGTCAGAAGGCCCTAAAAGACCAGAACATTAAGTTTGGCTTCAAAAAGGCTGTGATTTGGCCCCCTGACCGAAGGCAACGCTTCAGTCATGTGAAAATTGTACGTAAAAAGGACCGACCTACTACTCCAGAACCCTGTTCGCAACCAAGGCCTTCTGCACCTAACGAAGTGGTTTAGACTACTATTAAAGGGTCCCAAGACCTTAGAAAACAGGTCTTAGACCTTGAAGAGAAATACAACCGAAGTCTTCGTTTTCAAAGGGGGCCTGTTTCAAAAATCTGGCAAATCGATCGACTTATTAGCTGGCGAATTAGCTACTGTACAGGAAGATAACAAGGCTTTGAAGGACCAAATAAAGGCTCTACAGCCTACTAGCCGAAAACGAGTAAAAAAGGACCCTAAACAGCCTTTCTACGAAGTAGAAGCTATTGAACAAGCCAGAATTGATGCTGAACGCCGAAGCCAACGCCGGCAAAGGGACCGCGTAGCTGACATTATAAAACAACGTAAAAAAAATTGCAAACAATACAACGGAGGATATAATGTTTACTTTAACTTAGCGGGCGGGCAATAGATCCATTGGTTGTGTTGTTATTTGGTGTCGCAATTGAAGCTATTCCTCTTGTTCCGACCGTTTTGGGTGGCCAACTGGGGGACTGGCCAAGTAGGCAGGGGGTCTCTAGCACGAACTACTTTTGCCATCATTGCTACTTAGGTCATCCTCCATCTATTATTCCCTACCTAATATCTACCCTAGACTACTATCTGCTGTCATTCCGATTTCCTGCTGCACATCGCGGGCAGGATGTCTTTACTCTTGACTCATCCTGTATCACCTTATTGCGCAAGGCGTGCCTTTTCGCAACCCCAGGCAGAACCAGCCGCCGCTGCTGTCTCTTGGGAAAGAATGAGAAACGGACCCTACCAAGGCACGCGACCCAGGTCTGCTAGTAGAACGTTTGAACTGGGCTTCTATAGGATTGGTCTATCCCCGTTTTCAAAACAATAGTTCCATGTAATATGCATAACAAAACAACTAAAATAGTACCAAGTCTGAACGAAGCGGGGTAGCATGGGCCGTCCCGCGACCCACAGCCATTTGCAGACGCCATGGCGTGTTCAACCTAGGGAGACATGCATGCTCGAGACCCCAACCCCGTCGACGTATTAAAGAAGTATTTACGACCACTGAATACTGACACAGCCTCATAGTGTAGCTCCAGGGCCACCGGATATGAGTGATGTTACATGCATACATAGTGACCTTGGAATAAAGCTCGGCTACGCTCGAGCTGTAGGAACAACCCCTACCGGGCTGCCTCTCCTAGTTACAATATTTATTTCCTCCGCCAACCAAACCTGGACTTCGGGATGCGCCGCCAAAGGTACCATGTTAAATGCCAGTCTATTTGCTATTATATTATGGCCGGTGAAGTTGATGACGAAGCGATTGCCAGAAATCTCCTCCATAGACTCTAATGCGTAACAGGAAGTGTCGGCAGCGTGCACAAATGACCTGAGTTGCCTTGAGAAAGTGCCGCAGTTTACTCTTCCAGAATTTCCCATCATGGGTTTCTGGAAAGAAAGTTAACTTGGAGTCAACAAGTGCAGAAAATGCAGACAACGCAATGTTCGATGGATTCGGCCATATGTACCAATAATAACAACACTATCAATATAATCGCAAGTAAGTTTAGATGTACTAGGAGGTAGGCCCTAATTGTTTTAACTAATCGTTAGGTTGCTAACCAAGGCTACCTACGCGGGTGAGGGGGGGGTGCAGGTAAGACTTGTGCAAGTCTTATAATTGAATTACAGAGAGGTATTTAGCTAGCTAGGCCGAAATATTTTAAGGCCCAAAATGGACTTTTTATTATTGCCCAACGAAGCAATCACGGCTATTGCGAAAAAAAGCACAATAACTACAATTTCTAGCCCTTACAATCATTACTAGCAGTAGCAATAATTACTAGCATAATTACTAGCATACGTAATAATTACTACTACTTGTAATAATTATTAGCTGTAAAAAATATCTGCTATAGTTATCCTCCATAAAAAACATGGTATAGCAACCCTATCGATAGTATTACCTCTCTACGTAAATATTTCTAGAGAAAAATAAAATTACAAGTCTTACCTCGACCCCCCCTCCCCCTGCTAGGTAATACTGTTATTATTTAGTTAGCTACAGTCATCTAAAACAGGGCTACGGTTGTTTAAAACGAGTCGATGGGAATAAGCGGGTAACTTTAAGGGCAGAATACCACCTCAGCCCCTTATTGCAACAGTCAGGGCAGTATTCTGCCCCCCAACTTAGGGCCAAACCATCATCCATCAATGCCTATGACTGGCGTAACTTTATCTCGGACACCTCCTGAAATATAGATTAAATGTTAGGGCCCTTTCCCTCGTGCTATGGTTGAGTCAGGGATGAAGTGCTACTTTCAACCCGCGAGGGAGCAATCCATATCTATCGATAGGATGTAGTTGCTTAGGGGCGAGAGAACAGGAGAGGTTCGAGTACTTCAGCGTGTAGCAGATAAAGCATGGTCTTGAAAATACCGTTATTTCCAAGTTAGCATCTACGAAACTTACCATTAAAAGTCAGGCAGTGTTCCGCAAGTAAAAGGGAAATTACGTTCTTAGTATTCCACCCTTCTACGGCCAACTTCGTGTAAAACATACTACTACGTCATGTGGTCTCCCTTCTACCTCCAACGCTGGGTGTTGATCACTTTCACCATCATATTTATCCTTTTAATCGCTATCATCGAAACTCTACTTGCCATCTCCAATCGCTACAATGGCCTTGTTACTCCAGCAGCGCAACTTGAATATGTGTGGAAGTACGGACCTACTGCGGTCCTGACCCTCACAGCCTTGATGTGGGACCGCGTTACGTTCCAGGCTCAGATGCTTGCCCCTTGGTACCGAATGCAAAGGTCGAAAAGCAGTGCAGACCGGGGACTTCTATTAGATTATTTGGATATGCTTCCACCGATGGCTATCATTAGCGCCTTGAGACGTCGCGATTGGGCTCCTGCTGCGGCCTTGAGCGTGTATCTAGTTCTTCAAGCCCTGGTCGCCCTCTCTACTAGTTTGCTAGACCTACGCACAACCCAGATCGAGAGCGCCGTACTGACAGAACTGGGCACTCGGTTCCATGATATCAGCACATACGATATGATTCGGGAAGCGCCCTTGGCCTATCTGACAATGGGTGGACTTTCAGATTTTCAATTTCCCTACCCGAAAGGTACAAATGCGGAGTATGCGTACCAAACACCCTCTCGGCCAGGGATATTCGGAACAAGTCTACAAATGAGCGTAGACGGTTTTTTTGCTACCCTAGACTGCAACAATGCAACGCTCGAACGCCATCGATTTGACTACGCTCCGGAGTCGGACAAGTTCGGGTTCAACACCACATTCGAGATTCGAGAAGGAAATTGTTCCATGGAAGTAAACTCGTACCTGAAAACGGGTGTACCGAAAAATATCACATCCCTCAGCTTTGTGCGAGTCTTCGGTGGATCCTGCAGTAACGACGCCATTCCCAACAGGAACAGAACTGCAATCGTGATCGGCAAGATGGGGTATTCGATTGGAAATCCAGATGAAGTCAACATGACAAAATACGAGGTATCGGGCCTACACATGATCAGTTCAACGCAGGTCATTTGTGTGCCTACCTACAATTTTCAAACACTCACTCTTACTCAAAACGGAACTTCAGTCTCAGTTGGGGATGCGAGCCCTGGGCAAGTTTCAAATCCATTTAATAGTACCAGTGCCTACAGGTTCATGCGAGCTCAACTTAATGCCATCTCGTACGGCGAGAGTGTTGGTGGTATCCAGGCCGAGGAACATGTTCTCCAAAATAGTTCAGCCGTCACCTTGGACTATTATGCAACTATGGTGCGGTTATCAGAACTTTCCCAAGTGCCCGACTCATCATTGCTTGATCCAAGCCTATGGCTGACCGCAATTCCGCGCTACTTTCGGAAATTTAGTGCCCAGATTGCGAAGACCAGTCTGCTCGAGCCAGCAATGCATTTAAACGTGACTGCTACCCGCCGTCAAAATGAGGATCGGTTGATCGTTTTGCAACCCATTTGCCATACTATGGCGGCTCTACTTGGATTTTGCGCTTTAGGTCCAATATTGTTCATTTTCTTTATTCCGAGATACACCTCACTGCAGATAAACCCGGCCTCGATCCGAGGGACGGCTGAGATGGCCAGAGAAGAGACATCCCTGGTTCTGCGGTTGCGCGATCAAGGCTTGGGCAGATCTCATTCGATCCAACACCGACTGCATGGTGCAGTCTATAAGCTCGTCCAACTGGAGAGGGACAACTTTCGACTTATAGCAGACCACCAATTTCTCCACACTGGGCCTCATTGTTCTAGAAGACCCGACAAACCAAGACGTTATGGGAAGTACGTATTAGCTCTCCACCCTATCAGTCGATTTTGGTTCGTTCTGAGCCTGGGTGGAAGTATTGCTGCACTCGAGGTATTACTCAGACAATCGCAGAGGAATCATGGGCTCGGGCCTGCAGACCGAAGCTTCTATGTCCAATATAGTTGGACGCTCGTTCCGCCCATTTTTCTTACACTTATGTCTATGATAGCGGGGTCCATGGACACAGCAACTAGATCGTTAGTACCACTATTGAATTTGAAAAATGGGGGATCATTCGAGAAAACAATCGACCTGGATTTCCTTGATGGCTCGATAACGCGAATGCTCTTCAAAGGGGTCCAACTTCGGTCTTGGACAGTTGTTTTTGCAATTGCCGCATTTTCGACATCATCGCTGTTCACGATATTTTCTGATTCGCTTTTCGAAACCCAACACGTCCAAATAATTTTCAACACAAAGCTGAGAGTTAACACGACTGTTAGTGCTTATGGTAATTTGGCTGGCATGTTATATGGAGGCGCTTCTATGTATTTACATGGTGCGCAGGTCGTTGCCAGTACCTCGATATTGGCGAGTAACGGTTCCTTTCCGCCTTTCACATTCAAAGACTTAGTCTTTCCTTCTCTTCTTCTCGACGATATGTCAATGACAAGCATCGATCAGAGCAATACCTCTAACACCGCCACGATAAGCATCTTGGCGAACGTGCCAGCAGTACGCTCCCGATTGCTATGTAGGACCTACAGCGGTGACCAGATTCGAACAAACCTTACCATGGGTAGAGTTGCTGCAGGAATAGATCCATACACGTTTGGGGGCACCTTCAGAGTGCCGAATCCCCTCAGATTGGACATCGACAACGAAAACTGCAAGTTAAACAAGTCTATTGAGCTCAGAGCGAGTACAATTATGATTCCTATGCTGCAGGAGAATGTTAAGGAGGGTGTCATGACCTTCGGTGTCAGTAGCGGCGCTGGTTATGGAGATTTTACCTACGGGGGCGGCTGGGTTGGCGGCTGTGGCATGATATTGTACGCTTGGGGTCGTGCGGCTGTCCATGCGGACGGAATCTCCGCAATCGACGCCTTCGCCCTTGGCTGCAATGAAACCATAGAAACAGTCAATGCAGAAGTGTATTTCAACGGCACGGACCTAACTGTTGACTCCAACCACCCTCCCGTAGTGGACGAAAGTTCTGCGCGACCGGCTGATATTCAATTGAACTATTTTCACGATAACTGCTATTTCGGAATGAATGGCCTTATAGATTTAGCCCCCAGTCACTTCTTGGACGAGTTTTTTGTTCTTTTGACGACGTCGCCGTGGGCTCTTCCTGTTTCGGACCTCGTCAACGCTTCAGCGCTGGATAAGGTTGTGAATGCGATTCAAGCCCAACACGGACTTATACGAGCCGAAGCCCTCGCTGGGTGGTACCGCGTCTTCCCCAACGAGTCTTCACGCGATGCAGCGCCACAAGGTACACCTGATTTGCAAGCAGCGTTCTATAATGCAAACGCCACGATTCTACCAGGCCGCCTTCGTGTAGTACAGGACTTGCAGTCGACGCGTGTGCTCCAGGGTCTGCTGGCCGCTACTCTAGCGTTCTCAGTGTTAGCATGGTGCCTCACACCACGGAGCAACATCATCATCGGCAGCCCAACCAGCATCGTGCGGAGGATTGCTCTATTAGCCGGCGGCAACATATTCGAGGACGTGTGGCCTTACCCAACGGATGTGGCACCGCGTAGCGAGGGTCGCATTTTCGTTATAGGTTGGAGGGTGCCACCCAGAGCTAGTAATGAAAGGCCTAGGTTCGGTATATGGTCGCTGACACCCGAAGAAGTGGAAAAGTGGAAGCAAGAGCTAAGAAAGAAGAGAGGAGTTTAATATACACGGAGGTGAATATGGACTGTGGATGCTCTGCTATAGTTGATATGTAGATCCCCACCATCAACAAAAACTACGACAAGCTGGTGCCGGCTCTGTGGCACTGCATATGGCCTACAGGGAACTAGAATTTAATCGCACAAACAAGCGGACTCTATACGACAGTGTCACCGCTGGCTCCGACGGGTAAGGGGACATCTGGTGCTTGTTACGTGTGGTATGTAATTATTGCAGGAGGGCGATGCCTTCTACAAGATCGTAGCCAGCTACGGTATTACGGTGGACGAATTCCTGACGTGGAATACGGCCGTGAACTCGGAGTGTACGAATATTTTTGCCGGGGACGCGTAGGTTACCCCTATGCCCTCCCCCAATCACCGTGACCATGAAATCTAGATTACTGACCCCCAGGGAAATACAACTACTGCGTCGACGCGCTACATCGGTATGATCCATCCACCATGACGATTTCCACGCCGGCTTCGACGATTACCATGTCTATTACCACACCCACCCCTTACCCGGCGAACATGGTGGCGGGCTGCACCAAGTTTCATCTAGCAACTAACGGGGATTATTGCTGGCTCATTGCAAACGACGCTGGGATCGATGTGGGCCAGTTCCAGGAGTGGGATCCTGACACAGGGCCCGATTGTGTGATATGTTCTGGGTATTACTATTGCATTGGGGTATAAAGTCGAGATTGGGAGCCTATGGAGTCTCATGGAAGATAGTATAGTGGTATCTGCTCGTTCATACAAGGAAGATCTTCTTGTTGTTGGAGGAATTACTCTATCTGGGTATAGCCGCTCAGCTTCAAACCCGAAAGGAAGCCTATTTAACCAGCACCAGGGCTGTGCAGAATGCAGTGGATGCTTGCTATGGCTTGACATAACTCTCTATTGTTCACACTTCCACGAACAACGCACTATTCTCCATCATCGTCGAGGCTTACATGGAGTTGATGTGAGGAGGACTTATAGGTTATCAGTAAGTCTGCTTTGGAATGAAAGGTAACTGTGATAAATAATTTATTCGAGGGCCTCGGAAGAAGCGGTATCTAAGGCTACCTACTTAGGTAATGTACCTAGATCATGTTATTACAGTTTAGCCAATATAATCCTCTCTTTGGGAATAATTCTTTATAGGATTTGGAGTGCCACCCAAATGTGTAGGTACATATTGTCGTTGAACAACGCTGTACACATATATAGCAGGTACATAACGTTAGTTTTCTTTGTTCTAAGTTTATATTTGTAGATTGAAAAATGGTGTTGTTGAAAGATGGGAGCCACTGGCACTGAACCCATTGTCAGATGTCCCATATATGTTCGGTTTAACCGTAGGTGTACCGGCAATCTAACCTTAGCCAGTCATGCACTGGACTGCCTGCTTCTTCTTTTGCGCATATTTCTGCGTCAACGGGACATTATATGACACGAAATCCCGAAACAGAACTAGCATTCGGGCCGCTTTGTCCAATTGCCCTAGTTCCAGTCTCGCGCAGGGCCGGTACATGTCAGAACCGCAGGCTAATTGCCGCCTAGCGTGGGCTCGCATCCCCTTCCCATTGGGTTGGAGACTTGGAGTAGCGACCGGGTTCGAGGACTCACTCTTGGAGACTTCACTCAGGTTCCAGAAGAAGTCTGACTGCCTCAGCCCAACTAGTTTGTGTTCGTGTTTGTATCACTAACCTGTGACAAGGAACACAAACACCTCTAGAATGTTATCCGCAAATGCCCCTTCTCGTTAGAATACACAAAGATCAAAGAGCTCAATGCAGCTCTCTTGCTAACCAACGGGCGGCCTCCCATACCTCCGGCGTATGTGCCGTCTGGGTAGACCGCTGACCAAGCAACAGATTTCGATTGGAGCCTCATCACGAAGTTGTCGGAAGAGGTAGGTTTTAAGAACTGTAGATTAACCCGAAAAGCTGCGGACTTGCCATGACTGTTGACGAAACAGGATCATCGACTCTGGGCAGCGGGAAAAATAGCTAACGATGTCCGAAGAGCCCAAAAACTGAATCAACTACCACTGGTGCTCCAAATTACATCCCTGTTAGTTGGAAAACAGAACAGGCCATATCTCCCAGCTTTGAACTGTTGTCGTAACTCTCAAAACAGGCCAGTGAGCGCCTAGAACGCGAGGTTCAGCCTGCTGCTCACCTTGGATCCGCTCAACTAGATAAACAAGACCTTAAAAGATTCATGCAAGCCCGGAATGAAGCGAATCAAAACCCATCAGCGGCTTCTTCGGCTCCTCAGGAGGCAGATGCGGCTCCGTCCCTCTTAGTCCAGACCCTCCAACGAGCAAGCTTCCCGCCATGGGGATTTGTTATGGTCCGAGCTTATTATCGTTCAGAAAGTCGCTTGGAACAGTTTCAGCAGAGGCTTGATACGATGTGCGATGAACAACTCAATGATGAGACTGGGGACGGCCTTGAGAGGGTCCAGGAAGCGTTGGAGTTCAAAATGATCGAGGATCCGCGACTTCAAGACGTGGGTGAGGAGGAAGCTAGAAGGTAAGTGATTATATCACGCACTTCGTCCGATCTACTCATGCTGAATCGAATTAGACATTTCCATATTGCCGAAACCATCAGGGTATCGCTGCGGGCCTGGGTATTAGCGTTCTGCTTCTGGGCGATGCTGGGGTAGAAGACTCAGTCCTTAAAGACGGAACCAAGGATAGTGGTGTGCCTTAAGTTACTGTTGTCGATGTAACAGAGGCTGGTGAGTCAGGAGGGTATCCGGGTCATTTTAAGGTACCGATCGACTCCTTATTGTATGAGCCTTACTCCAAATTATCCATGAGTCTAAGTCGATGATCTCTCTGGTCCATAATGGGCGAGGCGGATAGCATCTGGATAAGTGATGATGAAGGGCGTGTAAAGAGGGCAGCTGTGGGGGTTTTTTTTAGCAGAAGCAGAAATGGCAACAAGCCCGACGATCTCTGTGGAATATCTTAATACCTATCTGCGAAGGAAAAGGGAAGAAGATTACTCAGCGGAGCTCACTCGAATAATTGTCGCCAGTGACTTGATGACTGCTTGATCTCGAAGTATATTGACTAGTATGAGAGCTTTCCTAAAGCCTTGTAGGCTATATACTGACGCATCGGTCGCTTCCCACTATCTACCACTCTCACATCGCAAATCTTAACATGGTAAAAAACGCTAACTTTCAAGCCCTATCTAAGATCAACCCGTAGAAGAGGCCCATGATATATGCAAAACCTGAAACTTAGTCTCCCCGTATTTCCGAAAAAGCAGACCGGCACAGCTTTAAGGTTACACACATCTCGAATGCCGTCTGAGATCGACTCAGGACGGTAAATAGTGAAAGTTTGGGTGGAAGTTGAAAACCCAGGTTACTGTATTAAGGGGTCATAGAATAACCATTCATACTGGCATAGTAAATCAGGTAAAAGAACGTAAAAGTATACGGCCTCTCTCTCTCCAATAGTAACACAGGAGCAGCTGACTCAACACGCTCGAGTCGTGGGAAATATCGCTTCAGCTGGTTAACGTGAGCTTTTACGATTCTTCTCTTACTTAATTTTAGGTCAAGTAATCCCCTGGCCACGTCTGATATCCAGTTAACAGCCTTCCTAAGGCCAGGCCAATTAGGTGCGAGTTCAGGGATGTTTTCCCTGCTACCTACCCTAATTTCAGCGTAGAAGAGGAGATCTGCCAGCGGCCATTATCCTTTCGACACCAATATACCTGAGCTTATAAGATGTTTATTCCGTGTTTTGATATGCTTATACTAACTCACCTTTCGAAGAGCTAGATTGGTGAGAAGTGACCGGGTTCATCACATGTATGCCCATTATAATTAGTGCACCGGCCACTTCGTTCTGGCTCACTATTATCAGCGTCGGCTATTAATACGTTATTGGTAGGAGCCCGTATCCTCTTATCTACTCCCACACTTCGCGTTGGCTCTCGCTGGCACTAACAGGTGGGCAGCAGAAGCAGCATAACAGACAACCGTTCATCATAACATTAAGATAAACATATGGGATAATCCAACATATCAGAAGCCAGAAATGAGAATATGGTGATCTTTGTTTGGTTTAGGGGTGACTTTCGTAGGATAGAAAAGCACAAATAAAACGAGACACTCTGCACACAATGTTTAGGAAAGAACCCTATTCCAGTAACTTAAAACACACATTCTGTATTCGAAACCTCCATCACCCCATCACCATTTTAGTCGGAAGATACAGTGCATGAGATGCCCGGTATAAAGCCAGTTCGCACGGCCCTTGGCCTTTATAATCAATATAGCCATCCTTGCTCTGTTCCTATCATTATTTTCAAGTTATGGTAGTTGTGTGAAACCAAACCGGCTCTCTGCGTCGAGGAAAGCTCACAAACCGTGCCCCAGTGCAGGGTTTTTAGTAGCGTCCCAAAGTGGAATTCCTTGTAGTCTGGCTCCAGCAAAGTATTCCAGATAGACCAGTCTCGTTCGATGCCGCTGGCTATCGTAGCCCACCAACTCTGTACGCATAAAGCTGCTACAGAATCCGGCTTTTGTTGGGAGAGAAGAAGCAGGAAAGAGCCATGGTCGGAGTGATAGTAACGAATGAGAATCTTTTCGATAATATCATTTATGGTAAGCCGAGTAAGGATTGGATACCCAGCTACGTACGAAAACACTACCGGTCCTATTGTCGGTGGGAAATACTCCGAAATTCTCCAGCCAAAAGGCAGATACAGGTCGAATGTCTTGAGGGTTTTCATATTAAATTCCAACGGAGCTTCTTCTAAAAGATAGATCTGAACTCTTTTAGCTGTATCTGAAACTGCAGTCGGAACAATGAAAGGCACGCTCCCGGGGGGCCGAGCAGCCTTGCGATGATCTCCGCTCAGAGCAAGAGGCATAGCTATGCGGCCCCCTTCCTTCCCAGATTCCGTGGATACATCCAAGAGTCCAAGAGCAATGCATGCATTACTACCTGGTACTAGGCTCTTTATCCCGAAGATATCTGGCCTATTCTCAAAGGAAATCATGGGCAACTCTATATGTAGCCCTAAGTTGGTTGTAGAATAGTGTGAGCTACCAAGTATTGTCTTGAAGTGGTTGACGGCGCGAGCAAAAGGTTTGAAGGCATACGGATGCCGGGCGAACAGGTGCCAATCACCAACGCTGCCCGAGACCTGGTAGTCTGCAGGGTCCCAAGCGAAGATTGAATGATCGTATGTGACTCGAATAATCTCCTCCTGCAATCTTAGAAATGCACGATTTCCTTCGCCATAGAGCAGGGGCATGTTTACTCCAAAAATTCCAAGTAGACAGTAGGCTGTGTCTTCCATGCGAGATGTTACGCGCATAGAAGCCCAAGCCATTTTCTCAGCAACAATTACCATAGCAAGAGATCGGAAGTGTCTGAGAACATCCAGATTAATACCTGTAATTTCTTGGACTGTAGCACCTATGTCTGGAGGCAGTGTGCGAGCCGAAAAATGGCGGAATTGAATTATGTCGCTAGGGAACTGTCCGGCTAAGGGATTACTCGTTAAACCGCTATGGATGCCCCCTATCGGGGACCAAGTGCTATCATAGAATCTCCTATAATTAGGAGCTAAGAGCTCCTGTAATGTCCAACCACGAGTGAACCATCGGCTTTTTCGGAAGGCTGAGTCCAGGTGCGAAGGGTCTTCACCAGGTGGGACATCGGAAAGGTAAGCATAGCATACCTCCGCGTTCTGGTACCAGCGAAACATAGAGTTGATAGCCTCCGAAAGCTCGGCAGAGCTATCCTTATTGATGCAGCACGTGTCAACCCATATCCATTCCAATTCATCTGCCTCAGCCTGCCGGCAACAGCGGTCGATTTTTGTATATCCGATTTTTTGTTTATGGTCAGGTTTCTCTAGATCCTGAAAGGAAACCTCTTCTTCTCCCCATGTGTGAGAAAGTATGGCGTATTCCGGAATATCAGAATCGAAGAATTCGCGAAGGCATCTTGACTCGACATTGAGAAGACGCATAGTTACTCGCGTATGGTGTTGTCGGGATTTTGTTTATCTCAAGTCGATAGCTCGACACGTTGAGCTAGCATTCTTGATTTGCCGCCAACAGAATGATTGACTAGAGAGTGGTTCATTGATAGATGATAGAGTGAGGAGCATCATAATCCAAATGAGAATCTTCCCACCTGAGGAGTTGTCAAAACTGGTTTGCTGCACCCGCTTATGTATATGCAGCGACCTGCAGGCCCTCTCCGAGTTACTCCGAGATCCTCAAGTACCCGACGCCAATGATTTTGCTATGCTAGGTTTCTTCCAATAGCACACCCATTATTTACCCAAATAACGCTACAAAGCGACCTACGCTCTACACTGCTTCCCACAGGTAGTTACTACAACAAACAGCCCCTGAGGAGAAGATGAAGGCCACGCCCAGCTTTGCAGTCGAAAAAGTTTCAAGTAATTATGAGATTCGATATCGCAAACATAAGTCTATGATCAGATAAAGGTAAGTAAATCACTACAGGCAGACTCTCTAGGTAGCCGCTGAGGCTTCAACCCTAGCACATCAGCAGTCGTTCTAGAGAATCCCGTCTACTAAAACTAAGTAAGGCAATGTCCTGGTTGCAGTTAATTGAGTCACTATGCGTCGTCGACAGGCTGATATCTATGCTCTAGCACAGTAGCTTCGGCAAATCACCGCTCTATTAAATTCAGCGCTCATCTCATCAAAATGTCTTCTTACAGTGTGCACCTCATATTTGAGATACCCAAATCGTTTAAGTAGGTAGTACAAATAGAGGACCACAGTACAGTACAACTACACTGCCAGATACAAGCGAGCCAGTCAATTGGGGGGTTAATCAGTGATCGCTATATTGCGCTGTTGTGTTTATCTTGGGTGTCCAAAACATCATTCTTACGGAGGAGCGGGTCCGACAGAAGACTACATGTTAGACTATCCTTTACACATAGGATAACTAACCTTTCAACTTACCCCTCCCCCTACCACTTACAGACTAAATGTTTTTATCGCTTGGTAACACGTTTCTTATACTTTCGTGATATGTTTGACATCCAGAAGACCTCGTATGCTAGCTCTTATGGTACTTACTGCCTAAATATTCAGAGGCAAAATGGCCGCCGATGTACTCCAGGGACAAGCCATTGTCCGTTATAGCGAATATGGCATTCACCGTATCTTCCTCTGTATAAGCCAACATTGTAGCCATCGTGATATTGTATTTATATAGCGGTAGTTTCGATAGCTCCCGTATCAACTTGATATAAAAACACTTACACGTCAATCGGACTTTGGTGTTGAACCTTCAGTTACGCTATGATTTTGAATTCGCTGGCACGGGGGGAGTCGAATAATACCGTGTTACAGCTGTTCTGGCCATATGGATCTGCCCTAGGGGCATCGAGTCTGTGTGCTATCGCTCACATTCGAAAATAAAAGCACTTATTTACCCTTTATCATTTATATCCCCAGTGTTGTTACCGTAAAGTTCTACATGGAGAATCGTGGTTTTATACATAGTATAGCGCTAGGATAATGAATTAACTTACCTACTTTAGTGTCAACACACCCTTTGCATCACTAGCCGTGATCTCCGAAATCTTTCTGATAGCAAGAGCACTACCATATCCTCAAGTAATGGGCTGTTATCAAATTGCAGGCGTAGTACTCCTTCTAGTCGCTCAGGAACAAGTTTAAAAACTACCTATTCCTGATATTTTCCGTTAGCGTAGCTTCCACTCTCAAAAGATCGTACTCGTCTTTACGCAGTATCTCTCTATTTTGTACGGCACTACTTTGATATTCCCTACGGTTCGCTGCTCGGTGGTCTGTTATCGAGGATGTTCCGAGTGATAGCAAGAGTATCACTCTCAACTTCAGGAAGGATTTCAGTTATCTCGCTCGACAAGTGGCGATATATCGTCAGGTGGTTTTAGTGGCACATTTTCTAACTCAGTACCGAAGTCTTGATGTACCTGCCACCGAATGACCACACGCCTAGTGTGCTCACTTGCAGTCTTGGCGTTCACACTCGAATAATAGGTTAGGTTTGGGGCTTAACCGGCTGGGTCTTCATATTCCATAAACCCAAGAACGTCGTATGAGTTGCTAGTATGAACGTGAATTCAAAGTCCATCAGGTATAAACGAACCCCTCGGTGCTAGAAGGTATTATCGGTAGAAATCGAGGTGCTAAGGACGAACTCAACATTATCCCCCAGGATATTTGCAGCCCAGTGTGTGATAGCATGAACACTACTATTCATGTTAGCGAAATGTCCTGTGTCTAGCTCCAGCTCACCCATACCATCCAGGGTCAGAGGGAAAGTTTCTGAGGCTGAAGTTTTCCTCCGATGTCGCAATCCACAATACGGTATAGAGGAGGGCAGAATATAGTAATAAAAGTGATGGCGACGAAGGGTTGATGACAAGTAATCAGACTGACTATCAACCGCACGGTCGACTCCAGGCAGCGTACCCGCTTGTTGACTATACACTTGGAGCAAGTCTAGTCACATGAGACTACCTACTCTTCTCTGAGACTTAGGGTCTGATTTCCCACCTTTAGTGACCTCATCGAGATATCTATACAACCCTACAGATTAGAGGTACGCAATTAGTTCACGTAGTGCCCTTCTTTAGCAATGGTATATTATGAATTTCTAGCGTGAGCAAGTTTCTTTACACTTTGCGCCAGTCTGTCATGGAGCGCTGTATGGATCCCAGTCCGGCAACATCAACGACCTTCTCATGCCAGCTCAGTAGCACGCTCATACCTGCACCCGTTGACTCATTCCCTGCGCCCGGTCTGTTTCCGACCTGGCTAAAGCCTGTAGCCTGAGGTGTGAGGTTTCGTGTCGGCGTCCGAGGGCCTCCACTTGACGCACTACCACCCGCCATGCCTTTGTATCTGATCCATTGAGTCAGTGGCTTCTGCTAGCAATTAGGGGACTAAACCGAATAGTATGTATACGCACAGATACTTCATTAATACGTCTATAAGCTCGCTGCCGCCCTCGGAGCCATAAATCCGCTGTAGCATTGGGGTCATGTCGCTCGCTTTAATGGATTGCAGAACTTCAATAACGGTCTGTAGGTGTGCATCCTGCATTGCATTGTCAGCATGCTTTAATGTATGTGCAGTGCTATTGGTCCGTTTGCTTGGGGATGATCGCCACCTGGCAATCGTCGAAATGTCACCCAAAGTAGGCTGCGGCCATCCAACTACCCCTGGGTTCACGTATGTTCACCGCCCTTCCACTACTATATGCGGTAGCCCCGAACACCAGAATATAACTGTCGAACGTACCTTTGCCGCCTCACTCCCATTATAGACAGGGTTCTCTAGGCATCCACGCAGCGCGCCCTCGGCATCGCCGCCTCGCAGTAACTGGCGCACCTGGCCATTAAGCCCGCGCACATCCGCCTCGCTAGCCTCAGGGAGCGGAGGGTGTAGTGTCGAGGTATCGAAGTTCTGTGACGAGTCTGGGTCTAGCGCGTCGATGTTGATGGTGCGCCAGGCGTCGCTAAGCGACGACTGGGTGTGTTGCTGGATGATAGACATCTCGCGTTATGGCGAATGAGCAAATCGCTTCTTAGTTTCGAAGAGGAGGCGGTAGCGGCGAGGACGGAAGGCGAAAATGGGTAAGAGAGGCGATGGTACCGCGAGGCTGTGGGGGATTTGGGGTCGATGCTAGAAGGCGAGGTAGGGCGGGACGGCCCGGATTATGGGGGGTAAAAGGCAGTGAGATTCGTCGGGACTTCGCGCTATCGTCGAAGGCGAGGAGGCGGGTGAGTCAATCGGTTGAGAAATGGAGGCAATGCGCGCGTGATTGAGCTCTGAAGCTACACTGCCTGGAGCAGTAAGTGGTTGTGGTGATAATGATGCCCAGGCAGTACTGCCCCCAGGTGGGGGGAGCCACTGACGTTGCTGCTAGTGGGGCTGAGTTTAGTGTGGCGTATAACAAACAAGTTGAGTGCAGGAGGATAGTGGCTTAGCTTACATGTGTCTGCAGTGAGCTCGACTTTGCCGCATCGTGCTCTCCATTCCAAGACCGCAGAATGGTGTGACTCAATTGTTACAATGCAAGTATGACACGGCATACCTCATATTGCCTACATGGCTTCAAACATTCAAGCTCCTTAACTCCGCTTGATGTCTGCCTGGTTGACTAGGTTTTCTCACCCAACGCCCCTATCGGGCTAGCACTACCCGGGAATACAAAGTTAAAGGCTAGTTACCTAACAGCAAGAAATGCGTCTTGAGACTGACAGTCACACGATGGTCATATGTTTCAGGCATATATGATTGAGAGTATGTTATGCTGGGTGCCTCTTCATTAGGGTGTTAGACCTGAGCTTCCACATATAAAAATACAATAAGGGCGTAGTACCATTCCCCTTTCCCACGAATAACCAATTAACACCCCATCCTCCAAAAATATGTCCTTTAAAGTGTGATATGTATTGGATCTCGAAGTGGACCGTAGTACACGCACATTGCAAACCTTCTCTCGCCGATGTGCCATGCCGTAAACTATAAATACCTGACAGACGAGATGGTGCTGCCAGGGCTGGAGGAGAATATGTTATCAATATTGCTTCTTGGATTCATACAGAGATATCAGAAGAATAGTAGCATATTAAGTACGGGAACCTCGATTATTTCAAGCACACATTTAACTCTCACAAAACACAACTCGGAATCTTTCATGCTAGAGGTTACTGATCTGTTAATTGCAGGCTTGCTTCTAAAAATACGGCCTACAAAAAGCGTCAGAGACCTATACATGTAATTTATGGGAAATGGCTAGAACAACTCTTCACTATCCACATAATTCTCAACGTTGTAGTATTAGTGGGACAACTTTTATAACTACAAGGGCGTCACTACAGTCTGTAACCTATTCCCACAAGTCTGTAGATGGGAGAATGTTGGGCTTGAGTTCTATGGAGGCAACATTGGCGCGTAATAATCGAAGTTACCATCCTGTGACTAGACCACGGAAGACGGAGCGCTTAGACATTATAAGGTTTCACGTTGATACATCAAGCACGATTCGATATATCTCTGCCTACAAAACGTTTACACAATCGAGTTCACTCTCTACATGAGGAGGTTCTACAGATAATTCTACTCTGCTACGCATTACTCTCATGCTCTGTTCTTAAAAGCTCTGGTTCCAAGCAAGATGTCATTCGTTGAACCACGCTCATCGAGACATCAATTCAGAACCCATTGTGAACATTGATACCCCGTCTCTGTACCGCTATCTCCTGTTTGCATCTCCAACAGGCAGGCCAGAGCTGGAGCCAAAGAGCTGGTTTACTCCGTCGGCCCTCCACCTCAGCCTTACCAACACATATGAGACGTCAAGTCGTACCCTATCCTTATGGCGTACTGGCACTTTGTGTCCTGCGAATAGCATCTTCTAAACCACTGGCACGGGGATCTGATATATCATAGCCACCGTTGGATAACCACCGCGACAACAGAGATGGACTTGCGACCAATCCCGCTATTCTAGCCAGCGACAACTGTGAACTCGTCTTCCAACTCCGTGTCACGTATGTCAAACTTGCCAACACCAATAACCAGCTTAGGGCGGCCTTTCCCTAGCTAGGTTCTAAAGGATAAGCGAATGATTAGCTAGAGAGATTGATGAGTTTACAAAGGCGCAATAATCTGTAGTGTGAGCAGTGACCACGCCCCACGGACTTCGTATGACGTTGTTTTACCTCTTCCAATGAATAATCATTGAAAGCAGGGACTTAAGGAGGCTGTCGAAAGTAAGGGATAGGTAATCTAGCTACAGGGTCGAATTTGCCACGTGGCGGTTAGGTTGAGATTGTTGTTTTCTGTAGCGATGCGGCCAGCCTTGCATGAGAGACGGCAAGGACTCACAGAAGCTGATCCCGGAAGCGCACTCTAAAGTCCTAACCAAAAATAGCACGGATGGTTTAGACCTTGAAGTGAAGTGACAAGTGACAACAAGCTCATCAATGTTGAGAGGCAAGAGAGGCAAGGGAGGCATAATCCTCACCGATAGATAGTCAGTTGCACACGGCTTGTAGTTAGGTAGGCCACTAATGACGGGATATGCAATTTAATCCGGCCGGATGGGGATTATTGGACGGCGGGAGATGGAAATGAGCCGCATAGAACCATAATGGGTACGAAATGACGTCCGAGCGACCGGACCGAAGAGTAAAGAGGTTTGGATTGAAGACCCTGGATGACAAGGCTCCTCTGGTGAAATCTGTAAATCTAGTTGGATTCGCGGTGGCTTGCCTGACTCACAAAGAGCATGCTCAAGTTTTGCTTATAGAATCTGCTATCTGAGCTTAAGCCTCGTGCTATTGGAGGACTGGATCTCGAAAGTCTAAAGTGGCGGGACCGGTGAGAACTCGGCGATATTCTCGTGGCTGCCATGTGTCCTTGGTTGCTATGATGATGACAATACCAGAGGCTCGGTCGTAGCTCTTAGTGTCATTGCGCAATACATCATAGCCTGATGGCCGACAAGGTTAGGGATCTAACTGGTCCGAGCTCGAGAAGATTTCTTCTGGAAGAGTTGGAAAAATTTTCAGTCCGTCAAGTTCTGCTTGCGATAATTAAAAAAATTCAGAGCAATCGTCAGGCGGAACCCTTCCCCGGGAACGTAAGATCAAGTCTCTTCGGCTAGCGTTTGAGCAAGGATGCATGTTTTCCATGCTACACTACTACCTCGCTTCATTATCCTACCCCTGCCTGGTTAGCCCTGCTGTCAAAATGCTTGGCTATGACAAGGGGGTTAAATATTTAAGAGTTCGTTCATTGCTCCAGGGCTATGGTCTCGGTAGGCTTTGGTGGGTCAGGCTTATCACAATACTTTGGAGTAATAACAATGATGGCATCCGTCGGTGCTTCCTAATGCCTTCTAGATGGGATGAATGGCAACAATTGCATTTGTATTTCCTCTTTGCTTCGGTATGTACTATTTCCCAAGCAAGCGCTTCAAGATCTTGCCAAGAGGTTCCATGGGGCCGGAAGAACACGACATGACATGACAGATGAGGAAATATTCTGGAATGCGACAGGTGGGTCTGACATACGAGTGCCATTTCGGAGGTGAGCCGTAGTTTGATGAAAGACTCCACCTCGGCAGCTTCAATCGGCTTCAATGGCGAGTGATGTGCGTTAAATTGGTGAAGGGCTGAATGAGTTCCCTCAATTCCAAACAGATGGATCTAGAAAGAACTAGTCATAGGTTAAACATTAAAGGCTGGCTTGCACTATAGTGATCTACTGTTTCAAGAACATGTGGCTTGTTTCTGGAATTTTTAACAAGACCTGTGGCAAAGTTGGTTGGTGATTACCCTTGCACTCCACGCGGCTCTCCCGCGACCCAACGTTCTGGATGATGGTGGAGCTCGTAACAAGGGACAAATACACCGCCTCTTGATAGACTGGCTAGAAAGCTGCTATAGACTTATTACACTTGATCGGTGTTGTTATTATCTCATATTGGGTTGTTTCATATATAGATGATATAATGCATCGCCCACATTCGAAATACCTAGCTTCGTAATGCAGGAGGAAAATGTCAAATTTCCTCGAGGATAAATCTCAACTTGCCTTATATCAAGAATAATGATGTTATGAGCAGTCAACTCATGGTTCCCAACCATAAAATATCAGCCATCTTGAACTTGACCCCACGTGTGGCTTACAAGTACTATTCGCATATAGACATGACTTAAACAAGGAGAGACCGGCATTGCGTGGGCCCTCATGCGTACCGAATAAGCCTAACTGCGCCCGAGTCTTCGTAGTTGAGTTGAGTCAAAAGCTGCCTCTACTATTACAACATTGATCCCAAGCCAACCCTGCACTAGGGAATCGTCCAGTGTATCTAGCTGTGCGCCACCCTGAAGATCTAGTTATGCAGGGTCTCATCGCCAAGCAACTGCCGGGAATCCGCCAACCTGGCTGTAGGGGTGGCCGTTTGAAGAAATTTTGAGTGGCTCAAAGCTGAAGTCTGGAAGACACGCCCTACAGCATCACGCCCACGCAAGAACTGCGGTAACACGCCACTGCTGAGGCTGTGATTCGCTGCTTCGGACTCTATCCATTGTTTTCACGTGGCTAAAAATGTCTAATACTGATTTATGGCGTCCCTAAACTCTATAACCGGACTCCAGTACTATGTCCGGGTAGGGAGGATAGATAACAGGTTGGCCGCCGCTCGGACAGCATCTTGGAGGTTCCTATTTCGGGATTCATCGGAGCCTCTAGGTTAGCCTTGCTTGTTTGCAATGTGGCTGTTCGAAGATTTCAATGAGGCTCAGGCTGGATTTAGCTAGAAGTGTTGATTATTAGATATGATAGGTTTCTAAACGGCATAGATTTCTGCAGGCGAAGAAAATCTCTACTGCATATAGACTCTTCTCATGATCGTGAGCGTTTATTGATGTTGAAGCGGGCCCGCTTGAGGCTCTAGCGATTCCTTACCATGCCGTGAGCTTGGATTATATTTTGGTATTAAGTTGGAGCTACCTATGCAGGATCAACAGGGTTGTTGGCAGTTTGCTACCATGTTCAATTCTCTACTTAGAGAATCTTACGTTGTTGAATGGTCTCGGACCCTGTTGTGCCACATGGTGTCAAGTCGACTCTGAAGCCGACAGGTCTATGCCACCCTGCTCAAGCTTTTCTTTGACCGCCTTGATTTGTCAACTGGGAGGTATGTACTGAGGTACTCAGCCTTGTAGCCTTGTAAGACGGGGATGTTATGGGGAGAAAATATGAGGCTAGTGTCAAGACCTCAAAGGGTAAGAGGTCATACTTTAGGTAGGGACCTGAAGATAATTTGTGGCGAGCCGGGATCATCTCCACTATGATTTCCAGCGTCATGGTGCCGGATAACCCCCTTGGAATTTAGCGTTCTTCGTGAAAAGTTTCTTGTAGTATGCTAGCACGAACACACTTAGTACTTCCCATACATGAGATATGACATGTGGTAAAGACAATAGTATCTGAATTTCGTGTTCGATCCATGAACAGTGGTTCCGCGGAATCCGGCAATGTTCCTTACCGTCACTGATCAACATGTTCGAGTATCTAGAAGTTCTTGAAGAATGTTATTGGAAGAACGGGATCGCCTAGTTCATCCGGAATGGCGTTGTTGACGCCTCGTGAAATGGAGCAAGGTGAGCAAGGTAGGGTCCGTGCCTGTTTTACCGTCTTATTTCCGTCCAATAAGTACGTATTATGTACACACACATGGGAACTGGAGAGATTGTCGTTTGAAGTAAATCGCCATATTCTACACTATAATCAAGCCACAGTTTAAGTAGTGGAGAACCATGTGGCTAGCCAACCTAGGGGATAGCTGGAACGCTGGGCCGCCTTTGTTGAGACTACCGGCACCGTAAAACCTCCATTGTATGAGAGGCTTGAGAGTTCATGTCAGTGCGTGCTAGCAAAAGGAAGTTCATTACCTATTCTAGACTCGACGGGACCTGTCATTACCGGTTGGGCGGAATCCATTAGCGGATGAAAGCCGCCGGCCGCGGCTAGTTTAAGGTTACCCTTGTATAGCCTTGTAAAGTACTTCTCGAAGTTCTTGTCGTCACCGGCGGTTCAATGTACTAACCTAGCAGGTATCAAATGAGATGTGGAGTTTGACGGTGGAGAATTTGAAGGGAGGCTTCTACTTAGTCGGGTAGACTAGTGTTAACTTCAGGCCGACCCCTGATTTACCTACGTCCGTGGTCAAGACTTTAACGATGATATTTCTTTCAACTTAAATTTGTGAATTTGCCTAGATCAGCCACTTCCTTTGATTGATCAACATGAGGGCTCGAATGGTGAGCAATAAACCATCAATGAGAGACTTGAAGGGTGGTGGAAATGTGGGAATTGAATAGCATTTCCCGGCCAAGTCTCGGTGTATCTACCCTGTACACTAAAAACTCATGAAAGGGGGTTATCGAAGAAACAGAGAAGAGTTGTCAGCAATCTGAAACGACCCGCCCTTTCAAGCTGTACCCCCAGACCCCTAACCAGGTCACCTCTTTAGCGCTCTTCTAGAAGATCAACGGAACATTTCTAGCGATGGCTTGACCTTTCACCTGCAATCTAAAAAAAGCTATGCAGATACCTATATACAATATCCGATACCACACGCATTGAATTCACCACTGCATTTGCGCACAGGCGCTTAAGGTGTAGGTACTTTGTATCTGCTCGCCTATCTCCTATCGCGCGTTTTACTGCGAACACGAAAGGCCGGAAAACAAGCGAGGGCGCACACTCCCGAGATGCCAAGTCTATGCTGAGAAATGGTCTCGCGGTCAACTGTCGGTATTTACCTGATAACAAGGTCAAACAGGTCACCCTCAGATGCCTTATGCTTCCGAGCTGGTCAGGAGACCAGAACATCGAGATTCTCGCTCTCGCTTCTCAGCTACTTTGCATCAGATTGAGTTTATTGGTTTGAAGCTCGTATACAGCCAGGCAATGCGCCTTTTGTCTTGCTCCTACTTCTTCAAGTATGCATTACGACGTCACCTGGTGAGTTGTCCAATATTAGGCGAAAATGGCCATTCGCAGCCAGGCTCCAACTTCACCTTGAAGAGTCATCGGAAGAAACGTGGAGTATCTACAGCATACACACAAAGCGATTTTAGTGCCCAGTGCTTGCATGAAACTTGACCCTTTCCGACCATTCGCCTACGAGCTGAAACAAGTCTCGATAATATAACGGACGCACCTAAGATATCTTTCGAGTCATGCGAATCCACGCCCAACCAGGTCCGGCGCACTAGTTACTAACTGCCACACCCCTCAGATAACTCTCATTAAGAAGCTAGGATGCACGGTTCACCTGACGTTGGAGATCTTACTTACATCTCACAAGAATATATCAGCTCTGATATATGGCTGGGGTAGAAACTAACACCCGAGACCCCATTCCGTGCTGGCATCGTAATTGAACATTGAGATCAAATTGTCGTGCAGCACGAGGTGCCGAGCTGCAGGATCAGCTGATTAACATTCGCGGTGCATTCCAGGATCTTAACATCGGACTTACACGAAATTGGAAGTACGATGAATCACTGCATACATTTTCGCTGTCCAGCATTCAATACGAGTGCACCTTTTCGGAATCGATGTCACAGAGCATCGGCCTTCTCGTTGAAAAATGAAAACCATCCAAGGAGGTCAACGAGCATGTACCTGAGTGGCAGGAATGTGACAAGCCCTGAGTCGTTTCGCCGTAGACGCCGACGGCTCGTTTGCCTCAACCATGTCGGACATTCACATCAATCCATCGCTTCATTGGGGTGCGTGAAATCGTGATAAACCTTGTCTAGTGACAGAGAAGCTAGTTTAAGATCCGGGATCTACCAGTTGAATCTTGAGGGCTCCGACATTGCGACTGACTGGTCGAAACGCGGTCAATCATCCTGCTGGGGCTGTCCCGGCCTGACGGCACCGCCGAGCAGTTATAGCCTCTACTTTCAGCCAAAATCAAGCCAGTCGCCGATAGGCTAGACTACTAACCCGAGATGATATCACAAACGCGATAGCTACTCCTGAATGTGTGTTGTAGAAAATGGGTATGAATATTACACCAAAGAGATCCCAAGACTAGTCGATGGGTTATCGGAACGTTTAGCAAATGGAATGTGCCGCCTTGTAAAGCTCCAAGCAGACGCATAATGACAATGCTGCTCACGCAATTTCGTAAGGCACCGATAAAAGCTACTGCCACGACATTACTATACAGGGTCATTCACTGACTATTTGTTGTTTGTCACCTCTCGAGTTTGGCAACCAATGTTAGACTCAATAAGTGCTGCAACTTCTTATCCATCTTCGGACATGTGCCAAGACTAGGTATGTAGTGTAGATATGAGCCAACTCTGCAACAAGGACCTTAGTAGGGGTTCCAGCGGACAGGGTCTATACCACCCTCTTGTCAACCACGTGGAGAGCTTGTAGTGCTTATTAATTCTTTAGCGTAATGCTATTTAGACACCTGGAAATAGACATTAATTTAGGTATTGACCGCGAAGTATCTACCGATAAGAACGAACCCTTTCATATTGCCGGTTTGCCGAGGTGGCTACTCCGTATATTACTTGTTCATTCATTGCCCTTACGATGTGTAGGTATTAGCTTGATACTTCCTCTACACGATAATGTCAGAGAACGCTCAACCCTCTTGCATATGATGGTTGGAGGTACACCGATAAAAAAACGCTTCGTGTATGGGCACAAAGCAGGCTATAAGATGGAAATAGGAGATCTCGCCTTATTCCCCGGAAATCGGATCCCACGTCGGGATGAATCCTCAGCTTGAAAACTTGCGATCCAACAGGTGATACGCAGTACGGAAATACCATTATGATGTCGTATAGAATGAGCAAGCCCTACATACAGAGCTGTCACTTTTCGTTGGCATCAGTCGTTCCCGATAAATAGAGCTTGCCTTAATGAGCAATAAGCGGTAGAGTTCCGGGCCGCCATTTCGGTTTTTATCCATCATCACTGGGCCCGACTTTACCACTAGGCAATCCCGCCGGCACCAACCTAGTTGTCGCGGCAGCGGATGCTTGCTCTAGAGAGCCCACTACACCCAAAGTTGGACTAGAATATGGACAGAGAGAAAAATTCGAGAAAAAAGGGTCTGTTTAGTGCAAGGGGAAGATTACCGAGTGGAACTAATGTGTCCTAGCCGATCAAACAGACCATAAGATCTACCTTTACATGAGTATGAGAGATCCTGTTGGGCCGAGTGGTAGAAGCACTAATACCTCATTCAGAAAAATCCTCCACCAAAAGTGACAAGCATGCAGCAACCGACCTTGCAGTAACGAATGCCGACCTACAACTAGTTTAGCTACTACACTATGGTTACTGTCTGGTAAAACTGACCTTGTCTTCGTACACTTGGCACGCTAACTAGGGAGAGGTATTCTCGTCTTGAGATACTTTACACTCAAAACCCCCTGTATTGGCTTGTGCAAACAGCCTTGTCTAGCGCAAATACATGACAAGGCAAAGTCTTAGACCCTAACACACCACCAGTACGAACAGGAACAATTGAGCCATGACTTGTGATCCATCTGAAAACCCAACTTCAGGGAGCTTCGAGACTACAAATTTCATTATAGACTTATTGTGCCGTGGGCTCGGACGTGGAAGTGGCTGCTTGTCTTTCATTTTTCTACGTGTAATTCCAATTCATTCGTTCTCTCTGACGAGTGGCGCAGTCTCGGTGTGCGCTCGGGCCCGGGTCTCTCGGACGAATTGTGTTGCCCAACAAAGTGTTGGAGATTCATTGCTTCCGATTTGCGAACATGGAAGCTTGGAAGCTTGGTGAGGAAGACAACAGACAGCAACAGCATCTGATGGCTGACGGACAACACGTGGTTTCTCCACCCTGGCTTAACCTACCTACATGTAACAGATAGGTAGGTACCTACGGTTAAATTCGATTGCTTATGATTGAACTACTGCATACGGAGTAGTGCACAAGTAAAACGCGGTACAGCGCAGAGCAATGCGCCAATCCGCCGTGTAGTGTAGGAATTTCGCTCGCCTGGCGTGACAAGCAAAGCTATTCCTGCTTTGGAAGTACTTTAGGTCGCAGGAAAGGTGAGCAGAAAAAAGAGGCACGCAAAAGGTATCAGACGAACCACGGATGCCTACGTGTACCGCAGATGCACACAACAATGGTGGCACAAGAGGGCTGATGGCCACGACTGCTACTACTACTACTGCCCAACATAGTACATATGTGGCAGGCTGCTGTATCTTTATTGTCGGTTTTAGATACGATGGTGGTGGTCGCATATGCAGGTACAGCATACGTGAATCTATAATTATAGTCTACCTAGCACTGAAGAAAAAGAGTGCTCGGATGGTAGTATTATGTGATGATGACATCAATCAGCTTCGGCTGCAGTAAGCTGCAATGCCCTTTGATCGCAACAATGCCACCCATCTCGCATCGCATTGTGACAACTGCTATTACTCTGTAGCACAACGCTGATAAGGCTGGAGGCTGCCATGTGCATTCGCATACCAAGCAGGTACCTGCTACTCTACTATACGGATGGTCTCAAAGGTCAAAGGTGAGGAGGGTATCTTTTCTCTTCTCTTCTCCTTTGAGCCGAAAAGGAGTGATAAGATATCTCGTCTCGAACCACCTACCTTACAAAAACCTCGTCGTCGTCACCATACCAATCTATCGGTGAGCTGGCCACTCGTCGCTGTTGTTGTCCACCTGCACCTGGTGGACAACGACGTAGATTAGGTACCATGCAGCAGTAGTTGCATGTAACGATACCTAAAGGTAAGATAAGGTAAGGTAAGGTACGCATATGTAAGGTATCCAGAGGCCCATCCAGGACACCTGCAAGGTCTAAAAGAAGAAAGCGTCGGTGTGTGTGTGTACGTACCGAAACAAACGTGTTTCCTGCACGCGGCAACTCGACCGTGAATCCGTGCAGGAGCTGGAGCCCGGTCCCTTGTCTCCGACACATGCACACACAGCCAAGGGGTAAAAAGGGTTGGGTTGGAAAGGGAACCGGCTCGTTACAGCATACAGGGCTGCCTGGTAATATGGATGGATTATGGGCTTCCTTGACTACCTTGACTAGTTTTGGATCTTTCTTTCGCTCATTAATTCGCCAAGTGTGAGAACAGACAGGCTGGTAAATGAGCCCACTCTCCGCTAGTCCCTTTTTTACTGGATCCTTTGGAAGGGCCTGGCAGGTGGGTATGGTGGGTAGGGTGGGTAGATGGGTACATGCAGAGATACATGTGCAAGTTGCAGGAACCCACAGTCAGCCCGTACCGCTGGCACCTGCAGGTACGCTGGCCTTAGCCCAGGAACGGGATCCGAGTGCGTACCGAGCCATGTACTTGTCAAGACAGGATGTACCCAGCGGATGACCTAGCAGGACTTTGCTGCTGGGATCACTTACTGTACCTCCTTCTCTACAATGTACTTGGGTATATTGTCATTACCTATCATTACACGTACCTACCTGGCCCGAGGGAAAAAGGTACGGATTCAGACCCGCCTCCACTCTCCAGTCAATCCAGTCAACCCAGTCCGTCCAGTTCTCTCGTCCACCCCCCCGACCCAGCTGGCAAGCCCCAGCAGCAAGTTACCGCAGCAGTTGGAACTAAGGCCTTTGCTTGGTTGCTTTGACATAGACAGGCTCTTGTCTGGTGACTCCGTATAAGTTGAAATACCGGGCCTTTCCACTCCTAACATTCTTGAATTCTTCGTTCATATCCCCTACCTATCTACCATACCATCGACCTGTACAATAATAGACCGTCTCTCCTCCCTTCTATAACTACCTCTCTCTATCTCTTCCAAGGGCTCAAGCTCTAGTCCACTCCCTTGCTTACGTCGGTTGTCTTGCATCTCATCGCTGGCCTGCATTCCTGTTGCTGCTCCTTTTTTTGAGACTCTGAGCAAAGAGAGAGAAACAAACACAGAGGAGACATCTTCCTCCAAACCGGCAAACTTCACTGTTGCAATCTGCGCTTGTACTACGTGTTGCAGCACTGTTCTGTTTTAAGCGATTCGCCAGCCTGCAGACTCCAGCCTCAGTTCACCTCTCGCATACAGACAGACATACAATATCGAAACACTGGGCTTTATAATCCAACAATACAACGGCTTCCAAAACCTATAATATTTCACCTTCCCGAAACCTGCGCGACGACCGCTCTTCGACAACAGCTTCCAGCTTTCAGACACGCGCGCATATCTACAAAGAATCAGGCTTCAGACACAGAATATTCTCTGCTTGTCTCGATTGTGCTTCAGCTTCGGTGTCGCAAAGGAACCACTGCTTCTCCAGCCTTCGCTTGAACTACCAGAATAGTCCATACGCCTTCCTGCACTGCAACACAAGACATCGTTGATATATATTTATATAATATCTCCTGCCGTCATTTCCTTGACACTTCGGTGCTGACCTCAGATATTGTGCTCCATCCGACCTGCCTGCGAAACCCACACGCAACACCCAACCTGGATTGATCATACTTGCGTCTCATTCGATTAAACAATCCTAGCATACGGCATCGCCACGACTTGCTCACCCAATCCCATCCCACGTCTTCCCAATCGTATTACTTTTTTCGGCCTTTATTACTTTACCGCTAGACCCGGTCTAAAAAGAGTGAGTCAGACGTAATTCCGCCATCCCTACACTTGTGTCCCTTGAATTTCTATTTTATCTTGTTGTTGCCTTACCACAGGCAATGCGGGTTTAAGCACATATCGCGCACGCGGTAGTGTAGGAATGGCGTGCCTATTTGCGCCCACTGCATTTAGTATATAATGTGACCAAGGTGTGTTTAAATGTTTGCTGACATAGCTTTCAGAACAGTTATTTCGCTCCAGACTACATTCTCCAAAACTCATCACGATGGTTGCCAGAGAATCACAAGTACTGAACATGGGCCGTGGCGCCTACGACACAACCGGTGTGCCTAAGCCGCCTCCGCGTCCCAAGCCACGATAAATCGCCCGATTCGAACATGTCGGAACATATCGACACCTGCATCCTGTTGCCACTTTCTGCGATTGTTTTTCGGTATTACCGATACGGCTCTTGTTGCTTCTGGCCATCCCAGTGCTCTCATGCGCACGGGAATGGATGGCTTGTGCAGCAGATTCAGGACCTTTTCGAATACGGATCACCTGGAATCAGGCATGCGCCGCCCATTGTACAACACTGCGATCCCTGATTTTCAGCTCCAATCGCTCTGCATTTTGATACCATCTTCTAATTCAACACCCCGAACACCATTAAGGCAAATCTACCATCGGCGCTTCTAGGCGCTAGGACCAATAAGCATTATTTCGAGGTCTTTTCACTTCATACAGGCGTTACTAGACGGATCACGGCTTCCAGAATGAGCGGATTTTTTTTTCGGCACTTCGATTTTCGCACAACACTCAGTCACTGGCAGTATGCGTCGCATTTAGCGTCATTCAGAGCAATACAGACGGGTAGATCGACCACATTTGTGCATCGTCCCTCTGACATTCACCTGGACAATTTCGAGCATTTCTTGTCACCACCACATTTGCTGCTGGTGTTCCTGCTATTGGCTTCAACACTGCCATAATGGTCACTATTACGTTATCCTTTTAATTCTCGGTTCGGCGTCATTGGCCAAAGTAAACACATGATTCAGATATTGGGAACGGGCAAAAAATTTGGTTTGGTTGGGAAAAGGACAATTCGCATATAGACATTTGGGTTTCTCGTTAAATTTCTTTTGTTTGGACCGGTAACCTCACTCGGAGCCCCTCACGGGGACCCCTTGAGAGTGTGCGATCAAGGCTGTACTCGTCGGATTTGCGCCGGGCCTGTTGGGACAATGTATTTGCTTTTGGTGGCATTTCTTAGATGGCCTATTTCCTGCGGTATGTGCTCAATTTCTGGCACTGCTTTTTATTTCGAGGGTTTCAGCTATGCCACATTGGATACGCTGGGCTGGGACCAGTTTGATAGAAGATACCCCGTCTTTAGACTGTACAGTACATCACAGAGGGATGGCAGCTCCACAGCGCCTAACACGACAGTTTTAACATGATGGATCATATACTCATTTACTCTATCTTTCTCCCATTGATGTGATATGACAAAGTCGACCAGCTTACTGAGGTACAGATTGAAAAGCAACGAGATAGCTACTAAAAGGTACAGTGACGCCTCGGCGCGGGAATCTCGCAGCCTAGGTGCAGATGATCTCATGTGTGATTCTGACCTATCTTCTTTTGTTTGCTTCTGCGAGCTTGGCAACTAGAGCAACAAGAATCACGCTTCATGGCTATTTTGCCAATAAGGCCGAGAACAAACACAGGGTGATCGGATACCGCACCAAGCAAACTCTCCAGACTAAGAGCACAGCGATCACGAAAATTTCCCCATCCCTTCGATCAGGGTCGATCGAGACAATCGTGGGGGTTGATCAAAGACTGTTCTATCCCTTCCTACGGTTGGAGAAGAGGGGAAGGGAGCAAGCCGTAGGTACTCCATTATGACGAACGATGCTGCTCTAGTTCTGGCTTTCTTTTTCTCGTAATCATCACATTTGGTCCGTCTGCCCTTTTTGTTCTTTCTTTGATTGGCATGCAAAATTCTAGTTAGGTGGCATTCCGCGTTACCATACTATGGGGTCTTTGGGCACCTAATCTCGTCTGACGACTCAACGGGCAACCACCTGGACATCAATCACGAGATGATGCGCACGGGTTCACAGGTCACGACCAAACGAAACGAAACGCAATGAAACCGAACTTTATTTGCGTTGTGGCGCGTTGCAGACGACGAAAGTATGGGATGGGATGAGATGAGATGGAGTTTGGGCCGGTTTGGCTGTCATACCTCACAAAGTTCAAAATTGGCCGTTCCTTTTTGTGACGATTGTGTTTGGTGTTTTCCCCCCTTATTTCTACCCCATCCTTTACCCGAACGCTCGGGTTCGGCTGCTGCAACATGGAGGATAAACTGGATCAATCACAGATTTCCCGTATGACGCATTGTGCTGGTTGGCTATCTATGTATCTACTAAACCGGTCTTGGTGGACAAATCACACCTTGAAGCGAAACCTCGGTATGTGGCGACCACCGAAAAAGAAAAGAAGGGACATACATGATTGCTGGTTTGCTATGTTGCGATTTGCTGGCGATGCGTAGACAGCCAACAGTTTGCAGGCGCACGGGAAAGGAAGGGTGAAAGAAGATTATGTAGAGCTTTGATCGCAGACCAGTTGCAGCTCTTGCATCGATGAGAAAACAATGCCAAATAGTGAAAGAAATCATATCAAAGCGCATTCCATTACTAGGGTTTGTGCGCTGAGCTGAGCTGACTTTCTTCGAGAACCCTTCTCCTGCAAGGCTAATGCAAGCTCTAAAAGTGGGAGGACTACCTGCTGCAAGCTAATTACTGCTGAGAAACAAGGCGTGAATGTATGATGATGATGATGCGTGGTGTCCACACTGTCTCTCTGTCTGGTTCTTTTTTTTTTTTTAGGGGGGGGGAAAGTTTCTCAGCGGCACGTCACAGCGTGCAGTTTGCATGGCTCGGTACCTACAGTAGCGCTGTTGGTTTTGGTTCAGCGCATTTCAGCGGGTCCCCAGCAACCGTCCTGTCGGGTCTCCGTCCATTCTTTTTCCCCCTTGTTTGACCGAAATTTTCAGACTTGACCAGAAAGGGACCGAGGTATCCATCACCCCATTCAAGTTGCTACATCAAACTCCATCAATGGTCAAGCGAACCATACAATGAGCCAAAAGGTTACTTTCTAGAAAATTACTGGAAATGAGTACCAACTTCGCAGCTTCGCTAGGCTGGCCGGCAGCGAACCGTCCGGAGCTTTCCCCTTCACCCCTGTATCAGCTTCATTTTCCAGATTCTTTCCTTGATGAGACGAGTACCCGGCGGAATTTTTTCTTTCCGCCCTTATTTTTCCTACTGCCAAGCAGACTTGATCAATTACCCGTGCCAAGTGGTGCTGGCATGACTCGAGGCCACAGGGAAGAGAGGAACATCTAGTCGACCCAGGCAGAAGCCCAGGTATCTGTCGAATTGACGATTTGTGAATAGGGGGCTGATCTAAGCAACGCTGACCTGTACAACAAGTCTGGCATTCCCGTCATTAATACTGCATTTATGCCGCATTTACCTACCTAGGTACCTTTCCAAGACAAACCGTCCCAGCTGACGGCATAACGGTAGCTTTGTGATGATAACGACTGGACTAAGCCCTTCTGACAATATCTGGAATTATTCCACACAGTCCTCTCTCTACTTGATACTATTACACACTACATCCATCGCCTACAAACCTACAGTATCAGAGCCGCACCTATATGAGATATCGGTACACCCTCTAATCCGGCACATCATGCGCATAGAGTACACCGGTCCGTAGCTGGAAATGCAATGCAACGTTCGTTAATAGCTGGGACGCCATCTGCTAAAGAAAGTCGTTTAGTAGTATTTGATGCGCTGCACTGCGCCGCATGCACACTTCCGATAGCAAAGAATTGTTCCCCTGCAGTAGCTCGGCGAGCTTCTGGCTGCGCCCGCGAGCGTTGCAACCGTCGCTCTCGCTAAAAGTATAACCCAGAACGATTGCCAACGGAGATAGCAACGGTGTTGAGCAGTTAGCTTGGCTGATTATGCTTTCGTCGAATTCGTATTCAGAAAGCAAGCACAAGTGGTTACCATTGAGCGTGAGATAACGGTACTCGGCAATCTAGGCACCTCCAAAGTTCGCAGGATCGCAAAGTACCACCACCAAGTAGGTCATTGTCACGTCGCAGTCCTTAACGAAATGTACTCGCCAAAGCTAAGGCAGGCTCCCCGGCAGCAGCCGCAGTCCCGCAGACAGGCTGAAAAACCACATGGCATGGCCACGATCCATTGCTGCCTACTTGTCTACCTATCCTGCCTGCAGGCAAAAGATGGGGGGGTGGATAATAATAACAGGTTGTTAGCCAACTACCCAAGAGCCAAGGCAGGCTCTTGCATACTCTTGCATACTCTTGCCTACTTGTATGCAAGATGCGATTCGCCGACATAAATAAAATTCATCATCCAACCAGAAATTTTTATCCGGGAGGGACAAAAAGGACACAAATCAGAGAGCATTTGCTAGCATGGGATGCGCCAGGAATAGTCACAATATGACGGTGCGATATTATCTAGCTAACCTATCCCTTCCGCAAAATACTCACCGAAAATCTCGGCGACCACATAACACATCTGCAACATGCACCATCTCATCTGATATCAGCATTCCATACGTGGTCATAGAAGCGTGGGACAAACAGACTTGAAACAAAACAGGACGGCGTGGGGGCCGCAAAATCCGCAAAGCAAGCAATCAAGCCACCTGCTTGCTTGCCCGTGAAGATGTGCGAAACCGATACCCTCGATACCTCCATGATGATGAATGAGCTGGTTTGGAGTCAACTTCCCTTTTTGGTGTTTCTTCAACGTTTTCAAACGTCGCTGCAGAGATCTACGTTGCCCCCCATGCTCCCCCCTCCCCCCCAAATAACAACAATCCTGTCAGCCGCCACTTCATACGGCTTCATACGGTTTTGTTCCTGAAGCGTTAAGGGATTTCAACATTATTACGCCGCACTCGCGTTCTTGACTTATTGTTAGTGGGAACCCCCCCACGAATGGAAGCGACAGATACGAAATGCGCCAAAATGGGCGTGCAGGGCGTAGGCGTCAAGCCATTTTCGCGAGACTTGGCTGCATTTGCAGGTTCGCAGGCCAACTGCGAAGTACTTAACCTAGCAGGTAATCCGAATACCCGGATCCTACTTACTACCGGCCATATCCCTTCTAGCCCGTCATAGTCCTGTTACGTGCGTTACGACTCTCCTGATGGCTGATAGTCGATCTCCACCAAATACAATTAAACAAACAGGGGAAAATTGAAAATAAGGAGATCTTCTTCAGAGTCCTCTAGCGTACGGCGCGTCATCGTAGCAGAGTCCTGATAATTTCCGGCTGGTGTTGCACGGGATCTGAGGTAATATTCCACCTTTTCTCGCGACTCCGCGCTGGCCACACCGATCGGCGCATTTGGACGATGACGAGATTTTTTCCAGCACTCCAAACCCCCACCAAAGTATGTAGGTACGAACTTGTCGTCTAGCTGCTAGATAGATCCAGCCGAAAGGATCAGGCTCTTTTCGAGTTTTGATAATACACTTAACCCCACGTCGTTATCCGACCCTAGAAGGCGACTATAAAATTATGAGTAACGGAACCCTGATCAGATTGCGCGGGATGCCGAGTAGTCTAGTCATATGTGCGAGAGTAACGGGACGTGTTGGGACGTCACAACCACGTGTGACTGTGCCCCCGGTCATGAAGTCATGGCATACACAATCGACCATGTCGTCGCCGACCAGACCCTGGAAACATGTCAAACCATTTGGCCTGTTAATCTGCCCCGTTTGTTCAAAAGGGGCGGGCCGAACTAGGCAATATGCAGCAGGTGACTCTGTTTGAAACTTTGCGGTCCTTCTCAGCCTGTCTGGGTCTGGGGTCCGTCGATCACCATTCGCATGGGGAATATCCCCGACATAGCTTTTAGGACCCTGAAAACGTCACTTTTGCGGGTTTCATTCGTCATGTTCTTCTACAGGCACTTTTCCTCTGCGTCCTACTGAATTATAATCTTCTTTTGACGACAACAAGTTTTGCCGGCTTATTGTTCTATCCTTACTGCAGGCTGCTGCTGCGACGTGGAACCCTAGGATTGGATCTAGGGTTTATGATGGGGCTAAATGTTTCTCTTTCTGACCCGACGACCTGGACCACACCACACCACACACCACACCCATTCTGACGTGCCTCCTACGTTACTATAAATGCTGTACTTCCTTATCGCTATCACATGGCTCTCTGGAGTAAATGTGACTCACTTTCTGTGTTACAAGCACGAGAATCAGATCAAGAATTGTCGCGTCTGATTTCCGAAGTCTCTGGGCCTTGGCGAGATGTATCGTCTCAAAGTTATTTAGCTTTTTCACGCAACTCGCGACACCTCAGACGGATGGTAGTCGTATCAAGGTCGGGTCCTTGATACGAGACGACGCAACACCTTGGTCCTATGTGAAAGACCCGTTCTTATCTAGAGGCGTTATGGCCTAGAGGAGAGAATGAATTAGTTACCCATTTGATTTGTCCCACGGAACGAGGCGAAACGCGGTATTCGCCTGCGCTTGCGAAGTTCGCTTCTTTTTTATGGTTTCCAGGACTACCTATTACCACGAGTTCGTCAAATGGATGACTAGACATAGAGAATACTTAGCCGGGTGTAGTTCAAGAGAGCTTGCACAGCCAAGTCTTCGAGCTTCCACGTCCCGAGAACATTGCGAAATAAGATCAGGTGAGTTCACTGCTTTCAGTGACTGCTTCGATCTGTGCCACGCATACATAGTCTCATGTCCGCCCACAGTCATGACTATTGATCGCTGCATCCACTAGTATTCATCAGGTCTTTCCCTTTTCGTAGTCCAGTGCTCGTGGCACCACATTAGCCTACCAGGCTATCGGGTCCGGGGTACTTATTTCTGTTTCAGAAACTGGGTTTTCGTCATTCATGCAGGTCTTACAAATTTCTACGAGAAATATTTACTTCTCCGAAGTCTTATGCTGACGAGACAAGCCCCGGGTTAGATATGACGCAGCCCCGCTGCTTGAGAAAGCGTCTTACCAACTATGTTCTTGGTCTGTTCCTGCCTGGGTGCTTGGACACGTTGTGCGCAAGAAATGGGCTGGGCTGGGCTGAAGGTCATCGGATTGTTTGCTCTTGGGCTGTTTATAGACTTTGGGTTCGATTTGTTGCTATTTCTGGCTCTGATGTCGGGGGAACCTGGGGAGCGCGGTAATTAGGGGATGATTTTCATATAGTCGTCACGCAAGACTCCTGGTTCTCTTATTGCTTATTAATTTGTCTAGGCTTACTTGACTTCGAGGTAGATAGCGCTTTTCGCCTAGCTCAAGAATCTCTCTAGGTTCTGAAATTGTAGCTCTCTAGCTGTTTGTGGTTCCCGGTCTCGTGGGTCTGGTCTCGTAGTCCAGTGTTTTTATAATATTCTTTCTTCTTTGCCTTTTGGGGCGTGACACATAGCGTGGCAGATGTACAGGGCGGAAGGGTGCCTTGGGAAAGGACACATGAAGCTATGCAGCTCGTGAGTTGATATTAACTTGTCTGCTTAGTCAAGCCCTCAGTGTTAGTTTTTCTCGTGATAATTTTGCGCGCACGAGACGTTGAACTTGCTCCAGCCGGACTGCCTCCTAGGCTGAAGCTCTTCGTGTAATGTGATAGTTAGGCAAGTGTTCTCGTGTCGATATGGCGTAGTAGTGGAATTTTCCAGACTTAACAAGGCAACCATTCGTATAATTAGCTCTCGTGTAGGTGGTAAGACAAGGCGTCTGCTCAAATCTCGTCGTTATCGTCCTTGGCTGAGGCTGGGAATCTTTCAGTACTGTTCCTCTCTTTCCTTGCACAGCTATCAGCCACATACGCGACTCTGGATGATTGCCTTGTGTCATGATCAGGCAGTTTTCTATTGTGGTCTATGTTGGCTTGCCTCTTGGTGTTCCGAATAGATCCGATGGCATGAACGAGTGTCGAGTTGCGGGTGAGAGTTCGATTACCTCCCTCGGTATTTTGCATACATATAAAAATTAAAAGTCAAAAGACGGAAGCACAGCCTCAGACTTCTAAATAGCTTCGGAAACGACTAATCGACCCGTTAGAAAATGTGAGGGGACAAGCACGGACGCAAGCGCACCAGCACGGCTCCTGATTCTAAAGAAATTTATTACTAGCTCTGAGAGATCACTCGCATCCCTACAATACTGAGACAAAAGCCGGAGTAGGAGCGGCTTCAACTCACGATAGAAACATACCACTTTTCCTCCTTAGAGTGCATAGTGTATTGCAGGAGCTGAAACCGATCCTCCTATATCCAGTGACGATTCTGGCGCCGAGACATCCACAAACGCTGTAAATCACCGTGTCAGTGGTCAGATATCTAAGAAGATCTCTGGTCAACCTTGGTGACTATGTCGAGTATCAAACGAGTCTACTCTAATTAGTTCATATTCATTCGACAGGGGAATATCGTCGGGGAGGCCTTAACAAATAGACTCCTAAAAAGGACTAGATAGCAAGGTACGTGGGAAAGGCGTCGGGGGGAAAGCGTTGGGAAATCACAGCTCCCTCCTCCGAGACCGGACACGAGAGGCAGTACATAAGCTCTGACTGCTGCCCTGTCTAATAAACATTTGCATTATGTAGCCTTCAACCACGTGCTGTTCGAATCCATGATCAGTAGCGAAAGCAGCACTCGGGTATGGCATCTGTATTTCGTATTGTAAGCTACTAGGAGTTTGACGACTTCTGGTCTTTGGCTGTTGCGGCGGTGTAAAAGTAGAGTGGCGTGTCTAGATTGTTGATTTGGGTACTATGGAGACTGATATCTCCAACCATTGCGATGATGCACAACTCATTCAAGCTTTTCTATTGGCCACCTAGACTCAACTCTCATCTACCGAGCCATGCAAGATCATACATATATATAAAGCGCAGGCTTCATACAACACACTGACTAGTATCTGTGATATACGTACGTATATACCTCTTACGCCTCAGCTTCTTGGAATCTTTCTGATACCGACCTCTCTACATGCTTCAAATGGTATTGATATTGTCGTTGGACATTGGACATAATTACAATCACAAAAAGTTGAGCAACGTGAGACCTATTCCCTTCAAAGCAGGGATTGTCTTGGTTTCCTGATAGCCGATTATATTTATATTACGCGTGTTCAAATTCTCTCTTCATTAATATTGTAACTCGGGATGATACCATTGGATGTGTATCTTTTTGACCTGGGTCGACCATCCAGGTTACATGAGCCGACACCCACACGACTCATTTTCACCTTGACGTCGTTTTTCCCATTTTTGACATTGTATTTCGTATTTGCGGCGCATTCTTGACGCTTCATGATATTTCCCTTGAGCGTCAAGCACATATAAAACAGTCCCTAAACTGATATTGGTGCTTTCTTGCTTGAAACCTAGCCACTCTTTACTAAGGGCAAAACTCGTCCGAGCAAGTGTTTCGGACTCTTTATACTTCTTTTGCTCTGTAAGTATATATGCAAGGAGATGCATAGTAGAAAGACTGGCTTCGTGGCTCCAACCCAGTACTTTTTCTCTAAACAATAAAGTCTTTCGACCTAGTGCTTCTGCCTCTTCATAATTCTTTTGCTCAGCAAGTATATTTGTAAGGAGATGCATAGTAGAAAGAGTGGCTCTGTCGCTCGACTCCCTCCGACCTAGTACTTCCCTACGCGACAAAGTCTGCCGAAGTAGTGTTTCGGCCTCTTCATACTTCTTTTGCCCATTAAGTGTAATTGCAAGGTTGTCCATAGTATTAAGAGTGTCTTTGTCCCTTGGCCCTAGAAGCTTTGTTTCGAGTTTGGAAACCTCCCTGTACTCGACTTCGGCCGCGCTATAGTTTTGTTTTTCTAATAGGCTTCTTGCCACTGCCCTTCGTGCAGGCAGCATGTCAAATTCTTCACGATAACCGAATTCCACGGGCGCGCCACTCTGAGCCGGGTTAGTGTTGCTCCATGTGCCGGACGCCTCGCTAGAAAGGCTCTTAGAATTTTCTTGTGGTGCCCTTGATAATGGTACTGTGTTGCTTTCGATGTCCGAAGAGGGCGACAGCGGGACAACTTCGTACTCCGGCCGTCCTGTCTCTATCCACATATGCGTCTGTGCTTTGTTTGCAGTTGCTCTCTTTGCAGGGTTTGGAGCCATCACCAACTGTAGGAATTCGATTGCCACAGGCGTTATGGCAAGGTCGTGAAGAGGACTCTTGGGAAAGCTAGAATCACCTTCGTAGTACCTCAATCGTTCGTGTAGAGTCATTGAGGTTTGGCCGGTCAAAGCTTGAAACACCGTTTCTCCCAAGCTCCAAATGTCAGCGGCAAAATGGTCCACATTGACCTCGTTTGCGTTATCGCTCCAAACTTCGGGTGGCATGAAGTCGAGCGTTCCCTTTACTTCGGTTGAGTAACCCCGGGTCTCGCCAACCCGTTTACTCAGGCCGAGATCGCAAAGCTTGACCGCCCATTTGTCTGGGGGCTGGCTCATGATGAGAATATTCTGGGATAAAGTATTGGAGTCAGTTATAAGGAGGAAACTAATTATTTCTGCACTAGGCGCCCTTACCGCCGGTTTCAGATCTCTGTGAGCAAAACGCTCTTGATGCATGAATGCGAGTGCATCGATAACTTGTGACGCAATATCCCGTACAGCGTTTTCAGGTAGGCGCTGCTGTAGGCATTTTTGTTTATCGAAAAGATAGCTCCGTAGATCGCCCAACCCGCAGTATTCCATGGCGATATACAAATGTTCGTAGCTAGTATACCAACCGTAGAATTTGATAAACAGCTCGGATTCGGAATACTTCACTGGTTCGTTAGCATTCAATGAAACTTGTAAATGTCAAAACCTACTTTAAACTGCGAGAATTTAGCCAATGCTTCCAGCTCACGCACATATGCGCGGGTTGACCGGACATCGTGATGAAGAATGGGGATCCTTTTAACGGCGCGCAACTCAGCCGTTCCGGCTGCGCTTGAAGCCTTTCGCTGCACATAAACAGTTCCAAACCCACCTCCTCTGAGCGGTTTGTGGTCGATCCAAGTCTCTTTGTGGTGTCTTGCTAGGCGAACTCCAATACTGGGGTGAAGGGGCCCATTGACGGTGAACTGGAGCCTCGAGTCCCGTACCAGCTCTGGTAAACCCTCGAGGAGTATTAAGTCATCGGGTTGACTTTCGCAAGCCATCGTTTTTATCTCCGGTAACATCAATCATTGAAGCACATCGGCACATTCTCGTCGCTGTGGGTAGGAAAAGAGGAATGAGTACTGAGGTAGCTAGTTGAACTATTTGGATCCCTTAAGACCGCTTTATTGGTCCCTCGAATACTTACCCCATGCAGAAAAAGGCGACCCGCTAAAAAGGATTGCCAGTTCAATTCACCATGGTCTCACGCACCCCTCCTAGCTTCACAAAACCTAGGAGTCTTCGCGATCTTCTTGTGAACCATGAACCTACATCATTATTACACATACCTCATCGTGCAGGACATTGCCAAATCGGTCAACTATGTCCATGTTTTCGGGTTTGTTCACAAGGGTGTTCGCCCTGAGCCCATCATTGGCTTCGAAGTCTCGGGGGTAGAAGCACCGTCCATGTTCCTCGTTGGGTTCGAAGACTTCAGAAAGGAAGATGAAAAAAACAGACAGGATTGGCGGTGACAACCTGGAGAGAAACTTGTACCGCTATCCCTCGAGGCAAGGCTCGAGCTCCAGTGCTAAGTTCGCCATGCAGCATGACATCTACAGCCTGGGTGTTTGTCTGTTAGAGGTGGGGCTATGGCACAGTTTTATCGAGTACAACCAGGCAGGCGAATGCCCAGTCCTGTCCGCGCAACTCGTTGCGAATGTCGATCATTCAAGGGCAAAATAACTCGCTTTCTCCAAGAGTCAGCTAAATCAATGTTCATCGAGCTGACTAAAACCCAGCTTGCAAAAGCTGTTTAAATTGGGAGGCTGGGATGCTTACGATCCACATGCAGCACTGTCATATATAAAGAGACCTCACGCCCTTCTGTACCACATATATAACTTAGACTTCTATAATAACTAACGGAATTACCATGTATTATCTTTGACAAAAGCATGGAAATACGCTACCTGGACATTGTGGAATTCTGCCTCTTATGTCTGGATTCAAAGAACAGGGAATTCGGGAATCGAAAAGAGTTCAAAGACAGGGACGGAGTGGTAGTGAGAGTACGGTATATCAAGAAGGCAAACATTAGTCAGGCGTGGGAGAGGTCCGATGCACGAAAAACGAGTACTAACCATCATCAGATTCTTCATCGACTAAACAGTCTCTGTGTTTGAAAGCTCTGGCTTGCGCAAAACAGACACGACGGTTTTGCGCGGAAAAGGAGCGGGAAATAAGCACCCCTAATTGGATTTGAGGAGAATTAAGAGAACGTATAACGAAGATATTTTGGAGCAAGTGAGCTACTCATGCACGCCAGAAAAGGACTTAATCTTCAAATTTATTATGTTGAAAGTTGGCTCTCTCTCGAAAGAACTCGCAATCTATTTTTGAGTTTCTTCTTAGTCAGAGTTTCCAGTCAAAATGCAAGATTGAACACTTGGTACAAAGGCCTTTACTAACTCATCGTGTAGATTTTTAATCTTTAATTTTTTTATTTTATATATTGTCATTTTATTTTTTTAGCTATTTATATTTTAACTTTAACTTAGAAGGATATTTTGAAACTCTTGCTAATATTTAAAAAAAATTTATATGTTCAATTACTGCGAGCTTAGCTTGGAAAATGCGCTAAGTGCTGTTAATGTAGGTAGAACAGCAAGAAGCTTTATGAATACATACTACCAACACGCTTTCTTAACGTTGATTCATCCAGCTACCTTAAAAACCTACGTCTTGACGCTGTCGGTGGGGCACACCTTATCAACTGCCTCGCAGACTCTGTAGCAAGTTGTTACACGGCCCATCTACCATGCTTTCAAGGAGCCTGGGTCTTGTGTGCAGGATCTGGATCATGGTTGACAATGAACTTTCTCAAGGATATATATTTGATGCAATTTCAAAGGTGCCACTTAATCTTCATCGTCACTCCACGCCTCGTCATCAGATAAGTCCTCAAATTCCGCTTCTTCTGCCGCACTCGCCCAACTCTCCCTAGCCTCCCTCCTGTGCCGCTCAGAAGGCCGCTCGAACCAGGGGCCTAAGTACGAGGCGTTCTCGACCGCGTCATCCAGATATCCCCAGATCCGGTTCAGACTTACGTCGGCCAGGAGCTCCGCTGCCGTCCGCCCCTGTCTGGTCTTCTCGTTTTCCATCAAGTCCTTAATCTCATCCTCCGAGTCTCGAGCCGCGCACGCGCGCGCGTCGTTCAGCAGGCCCAGAACGCCTTCCGTTTCCCACCATGTGGCGTACGAGTTCTGCATTGCGAGGGCCATGTCTTCCCAGGAGCCGGGTGAGTATGCATTGGGTTGGGCAGCGAGTGCTTCGTCTGGCTCGAAGAGGTGGAACATGAAATGACCGTTAGTTTCAATAAGGGCTGCGCCAAGCTGGCGGATATGGTTCAGAAGCTTCCCCTCTACCTTGATAAGGGACTCGTGGGGCTCTTTCTGGAGCTTAGCAGATAGGGGACTCCGGATCACATTCCGCTCGATCTGATCTCGAAGCTCGAAGGGGAGGCGTTGCGCAAGGATTTTCCGGGTGATCTTCAAATAACGAATGTCCACAAGCAGTTTCAACTTTAGAAGCAGCAGAGCAACAACGTAATTCAGCTCTGGACGTCTGCTAATAAGAGAACCCAGATCCTCAAGAACGTCGGCCCCGCGGATATTGAGGTACGGCAAGGTCATGTCACCCCAATCGTAGGTGCCGTCCGGGTCACATGTGGCCCACCACTTGATGAAATCATAGCACTCCTGGTCAAGATCCAGTCGCAGCATTATCGCGGGCACCATGCTCCGCAGCCCCATGTTGTCACCCCGGCACAGCCTCAGCATATCCCGCATGTGCTCGAGGCCCTCGTGAACGCCGTCCAAGGTGCCCAGCAAGAGTAATTGCTTCGACAGAGCGAACCGCGCGCGCATATAGTCGCGCGTATTGAGAATGCTCCAAAAGCTGCCGACGTGCGTCTCGAAGGCGTTGGCGGGGGTCATGAAGTCTGGTGTGGCGTTGCGGACGCCGTGGTCTTCTTCTACGAGCTTGGCACGGGCCTTCTTGATCTTGGTGCAGGCGGATTTGTGCTGGGGCCGGTGGGCAACCTGGTGCTCGTGGCTGCAGTAGCGGAACGCGCGACACCCAGCGCATTGGAGGAGCTGGGAACCAGCTGCTGGGCATAGTGGGCAGCGGTGGCGGAGGGACCCGACAGGGCCCTTGTATATGCTTGCGCTGTGAGTTCTTGGAGACGCCATGGCGGCTCAGAATACAACAGTACGACGGGATCGTGTAAAGGAAACGGAGGGGAAGTTGAGGCAGGTTACAGATGGCCACGTGCCGCCACTATATAGGTGGTACATTCGTTCGGTGGCTTCTCCATGGCCCAATCATGAAAGTTAGATACCCCTCTTAGGCCCAGCATACGCTTGCACCACATTCTGGCCTTAGCGCTCAGGGCCCTGCAATGACTAGATACAGGCTGCCGCATACTCTGACTTTAACAGAATGTGAAGTTCTCTATCTCATGTCGCATATGCATCACCTAATGATGATATGGGCGATGGGGTATGAGGTCAATGTCTTTCCAGGTTTAGCCAGCTCCAATATAGCAGTCTTGGTAAAATCTGAACGCGCGAGCCCCTTTGAAATCGTTGTTTTCTGCCTGTGTCAGAACCCTTCGAGATTCCTGTATGCTATCCAACCTATGGGCATACCCTGAATACTTGTTGTTGCGAAAGGAGGCCCCAAATCAATATGCTAGCCAACCGACCTAAATGCAGGATGTCCCCTTTTTTTCTTCTCAGGGCCCTCTCAGAGGCTCTCTAACAGCTTGTTGAGGCATATTACCAATGAAGATCATAGTCAAAACACAAAGTACATAATTAGTAGCCCATTAAAGTCCTATACGAATTGGAAAAGATTCCGAAGCTGTTAATGAATTTCTGAACAGGGATGGATATAATCGGATGTGCATTCTTATATGCCTGATCCCTCTCATCGAGCATATCACGGCCATAACAATCTAGTTCCAGTTCCCAGGAGGGAATGAGTATGGCAAAGGGGTACCACGTGTCTCTGAATTTCTCTTTATAGCTTTACGTAAACTGCTAGCCGTAAAAAAAACTTATAAGCTTTATATTATTTATAATAAGTTTATAAGCTTAATAAAGCATAAATAATGCTTTATACTTTTTTAAAAAAAATAACTAATCTATTATAATATTAATTAAATAAATAAATTAGGTTTAAATATATATTAAAAAAGTTTAATAAGCATTTAGCGCTTATAACGTAAGTATTAATAATATTTAGCTATGTTTAATATTTTACTATTAAACATTAACTTATAGTTAAAATTATAGTATACTTTAACGTTATACTAGCTTAGTTTAATATTTATATTTATTATTAAACTTGATATAAAGTTTTATATAAATATACTTTAATAAACTAGCTATTTATATATATAAAGAAGTTTTTTTCCTAGTATTTATTTTAAGTTTTTTTTATATTAAGTTTTTTAATATATTTTTTAATATACTTTATATTTTAAAGTAGATTTTTTTATAGTTTTTCGTTTTAATTAATTAACTTGCTTATTATTTAACTTATCTTTATATTATAACCTTTTATATTATAAGGCTATAAATACTATAACTGCGGACCCACTTTTAATATATAAGTTTTTATGAAATATTTTGTTTTATTATAATTATAGCACTTAATTTTGCTTATATCGCGTTTTAATTTTTTTAAGTTATATTTAGTTTTATAAGTTTTATATAAGTTTTATAAAAAATTAAAGCTGTTTTATTATTACGTTTTTTTATAACGTTAACAGTAATTTTTTACTTTTGTTTTTTATGTTGTTATTAATATAATTAGTTATTTATTTTCATTATTTATACAATAAATTTTTTTAAATTATATAGTTTATTATTTTTATAGAGTTTGTTTTTAACGATATTTTTTAGCGTTAAATAAAATATAGTTATTAAAACGTTTTTATTATTTTATTTTATTTATAAAACGATTTATTTAAATTTTAATATATAAGTTAATACTAGTTTATTTTATTAAAGTATTATAAATTATTGTTTAGTTTATTATTTTTTGCTTAAATTATTAAATATTATTTTAATAGCTTTTTTAAATTTTACGTAATTTTTACAGACTTTTTTAGTTTATTTTTTTGTTCGTTATTATTATTATTAAAATAATTTTTTAAAATAAGTTTAAATTATTTTATAGCTAGTTTTATTAAAAAGTTAATAATATATAGCACTTTTTTTTTTAATTTTCTTTAATTTATATTTAATAAAACTAAAAGTAAGCTTTTATTTAAGTTAAAAACGTTTAAACGGACTTTTCTTTATAATATTTTTATAACTAAAACATTTTATACTTTTTTTTTTTAGTTATAATCTAGTTTTATATTAATACTTACGCTTTAAATTATTAATTAACGTGTTACGAACTAATAGAACCCTAGGCCCGTTAGTAAGCCTAGTACGGAGAGATTAACAAGGATCACGATAGCACGGACTATATAGAAAAAAGGACAAAATTACGTAATAAGTTAAAAATGCTTAAAAATGTTTAATAAGCAAGATTAAATAAAAGGATTAAAAGTGTTTAATAAACAGAACTAAATAAGAAAATTAATAATACTTAGTAAACAGGACTAAGCAAAACTTAAATTAATAAAAGAAAAGATTTTATATAGTTTATAACGTTTTTTATATAACTAGTTATTTTTTATTTTAGTAATTAATTTAAATGTTTATATTTGTTTTAAAATTAAGCAAAAAAACTTTTTTATAACTAACATATTAATAAGTATTATTTTTAATTATTATATTTATATAATAATATGTTTATTATAAAATATTTATTAATATTATTTTTAGTTATTAACATAAACGTTAATTACGATTATTTTATATTTATATAGTATAAATTTAGTTATAATATTTTAATTATTTTTTTATGTTATAATAAGTTAATTTTAAATATACGGAATAATATAACGTAATAATAACACTAAATAATAATTAATTAATAATAGTTAATAAAAAGCTTATAGTTTTTATTAAGTATATTAAACAGTTTAAAGCTAATAATAAACAACTTGAAAATTAAGTAGCAGTTTAAAACTATATAATAAGAAAAGATCGGTTTAAAAATTTCTAACTTAAGTTAAAAGATATTTATAATTTTACGCGGCTTAAATCAGAAAAAAACTAGAAAAAGTATTTTGCGCTATAAAACTACTTAAAAGACTAGCTTTAAAATAGTTTAAACTTATTATAAAAAACTATTTAAACATTGTAAAAAACAGCTAAAACAAGCAAACAAAAAAAATCTTTACTAACTATAATAAGTTTAAAAAAGCTATTAAAGCAATATTTAGTAACTTAAATAAAAAATAACAAGCTAAATAATAACTTATAATATTTTAATAAAAAAAAACAGCATCGGTTTATACAGCTAAATTTAAATAGATTATATTATAAACTTAATAGGACGATAATAACGCGTTTATAATACTATTTTATTAAAAATTAAAAAACGTTATTAAAAATAAAGTTTATAAGTTAAAATAATTTAAAAAGTTTAAGAAGTATATTGTTATAATTATTTGAATTAATAACTAATTATACTAGTAATAACTTAAAAAACGAGATTAAAAAACTACTACGAACACTATAAAAAAACATAATAATAAAACAGCTTTAATAGTTTATAAAACTTATACAAAACTTATAAAACTAAACACGACTTAAAAAAATAAAAGCGCGATATAAATAAGATTAAATATTATAATTATAATAAAAAAGAATATTTTATTAAAAACTATAAACAACTTAAAAAAAAACAAACAAAATTTAAGCAAGTTCTTAAAAAACAAGCCTTAATAACTTAAAAAAATAAACAAGTTATAATAATAAATAAGAAAAAATTAAACAATGTTTAAACATACGATATTTATTAAAAAAAAAAAAAAAACGTGTTTAATTTATATTAAAACATCATAATTTTTTAAAGCACGATAAGTAGGATATATTTATTATATTAGTAAAAATTACTTGTTATAGCTTAAAAATAACAAAAAAAAAAAAAGTTAAACTAGTATAAATATATTAATAAAAGATTATATAAACATTTATAAATAAATAAACCTAAAAAAAACTAAAAATAAACTAATAATAAATAGTTATAAACAAATAATAATAATAAAATAAACTTAAAATAACTAAAAAGCAAATAATATTTAAACTAAAAACTTAATTATACTTCTAAATAACATAACTACTAATTATAAAACGATTTTATTAAAAATATAACTATAAAAATAATAAAATAAAGCTAATATAAATTAAGTAATTTAAACTTATATAATAAAAATATAAATATACTTTATAAATCTATTATTATTACTATATTTAAAGTAATAAACGAAGTTAATTTTAAACTATTATTATAAAAATTATAACAAATAAATAATAAAAAACTATTATAATAAAATAAAAATTAACACGTTATAAAATATTAATAAAAAAATAAACTTAATAATAAACAATTAATTATTTAGAAAAATAATAATACTAGAAAAAAAGTTACTAAAACTAACTAACCTAATATACAAATAAATCTTATAAATTTTATATATAATATTTTAATACTTAATTTATATAATAAAAAAACTATAAAACATTGAGTTTTTATAATAAATACTTAAAAAACTTATAAATATATTTTATTTACATAAAAATATTAAACAAGTAATACTAGTTTATTATAATTACTAAAAATTTGTAGTTTTTAAATAGGACTTTTATTGTTTAAAAAAAATATAATTAAAAAAATCGATGCTTATAACTATATTATAAGTTTATATAAGATTTATTATAAAGCTAAAATTAAAGCTTATAAAAAAAAGCTTTTTAAAAATAAAACATTAGCAAGAGAATTTTAAAACGAATCCTTATAAAAATACTAAATAAAAAAAAATACAAGTAAATCACTTTACTCTTAATAACATAAAAAAAATAAAAGCAATAAAATAATAAAACTAAAAATATGCAGTATAATAATTAAAAAATAATAAAACAAAGCTATAAAAAATTAATAACTACTTTAAAACTTAAAAAAATCTTTATACGCTATAAACCTAGATTTTAGCGTACATATTATTATTACTTTTATATATAAAAAACATAAGCTATAAACTACTATAAATACTAAAGCTTAAAAAACTATATTTTACTATAAATTATTAATAAACTTTAAATATTATTAAAAAAAAACGCTTTTTATAAACTTAAAACTGTTAATAAAAATTATATTAATTATAACAATAAAAATGTTATTAAAAAAACTATAGAACGTTATATAATAATCTAAAATTATAATAAAAAACTTATATTTAATATTATAAAAATATTAAAATATAAAATTATATTAAGAATATTTTAGTTACAAGTAAGCAATTTTAAAGTTAATTAAAATAACGGTTATTTTTAATAAAAGATATTAAAAAAAAAACTTAATAATAACTAAACGTAATAACCACGTAGTATATAAGCTTAAAAAAACTTTTAAAATTTTATTAATAATTAAAAAGTTTAAACTAATTTATAAACTAACTATACTTAAAAAATATAAAAAATTTAGCAACTTATTTAATAGTAAACACTAGAATAAAACAAGATCATTAAAGTATAGTTAATAAAACTATAAAATATTATTAAAAATAAAAAAAATCTAATTTTTTTATTTATTTATTACATAAAAAAAAACATTTAAAAAAACTATAATAGTATTTAAATAAGAACTTTATAAGAAAGTTTATTATATTATTTATATTATTAGCTAAATATTTAATACTATTTATTTTTAAAAAAAAACCAAAAACAATAAAATTAAATAAAAAATATGTATTAACTACTAATATTTTAATAGTATTATTGTCGGTAGGTTATACTCCATGAAATATAGGGTTTGTACGACCCAAGGGGTTATACAGCGAAAAAGGTGGTAAGGGGTCCAATATCTGTTAATTAAACGGCTATAAAAGTTTAAGTAGGTAGGGTTAATCAGCAGAGCTAATTACTAGGCTATATATAGGTAGGTCAGGTAACCGCAAGTCCTAAACCTTCTAGGGGCTTCTAAGGCTGCGTTTAAAGCACTTAGCTATTTGTACAAATATTGTTCTAACACTGGCTGTTTTTACTTTTTGTATAAATAACTATATATATTTATTTAATACTAGCTAATTTTTTCGCAGCAGCGAATATTAGGCTATAAAAGAAAGAGTTTTTATATAAAAGCTATATTTAGTAAATAGAAAGCTTTAAGCTAGATATAAGTTAAAAAAAGTTAAAACTTTTTCGTACATAAACGTTTTCATGTACAAAAAAAAAAAAATCTTTAGTTTATACGGAATCAAAAGTTAGCTGTACAAGAAGGAAAAAAGAGAGTAGCTTATACGGAATCAGAAAATGATCGTATAAGAGGAAAAAAAAAAAAAAAAGTAGCTAAAAGAACTAGAAGTCGAAAAAAAAAGTTAAAAATACAGCAGTATTGTTTACTTTCGTATAAAAGATTAATTTATACGAAGATTTAATAAAGCTTTATATAATTAATTAGATTGTAGGCTATACTTTTAAAAAAAATATTTAAAAAGTTGTAGCTTTTATACAGCTAAAAGGGTAAATCGTACGAAAAGAAAAAAGGGTAAAGTTTAGAAATTTCGATATATTAATAATGCTAGCTTTATATATTAAAAACTTTTGCTTAAAAAGTTTATACGAAGTTAAAGCAGAATTATATAATCTTTTTTATATAACTATTAGGTTTTTTTATTATTAATCGTTTTTATAACTTTTAGCTTTAAAAGTTCGGTTTTATATAAAAATCTGTTAAAATAAAAGATTAATAGGTTAAAAAGTCTGTTATTTTCATACATAAGATAAAAACTGTTATATAAAAAAAAAGAGTATAAAGTAAGCACTATTAATTAAACAGTTATATAAAAAACTCTACTAAAGTACGCACGAATAATTAATCTTTCTTTTTTATTAATACTATTAAAGAAACTAGAGTACGATATAAAATACGCGATCTATATAAAGGGCTATTTTTAAGGTACAATCAAGGTTAAAATTTTATTATTTACCTTACTAATCTGCTATTGCCGGTCAACAACTAATTAGTATTAGTAAGCTATACTCTATAAAATATAAAGTTCGTACGACTTAAGAGGTCGTACAGCGAAAAGGGTGGTAGGGGGTCCAATATCTGTTAATTGAACGGCTATAAAGGTTTAAGTAGGTAGGGTTAATCGGCGGAGCCGATTACCAGGCTATATACAAGTAGGTCAGGTGACCGCAAGTCCTAGACCTTCCAGGGGCTTCTAGGGCTGCGCCCGAAGCACCTGGCTATTCGTACGAATATTGTTCTAACAATTATAACTAAAAATTAATACTTATTATTTTTTATATAAAACTTAAAAAATAAATTATAAAGCGTATAATAATTTATAATACTAGATTTACTAAATACTTATTATTTAATATAAATAAAAAAAAACATAAGTAAAAAACAACATTTTATACTTTTTATAGACTTTACAAGTATAAAATTATATTATTTAAACTAATAAACGTACTAGTAATATTTTAAACTATAATTATATATATACTAAAAAAATTTATTAACAAATTTATAATAGTATACTTAAACAATATTTTAATATATTTTAAAACATTTAAAAAACATAAAAACTATATATAATAAATCTTAAAAACGCTTTAAAAAACTAAACTTTTAGTTAATTTTAAAAAAAGTAGGTTCTATGTATAAAAAGTAAACTTTTTAAAATTTACAATTATTTTAAAAAAAGTACAAATTTAAAACTTTAAAATTATAATAATAAAAAATTAACTAGTACTAAAAAACGTTATAATTATTTAATCGTTTATAAAATTTATAAACTATATCTAAGCATTTATTGCGAATTTTAAAAACATTACTGCATTTTTTACAGATTTAACAAAAACTAACAATATATTTTAATATAAAAAAAACAACAAGCTTTTAATAAAATAAAATAAAAAATATTAAACGAACTAATATTAAAGCTATTAAACCTAACTAAAAAATTTAAAGTTAAAATTAATATTTATAACTATATTATAAATAAACAATTAAGCTAATAAAATAAAAATAGCAAGTTATATCTTATAATATTCTTTTTTAAAAAATTGTTTAAACTAAAACTTAATTATTAAATATATAACAAAAAATTAATAGCAGTAATTATTATATTTAAAAAATAAGAATACTATTTAAATAGTATAAAAAAACTAGTAAAAATATATTTAAACTATAAAAATCTTACTATTTTTATAACTATTAAAACATTAAACAAATAATAAGTATAATAAATAAAAGTTTTATTAAAATTTAACTTTTATATTATTTATATTAAAAAAAAACAGATAAGCAAACATTTTAAATTAATAAAGCGACTATATCTAGAAAATGCTAAAAAAAAACGTTACTTTATAAAACATTAAAAAAACATTTAATAATCATTTTTACTATAAATAATATAAATTACTAAAGAAACAAATATTTTTACTATTTATAAGATTATTAAACTAATATAAAAAATAACTATAAACTTATAATACTTAAAAAAAATAGTTTAAAAATAAGAAAATAATAATAATAACACGCTTAAAAAACCCTTTTCTAAAAAAACACTATAAATATTTACTAGTAAAATATTAAACATACTTTAAAACAATATATAAAGCAGAAAAAAACTTCTTTTAAAAAAAACGCGCTAGTATAAAAAAAACACTTAAAAAAATTATAATAAAATGTAACCTTTATTAAAAGTTTAAATTAAATTAATATAAACTTTATAGTTTATTATAACTAGTTTTAATAGTAAATAAAGCTTAAAAAATTATAATATTTAATATTATAATAAAATTATTAAAATTTAAAAAACTACTAATAAAAATAATATACGACTTTGTTTTAATTATTATTAATGTTAAAGATATGCTTCATTATAAGCATATATTCTATGATTTACCCGATATTCACTTATAGAATGTCATGAAATGTCATGGAATTCTATGGAATTCCATAGAATTCCGTAGAATATTTTCGAATATTCTACGCCACTCGACTCCACTCGTTTGATTTATAAGCATATATTATTAATGCTTATTAATACGATGGAATATATTAGAAATATATGGAATTAAGGGAGATTGTGTATATATAAAGGTCTTGTTTCTTGATTTCTAGATTAACTTCAACTTTAACAACAACAATAAGTTCAACACATTCATTATATAAACAACATTACGGTCTTACCTTTCATACATAACCCATGTACAACGATATATTCGTTTAACAATTAATAAACTTATAAAATATAGCTATTTTTTATTATATAAAAAAGTAAGTTTAATAAAAAAACTAGTTTATATAATAATATAACATGTTATTAACAAACACGGTTTATTAAAAACGTTTATTTTAAACCGTAAAAATATAATAGCTTTTAAGTTTTAGTAATTATTAATTAAAGTATTTAATATTAAATATAAACTATTTATAGTATATTATTTTAAAATAAATAACTAAATATTAAAATAATACTTATAATATTATATAAACAAAAAATAAAATAACTAAATAAAAAAGTTACTTATAACAGAATTTACTTATAATAGTTTAAATAATAAATTAATAAAAATAAGCTTATTTAAAACAAACTATAGCTTCGACTTAACCGAAATATAAAAACTATATAAAAAATAATATAGTATTAAAAGTAGAAATATAAACTAATAAACTTATAAGCTTATAATAATAATTATAAAAAAAATTAACTTTTTTATAACAATATATAAAAAAATTTGCAAATAAATATAGGTCGTTAAAGCTAACTTTTAAAAAAAAAGATAAAATCTACTTATTACAACAAAATATTAAAATAAAATATTCTAATAAAAAACTCGACTTTAAAAAAATAGGACTATTTAAAATTAAAAAAATATATTTTAAAGTTATATATAAACTATTATTACTACTAACAGTAAAATTCTTTTTAATTCTTTATATATTTTTATTAAAACTAGTACTTAAGAACGCTACGTTAAAAACATAACTAAAAATAAAACTTAAAAAAACCCTTTACGAAATTAAAAAAATATTAAACTTTTATTAAAACAAAAATATAGTAGAGTACTTAATTAAATAAAAAACTACTTATACTTAAATAACTTTTAAAAACTTAAAAAACATTTTATAAGCTGTTAAAAAATAATTAAATAGTTTTATTAGCAGTATTTTAATTAATTAAAGCTAAAAAAGCAGGGTTGATTTTTTAAAACAAATTAAAAAAAAGCTAAATAGGATTAAAAACAAGCGCAGACGTTTTCGTTACTTACTTTTACTTAAACTTAAGTTTATTTAACTTATTTAAAGTACGCGCACTTTAATAAACTATATTTAACCTATAATCGCGAAAAAAATTCTTTTATTGCTAAAAACATATAAGTTTAAAAAAAGATTTATTAATTTTCTATTAAGCTAAAATAAGCTGCTGTTTTATAATACTTTCCTTTTTTTCTAACTAATAACGTTTAAAATAAATATAATTTAATAATAATAACAGTATTTTAATACTATTATAATTTATACTAGTAAAAATGTACTTTTTATATTTTTTTACCCTATTTCTTATTTTATACTTTAGTTTTTTTAATTTATAATAAAAACAAAGCATAATTTTAAAACTAAACTTTTAAAGGACGTTACTAGATTAGTACAATAAAAAGTTAAAAATTTAAGCGCACTATAAGACTTCTATACACGATCTAACATAATAATTAGCAAGCTATTATATAAGTATAAAAAAAAACAAAAAAAAAACACTATATAAAAAAACACTAACTTATTTATTTTGTTGCGAACAATAAAGCAAGAAAAAAAAAGATAATATTACGAACTAACAGAAATCTAGGCCCGTTAGTAAGCTTAATATAAAAAAATCAATAAAAATCACGATAGTATAAACTATAAAAAAAAAAAGATAAAATCATGTAATAAGTTAGAAATACTTAGAAATGCTTAGTAAGCAAAACTAAACAAAAAAATCAAAAATGCTTAATAAGCAAAACTAAATAAAAAAATTAATAGTACTTAATAAACAGGACTAAACAAAACTTAAATTAATAAAAAAAAAAATCCTATATAATTTACAACGTTTTCTATATAACTAATTATTCTTTATTTTAGTAATTAATTTAAATATTTACATTTTTTTTAAAATTAAGTAAAAAAAACCTTTTTATAACTAACGTATTAATAAGTATTATTTTTAATTATTATATTTATATAATAATATATTTATTATAAAACATTTATTAATACTATTTTTAGTTACCGATATAAACGTTAATTACAACTATTTTATACTTATATAATATAAACCCAGTTATAATATAACGTTTTTAAGTTAAACAATATGTTTTATAATAACTATAAATTATTTAGTTTTAACTATAAATTAATGTTAAACGAATATATCGTTGTACATGGGTTATGTATGAAAGGTAAGACCGTAATGTTGTTTATATAATGAATGTGTTGAACTTATTATTGTTGTTAAAGTTAAGGTTAATCTAGAAATCAAGAAACAGGACCTTTATAGATACACAATCTCCCTTAATTCCATATATTTCTAATATATTCCATCGTATTAATAAGCATTAATAATATATGCTTATAAATCAAAAGAGTGGAGTTGAGTGGCGTAGAATATTCGAAAATATTCTACGGAATTCTATGGAATTCCATAGAATTCCATGACATTCTATGACATTTTATAAGTGAATATCGGGTAAATCATAGAATATATGCTTATAATGAAGCATATTTTCAACAATTAATTATTAGTTAGCGTTATTATTATATTATATTATTTTATACATTTTATAATTATTTTATTATAATATAAACGATAATTAAAATATTATAACTAACTTTATATTATATAAATATAAAATAAGTTGTAGTTTTTATTTATATTAATAATTTAAAATAATATAAATGAAAAGTTCGTAATAGTTACGGTGGTGTATTAAGCCAGGCTAGAACTAGTGAATCACATAACTTAGCCTCACTTAAACCCACTATCTAATTCCTAGGGTATTTAAAATCCCTGCATGTATAATTAATATAGAGATTCTTTCTTTTCTTCTCTATCTGTAAATTTTAGAAAAAAGATCAGTTATTAAAACTAAAGCATTGCTTTTTCGTGTGACTTAGTTATAACAGTAATAAACGTATTATTATATTAATATAATAATTAAAAATAATTATTATATTATTACGTTAATTATATTAATTATAAAAAGGTTATTTTTATTTAATTTTAAAAAAATATAAATATTTAAATTAATTACTAAAGTAAAAAATAACTAAATATATAGAAAATGTTATAAACTATATAAAAAGAAAAAAATTATTAATTTTTTAAAATTATCTTACTGTTACAGGCTGTACAGCTTGTATAAGCCTGTATACTGGATGGAGTAGCAACTTCGTTGCTCCTTTGCTTTTGGCTCAACGGTAAGCTCTGCGAACCGTATCACTTACTTTTAAGTGATCTTGCTGTTTTAGCTTAATAAGTTTTATAGTTTACTTTAATAATCTATAAATGTCGGTAGGCCATACTCCATGGAATATAGGGTTCGTACGACCCAAGGGATCGTACGGCGAAAGGGGTGGTAGGGGGTTCAATATCTGTTGATTGAACGGCTACGAAGGTCTAAGTAGGTAGGGTCAATCGGCGGAGCCGATTGCCAGGCTATATACAGGTTGGTCAAGTGACCGCAGGTCCTAGACCAGGGGTCCTAGACCTTCTATGGGCTTCCAGGGCTGCGCCCTGAAGCACCTGGCTATTCGTACGAATATTGTTCCAATAATAAAGCTTATTTTTTTTAGCTAGTAATCTATTACGTGATTTGTTTTTTTATCGTATAAGCTAAGTTTATTTTTATAGCTATGTTTTTATTTTAAATTCGATGATTATTAAGCTTATTAATAGGTTTTTTATTATTAGTTTATAACAAGTTTTTAGTTTTATTATACTTTATTAATTTTTTATAAAAAGTTTATATAAACCTTTTATTAAAAAAACAATTAATGTTTTTTTATTATTACTTTTTATAAGTCAATAGTTTATACTTTATATATATTTATTTAGTTTTATTACATGTTTTAATTATTATAATATTTAATTTCTTTATTTATATAAACTTTTTATTAACAAGTATATGTAAAAGTTTACGGACGAAAATATATTAACAGTGAATATTTAAAGCCTTTTTTTTTGGTTTAGTTGTTCACGCGCTAATATCAGATAGCATTAATGCAACATCACGTGCTTTTGTGGAGACAATTAGCTTCGGCTGAGAAAGATTACCGCAGGCGTATTCTTAAGAAAATTTCGGTTAAATTCCCTTCGAGTATGAATTTGACAAGTTCTAGCACACAAGTCTACTGGTTGACTTCTGTTGCGTTTGAATTGAGTACCTAGTGCGACAGCCACTTGCTCTCGAAGCTAGGTACCTAATTTCTCTCGCGACTACTGAAAGTAAAACTTTGTAAGGATTCAGCCACTTCTTGGATCCCGGCAACAGTGAGTGGTTGATTCTCCTCGAAAGAAACCAACTGAGCCATCTTTATGATATTCTTGATCTAAGGCTGCTAAGTGATTGGTCACAAGATTCAGGGACGGGATGACTCACCTGTCGGCCGTTTGTCTGTAATTTGGCTAAGTCTTCGATACCGGCTGGGTCAATATCCACAGTTAAGTTGCTGTCTTGAGATAACCTTCTCAAAATGCCAGCCCAAATGGCTTTCCTAGCCGGGGCATCAAGTTCTTCGTACGAGAAATGAAAGTGTATACGACTGTGGAAAGCATCGTCTATCGTATCGACGCGATTTGTGGTGAGTATCAGAATTCCTTGATAGTATTCTAGCTGACGTAAGAAGATTGAGACGATGGCATTGCGGGTAATGTCCGTGTCCTTCCGAGTTGTCATGAACACATCTGCTTCGTCAAGCAACAGAACAGCGTTCCAGGCCTGCGTAAGCTCAAGGATCTTCCTCAGCCTCTGGTCAATTTCATGGGGCTTGTCGCCCAACTCGCCGGAGCTGATGCTATACAGGGGACGTTGAACGGTCTCTGCGACAGCCTCTGCAGTCAGCGTCTTTCCAACTCCTGGTGGTCCAGCCAGGAGGCCCACCAGGCCCTTTCCTTTGTCCCGAACAACGTCATCAAAACCGCCACTGTTAGCGACATGATTTTTTATAAGCGCTCGTATTAGTCGCTTTGGAGTGCCCGGAAGCACAAGAGAGTCCCATATTGAATGGTCCCACACGATATCTGATATTCGTGAAACAGCGAATCCTCCTATTTTTCAATGAGTTTAGTATAGTGTAATAAGTATCGCGCGGAATCATCTTACCCCATAGTTTGTCTCCAAGACTAAATCCAAATAGCATGGAGGGTAGAGTACTTAGTTCATCATCCGTAATTTCCTCAGAAGGAATCACGGTTTCGATAACTTGGACAAAGCCACTATTTGGATTGATCTGTTTGAATACTGCATGGTCAATGATTATGCGCCCGTGAGTCTAGGATTGCATCAGTAACTTGACTTCTTCCAATTCGATGTTCATCCACCTACATTGAATTTCTCGAGACGCTTTTGCCCTGTCGAATCCTCCTTTTCTTGCAGGGCATGACCAGTGTAGTCATAAAAGCCTTGCTTATGCATCTCCAATCGTCTGCGACCTCGCTCCAGTAATTCTGAGAATAATCGTTCGCTGTGCGGATGATAATCAAGGGGGTGAATTGGCAAGTTGCCAATCTGTTTCGCACCTGCAAAAATTGGTATTTCAAGGTTAACCTTCTTCGCCCATCCAACGTTCTTTCCCCCGTCAGTAACATAGCGAGCTCCCACCTGGAAGACCAGACTACCATCCGGCTTCTTAATGATGCCGCAGGACACGGAACGAAACGCGCACGGTTCGGAGAGCGCATCGAGACTGTACACTGACGTGTTTGGAGGAAATATGGCCCAGAGCGTTTCAAACGTTATTTCTTGCTTGGCAAGAAGAGATTGAATATTTGCACCTTCTTCAGCGAAATCCTCATCGATGAGCTGGAGGACGGCCTTGAGGTCGAAAATCAGAGCATTGTGTTTTGTTTCTCTAGCTTCTTCCTCCTCGAGTCGGGAACGAAGTTCTTCTTTGTAGTGGTAGAGCAGTCTTGGTTCGATCTAATATTGGGTAGCTATGTTTAATCTCACTATCACATATCAATGGTGGATAGTCGGGGCACTTACCACGGGCGGATTCTCGCTCAATCTCAGACCTTCCGCACCTGCCAACAGACTTTCCAGAACTGGAACGCATAGTGAGAAGACGTCCTCCGCGGAGTGGAGGATAAAACAAAAAGGCCTCTTACGCTCTCGCAAACCATCCCCTCGAATTTCCACTACAGTCTCCTCGTAGTCACCACTTGTATCGAATTTTTGTCGCACAACGAGGGCATATTTGCTCGAGATCTTCTTGGTAGATCTTGATGTACGAGCATACTTATACTTCCATTCACTCCTGTTATCATGTCAATAAGTAATTTGCACAAGCGAAAGATTCTTGGACAACGCGAACCTGTCAAAGCTATAAAGAAGTTGTTAGCAACCTTGAAGGGTATGTCCGAAGTGCGATTTGACTTACATCTGGTCGACTCGTATGAGGGGTTTTCTTGCCGATTCATTGTCTTTTTTGGCTTCCTCGTCTTCGTCATTTCTTTCAGTCACGTCTTTCTTTCCTCTGTGCTCCTCTTCTACATCTGCACCTTCCGAGTCCTCTAATGTTGGCTCTTTCTCTACTGCAACTGACTCTGCTGTATCTTTCCCTGCTACGTGTTTCGCTTCTAGGTCCTTCCCCTCTCCATGTACTTCGGCTGCAGCTTGCTCTGTCGCATTTTGTTCTATCGCGAATTTCTCTGTGGTATCTTCATTTGGTGTTTCTTGCTCTACACCGTCCGCAAGCTGCTGTTCATGCTGGGTATCCGCCGCCTTAGACGAGCTCTCACCTTCAGGTGTCAAGACCTCCCCACCAGATCCAATAATGGGATCATTTTCAACTTCTGACTCATCCTCGGATGCGTATACAAACACCGGTCTCGTGGTGACTCGCGAATCTGGGCCTAAGGTCATGGCCGTGGAAATCTTCTGTGATTCTCACAGAGGCTTCTGTAGGAACCTTTTGTTTGGTCGCAGTCCGGACCTAAAATTGGTGAGACAAAAAGATCCATCTCAGTGTTCCAAAGGGGCATATGCTTGAATGAGTTAGTAATGCCTGTCATGCAGATTACGACGACGTGCAGAAGTCGGATTGACCTGGCACCAGTAAAGAGCCATATTGCCGCGTATCTACATGTTGCCAAGATTAAACGCAAGCCAATATTTTGGGGATTGATTTCCAATCACAGGCTAGATGGGGAGCAGAGTTGGTAAGTGCTTGGCCGCCCAGGCTACCCAGCAGATAGACCAATTGCGAAAGAGTGCACCTGCGCGCGTCTTCGAATGTTCACATCGTGGACCAATACTAACGTACCATTACGTTAGGTCAGTACATTTCGAGCCATTGGGCTCAACAGCTGGCATGTGAATCCAAAGGACAAAGTTGATAAAATACAGTGAAATCAAACAAGCAGCCAGCCAGCGGAGTGCTTCAAGCAGCATCGGCGGCTTCAAAAATATTGATTATCGGGAGCGGAACCCAAGTCAAGCACAGAGTGTTGTGCGCTTAGCAGCTGGGTCCATCCGCCGAGTTCAGCTGGAGCTGCACGTTCCCCGTCGTTGCGCTGTTTCTGTTAACCCAGTTGAGCGACATGCATGCTAGGTAAAAGCTGAGCTGCACTCGGCCTGGAAGATGGAGCATCTCAAATTGTAACAAGCCCCCGCTTACTCCCCGCTAGGAATCACAGTACGAGCCTCACAGCCAACCAATATAGTCACCTAAACTATATTACGGCCCCATATGCAGGCAGGCCTAACAGGTCCGCCAGGTCCGAAAAGAGGCATACGGCTAGGGGTGGGCCCGTTAGATTAACGGCTATACATATACGGAGCCATATTCCTTACTACCTTAGTATTGAGAGGAAGCAGGACCCTTCAGACCCCTAGAGAATTATTAGCTGAATTGAGCCTGACTCCAAGTTGCTATTAGCCCCTTGTCACAGCTCCATAAAGCAGATTTTTTCTAAACAATGCCTACGCACCATAGCCAGCGTGCGTTGGTACAGATCTTCGGCACGTATGTTGACCACCTGAAGAACAACATCACTCGAGGAGCCAAGTTAGAATTCGAAAGCGAATACTGGTATCAAAATACAATCGATGTTGAACGAACAGATATACGCGAAGTAGTGCACGCTAATGGGTCTGCTGTGACATTAGTCGTCACTGAGCTAGGGTACGGTGAGATCGCGTTCCCAACAAAAATCAGATATACATATACACATGAGCTGCTATAAATCCGAATCACAGATAGTCTACAATAGAAACGTGCTAATGCATATGGAATGCGTACAGGTCTAGCGGAAGCGATGGTCTTGTCCCTGTCCAAGTGCATCTCGAAAATTGGACTTTCGACTCGCCCAGAACGCCACGCCTTACGGAACGCTGTATCATACATCTTCCAGTTGTTTCAGACATATCCAAGACACTGGTTGCTCATCTACCGGCGAATGGAAATTTGTTGACAAGCCCGAAGGGACTCGGGTTGGAAGAGTTTACTGCCCTTACTTTAACTCTCGTCTCCAGAATCTCCGCAACGAGCCAATGTGACACATCATTCTCGGCTAATCTACCTTGGAATTATTGGGGAGAGGTCTCGGGCCACGGAAATATCGTAGTGCTAGCCCGCCGAACAGGACCCCGAAAATCGCCATCTCGCTCAAATAGCTTCGATGATTTGCGAGAATTGATGCATGATAAATCTGCCAAAAGTTCTTCTTTCATTGCCGCAGATTCTACCGACAGCGATCTCGTTGTAGATGATTCTGATGCGAGCGAACTCTATTTTTCGGATGATCATTCAAACTCGATATCTAGCTCCATTGCGCTATCATCCGCCCGCGTAGATGACGAGGGAGATAATGATGATCCATCCGATTTTGAGCTCTATGAAAAACAACCTGAAGACGTCGACTCTGACCACTCAATCGCGGATCTCAACAATATCTCACAAGGGTATTGCAACATCTGCAGGCAGGACACCACGTATCGTTTACACTGCAATACATGCCATCGCATAGACTTCGATCTTTGTTGGAAATGCTGGGCCGTAGGGTTTTGGTGTAAAAACGAGAGACACATTTTAATTGAGTACACGCAATGGAGACGTCCAACTGGGAGGAACATAGGCTACAACGAATTTCTACCTGATCAAGAATTGCTTGTATTTGATGTTAGATCAAAACAAAGGGCTCTACTGAAATTTCAGAGCAAACCTCAGAGCCGGATTCCGACGTCACCACCTGTTATTTGTCCCTCTATACCCTTGGTCGCCTGGTATCTCGAAGGGAACCGTGTACTCCTGGGAAATTACGTGGACGGAGTTTACGTCAATTACCAGACGCATTCCCTTCCTGTAAACAGTGAGACATTCTGCCCTACATCAAATTTCAGCACTTCACTAAATCATACAACAGCAAAGGGCATTTTTGGTCAGGTACACTTGTCGATTGGTTGCTATCTCCATGCCATCATCCTTGAAGAGTCGATTGGTTTCACGGTCGATACACGAAGTCGAACTATTGATCAAAAGCGGCGCGGAATCATACATTACTCTTCTCATCTCCTGAATGCTAACCTACCAGACACCCCCCCTACTCTCGTATCACATACCAAGCTCCCATTTAAATTATTTGGCGGTGGCTCCTCGGGTTTAGATCCGCCATTCTCAGTCACATGGAGCAATCGGTACGCATACATCACATTGCCCTTAGAGAGAGCATATATCTACAGAATAGAGCTACAAGAGACGGAATCCAAGGATTGCAAAGTCGCTTCACAAACCCTAGAGGACTCAGGTCGCAAACTACACCAGGCACCAAACTTGGGATCTATAGCAGATCAGTCTGAAATAGTCTCTAAGCCTAAGGAGACAACTTGGCTTCCGGCAAAGGCGACATCAAGAATGGCCCGATTTATTCCCGGCATTGATGAAGATGGGATCATAATGATTGGATCTCGGAATGGCTCTAGAGTGTCTCTTCCTTTCGCACATTATCTAGATGCAGACACATTAGGTCCATGGATTGTGGCTCGCAGCGCAATAGCGCGACAGACTAAACATTTTAATCTCATTTTCGAGGACGTGCCCAACTCAGAAGATAAAGAGCTCGTATGCGATGATTTGAGAATTCGATTCGTGGCAGCAGAGGATGATGAAGTGGACATGAGTCCGAGCAAAAAAGACGAAACTAACACCTATATGTACGGGGAGATCAAAAAGAACAAGAAGAACAAGCATATCCATACGTACTTATCACTAGACGGCAAAATGACCCTGAAGCTCGGAAATGGACAACAAGACATCTCGATGAATTTTGACAGAACTAAGAGGGCCCATTACGCAATAAAGTCCAAAGGTGAACGTTACGCCATGAACTTGGTAGCAACTGCACCATTTGCTAAGCATGAGAAGGGTACATATTGGAGGCTAACAAGGTACGTGCTGTACTTGGGTCCTTTAATATCTATTTGGCCTGTGTGAGACCTTTCCAGCATTGAATGAGTAGGTGTTGTTTCTATCAAACCTGATGGCTAACTAAATGATAGTGGCGAAAGAAGCAATGCTCTCGAGACTCCTTCCAGTCTCTGTAATACATGCCAGGCACTCCATTTATCACCCAGTGATTTCGTTCAGGACAGCTGTGAAGAGTACGACGATTTCGAGCACCTAAACGTACCACAGGCGATAGAGAAATACCTGTACAGCGTTCTCTGCGATGCATGTGGATCTAAACTGACCCGGCCCACTATTTCCTACCAGTGCTACATTTGTAACAAAGGGGGTTTCGATCTCTGCGCATCGTGCTATCAGAAGGGCAAACATTGCTACGACCACAAGCATACAATGCAAAAGATGTCTCACGAGCGCACATTTCGAGATAGAAGAATCAAAGAATTCTCAGACAAGCCCTCCGGGGTGATCAACGACTGGAAGGGGAAGCTTGGCACTTATGAAGAGATCAGACGTAGGATATCTTGCCCGCTTTGTCGTCTTGCACTTCGGTCCTTGGACCACGTGGGTCCATCACGAAGACTAGCAGGAGAGCATTCTACAACACCTGATGAGAAGGAACAAGAAATTTCTCTTCACTGGTATGAGTATGGATGGAATCAAGAACGACGCCATGTGCAAGGACGATACTTGGTCGCAAAAAAGGGCCACAATTATGGGACGCCAATGGTACTTCTCTCTGAGAGTCACCCCTTTGCGCCGTTTACAGCTTACAAATTGGACTCAAACTCCATTCATATACCGACTCTGAAGTCTTGGCTGAAATATTGCGAGGAAGATCATGGCTGGAGATGCAACACCTCGGCCCAGTTTACCAACACCAAAGTTGAAGGGTTTAAAGTCATCGACGTGGAGAATGACTGCCTCGTACCATTTTCCTCACTGCCACGTTTTGTAGCGCTCAGCTATGTATGGGGAAGAGGACGACAATTCCAAGCCACTAAGTCCAATATCGAGCTGTTACAAAAGCCGGGATATCTCAAAGAAATCCGAGACGAACTCTCTAGGACGATGTCAGATGCCATGATCTTTACGCGCCAGATGAATGAAAGATACCTATGGGTGGATGCTTTATGCATTGTTCAGGATGACCGGGACTCCATGAAAACCCTAACAGAGCAAATGGATCTAATATACGGGAGCAGTGTCTTCACCATTATTGCGGCGGCTGGAGAGAGCGTGGAAGCAGGACTTCCAGGAGTGCAGCCCGGATCGAGGAGGCCAGCACAGTACACCGAGGATATCAATGCAACTGTCAAACTCTTACTGTTTGACTCCGCCGAAGCAAAATTTCAGCGCTCAGTGCATCAGACACGTGGCTGGACCTTCCAGGAAACCATCCTTCCGCGCCGCAGGTTCATTTTTCTCGATGAAATGGTCTACTTCCAATGCGAACAACGTATTTGCCGCGAAGACTTCTGCCGAAGACGGCCGAATGTCGTCTCCTCTCTCGTACAAAATGCCGACAGACACACATCTGCAGACGCATACTTCGGTACTCGCAGTGGGAGAAATTACAATCCAGGAGGAATCTGGGAACGGCTGATTCAAGCATACTCCAAGCGCTCTCTTTCTGTGCAATCAGACATCCTCAGAGGGATCCAAGGCATCATTAACACTGTGAAACATCGGTTCAATCTTCATTCTATCGAGGGAATGCCAATAGAATATTTTGATTCCGTGCTTCTCTGGGCCCCAAAACGTCAAGCTAAGAGAAGAGCAGGGTTTCTGAGTTTCTCGTGGGCTGGCTGGACAGGAGATGCTGTTTGGCCAGCGCATGAAGGAACCCGTCATCCTTTCATCTCCCATTCATTGACGGACAGCAAATCTTGGTATGTTCAAGACACCTACATTGAGTGGAATCAATGTGACAATGGAAGTGATCCGCGCCCTCTTCGCAAAAGCAGCGACTACCCTAGGTATGCTTATTCCTGGTTGTACCAGGAATCCAATGGAGCGAAACCCGACATGGATAAGATGGGGCGTCCTATAGGAGCCTCTGGTCTTGAGCACAATGATACAGGAAAGAAAAAAGGAAAAGAGGACCTGAGGCTACCAAATCCTCGTGACTCTTTCCCGGTGCCATTCAGGGACCGTAACCGAGGCACTATCCGCCCACCAGCCGAGACTTCTCTGGTGTTTTTCGCCGTAGTTGTGAGCGCTATCCTCGAAGAAAGCGTTGGTGCATCCAAGAATACCGACGAGTTCCATTTTCTTTCCGTACAATGTCCATGCGGTTCGACGCATGGTTATGTTGCTGTGCCTGACGAATACAACCTCAGAACATGTTCACCGTCTCGCCTCGTTGTGCTGTCAAATAGCATGCCTGGAGTTACCCAGCCCTTTGGCAATGATGAGTTTCAAAGTACGAAGAAGTCTAAAAAGAAGTTGTCTACCAAGAAGCCTGCAAAGAAGTCCGCGTACCATGTTATGCTGGTGAATTCAGACGAGGGAGTGACTGAAAGAGTGGGACTAGGGATACTAGAAAGAGATGCACTAATTTGTAGCTCATCTTCGATTACTTGGAGGTGGGATCACATCTTCTTGAAATAGGAGAGCACTTGGGCTTATGTCGTTGCAAAGAGGTATAAACACTAGTACCAAAATATAACCTTCCTATCATGGCAATTAGTGCGGTTTCGAGGAGCAATGCGGCTCCAAGAAGCTGAGGGGTGGTGTAAGGCCAGGCGCAAAACCACATAAGAGTCTCTGGCGTTACTATGACGTGTGCTACCACGAGAGGTCTATACACCGAAAGACCCCTCTCAACGGCCTTCAAGAATAACTTTCCTCCTTAGTGAACCTTGACACTTCGCACGCAGTCTAGGGATTTTTTCAGCCCTTTACAATGTCCGCTAAGAGACCAAATTCGGTTTTGGGCCAGATGATGGAATCGGGCGATTTCAGCGATCTCAAGTTCGTTTGCAACGAGCAGGAATTTAAGGTCCATAAAGCCGTTGTATGTGTACAATCTGCCGTGATCAAAGCAGCAATTCAAGGAGGGTTCGAGGTGTGTCTCCGGCCAGTAACCCTAGGACATTGTAGAGCTTGCTTGACTCGGCAATGGACAGACCGCTTGTGCAACGACCTAGTTATCCTCCACGCGCTAGGCTGTGTAGAACGCCCTATCGGCATTCTCACGACTATCCAATGGCAATGCGCTCTTCCAACATAGCATAGCTCAAGCAGGATGCCATCTTTTTCCACGATGGAGAGAAAGCGATGGGTAGCGGGCCGAGAGGGATCTCTACCTATTCAGGTCACTGGTATAATTGTGTCAACTGACATTCGGTATGTTTAGCCCCTTGTTCCTTGCCGCATTCTCGGAGTACAAATCCGTATTTACTGTAGAGCGTACTTTAATAGTCTCTACTAAGTATCCTCTCCTGCCCTACCGCCACTTATTAGAGCGACCCTTCAGCCTTACCGTACCTTTACTAGTAGTAGAGTATAAGTCCTAGCTAGTACTTACTAACGAGCGTGTCTTGATAGTTGCTACTAAGTATCCTCTCCCGTCCGTCCACCGCTTGTCAGAGCGGCCCCTCAGCCTCATTATACCTTTGCTGATTGTAGAGTGTGCGTCCTAGTCTAAACTCGTCTCCTCCCACATCCCACAATCTAGGCTCCGAGAACATTCTTATCCCAGCTTCAAGTATGACCACCTCTCGTTGCTCTTGCAGATCAATTCATACACGTAGCTGAAGAACCAGCAGGGCGGAAACCTCGCGGGTCAAACTGTAGCTGTGCCGGTGCTATTGGCTTTGGTCAAGCCTGAGGTATATTACGCCGTAGGTACGGAGGGAAGCCAGCGGCCTTATTAGTGCCTTATGTCGTCGCTGTTCAGTGAAACTGCTGGAACTCAAAACGCGCGCTAGGGATGAGGTGTAGTAAGGAACGTCGCATCGAGAAGACACTACTCAGGCTTATCGACTCACCGATGCCACAGTAATAATATCATAGCCTTGCCATATATGGGATGTCCTCGTTGATTCAATTAGTCCGAATGAAAGAGAGGTGGTTCATCTCTTAATTTGATCAGGCTGCAAGGCAGATGCGGCTGAGCTGCTGTAGGGGTTGCGATCAGCACTCGGATATGGAAGTATGTTCTTTCGAGGCACGTCTGCTTGCTCTCTCGCTGCTTTAAATTTAGAGGCAGCTGCCACCGCTAGCAAGGAAGATGGCCGACCCGCACCGGCCACACCCTTGTGTGGGAGGCGTTGGGAATTTTTGAGAGACGGCATTTGAGGGTTGTTTCTCGCACGTGTTATGGCCCCGGATTTAGTTCCGGTGGTGAGCTCCGCCAAGAGCAAGTTTAGTCATCATTGTGGCTAATAAGTGTGGCCGAACTTGACTTGCTGATAACAAAAAAAAATATTACATACGGATGATTACGTAGGACATTAAGTCGGCTTCACACTACAATGGGTGGAAAAAAATACCGCGTTTTTTCTATTTCGTACCAAAACTCAACTAGAACAACGTCGCATAACTTCTTATATTTATATGTAAATTAATACTAACAAGAATCATACAGCTAAATAAATACAATTCCTTTATTAAGCAATTAAAATTGAATTTTCTTTTAAATTTTTTGGGTTGACTTACATGTAAAACAAAAAAATCTTGTTGAAAAATTTCCATTTTTTCTTGTTTTTACATACAAATTTACAACTTTTCAAAAACTTGAATTTTTAAACAGCTGTAGTTCCACCTAAAAAGATCCAAAAAATAACACTACTAATTTCTTAAACAAAGGGATAGTATTTATTTAGCTGTATGATTTTTGTCAGTATTTATTTATATATAAATATAAGAAGTTATACGACGTTGTTCTAGTTGAGTTTTAGTGCGAAATAGAAAAAACGCGGTATTTCTTTCCCCCACTGTAACCCGGATTAGTAATGGCTTTGATCGAAGGTACTGACCGGGGGATTGATTTTGCAAGATCATAGGGCACTGTTAATGAATTCGTGACTTACGGTCACACTGTCACGTGTATCCCACTGATATATGTATTGAGAAGTCTACACAGTGCTGCAGACCTCAGACCTTAGACCTCCATCACCAATACAACAATCTACATCAGACTATCTAATGCTGCCATAAACGGGTATCTAACTAGCGCTTGTTTCCAAAGGTTAGACGGCTAAGAAATACTGGACATGGAACACGTAATACCCCTACACCAGAGTATACGGACAAAACCTGCGTCACCCCTAAGCTAAACCACCCCCTGACGCCCCATGCTCTTACGCCCCAGCCCCGCTACCCTATTAATTTAAAACTTGACGTGTTATATATAAAGCTATTAAACTTTTTCTTATTCTTTAATTCTTTTCTATTCTATATTATTATTTTTGTTCTTTTATTTTTTATTTTAATATGCTTTTATTTAATCAGTAATTACGCGCAAATAGTGCTGTATAAAACAGTTTTTTTAGTACATTTATTTAAGCAGTATGTACTAAATAAAAAATTAAACAAACCTATATATAACGCTGCTTTTAAGAAGTTTTAACTTTTAAAAAAACTTATTAATACTAACAAGCTTTATTATTACTTTTTAAAGCTGAATTAACTTTTTAAGTTATTAGTTAAGCTTATTTAAACTTTATATTAGTTTTAATTAAGTTTTAACGTATAACTTAACGTTATTTTATTATTTAAAAAAACTTTTATATACTTAGAATTATATAGTACTAGTTTTTTTTACGTTAAAATCTACTAGTTAAAAGTACACGATCGTATATTATAAAATATACGCGCATAAATAACGTTATTATATATAATATTAACTTTTTTTTTAACTGCTTAAAAGTTTTTAAAGTTACTGAAATTTTTTTAAAACGTTAGTTTAATACTAATAAAATAAATATTAGCTAAAGTACTAGCAGAAATTATTTTATAATCGTTAAAAGTACTACACGCGTAGTTTTTAAAAAAAACGTTAAAAAAAACAAATAAATTATAACGATTAAATATATAAACAGTATTAATATAACGTTTTTACTGCTAATTATTTTTAAAAAAGTTAATATTTAAAATTAGTAGTTTTTAAACTAAAATAATTATTTATATAATAATTAGCAGTTTATTTATAATTTTAATAAATAAACTAATAATTTTATAGCTATAAAATAAATTAAAACAATTTTTATATTTTATATATAAAATTATTATAAAAATAAATAAGTAGTATTAGTATATAATAATTATAGTTTATATATTAATAAAGATTTTTTCTAGCTTTATTTAATAAATAAAATATAGCTAGTATTTTATAAGCTTTATTATTTTTATATTATATAAGTATTAAATATAGGAATTTTTAAGTTATTAAAAAAAAAACTACGTTTAATATTAAAAAAGTTAGTTTTTTACTGCTTTAAATTAAAGCTTTTAAAATTAAAAATAATTAAAGCTTTTTATATAACTAGAAATTTAGTACTAATTTTTACTATTATTAAAAAAACATAATAAACAGCTAGGATTTTTTTTAAAAATTAATCGAAACTATTATTATTAAAATTTATTATGTTAAAAAATATAAATATACTAAAAATACTAACTATATAACTTATAAAAGTAATATAATTTTAAATATTAGATTTTTTTTTTTTTATAGTATATATATTTATAAAAATACTTTATAAAAGTATAAAGCACTTTTAAAATAGCTAAAAATTAGTTATTAAATATTTAGCTTTATAGATTTTTTTTTTAAAACTTATAAACATTAAAGCTAATAAAACTTTAAATAAAATAAGTATTAAAATTGCTAGTTTAAAAGCTTAACTTATAATTACGTAGTATTAATTAAAAAAAAAAAACAAAGCGTGTATATTTGATACATTCACTCAAGGGTGGTGAATACTAAAGTAGTAAAAGTGCGTGGTATTAGATTAGGAGAGGTCCCAGAATGGGACCAGGGCTCAGAATTGGTCTAGGCCAATTCTGTGGCCCTTATCTAATCTAATCTTATCTATCTGTGACCGACCCCCCCTTGGGGGTCGTATCAATATTAAAAAGTTAAAGTTATACTAGGTTAATCGTTTATATATATAGCTAATATTTAACAAGCAAAAAAAAAGCTTTATAACTATACAGTTTATAAAAATAAAAAAAAGAGTATTAAAGTGCTTAAAAAAAATATAGCGTATAAAAAAGACCGTTTTAAAAACAAGACAAAATCTAAAAACTGTATTAATGTTGTAGTACTACTTCTAAAAAAACCACGACGTTAATTTTCTATAGTAAATACTAGTTATAGAATATAGTATAAATTAGTGGCAGATAGGGCGTGAGGGCATGGGGCGTCAGGGGGTGGTTTAGCTTATATGGTATATCTAACAACACCAATAAGGCAGACTCCGGCCAGGGGGGGTTGATCAGTGGTGATGTGGATTAGCTAAAGCCGGGCATCGGTTTTCAGGGTCCCGGCATTTGAGCTGCTCGTCTCATTCGTCAAACCAGCGGATATAGACATTACTGTGTTTCTCGCTACAAGGCAGGAAAGTATGAAGAAATGGCCGCGGCCCGCATGAAGAGACGGAGAGCGTTAGTAAAAGACGTGGGAGGGTGCAGCATACTTGCAGCTGTGAGCACAGCTCTTACACGATATCGTTTAGGGCAAGTAAGGTAATTGGTTGAAGGTTTTAGTTAAGCCTTAGTCAGATATCATATTCGGTTTGGTTTAATCTGGCCACAGAGGAAAGGCCTTGAAGGAAAGCTGTCGCTGGAGAAGAGCATAACTCTATCGTGTACCTGCCCTTAATCCATCTTTGTGTATTAGATACTAGAACCCAGCGCTGTCCGCCCTATGTCGAGGAAGAGAAACCTTTGACAAGGCCCGTAACACTTATTCTACAGTCCAAAATTAAATCCTGCCCTAAATTTCATTACACTAAGCGCGACGGTGTTTATTGATCGAAAAACTGAAATCGCGATGACATTTGTTCTCTATATCTTCGATAAAAGGATGCATTCAGGATAAGCTAACCCCCCTGGTTATGATCTATCCCCTCACGGGCTACTTTTAACACTAACTAGCTATAACGTATAAATATAGATTATATAGTAAATATTATACTGCAGGTTTAATTTTTTTGTTGTTTACGAATTTAAATAAAGTGTCAGGAATAAGGGTAATATTAAAGGTTAAGTACAACTGTATTCATCTGTATAGCATATATCATACAAGACTAAAGCTTGAGGAAGGAATGAAACCAGTACGGTCCACGGGTGGACCTAGTACTATATATATCTTCCTCAAGAGTAGCAGGGTGCAGGGCACCCTGGGCCAGATCATGACATAAAGTTTTTTATTTCTGTATTATTTTTATAAGCTGTTTTATTTAACTTAATATTTATTTTAAGTATATTATAATTAAAATTTTATTTTTATAAACTATATAACTTTTTAACTTTTTAACTTTTTTTTTGTTTTTTAAACGTTTATTATTTAAATAAATTTATAATTAAAAATAATTTTAACTAATTTATGTATATTATTCGTTTTATATATAATTTTAACGTATAAATAAATATTAGCAGCTTTTAATTTAATAATTTTTTTAAAAGTAATATTAAACATTTTTATAGTTTTCTTGTTTTATAAACATTATAAAGCTAAATTAAAAAGTATACGTTTTTAAATTAGCTTTTAATTATTTTAAAAAATTACTTAATTTTCTGCTAGCGTTTTAATAGTTAAAAGAAATATTAACTTTAAAAAATCTAATATTTTTAACTGTTTAAAGATATTAAATGTTTATAATACGGTTTATAAAGCTTACCGTTAAACTAAAAGTAAAGGAACAACGAAGTTGTTGCTTTATTAATATATTCACTTAAGGGTGGTGAATATTAAAGTAGTAAAAGTGTGTAGTATTAGATTAAAAGAGGTCCTAGAATAGGACTAGGTGTTATGGCTGCGAAAACGGTAGTTTAGTTCAAAGCCTAAATTTACCTTATATTCTGGATAAAATAAACAACTTAAGGAAAGAAAGGAAACTAATTTACAGGTCTGCATATAATTCTCTTTATATAGGCAAATCCGTTGCCCTGTTACAGCTATTATCCTATTCACTCTTAAATAAATTAATAAAGTAGCTCCACTTAGCTATATTTTCTATAATACTAGCTATAATACTAGCTGCAATTACTTAATAATTAGGTGGATTTAATATAGTAAGCATACTAAGCTGTTATAATCCCCCCCTCGCAAAAAAGCTCAACTTAAGTTTTTTGCTAAGTTTTAAACTGCAAGTTTTTAAGTAATCGATTAATACTCCTAAGCAGTAAAAAGATGCTTTTAGCGTATATTAATAAAATCAGTTATAAGGCTTTTAATTCTTATAACTATTTCTATTAAGCTAACAGTTAATTATTATAAATAATTACTTTTAATATTAGATTATTAATATATTTATTAATATTTTTATGTTTTCGTTGTATATGTTAATACTGCTTTTTTATCGTTTTTATATAGCAGATTAAATACTTTATCTTTTATAGTTTTTAATTATATTTTTAGCTGCAAAAAAAGTCCTGCTTAATTTAAATTTCGCTTATAGTAGTTTTTAAGTTTATATAGCGTATTTTTAAAATTACTTGTAAAGTACTACTTATTATTAAGATCTTATTTTTTCTATAAGACTTTATAAAATAATTTTTTATATCGAATTCTTAAAAACAAAACTTTATCGATTTTTTATTTTTTTTTTATTTAGATTTAAATCTACGATTTCGCTTTCTGGTTATTTTAACTTTTATTTAAGTAAAAAATTATTTAAAAACTTTTTTAACCGATTAGCGTGAAACTATCGACTTTTTTTCTATATTTCTAGTAATTTTAGTTTAAACATGTTTAAATTATTAAGTCGGATATTTATAATTTTATAGTATTATCTAGTTATAAAAAAATCTAACTTATTATTTAGTTAGTTTGTTTAAGTTTTTATTTTTTTAATTATATATACGCGATCTTTTTTTTTAAAATTAAGGTTGCGTTAATATTTGTTCGTATTATAAACTATTTTTTTTTATGCTTGCTTAATTTATTATTTAGCTATTTTTATATATTTTTATATATACTGCGTAAATATTTAAGCTTTTTTTTTAATAAAGCGTTAATAAAATATAAAGCTAGCTATATTTTTAGTTTTAGCTTTTTAATTAAAAGTTATTTTTATAAGTTATTCTATTAACATTTCCTGTAAGAATAATCTGCTTAATAATTTATGCGGTAATAATGCTTACACTATATTTAATACTAAAATTGCTCGCGACTAATTATTCTGGAAGTAATTTACGAATGGTTTTAATCGTTGTTTTAAATATTAATTTATAATTTTAGCTTGTTTTATAGTTAGTTTGTATTTTATAAACGCAAACTTTAAAGTAACTTTATATATCTTAAAAATTTCGTTTATAAAATCTAAAATAAATTAAAGTTTGCGATTACTAGTAAAAATATTTAGTTATTTTAGTATTTAATAAAGTTTTCAATAAAATAATTTTATTGCATTTTTAGTTATTACGGTATTTTTATATAAGTATGTTTATAATAGCTTATTAAAGTTGTTTATAATAACGAACGTATTATTATATCTTTATTAGTTTATAAGAAAACTTTTAAAATCTACTACTAGATATTGTTATAAATAATTAAGTACAAGTAAAAGTATTAACTTATTAGAGGTTTTATCGCGCGAAACTTTAAATAAACGATAAGAGTAATTAATAATATAATAATCTATATTATTATAAAGTCCTAGTTATTAATAACGTTATAATATTATATAACAAGTTTTTTCTCGTTTAGAATACGTTATAATTAGCTATATATACGCTTTCTTAATAACGCGCGTTTATAGGTTTTAAATATTTAATACTATTAACTTTTTTTTATAAAGTAGTAGATTACTTAATATAAACTAATTTAAATACTTATTATTTTAAGCGTATTTAATACTTGTTAAAGCTAGTATTTTTTTTATTAATTACTAGTAATATATTAGTTAGTATTATATTTAATAGTATAAGTAGTACTAATTTTTTAAAAACATATAATATAGTAATTTTATTACTGTTAATTTTAGCATGTACTAACTTAATATTTTTTATAGTAATATAAACTATCGGTTTAAACAAAGCTAGAGTTTGCTGTTTATTTCTTTTTTGTTTTTAGGTTTTTAAATTTTTTATAAGCTAAAACAGAATATTTGCTAAAATATTTTTAGTTTTTAGTTTATAAGTAATAATAAAATTATAATATATTATAAGTTCAGCTTAATTAGCTTATTATAAGTTTAATACCTGTTTTTTTGTAAAGTATTTTAAAACAGTATAGTTAATAACTATAATAAAAAAACGTTTGCTTTATAATCTTATTAATTTAGCTTGCTAATAAAGCAGCTTTTTTATAATAATTAGCATTTTTTTATCGTGTATTTTATAATTTAATTCTGCTTTATATAGGGATTTTAAAAAGAAAGCTACTAGTTTTTAGCTGTTTTTAAGTAGGTTTTTTTATAAAAAAACTTTAGTAGCTATATTGTTAAATACGTTAGTTTTTATTATAGTTTTCGCTTTATATAAAAAATAGTATAGTATAAGTGTTTTTTTTAGAACTTTTTATAGCTTATTAAATATAAACTAATATTTTTTTACTCAACTTAATAATATATTAATATAGGTTAAGTTTATTAAAAGTTTAGTAATTTTGCTATATTTACGAATAAAACGTTAATAAAAATTATAAAACTTTAAAAAAGATCTTATTTTTTTTTAAATTAGCTTTTTTATTTTTTATAAGTATTTTTTAATTATAGATTATCTTAATTTTAACGAGATTTACTTTAATCTTATTAGTATTTATTATAAATCTTAAAAATTTAGTTTTAATTATATAGAATTTATATTTCTTAAAATCGGCTTATAAGCTAGCTTTATATAGTTTTATTAATATTTTATCGATATAATATTTATATTTAAGTTTATTATTAAAAAATATTAAAATATTATTAATATATATAATATAGAATACATTAAGATATTTTTAAAAAAATATTATTAATAAAACATTAAAACGTTAATAACTTATTAGTTAGTTTAAACAATAAAACATTAAACTAGTAAGCTTTATAACGCGTTTAAAAAACAGTTAAGTTTTTTTATTATTATTATCTATATATAATAAAATACTTATTATATATTAATTTTAGTGTAAATTTTAGTTTTAGTTAATTAAACTAGAGTTTTATTAATTAATAATAGTAAATATCGGTTTTTTTATATAATAACGTTTAATTTTTAATAATTAACGTAAAACTATAACGATCTGTTAGCTATTTATACAAACAATACTAATACAGCTTAAAGCGCTATAATTAAACTAATAAAGCCTTTTTTTAGGTTTTTTTTAAATA